>OZ024879.1:19561455-20761455 GCA_964017185.1 Rugalucina vietnamica
CTGGCAGCGAAAGCCATACATTTTGCTGCAATTTCAAGAATTTACATCTGTGTAGTCTAAATCAAAGACTCAAATTCCCAAAGGGGCCAAATAATCAAAATACTGTTAAGAAGATGATTCTTAACATATAAAAATTGGAAATACTTCTTATATTCACTGATCCCAAAGGATCAAAAGAAAAATATAATCTGCACCATGGATGATGTACGGAGACTTTTTAGGGCCGCCACACGGCACAACACCAGCTTGAAATCTTGCATCCTACTAGACTGCCTTACCTTGTTTGGACTGTCGTTTCACCATTTTGTGTCCCAGTACCTTTTCGAGCGGCTTTCTTTGGATGAAATATTTATATTCAACTGTTTGACCAGCGTTATTTGTAAACACACACGGTTATATGTATAATAAAGTATCAAACGCTGACTGATTGTATAATTTGGTGTACCATGTCTATTTGGGTGCAATATTTCAAGCTTCAATAAACTTAAATATACACAGGGTAGACCAAATATCATGTTAGGTGTAGTATGCCGGGTGATATGCCAATTATACGATATAATCTGTTTTTGGTTAAAACTTTATTGACGTGTATGGAATCAATTTTAAAGTTGATATTTGTATCCCTGAATTCATCATATTTTGCTTGTCATTTTAATGTTACTTTTTATAAATCATTCGATCAAAATCTAAAATGTTACAATCAGTGAATAGTTTTATGTATTATGTTTGACATGACGAAATCCGTTTAAACTGCAAACACCCAATATCATTTGGCCAAGCTTCAAGTACTGGTTCTGCTATGCCATTACTTATGAAACAAATCGGTATGTACTAAACTTTTGCAACGGAGCTGTAGACTACACAGATGTAAATTCTTGAAATTGCAGCAAAATGTCTGGCTTTCGCTGCCAGTTTTATAAAGGGTCACTGATGACGGTTCATTACCCGAAATTGTACAATATGGCCCATCTTCTAGCTTTGTATTTTTACTACTTCCAAAGGATCTAACAATTATTTTTATTCAGTAACCTTGACTGTACATAGGGTAGACCAAATATTATGAAAGGTGTAGTCTCCTGGACTCTCTGTCATTTTATGCGAATAATAAATTTCCCTTTCAAACTTTCCTGTAATGTGAGAAATCAATGTAAACATTGATATTTGTGTCACAGACGTTATGTTATTTCGTTTATCATATTTTATGTGTTATAATCTATTTGTAGATCAATCAAAATCTAAATTGTTTCAATCAGTGAATAATTCTATGTATTAGGATTGACTTAGCGAAATCCGTTCAAATCTGCAAACACCCAATAAAATTTGGCCAAGCTTCAAGTACGGGTACTGCTATGCCATTACTTATGAAACAAATCGGTATGTACTAAACTTATGAATCGGAGCTGTACATCCACTATCAAAAATGTACAACTAAAGATTAAAAATGTGCACAGAATGTACATTAAAGATGAAAAGTATTGGTAGTACATGCACTTGTTGTTGTTTCTGTTGTCGTCGTTGGTGTGAACGAAAAGTATTTGGAAGCATCAGTAGCCAGCTTAAGTTTATTGCAATCCTAAGTAGCACTTTTTGGCTGTATATATAGTTCATTTCATGTTAAAATCGTTCATCATGATATTTTATAAGAAGAAGAAGAAGAAGAAGAAGAAGAAGAAGAAGAAGAAGAAGGAGAAGAAGAAGAAGAAGAAGAAGTAAACGAAGAAGAATTGTATTATCAAAATGTGTAGAGCAAAGTGTATTTGCATTATAAATTTTCATATTTCCCAGTAAAGGTTAGAAACTTCACGATTCTTCATAAAAGCCATTCTAATCAGTTTCAAATTTTGCCCCTCATCAACCCATAATTCAAATATACCTTATTTCCAGTACCCATTAAAACTGAAACTATGTTATTCATGACTTGAGTAAAGGCAATAATGACAATGGGATTTAGTGTATTTTTTTCACTTAAGTATAAAAAGAGTTTTGTTGCAAAACAGCTTTTTCAGCTTAATTGCCTTACTTTTCCCCATTGTGGGCCCCTTCTAAAATCCCACAAAGACAACATTGACTCAATAAAATATTTATTTATTTGCAAATAATCCAGAAATATTATTTTCAGCATTTTTAAGTTTTTTCTCACTGACTAGAACACCATTTTCTGATTTAATTTTTATTTTGGCAGCCATCTTGGAATTTCGAGCCGCCATCTTGAAAATTGGAATAATTTTGATTGGCTAACGAGAAAATTTCAAATAGTTCATGCTTATAAACATATCTGCCAAGTTTCATGCTTGTATCCGGAAGTGCAGGATTCATGTCATTTCCATCTCCACTACAGTGACCTTTTAGATATGGCAACTTAGGCATGGAGCCAAAGAGAATTACTGAAATTTTGCATCTTACAACAGGGTAGTCGATACAAAGTCTAATATTATCTAAATGGGGCCAAATACATTAAACATTGGAAAGAAAATGAATCTAAACCGATAATAAATTCCTGATTTCCCAGAACACAATGCCTCTAACTGATTGCGGCTAAACATGAATAATTATATCAATGCTCAACCCACATTTATTTAAGTTATATTCATAGTCGATATATGAAGCGCAAACAAAACACATACTGGAATTTAGTCATTTCAACGACTCTAAAAATCTCCGTATTTAAACTGTAATGATACACTTAACACGATGTCGTCAGGCCATCGTGAAGGCATCGTGAGGCCTTCGTGTACTATTCGCAACAATATCGTATGCAAAACTGCCAGTTCCTGTATCTTCGCGAGTCCTTCGGGTATAATCGTGAGCTTTTCGTGTGTCCATCGTGTGGCCATCGATTGGCTTCGTGTATGCGTCGGGTCAATATTGGCTTTTTACCAAATTCGTGACGAAAATCGCGCGAAATTGAAAATTTCATATTCGTGTGGCCATCGTGTGTCAAAATCGGCTAGTTATGACGCCACATTTAAAGGATTTCAGTTTTAATTTTTATTTGCGTTATTTAAGAAAAATGTTTTGGTTTGCTTGACTTATTGCTATACGTCTCAGACATGAGTTATGGTAATGTCTGGACGTCCAGAAGTTCGAGGACAATCGTAATAAAATTGACAAATATCATTAGATTTATCTAAAAATTCATTCGCATGTTATATGATATCCCTATGAAAGATACACAAAATATCATAAAATTGTCCAAAGAAATGAGTAATTGGTATGCAAGTGCTTGACACATTGCTCGTCGAGGTGCCGCACGTCAAAATTCAAATAACGCTTCGACGTCAGTTTTCTCCAAGTTCGCAATTGTGACGCAAAATTTGTCTTCATATGGTGCTCGAGACAATGAATTGTCATTTTCAGTGCACGATGCGATAAGAACTGTATACCAAAGCCATTAGGTCACTTGCGTTTATTCTCTTTAAACGGCAGAGAACCTAACTATATAAATGGATCTGTAATACTCTTGTATGAATTGTGTGTGTATCTTTGCGCTGACTGACACAATTAATTTTCTCCTTTCAAGTCAAAACATTACTACTAAAAGAGCGAAAACAAAATAAAAATGAGCCGCCGCATAGTAAAACCAACAATCTGCATATTTCGAAAACAAAGGCGCAGCTCATCAGCGCCTTTGTTTTCGCTACACGGATAGAACAATTCCTCTACTTTCTAAATCCAAAATTTCAAGCCGCTAACCATCTTCTGTGACTGTACAGCCCGGTTTGTGTCGGACCTGGTCGCAACCCAAATTGTTGGTTTTCCGACGCACAGGCTCAAATATGTTTTTTTTTTTTTTTTTTTTTTTTTTAAAAAACTGTCGAGACTGAATATGTCCCTCCGTCGAATGAACCACACACCGCAAGCGCAAAGCATCACTGTCTACTCATTAAAGACAATATAACGTCGCGACGTCATTCAAATTGTGATGTGCGGTACCTCGTCGAACATGGCATCAATAAACTGCGTGTAAATAACTCATTTCTTTGTACTTTTCAATGAAATTTTAAACACGTTTAAAAGAGATAACAAAATTATGACTCACGAGTAAATGTTCAGAGAAATCCAACTACATTTGCACAATTTTATTACATTTGCCGTAAACTCAGGTCAAGTTCATCACTGTTTCATTACATATGTACACACATTGTAGTGCTCTAGTCCCCAATGCTACATGTTAAGTTTAGTAAGATCGATGCAGTTTTTTTTTCGGAGAAGAGGTTTGAAAGGTTTTTACGATATACGGGCAAGGCGGTCATATTGGTCAGGTGACCTGGATTATTTTACGTGCGCATTGGTACCCCTTTCATATAGATGATTCTTATAAAATTTTGCTTTGATTGGTCAAGCGTATTCAGAGAATATTTGATAGTTGGACGACGACGGACATATGCCGGATTCCTGCCTATCCTATAAAGCCCACATGTGAGCCTTCGGCTTTGGTGAGCTAGGACAATGGTTCACTTGCCCACATATGACTTCGATATGATAGTTTAGGTACATGTCGTTTTTCGTGCATCTCACTTACGATAACCTGCCAATGCGATAAACAGAGATTGTTTTCAGCAGTTAAAATTGAAAATTTCATTGGAAAAAATGATATTGTCAATATTTTACTCAAAACATTGGTTGTGGGTACACGTTAGACCCGCCTCGCCAAGGCGGTTCTAACGAGTACCCACAATCTGTTTTGGAACAAAAAAAGAAAAACAGGTATACCCCTGCGTGCCACAGTTTTTCTATATAAAGTGGGGTTTAAAAGGGGTATCAATTTCATGGACATGTTATCCTGATGTATTGTTACCCTGCATCTTCACGCATGATTAATTAAAGACTTACTAGTTTGCTTTTCGGAGAGGCTACATATTACATATGAAAGCAAGGGCTAGGAACATGATCAAATGAGTGCTGGATTGTGGATCAGCTCGTTCACGCGCAAATATTTTTTTTTTACTTTTTAAGATAGTATATAGAAACAACAACACCACCACCACCAACAACAACAACAAAAGCGCTATTTGCATGCATGATACCCCGCCACGTAAATGATGAGAATATCTTGATAACATTGATTAGAAACGTATCAAAGTTCAGGCAAAACCAAATATTTTATCTGAAGATATTTCTTCACAATAATCAAGACCATGTCTACGGAACCCGGGAAGGGACATTTTATTTTTCTTTTTTATCTTGTTTAAACAACTTATTATGTTGTTTAAACAACTTAATTATCTTGTTTGTACGAGATAATTTTCTTGTTAAAACAACTTAATATGTCGTTATAACAAGATAATATGTCGTCTAAACGACATAATCCTGGACTCTAATTGGCTGGATATTCGCCCCAAAACATGGCTACACTTGCTTCTCAGAGTGTTTGGCGGAGCTGTATTTTCTCATAGGACTGTAGTATAGGGCGATCGTAATGATCTTTGTTAGCGTTAAAGCACGATGTTCAAATAAGTGAAAGCCACTTAAAGCGAATATTAAAATGGTTAAACCTCGCACGAAGGCGATACAGTAATATTGACAGGGTTATCGCGTTTATACAAACCGAACTGCAAGGATCAGGTCGGCTATGATGTATTCAAAATGTGTAGGCCACTGTTTAGCGGTCACAGACTCATCTTGAGAGAGCTTGATCCAAACGGGGTTAGTCCGGCAGAACCTTCAGTGGACCTGGATTTGGAGTACATAGAAAATGTTTTTACATATTTGGAAAGGTGAGGTCTTCTACATTAAGAATCCGGCGGGTGACATCTTGTCATCATTGAGCAATTTGAGATATTCAAGATGGCGTCCAAGATGGCTGCCCGTATAAGGAAAACTGCAGCTGACATGGGAATAATCATATTTTGAGAGACTTTTGAATATGAGATCATTTCTATTTGAAAGCAGAATCAATTGTACATAGAAATTAGCGCAAGAAAACAGACAATGTATGGAGAGCATCCAAGATGGCTGCCAGGGTAAAGGAAAATTACATTATTGAAAAGAGGTGATTTCAAGACTAACAAATTTCTTAAACCAAATAGTTCGGTGGCATTTTTGATTAAAACATTTAAGACTCCAATGGATGTCATCTTATCACCATTGAACACTTTGAGAAATTCAAGATGGCATTCAGGATGGTTGCCCGTATATGGAGAACAGTAATTGCCATGTAAATAATCGGGTTTTTAAGACCTGAAATTACTCACATTTAATGGCTGAAGTCTGTGTACATTGAAACTAGTTAAAAATTCACAAAGTATGTAGATCATCGAAAATGGCAGCCAGAATAAAGAAAAATGCAATATTGAAAAGTGATGGTATTGAAACTAAAGAATTTCTCAAAGCAAACAACTGTAAGGTGGTAAAATTTGTCAAAGAATAAGTCCGAAGAGATATAATTATTTTTGAAATCTGTATTGACTTATGGACATCATTTAGAATATTTTATATGTTAATGAATGACTCCTGCAGATTTAAATGCCAGTAAGACAAACACAATATCAGTGCTTTATATGCTAATTACTCGTTCTTGATAAATTGAAACTGGTCTGAAAATGTCTGTTTGGGCTCAAAACTATGATATCAAATTTGGTTCCCCATTCTCTTTATTGTTTTCAAGACATCCCGCTTTCGGAAACCACAAGACAGAAATCATTTACCCTAAGATATGGCATTAAATGTCTAATAGTTTTAATAAACCACTTTTAGAGTTTACAGCTGTTTACTCTTAAAATTTGCTATAAACCCATATGTTGACAGCCAATTATCAGAAATATTCATACATACATTGATAATTGCATTTATATAAGAAGTCATGTCAGTCATAAGGGGTCATAATGCTCATTGACAGGGCTATAAGTCAAAATTTAGAACTTTATCCACATTCAAATATAAATTTGCAGTTTATATGTGAAATGTTTTATTTTTCTCTCGTCCATGTACTGAAAACCACTCTTCTGAGGGTACATGTACTTGAACCAATGATACTCTTTATTAGGCCTTATCATTAAAAATGTACACTTTTGGCCAAGGTCTTACACTAGAACAACTTTTAAAGAACATATTTGGCAACTTTTCTCTCAAGCTTTGTTTGTAGATCTTTGTCATGAAGTGAAGGTCAACTTGATGATTTTTTGTCATGATGACTTTGGAGTATGACATACTAAGACCCAGTGTTTGACCCTCACTCTTTTATGTTTCAGTCCATTCAGCCTATGGTCGTTCGTCTCTCACTAATGAGAAAGACCATCATTATTTCTTGATGGCTGACTAGGCCAATTCTAGCTCTAAACTGTTGGTTGCAAGTAGAGCAAGTCAATGTCATGGAACCTGCTGATGACCTATTGGTCTTGGCTTTGCTTTCTCTGCGCGTTCTTTCAGCTTTAGATTTTTTTCATAGAAAGCTGCTTCTTCGTTGATGAGACCTCGCCACTTCGATCGCTCCTGTGCAATCTGTTCCCAAGAACCCATTGGTATTTCGAAATCCTTCAGAGAGGTTCTAGCGTTTCTTTGGGCCACTTTAAGAGCGATTTCCTTCCTCTAGTTCTTCATAGAAAACTTTCTTTGGAAGTCGCGCATCAGGCATTCTTATAACAATGCCAGTCCATCAAAGCTGTGCTAGCTTTAAGACTGTTTACATGCTTTGCATCCCTGCTTTCTTCAGGACCTCTATGTCTGGAATCTTGTCTTGTCACTTGATATTAACAGCTTTCTCTAACAGCTTAATTGGAAAATTTCAAATGGTGAAGTCTCTTTGCATGACGTTGGTATACTAACTAGGTCACACATGCATACAACAGGGTTGGCAGCATCACAGCCTTGTAGACTTTCAGCTTGGTCTCAAGCTTGTGTATACCATTTAGTTGTACATGCATATTTTCTAGACAAAGGATACATGAAAGTGTGCATATAGATGGTTTATCAATAGAACCCACTGTTCTACAATTAAAAGAGATACAGTGTATATTCTTCTGAATGTGCTACACACATGTATATTGGTGCCAATGTTTATTCACTTTGTTTATTCAATTTATGACCTCACTTGTGCAATATGCGCAAATGATCAATGGACTGCGATACTAAGGTATTTTCCCATCGCTTTATGGAATAATACAGAGACTCCTAAAGGATTATGCAGGCGATACCAATGTTTATTGGTTTTTTGGTCTCTTATTACCTGTACAGTAAAACTGTCCCCTTCCGCAATCAATATTGAAAGGTATTGAGTTTTCATTTTGGGACCCAACCTGTATTCAGAGCCATTGTCTGGCCACCAGGTTTTCTAGTATCATGTTCCATATCAGTTATCAGCTAATGACTGTCAATCAATAGGAGTTCATGCTTTTACAGTAATCATAGTTAAACATATTTTATTGTTATCCCAAAGATGAGGGATTGGGCTCCAATTTCTGACAATATTAGTTACAGCCCGCACCCTAAAAATCATAATCATATGTCACTTGGATCTACATTTTCAGACTTTGCTGTCTGTCTTCCAGAATAAAAGATACATGCATGTATGAGAAAAGATACATGTATGTGAGCCTATACATGTAGATAATGAGATATTAAACCCCATTTTTTGAATCATTCTTAGTCTAGGTCGCTGTGAACTACATATCCCTGTATTTTGCAGTGATTGGTCAACAAAACTTTTACTTCTATACTATCTGAAAGTGACCACATTACTTGTTTGTTTGTTTGCTTGTGCTGTTGCTTTATGTCCCAGTCAACAGCTATGGTCATGCCGGGACTTCTACCAAACTTTAGGATGACATGACTCTCAATATGTGCTTGAAAATATAACCACCTAAGTTAACAGCTAAGGTGGTTTTACTTTAACCTCTTTCCTTGGGCAGGCTATGGCCTTCAGTAGATTTTTTAAAACTTTGCCTGGAGACAAAAGCAGCTAATATATTTCTCTTGACCCCAATGGGCGGGGCTCACATTCCCTCTTGACCACCCTTTTGTAGTATTACGCATGCAGCATAAAAGGAAATAGTCCCCGTTATTTTAGGTTCTGGTAGCAATATGGGCTGCTTATGTTTCCAGATGAAACTAACTGACCAGCCTTTTGATTTATACCGGTCTGAACCTGCCCGAGTGGTTTAGACTAATAAAAATAAAACTGAGATCCTTTAAGAACATTTATATTTATAAGCATGAGCTGTTCAATTGTTTTGGTTGTAGTTTACTTATTAGTTTCGGATGTCATGGCATCCCAATGTTGGATAAAAATCGCATAAAATGGAGGTAAAATCCCGACATTGCAATATTGGCTGACTTGGGCGTAAAGCAACAAAACAAACAAACAAAGCAAAAACTGCAAAGTTTTCCTTTATTGTGGTGGTCATATTAGATGCACTCCTAACATGGTATTAATTGCACTGATGTCAGGGGTTAAATATGCCAAAACATGAATATTTGCATGGTGACTACTTTTGCCATATACAGGCAGCCATCTTGAATGCCATCTTGAATTTCTTAATTTGCTCAATGGTGACAAGATGCCATCCACTGGATCCATAAACATTAACAAAATTGCTACCAAGTTGTTTGGTCATTTTTGAAGGAACCTCTTTCAAGTATTGCGTTTTTCCTTAGTTTTGGCAGCCATCTTGGATGCCACCTTTACAGTGTATATTTTGTTGCACTTATTTTAATGTACAATTAATTCAGCTTTTAAATACAAGTGATTTCAGGTCTTAAAGTCTGTCAAAACATGATTATTTCACAGGAAAATAGCATTTTCTGTATATGGGCAGCCATCTTGGACGCCATCTTGAATTTCTCAAATTGCTCAATGGTGACAAGATGTCACCCACCGGATTCTTAATGTAGAAGACCTCACCTTTCCAAATATGTAAAAACATTTTCTATGTACTTTAAATCCAGGTCCACCTCAAATAGCCCAGATGGCTACAGGACTAGGTGGCTGTCAGACTTTCAAGGCGCCTTGAGAGACGTACTTACACTGTTCTGGACCAAATTATATTTGGCACATAGAAGGCTATGATAAACTGAAGCCTTTTGGACTTTGCATAAGTGGCTGCATAGACGGATTTTCCAGAAAAATCATTTTGCTGAATGTGTACAACACGAACAATAATCCCAGAATTAACGGAGGTTATTTTCTAGAGTCTGTAAAAGAATTTGGCGGATGTCATTGTGTTGTACGAGGGGATTATGGTACAGAAAATGGACTTGTACGTGACTTTCAGAATTTGTTTTGGAACAATACAGCTCCAAATTCTTCATTACCATATTACATGGACGGAAGCAGCACTTGAAACCAACGTATTGAAGGGTGGTGGGGCACTCTCCGCCGACAGTGCCTTCATTCTTGGATAAGATTATTTAAGAGTCTGTTTTACAGCTTTAATACAGGTAAGACTGTTTTCAAACAGTTGCATGACCAAAGTTCTCGTTTTTGCGTATGTTTTAGTAAATAGTTAAGATAATTATAAATTAAAAAGTCTCTGCTACAGAAGCTGACGGCAAGGTTTGACGCCACAAAATATGTTTTAGCCCCACTCCAAGTAATTTCATATTAATTCATATTAATGACCGTTTTGATGCTGTACTTCTGTTGTGGTTCTCTTTGTTTTATATTTAAGTGTCTATTTTTGTGTTGCTCGCAGTTTTTATATGCGTTGGGGGAACTCTGAGATTTTTCCTATACCGGCATAGGCTGGGCCCAAGCATCTACTCTGTACCCACCCCCCCCCCCCCCAAAAAAAAAAAAAAAAAAAAAAAAAAAGAAATATCGGGTGTAACGGACTACCCCCCCCCCCCAAAAAAAAAAAAAAAAAAAAAAAAAAAATATATATATATATCAGGAATTTTTAGCATACCCCCCAAAATATCTGCAATTGCTGAAAAACACTTAAAATAACCCTTTTTCCGACATCAAACACCAAAAAATATTCAATTTTTATTGGACCCCCAAAAAATATCCACAAAAATTGCCTACCCCAAATTTTTTTTTCTGTAAACTCCCAAAAAATACCGAGATTCGAAACTTTGACCCCAAAAATACTCCCAGCTTATGTAAAGGGAAAATTTCCGAGTACCCCCCCCCCCCCGGGCTTATATCCACAATGTTTACATGTTGTCTATCCGTTAAGTTAAAGGAACACGAAACCAAGTCAAACTTGACACGTAAATTAATATTGGAGAGAACAGTTAAGTTCAGATAACTGAGTGACCACTGTTTTGGGAAATAGCTGCCCATACGGCTTACCGTATGTTCTTCTTTTTTGTATTAGTGTAATTTTGGTTGGTACCCACCTGTGGTGAAGGGCGGGACATTGGTTCTGATTGCACCTGTTCCTGATCATTGCTTTCCTAAACTTTTCTTTCTGATATCTAAAGGGTATTCATACTAAAAATGGTTTCCTGTTAGCTTGGTAATAATGCTACTGACATCATAAATGACACTAGTATATCAACTTTGATTTGAACAATTACCTACAAATATAAACAAAATCATGTTGGATAAGTTACTTTATGACGATAAAAATGGCAGTCATCACCTGAAAAACATTTTTTAGACTTTTGATTTTGAGTATCAAAATGGGGGTACACCACATATTATTTTCACTATAGCAGGTTTTCAAACCCGCATATGTCATGTAATAAATTATCTGTTCTGCTCTGTTTATACGTTCAATTCATTCTCAAGGTCTTATTAGCTCACCTGAGCAAAGGGCTCAGGAGTGAACTTATAGTATACCAATGGTCCGGCGTCCGTCCGGCGTCCGTCCGTCCACCATTTTCATAGATCTTCTTCTCTGATTGAAGCCAACCCTCAAATGCAGCTTCAGTGGGAATGGGTGTATACATAATGACAATAGTATTAAAACATCTTCTCCTCAGAAACCGCTTGGACAATCAAAGCCAAACTTCATATGGATCATCCTTAGGAAGGGGGGACAAAGTTTATATAAATGATCCAGGTCACAAGACCAAGACTTGATAGCCATGGCTATAAATAGCAAAACCCTTTAAAATCTTCTTCTCTAGAACCTGAAGGCTTATGATTTTGAAACTTTACATGAAGTACCAGGGCATGGAGCTCTACAAAATTGATATAAATCATGACCCTGAGATGACCTTGATCTATTTAACGGAAAGGTGAACTTAGGTCGCCTATGGATTTGAATGAAGATCAGTTGAAAAATGTCATTTAATAGCAGAAAACTTACTAGGAATAGGCAAATGTACAGAAGATTTATGTTTTTGAAAACAATTTTGCCCCAGGGGGTAGTCTGCCACTGCTCTGGGACTATATTCAAGTAAATGACCATGATATTCAAAATTCTTATTCTCTGAAACCGCTTGGCCAATCAAAGCCAAATTTCACATGGAGCATCCATATGAAGAGGGGATGAAAGTTGATGCAAATGATTCTGGTCACATGGCCAAGATGGCCACCATGGCTATAAATAACAAAAATCTTTTAAGGGGATGCCAATTGTTAAAATCTAATACTTGTATAATTTTACCTGTATAAAGAAAAATGACAATTTTTCCAAGGAGACTGGATATTCTTGAAACATTCTTGTATGAGTCATTCAAACATCGAATACAGATTATTTTATGCCCAAAAACTCAGCTCTAGAGGGCTCAGCAGCACGCTTATCAGCATTGTTCAAGTCACTTCCTGGTTTGATTCCGTTGTCATCTGTCTGGCATGCTGGATAAGTTTTACTAAAAGCTACCACCATAAACATGATCTCCAAAAGCCAGACTACAATATGTGAAAGTTTGTCCACTCGGAGATGATTTCTTCTCGGGGAAAACATGGTATTTATCATATATGCTGAAAACCTTATACAGAAGATACAGTAAATAGTATGATTTCTCCCAAAATATTGACTTTTTCTTCAAAATACTTTCACAGATTGTAGTCAAGACATTGGAGATCATGTTTACGGTGAAAGCTTTTAGTAAAATTTATCCGGCATGCCAGACGGATGACAATGGAATCAAACCAGGAAGTGACTTGAACAATGCTGATAAGCGTGCTGCTGAGCCCTCTAGAGCTGAGGTTTGGGGCATAAAAGAATATGTATTCGATGTTTGAATGACTCATACAAGAATGTGTCAAGAATGCCCAGTCTCCTTAGAAAAATTGTCATTTTTCTTTATACAGGTAAAAATTATACAAGTATTAGTTTTTGACAATTGGCATCCCCTTAAAGGTAAATGCCTGAGTTTGACAGAGAAGCATCGGCAGAATTTTGAACCAGTTAACAATCCATTTTGAGAAGCAAATAAAATGTGGCAAATTAAATAAAAAGGATGAGAATGCAACCAACATCCGTGTGTTTATGGTTGTGTTTCTGTGGTTCAAAGATCTTAGCTCAAATTATTTTGTACATTATTTAAGGATACCTAATAGGGATGGTACAAACCACTTTGTGGACAGGGTAAGACTGATGTACTTAGTGATACAGCCATTAGGAATTTGAACAGTGTGCTGCATTAAAAGTTTTGTTACCTACAGTCTTTGGATAGTTTCCTGTTTGAAAATAGCTTTCAAAAGATTAAGTGCATCTGTTTCTCAGTTTTTAGAGATAATTTTTTGTCTGTAAAACAGAAAGTACTTATTCTCTGGTAAAATATTGACCTTTCACGGTTTTGTAGTTTTGGCCATTTTAAAATTTGACAACGGTGTCTAAGGCGGTCGCCATTTTGTTAAGGAAATCACGTGACCAAAGTTGAAAAATATGAACATGTATTTAAAGCACTTGACTCGCTTTATAAACTAAAAAACATGAACACGATTGTTTCAATGAATGAGAGGAAAGTCTTTTGCTAATTTATTCTATTTATATATTTGCATGAAAATGTGATATCTTTGATTTTATGATTGTGAGGATGTGGTGTCAAACCCTCACAGCCTCGTTTTGGACTCAAACCACCAAAATGTTTAAAACCATATAATTTTCTTATAAGTTTATTTTCATGTTAGTTTTCTTTTGCAAAATGTTCCGCTAACTTCAAGTTGTCATATAAGGTGCATTTGTAAGTTTGTGATCCTATTCCTTTAAGTTAGATTTATGTAACAAGGCAGCAAAAAAAAATGGCAGTGAAGCCTTTGGTTAGCACATCTGATCTGTATTTTAAGAGAACCGTACAAATTCTTGTTATTGAATCACAGTAGACAAAGAGCGAGTTTTGGGTCCTGTAAAATAGATTTCAGCCCTTAGGTTAATCACTGTCCATTCAAAGGCAGTTCTGATGTGTTATTTTTAAAAGTCGCCTGTAAAGTCACTCTACTTCTTTGCCTACTTGTACTTTTTTTCTGTTGTATATGCTCATTTTAGTTTAAGTTGAAGCTAGCTGGGTGGCTTCCTTCCTGGGAAAGAGCTAGTCATACGCTATTCATATGTATTATCATATTCAATATTGTGTCTGTCTTGTTTTGTCCATTCTTTCCCACATGGTGTCTGGTTTGTGATGTGATGTGTATATTCCTAGGCTTTCTGTCGTTGCTTCTCATCTAGTGAAAACTAGAATTGTCAGAGAATCTGACTATAGCCCCACTTCAGCGCTTTTCATGTCATGCGAAAGCCCAAATGCGAAAACAATTTTTGAAAGATGTACAATAAGAAGATCAGTCAAGAGGTTATAACTCCATCACAAATTTGCAAAAAATGGTAACAATCTCAAGCTAGATCTTGTCAATGTTGGTGTTGAGGTCAACTCATTGTCAACATACTGAGTGGAAACGAAATTCTGATGCGCATCAAGGGCCATAACTTCGTTACAATTTCGCGAAAAAAGACGTCTAACAATCCCAAGCTAGATCTTGTCAATGTTAATGTCCATACATGTACAACAATTTGGTTAAATTCAGTCAATTCATTCTGAAGATATTGAGCGGAAACGAAATTCTGACGTGCATCAAGGGCCATAACTCTGTCAAAAGGTTATAACTCCATCACAAATTTGCAGATAGGTCTTGTCAATGTTAATGTTAACAATTTGCGGAAAATGATGTTTGACAAGTTTAAGCTAAATCGTGCCAATAGTAATGTGCATACAAACTTTGGTCAAATTCTATCAATTCATTCTCAAGATATTGAGCGGAAACGAAATTCTGACGCGCATCAAGGGCCATAACTCTGTTACAAATTTGCAAAAAAAGACGTGCCTTGAAAGATGTACAATAAGGAGATCAGTCAAAAGGTTATAACTCCATCACAAATTTGCAGATAGGTCTTGTCAATGTTAATGTGCATACAGAATTTGGTCAAATTCCATCAATTCATTCCCAAGATATTGAGCGGAAACGAAATTCGGACACGCATCAAGGGCCATAACTTCGTTACATATTTGCAAACACATGACGTGTAACAATCCCAAGCTTGATCTTGTCAATGTTAATGTGCATACAAAACTTTGTCAAATTCTATCTATTCATTCTACAGATATTGAGCGGAAACGAATTTCTGGCATAAATGAAGGGCCATCCAAGGGCAATAACTCTTCTACAATTTTGGGGAAAATGACATGCATTGGCACATAAGTAGATATTGTCAATATTGATGCATATGCAAAATTCGAATTAAGTCTATCAATTGGTTCTCAAGTTTTTAGTGGTTATGGAATTACGGAATGACGGAATAACAGAATAACGGAATAACAGAGCGCGAATCCAGTATAGCTCCACATTTTCAAAGCGGAGATAATAAGGAGACTGTGTTGCCTTTTAACTCTGTGATCTGTATTTTTGTTTCTGTCTTAGTCAAAGGGACCTATCAGATAAAACAAAGGGAGTTTCATGGTTCAGTGCTAGACTTAGAAACTTGTCTGCTGTAAAAGCTCAAGATAGCGGTACTTTCCTTGCTGTAAGCATCAAAGACAGGTATTCTGGCAATAGGGCTCAATAGGGCCAGAACCATGCAAATATACCACACTGGGTGTCTTGTAAAATTAAAAATTGGCTACTGTTTTTATTCCATTCAGTGAGTGCTATTGGATAGCTTGAACTCTTCTTCTTGTCTAAGTAGTAACTCCCAAGGTTGGGACGCCGGTAGAAATGTTTATTCCTTTAAGATCTTTTTAAGCACATAATTTTTACAGAGGGTTAAAACAGGGAAAACCAAAGTTCGACGTAAATGTTGACGGACGGACGGAAATTTGGACTCATATATCGCACCCTGTTATAAGCAGGTGCGATAAAAATCAATTGGTACAGAACAGATACGCCGCAGATAAGAATGGAACGTAGTACATACGTCGTAGATACGTCACGCGTACGCTTCATGCGCCACACATACGTCACACGTACGTAGCACATACACCTTGATACGCCGTGCATACGAAAGAGAAATTTCATACTAATACAGATACGTCACTGATACGCCACAAGAACGTAGCAGGTACGCCACACGTACGTGGTACATACGTCGCTTGAACAAAATACGTCTCAGACCTCGGCGTATCGCAAATTTCATAGATATGCGAGCTATACGCCGCTGATACGTGAATATGTGACAGAGGCTTTACAGGGTAACAGAGTAGATCCAGCCATGTTCAAAAGATACCAACCTCTAGAAACTTTAATAAAAATATAAACATAAAGTGTCTAAGTCTGTGACCTTGACCTCAAGGTCACCGAAGTGGGTCAAGATGGTACAGCGTAACACTTCAGACCAATATCTAACAGCAGGCATAGTATCAACTAGATACATCCCATTTTCCCTGAGATACACACTTCTGAAAACTTTATTCAAAAACGTTAAGACGTTTTGGCTGTTCCAAAATTACGTCAAGTCGGATTTAAGGACAGTCATTCCCATGGCTAAAATATTGATAGTAGTCATGTTTGCAAGGCATTTAGCCTACCTTAGGAAAATGTTACAAGCATAATCTGCATGTCACCTGAAAGAAGAGAAGATGTTCTTTCTTATGATATACGTATGTGTTGAGAATATTTTGTAGCATTTTGTTGGCTCAATGAGACAATTTTAATTGTCTTTTTGCAGTTTATTTGCATCTTCTTTTTAAGATTTTGAGTTAGAGGTTATGTAGATCCGTCCCTAAATAAAAGAGTTATACCACTTTGAAATCGACGTTCTTTTGATAATCTAATTGTCAGATAAACCTTAAAACTGTTTGATGATACAAAATGTCTATAATCCTCTTGAATAGGTAGATTCTAGAACATGGCATCTTCACACACCCAATCAGCACTCTTGGAGACTTTGCTACACACCTTTTGGGCTGGTCTGCTTTATCATAGTAGGCCAAAATTATGAAAATATTGTTTATTTTAACCAATAGCCTGATCTCCAGTCATGAGTACATTTCACGGTCTTTAGTTAATGGCCTGCCCTAAGTAGTGGAACATTCTCCTGGAAATCTTCAAAAGGGAGGCATAATCTGCTATCACTTGAGCCGCATCGTGAGAAAACCGGATTTTTGCCTAGGCGAAAACAAAGGCGCAGATCAGCTTCGCGGTAACCGCGAAGCTGATCAGCGCCTTTGTTTTCGCTACACGGATAGTACAATTTCTCTTCTTCTTAAATCCGAAATTTCAAGCTGCTAGCCCTTGTCTGTAACTGTACAGGCCGATTTATGTCGGACCTGGTCGGAAACCCCGAAGACCGGTTTTCTCGTGACGCGGCTCACTTAATGATGGATGTGGAAAACCAACTGTTACAGGAAATGAATGGGTTGGGGCAAGTTTATTGCCTTTTTACTGTCTTCAGTATGTCTGATGTTAGCCTTTGTCTTGGGAAAACCTATGTACATCCAAGCCCGAGAGGTTGGATGCAAACCATGACTTAGAGTTTCATAGTTTACATTACACTTTTTACATTGAAATTTGAAATTCATCAACTACATGCAGTAAGATACGAGACATACAGTAAAGAAAAAAAAAGAAAGAAAAGAAAGAAAGTTTTGATCAAGCTTATGCAGCTAAGATAATACATGGACTGATCTTCCGAAACAAACCGGCCTATACAGCTACATGACATGGTTAGAAGCTTGAAGTTTCGGATCTAGGAAGAAGAGGAATTGTACTATCAGTGAAGCGAAAACAAAGACGCTGACCAGCTGTGCACAGATGATCTCCGCCTTTGTTGACGTATATATGTATATATATATATATATATATATATATATATATATATATATATATATATATATAGGCAAATGTCCAGTTTTCTCATGACACGGCTCAAATATAATAATATAATATCATGAGCAATGAATGATGCTATTTAAAAAGAACAATGCCCCACTGTGAGAATTACAGGTGTCTAGGCCATTTTACAGATACACAAACTAACCAGTTTCTAATAATAGGGATGTTTAAATGTGTAAAACAAAGTCCTGAGCTTTGCAGCAGAAACACAGCTCATCTTTTCTTTATTTTATTTTTTCATTTTATTTTTTTATGTCTTGTGCAAGAACTAACACAGGTTTTCTCAAGGCCAGACAGTTCTTGTCTGTCTAAGTTGATTAATAGCCTACTTGCCCTTCAGCCTCCTGGTACAGAAAAATCTTTATAGTGTGTGAAATCAATTGGCCATTGGCAATCAGGGGTATATTGATAGAACAAACTTATCCACATTTTACAGTTATTTTGGAAATTTAATCAAATTTTAGCATTTCTGACAAAGATATGATTTTCATTTTTGCACATGATGTAGAATATACTTATTGTATTTATAAACTATCAGTTTTGAAAAAAGAGCAAAAAATAGTGTCAGTGACGTCTGACTGTCCTTAATGTCAAATAACATGAAAATGAGCGATGGTATGTGCAATTAGAAATCTGATACTTGATTGATAATATAAAAATGTAGATATAGGTATTGAAATTCAGATTTTAGATTTCAGGATCCAGAATTCACTGAATGATGAAAAACATTACATTTCATCATCCAGTGAAAGCTAAAATCTGAATGCTGGCTGAACTGAAACTGCCATGAATTGTGTACACATATTGTCTGTATTAAAGTAGTATTTTGTTTACAAAGGGTGCCAAAAACATGAACACATCTCTACAAAGCTACATAATCAAACCATATTTCGTGGATGTATTGGTCAATGCCTTGTTATTGCAGAATTATGGGGATTTTAGTGTAGCCCTGTTAATTAATGAGTTATGTGCCCATGAATGCCAGAAACTTACATAAAAATGTAAAAAAAAAAAATATAGTTTTTGGTTAAAGTTTCACTAGTTGTATATAATTCTTTAATCGAGCATCACAAACCATTCATATTTTGACCATATGTACCCTATAGGGTTTGCTTTCTTTCCATGCGTTCGGGTTCCAGGGACCATGCCCGGGGATGGGGCTAAAAGTCAAATCTACGTCACTTATAAAATGTGCTGAATACAGTATTAGTGTTTCCTCTCCAAGTCCGTATCTTAGAACAGTCATAGGAATGTGTTCATTTTTAGATCATAGATCTATACCCTGTAGGGTTGGCTTTTATTCGATGGCACCATGAACTAGGTACCGTCTCTAGGGGTGCGGCTAGAGGTCAAAATCTAAGACACCTTTATGATATGGTAGTACCGTGAGTCTGTATCTGTAAGTCTATATGACGACATCCACAGTCTTGTCAGAAAGAATTCATACTTAGGTCATAGATACCTTGTAAAGTTCGGACTCGTGGGTCCATGTGTCGGGAATTCAATTTCTAGAACTTCTCTGAAATTGTAGTTTCTGTACTTATCTTTACAACCATGTTCAGAAATCGTTCATATTTGAACCATAGGTAATCTATAAGGTTTGCTTTGTTATTATGACATCAGACTTTAGGATCCATGCCAAGGGTAGAGCTAGATGTCAAGAGCTAGGGCATCTTATATTATTATTATTATTATTATTATTATTATTATTACTAAAGAATGACATTCTATTTTCATTTTCCATCTATGACCAAGGATCTGACCGTCAATGTCCGTGATCAAATCATAGAATGTGTATACAAGTCAGCTCTATATACTGCACTAAAATGGATCTGTCATTCTACCATACTGCC
Organism: Rugalucina vietnamica; assembly: GCA_964017185.1. NCBI lineage: Eukaryota > Metazoa > Mollusca > Bivalvia > Lucinida > Lucinidae > Rugalucina > Rugalucina vietnamica. The sequence continues at coordinate 19,581,463 of OZ024879.1, forward strand.
CATGGTCTACCATACTGCCCATGGTTGTAGGCAATGTGCTAATTGCAAATGTACATTTCTAAAGTGTACTTGTAATGTACTTGTTGAGGGTGCTGTCTTTGATTTGGGAATTGATTTTCATAGTGTCAGGGGTGAATGTGTCTAGGGGAGATCGGGGATGGCGGGAGTGGGAAGGGCTACCAGCCGGGGGTAAACGTGCCTCTTAAGGCAATTTTTCTAGTGCTTGAAATGTTTGGTCAGGAAAAGTATTATTTATAGCCAAACAGATAAAACAGGTTCTTAACAATGCTCAAAATATGCATGTTGTTCTATTTCACTTTTGATAAACATAGTCACGTAACAGGCTGCAACAAGTCACAGGCAATAAGTGGGACAAACGACGCACCATTTGAAAGACGATAGATTCATCTGAAATGACAGACTTCCCTCAGCTGAATGAAAATGATTATAGAGATCTGACTATTGGTGTGATTATCAAATTCTACAGGCCAAGTCATATAGAAAGTAGCATCAAACCAAAGATTTCATATTTGCCTTCTTTTAAAAGAATCTGTTATCTGTTTGGCTATAATTGATACTTTTCCTGACTAAGCATTTCAGACAAAGCAACCATTTAACACTATAATAATGACAATGATTTAGAAAAAGTGCAAAAAGAGCAGTCTACAGAGCTGACTGGTATACTCATTCTAGGACTTGGTCACGAGAGGATCAGTTCCTTTGTCCCATGATTCTTTGACTAGTTAGAGATTCATCATGAGGGCCGAACAACTAACTAAATGTTGTGAACCAATGCAGAAGATGAGGGTGAGGGGTAGGCGTCTGTAAAACCGGTTTAAGCCCCCCAGTTGTTTTATATTACTGGTCGTTTCATGGCGATACTTCTGTTGTGGTTCTAATTGTTTTGTGTTTTGGAGTCGAATTTTTGTGCTGTTTCAGCCATATGTTCATGTTTATATTTTAGTTCAGTTCAGGTAACTGAGTGGCCGCCTATTGGGGAATAGCTGCTCACTCGGCTTACGATATGTTTTCTTGGTATAAGTATCTAAGTGTCATTTTAGTATTTTCCCACCCCTCGGTTTGTGGAGTGGGAATTTCTTTCTGATTGCGCCATTTCGTGATCATTGCCTACTTATACCTTTCTGTATATTGCATGGGCGTGTATTCGTAATGAAACATTTCAGCTCACCTGAAACTAGAATTTATCCAGCTCTTCAATGTTAAAATGCTAACGGTTGTTGGAACAGAGCAGTATAAAGTATGAATTACAGGCTTTGGTGATCTAGACTTAAAATTTCAATTTATTTGGGCTATTTTAGTATTTATGAGCACTTCAAACTTCATGATCTGCTGAGCTGCTGAGTTGAGCAAGATTTTTATAACCTCGGGACCCGGCCCAGGTGCTTAGATAGGCTACATTGGTTTAACTAGTCACTCGAGGTTGTTCTAAGATTCCTTTTAGACGCAACATTTCTTCTCTGTACAATGAAATATTTCTTCCGCTTCTGTAACAAGCCATCAGGAAAAGCCGAACATGAGATAAATCATACTGGAGAGAAACCTTATAGTTGTGAGATCTGTGGGAAAGGCTTTGCCACTAAAAGCAACAAGAAACATCACCATATGATAAAAAATCCTTGAAAGGGGATCGCGGTGACCTAGTGGTGCAGTGAATCCGGATCGAGATGAGGGGCGTTCGAATCCCGCTGGCACCGGTCTGTTTCCGTGTGCACACTTATAAATAATTCCCAATAGTACTGATTAAAATATCACAGACGAGGTGGCTCTATCACACTAAACAAGGGGCCATTGGTGCTGAGAACGCTCACCTGAAGTTTGATCTTAGAGCATTTAGCCATCATTAGACCTTGACCTTGAATACTCACACACCTATATTGACTTCATTAGTTGTCTGCATCTGCCGGTCCCAGGCTGCAATAGTAGTTAAAAATCCGTTGTTTTCACTTTTTTCCATGTAAAAGCCAGTTTCCAAAGTTGCCTTAGCGTAAAATAGGTCAAGGTCATCCATGGGCCATCATTTGAACAAACGATGATGGGCTAAGGTCCCAGATGCTACAAACCAAGTTTCAGGTATCTTGGCATACGGGTTCTGCAGAAGAAGATTTATGAGCATTTGTGAGCATGGCGGACATGTTGAGCATGTTACCCCGATTTCATAAACACAATTTCATTTTCCCTCTGCATGAAGTATTTCATAGGCTGAGAAGTTACTGTGAAAAAACAAGTCTTTAATTTCAATATTTCAATGACCTTGGGCCCAGGTCAAGAAAAGACTTGATCTTAATTAATCGCATACCTTTATTTATAATTAGTTGTCTGCTTCTGCCAACTTTCAGACTGCAATACTTTCCAAAATATTCATTGTTTTCACTTTTTCCCATGTACAAGCCTATGTTTTCGAAACTGACCTTGCCGTAAGCTTGGTCAATGTCATCCTAGGGCTATCATTTAAACCACTACGATGGGCTGGAGTCCCAGATACTACATACCAAGTTTCGTGAAAATCGGTCAACGGTTCTGGACGGAGAAGAAGATTTTTGAGCACCTATGAGTATGGCAGCCACGTTGGGCATTCGACCAAGATAAAACTTTGCCCCCCCCCCCCCCTTTAGCATGGAAACTCCGCATAAAATTTCACTTTCATAGGCCCAGTCATAAATTTGAGAAAACCATAATCTTAATTTTGATATTTCATTGACCTTGGGTCAAGGTCCAAAAATGATCTTGACCTAAATTGATCATAAACCTTCATTGGCTGCATTAGGTGTCTGCATCTAGCCTATTTCAAGCCTCAGGCTGCAATAGTTTCCAAAATATTCATTGTTTCCTCCTTTTCCCATCTAAAAGCCTGCCTTTTCAAACTGACCATGCCGTTAAATGGGTCAAGATCATCCCAGTGTCACCATTTGAGCAAATGTCGATGGGCTGGAGTTCCCGCTGCTACATACCAAGTTTCGAGGAAAACGGCCCACCGGTTCTTGAGAAAAAGATTTTGAAGGGTTTTTACCGTAATGGGCATGGCGGCCATCTTGGTCATGTGACCAAGATATCGCGAACGAAAGTCAGTGCCACCATTACGAAAACATGTCCATGCAATATACAGAGATTTATAAAATTGTAAGAAATGAAAATTTTCATTAGCATTTTTGTTATTTCTTCTGTTTCGTGGAAATCGGCCCACCGGTTCTGGAGAAGATTTTTAAGGGTTTGACCATATATGGGCGTTGCGGCCATCTTGGTCATGTGACCAAGATCCCGTGAACAAACTTTCGTTCCCCCTACCCATGGGGATCCACATAAAATTTCAATTTAATTGGCCAAGCGGTTTCAGACGACGACGGACGGACGCCGGATCGTGGCTGTACTATAAGCTCACCTTGTGAGCCTAACGACTCAGGTGAGCTAAAGACACAAACTAATTCCTTTAATGCAGGTTCCTTTGATGTCCGGTCTTAGGGTTCTGGGGTTAGTAACTCGACGGCATCGTAAGTTCCCCAACTAACGACATACTTACGATGGTTTTAAGACGTCCACCGTAAAATTTAAGACCAGTTACTTAAAGCTATTGCATCGCCCTCTTAACGTTAAGATCACCTTAGCGCTAAGTTGTAACTGTTTAAAAAGAATTCACGTGCAAAACCTGAAATAACTATCCCGTTTTGTATTGGTTTTCTTTGGCCAGAGCAAAAGAAGCGAAACTGTGGACAAACCAAAAGAATGTGGATAGCATTTGTTCTTTGAGTATGACAGTATTCAGGCAGAAACCTATAACAGACTGCCTGATTCACTTGTCAAAGCACTTTAAATTTCTAGTTTCTCTTCTTCAAACTTTAATGTGAATTTTTTTACAGGTCTCGTCACACATAAGCGAAAATCCCTCGACGCAGACTTAAGTTTAATTGCGAAAAGGAATTATTTTGATTTACGTCCCTGTCAACAGCAAACGTCTCGACATGACCAATGCTGTTTACTGGGACGTAAAACAATAAATCAAACAAACAAAAACTATCTGTCGCAATTAAACGCAAGTCTACGTCGAGAGATTTTCGCTTACATGTATTTTATATGTGTGACGAAACCTTCAGAACGACTAATATAAACACAACTGTCTAGTTTAGCCCAGTATTAGGATTGGTGCAGCCTGATTAGTCTTTGCTGTGCGCACAGCTGACAGTTACATGCCGAAAAATTTCACTTTCATAGAGTTTCGTGCGCGAATGCAAATACGTATTGGCGAACATCCGCTGTTCGATTCTTATTTATTTATTTATTTATTTATTTATTTATTTATTTATTTATTTATTTTAATGTTTGAAAACAAAGTTTTTGACATCTAAGTCGCTCTTGAAACATTTTCAGGATCGAATTTGAGTAGATAATAACTAGAATTTCAATTTTAAAATGAGATGCACGCAGTCTGAGACAGAGCCACCAACAGCAGCAGCAGTAGTAGTAGTAGTAGTAAGGTGGTGATGGTCCCCTATAGTAGTAGTTGTTGTTGTGGTAACAGCAGTATTTAACACCAAACACAACATATGGAACATGTGCATGTAGCTACTTAAGCCCTTTTATTATTTACACATTAATTATCAAATTGGATTGCACCACGGCGATACACAGCATCATAACATGCTGCATCACCAACATAATAATAGCAATAAATTTGATCAAAAGGGCGAAAATAATAACTGTTTTTATTTAAATTAAAGTTGTCTCCTTGTAAGATAAGACGACGCTAAGGTGGGCTTGAGTTGACCGTAAAGTTACGATACTGTTAAGTTGTCACCGTAACTTAAGATCGCTTCCAGTTAGTCACCATAATCCCTAAGAGATGCTTAAGTTGGTCGTAAGATGATCTTAAGGCTTAAGATGGCTTCGAGTTACCAACCCCTGATCTGCAACAAACAGGTCTTTACAGACACGAAAGACGGCTAGAAGCTTGAAAATTCGGAATTAAGAAGAGAAATTGCGCTATACACGTATCGCTAACAATTACTGCATGTTATACAGAGATATGCGCCTTTGTTTTCGCATATACATATATCAGGTGTTCTGATGCGGTGGTTCATGCGTATCTCAGTCCGCTTTGGGTCCACTATAGAAGGCATACTGGAGAGAAGCATTACTTCAACTGAAAGATGTTTTACGAAGTCTAACGTTCCCGTCAACATTTTTTCAGTCATGTAGGCACGGAGCCATCAATTCCTCGGAATAAACCAGTAATAAGTGAAACATAGCTGAAAATGGGGAAATAATGCGTCTTGCTCAATGACACAACCTATCCGCCAGAGTAGAGATCGAACCCAGGACCTATCCAATTTCGGTGTTTGATACTCGACCACCAGGCCACGGTGATTCCTTCATCTGAAAGGACACATGGTGATACATTATTAGGTGATATTGAAGAAACATCTGAAAAACATGTCCATGAAAAGTATACCCCCTCATACCCCACTTTTATATAGCAAAACTTGGGTATGCAGGGGTATGTATACCCATTGTTCTTATTTTTGCTCCAAAACATAGATTGTGGGTACTCGTTAGAACCGCCTCATCGAAGCGGTTCTAACGTGTACCCACTATCTTTTGAGCGAAAATAAGAAAAATAATAAAAATATCTACTGAAAATTCTCATTTTTTAAAACTTTAAAAATCTCTGTGTATTGCATGGGCATGTTTTTATATGGATTAGTTCCACTTTTATTTAAAGGTTTGGCATGAGTTTACTGCAGTAATATGAAAACAAGTTCAACCGAGTTTGGTGGAAGAGCGCTGAACATGCAGTAAGCTACATCTCCCACTGACGTCGTGCTTTTGTCCTCATGCAAAACTGACACATGAACTGTCCTTGTACATATTACTGGTTAGTACCCAGAAAGCGGTGGCTCCGTCCTGACATCACTTAAACATTGTCAGCTAGGACGTCAAACCACGAAAAAATCTCTTAACACAGACCACAGACAGTGTGTACTACTGCTGCTCCCCTCCACGTAATATGGTAATGTAGAATCTCTACTCCTATTGTTCCAGAGAAAAGTCTGTAAGTCACGTACGAGTCCACTTTCTGTACCATAATCACCTCTAGTATTATTGTTTGTATTATACACGTTCAGCCAAATGATTTTTTTGTTTTGAAAATCCGTCAATTCAGCCACTTATGCTAAGTCAAAAAGCCTCAGCTTATCGTATCCATCTCAATGCCAAATGAAATTGGGACCAGGAACCGTGTGAGTACGTCTTTTTAGACGCCTTGAAAGTCTGGCAGCCACCTCATCAGGATCAAGCTCTCTAAAGATTAGTCTGATGTCTTCCTTTCTGACAGCTAATAATATAAACCGTGACCCACACATTTCGAATACATCATTCGATGTCCGTGAAGCCGGCCTGATCCTTGCAGTTCGGTTTGTATGAAATCAATGACACTTCCTATATCACTGTAATTGATATTACTAATACTTAGTGAAGGGTTTAACCCATTTAATATTCGCTTCAAGTGCCTTTCTCAAATGCGGACATAATGCTTCATCGCCAACAATGATGCGCTCTCCCAGTCTCCCTATACGTCAGTCCTACATGAAAATATAGCTCCGCTAAACACTCTCTCGATGAAAGTTCCTCCATGTTTTTGACAGATATCCATCCAATCACAGTCCAGGATTAAGTCGTTTCGACGACATAATATCTTGTAATAACGACTTATTAAGTTGTTTGGACAACATATTATCTTGATATAACAAGATATTAAGTTGTTTGGACGACATATTATCTTGTTATAACGACATATTAATTTGTTTTAACAAGATAATTATCTTGTACAAACAAGATAATTAAGTTGTTTAAACAACATAATAAGTTGTTTAAACAAGATAATTATCTTGTGCAAACAAGATAATTAAGCTGTTTAAACAACATATTAAGTTGTTTAAACAAGATAAAAAAGAAAAATAAAATGTCCCTTCCCGGGTTCCGTAGTACATGTCTCAGACTCGAAATTTTCAACAAATTAAATGCAGTTGTCGAAACTCAGAGATTTCATTAATCAAAGCACAAGCATAGTCTGTACTTAGATATATCAAAACCACATTTTAAACTGAAGAAATTTATTTTTCTAAAAAAAAAAAAAAAAAAAAAAAAAAAAAAAAAAAAAAAAAAAAACAAGGGCAATAAATATATAAGAAAATTCACAAGACACGAAATTGTGTTATTCAAGCCTAGATCTTGTCAGTGTGTGACAATACAAATTCATACATTCGTCAAACTATTATAACAAAAGCCTATAAAGGCGCCCTATTCATCTACTTTTGGCAAAACCTATTTTTAACACCAATCACGGGCCATAACTGTAGTTATCAAGTACTTAGACTTATATTTCCAGCGATAACCTAAAGTTTGCATATGTGATAATGTGTTTCCCGCCCTCTGGTAATCAGCATGGGCGGGCTGATAACCGGATATCATGCATTTTGAACGGAGAGAGGTTATAATGTCCGCATGCGACGAAATGTGTGACGTCAAGTGAAATGACGTTACGTCATTTTAATGGCGTCATTTTCTTTTTCTACACACAAACTGACAATTGTTCGCATACATGTATCTACATAAAATTTCGTTGAATAGAAGATTTTTAAGATGTGATAAACACATTATAACATGGACATTTTGGTCATCGCACTTAGTATTATCAGCCCTCGAGCTAAATCTCTCGGGCTTGATAATGGAGTCTCGGGTTGATACTGATACTGCGGGCGATAACCAAAATGCCCATGTGATAATCTCTAATTACAACTAGTAGGCAAAATTTATCCATCGGTTATCCCATAATGCTCTTCCTCAACATGAACTCTTGCAAAGTTTCAAGAAAATTGGCCAAACAATTGCTGGATAGAAATTGGAAACGAAATGTAAACATAAATCAAGTACCATAACTCGGTACTTATTCTACGATATTACCAATCTACAATTCCAAACCAATCCTTCCTGATATGATGTCCTAAATCCAGTTTGAAGAAAATAGGCCAACAAAATGAATGCTCAAGATAGAAAGCGGAAACGTAACTGTAACATATCATATCTCGGTGTACTTATTCGGCGAAAATAATCATCTACAATCATCTACAATCCCAAACCACACCTTCCTAATACCCAGCAGGCACCTGACGTCTGTTTGACGTCAGATATTGGTTATATTTTGGTCGCGACGTCATATAACCAATTTCCAACGTCTATCAGACGTCATTTCCTGACGTCTTTTGGACGTCTGGATTGGACGTTGTTTTGACGTCAAACTAGTTCGTCAGTTAGACGTCGTAATCAAGAACGTGATTTAGACCTTGTGTTTTTCATACTTCTGACCATGTGTGGTGTGCAAATTAATGAAACTTCACTTTGGGTAAAAATCAGATCATTCGTTTCGTGTGTTTCTTTTGCTTGCTTTCTTTTTTTTTCTATGTTACTTCCAGCATCAGACTCCAAAAACTAGACGTCAATCTGACGTGCTAAAGCCAACGTCGGTTTAACGTCTGAAAGCTGACGTCAATCTGACGTCCTAAAAACGACGTTTGAATTCATGTCATATGAATAGTTTAAGGTGTATATTTTTTCGCATTTTTGAATAACAGTGGATTCAGAAGAGCAGTGATGCACTTTTGATAGTCCCTTTCACTCCTTTGATAGAGTTTTTCGGAACATACAAAATGTTCAAGATATTAATTCAGCCTGATGTTGGTACATCTTATTTAAGCAAAATTTTATTGCTTTATGGTGCTAAAACCAATAAGACATTAATGTGAGAAATAAGATTATTCTGAACAATGGTGAAATAAATATTAAAATATACAGACCTTGTGATTTAGACCTTGTGTTTTTCATACTTCTGACCATGTGTGGTGTGCAAATAAATGAAACTTCACTTTGGGTAAAAATCAGATCATTCGTTTCGTGTGTTTCTTTTGCTTGCTTTCTTTCTTTTTTTTCTATGTTACTTCCAGCAGACATTTGACGTCCGTTGGACGTCAGATTGACGTCAGACTCCAAAAACTAGACGTCAATCTGACGTGCTAAAGCCAACGTCGGTTTAACGTCTGAAAGCTGACGTCCTAAAAACGACGTTTGAATTCATGTCATATAAATAGTTTAAGGTGTATATTTTTTCGCATTTTTGAATAACAGTGGATTCAGAAGAGCAGTGATGCACTTTTGATAGTCCCTTTCACTCCTTTGATAGAGTTTTTCGGAACATACAAAATGTTCAAGATATTAATTCAGCCTGATGTTGGTACATCTTATTTAAGCAAAATTTTATTGCTTTATGGTGCTAAAACCAATAAGACATTAATGTGAGAAATAAGATTATTCTGAACAATGGTGAAATAAATATTAAAATATACAAATTTTATTTTCATCTTAATTGAAAGTTTGATAATTTAGTGAAAGACTTTATTTTGATTAATTAAGAAATAGATCAGCTCTAGCAGTGAATTGTTGAGTAATAATTCACTGTTTGGAGGTCAGTTGTAAAGAAGATCAAATCACGAGCGCGTAGCGCGAGTGATTTATCTTCTTACAATTGACCGACAAACAGTGAATTATTACTCAACAATTCACGCACTTGAGCTGATCTATTTCCATTCTAACACACAATAAAAGGAATAAATGTTGCTGAAACCGTCGATATCGTTCAGCTTTTCGCCATTGCAGCGGCAGATATCCCGCCAAATACTTGACTGTAATGCTGGTATTTACACACACTTAATATGTTTGTTGTGCGCTAAAACGACGTTTCACCGTCTAACGCTGCTTTGTGGGATAGCTGACGTCACAAATGCCGAAAAGTAACGTCACGCTTATTCGCCCAGTGAAATTGTTGCACAATATAACACGTTTTTTTTACCATTGGCTATATAGGCGAGGTGTGTTAGAATAGATAATCATTTTTTTCTACTTTAATTAAGCAATAGGGCGAAATATGGGATTTCCCATACGAGACTCAGATATGACTTTTAAGTGGCAAGGTTGAAATTATTATTTGAATTTGATATTATATACTGAGAGGATCTTACACGAGTGGTCATTTCATATGAAATTTATTAAACGAGCCTTCAGCGAGTTTAATAAATTTCATATGAAATGACCACGAGTGTAAGATTCGTTTTATCATATGACTTCTAAAATAGGATTTTATCGCCTTCGAAGTGGACATATTTTCAATGAAAATTTACATTGTTGTTACGGACGTCGTCAATGACGTTACGTATTCCCGCAAAAGTGTTATTACACGTGTTGTCATACGATTTTTATGACATGACGTTATCCACTGGAAAACAGCGACGTCATATGATAATACATAATATATGTAAGACATTATGTCAGTTTAAGGGCAGCTAACTCTATCGACATATATGAAAAACACGTCCCCAGCAGGCATCTGACGTCAACTTGACGTCGGATATTGGTTGTATTTTGGTCACGTCATACAACCAATAACCAACGTCCACCTGACGTCCAGTCCTGACGTCAGTGGACGTATTGATATGACGTCGAAATGACGCCGGATTCAAACGTAAGTCTAACGTCATATGTCGACAGAGTTAGCTGCCCTTGAACTGACATAATTTCTTGCGCAAAAGTAACAACATCAAATTCAAATAATAATTTCAACATAGCCACTTTTAAAAAAAGCCATATCTAGGTCTCGTATCGGAAATCACCATGCTTAATTAATTTAGAAAAAAAATAATTATTTGTTAATCAAAATAAAGTCTTTCACTAAATTATTAAACCTTCTATTAAGACGAAAATGAAATTTGTATATTTTAATACTTATTTCACCATTTTAAATTATTGATTGTTCACAATAGTCAAATGTCTTATTTGTTTTAGCACCATATAGGAATAAAATTTGACATGAATAAGACATACAAACATATCAGAGTGATTTAACATCTTAAACATTTTGTATATCCCGAAAGGAGTGAAAGGGAATAACAATAGTGCATCACCGCACTACTGAATCCGCTTCAGGATTTCAGAATGTTACTTTAACTGCGAACAAACATTCACGATATCGGTTTTAGCACGTCAGATTTACGTTTGTTTTTGACGTCAAACAAACGTTCAAAATCAACCTAACCCCAACGTCATTATGACGTCACATTTGAGACATCAAACCAACGTTGTTTTTCTGACTTCAGAATGACGTCTGTTTTTGACGTCAGAATGACGTCTGTTTTTGACGTCAAACAAACTTTCAAAATCAACCTAAATCCAACGTCATTATGACGTCGGAGTCTGACGTCAATCTGACGTCCAACTGACGTCAAATGTCTGCTGGGTATGAACTCCGATATAGTTTGAAGAAAATGGTCAATGACTGCTACGAAGCGCTTTCGGACGGACGGACAATCAGCGGAAGATATAACACACTACCCTGCATTTTTAAAGTGGTGTGATATAAAAAAGACGAGAGAACAAAGATAAGTTATGCTTTTATTTGCGACACAAAAAGTCTCGAAAATAAGATTTCTTTTTTCCAAAACATTTTAGGTCAAAATAACATAAATCATGTCGCACTTGTTTGGGCAGTGTTATTGATCTTTATATCATTTTTCCATTGACCCAATCTGCGAAGTAGGAGACACGTGCGTACACGCTGGGAAACTGCGTATTCGAAGAGCAGGAACTGATGCCCCATGAGGTGACCCCTATAAGAAGGAATTTACCATTTCGTTGAACTTTCATCGGGCCACCACTATCTCCCTGAAGAAAGAGAAAAATAACATATTGCAAAAAAACACATTATAACAAGGTGTTCATTCAAATAACATATTAAATGGTTTTGAACTTATGATTTACATGTAGGTGTGACCTCTACACTTTTTCTTATCTGCAATACGGGTCTCGCCTAGTGTGGCATGGCTACTGCCTGGCCATCTGATACTGTTTAACCGCTAAGAAGGTAGAAACTTGCCAAGGAAAATAATCATCTCTACATATAAGCCTTTTTCGTTTACTTTGGTGGTTATTTTTTACCAGCACAAATAGGGTATCATGACATCCTAATTTCTGGAAAAAGTCCCATAAAATGGAGTCAGCGTTCCGCATCATACCCCACTTTTATATAGCAAAACTGGGATACCTACGTCACGATATTTTTTATCAAAAACATAGATTGTGGGTACTCGTTAGATCCGCCTCGCCAAAGCGGTTCTAACGTGTACCACAGTCTATGTTTTGAACAAAAATAAGAAAAGAAACATATTTTTTTTAAAGTCAAAATTTTCATTTTTGAAGAAAGATGCAAAAAATCCTTGTATATGTTTTCGTAATGATTTGAAAATGACTTACAGAGCACGATCCTGTGTGAGGATCATGAATGCAGATATGACCATCGTAGATGTTAGCACCTGATACTGTATCCCACTCTCTCTGGCACTCGGCCTTGGACAGAATTTCTCCGGTTGTGTGTTGCAGGTGGTTAGCTAGACTTCCGCCTAGATACGATTAGAAGATAAAGTACTGTTTCATGAAAAGACAAGAGAGAGAGAGAGAGAGAGAGAGAGAGAGAGAGAGAGAGAGAGAGAGAGAGAGAGAGAGAGAGTGAGGGAGCAAGCATCTTGTTAAGTGTAACCACAGAGAGAGAGGGAGAGAGATAGAAAGCATGTTAGTAACTGTTACTGCAGAGAGAGAGAGAGAGAGAGAGAGAGAGAGAGAGAGAGAGAGAGAGAGCACCAATATGAAACAATGTATTTAAAAAATCCCAACCGAGACACAACACATAAATAACAACAACCTTGCACAGCAATTGACTTGCTCTTTCCCAGCAAGATATCCATCCATCTTTGTTTCCACCAAAACAAAGATGGCGTGTAAACAGAGAGGCAGAACAGATAGGTAACATAAGAATAAACCTCAACAGACCTTAAAAGGACAGTATAGAAAGTACCGCACGACTTAAATCTGAAATATTGGTGCCCTGAGAAATAGATATGCGACCTCCAGACAAAAGCTTATTAACTAACTGACTGACCATCTGCTTACTTGTGAACCGCTCAGAAGATCTGAGCCTGCCCAGGAAAAGTGGTTCAAATCAATCCATTCGTACATATATGTATATCAAACCATCCATACATACTTGGGTGGCATTTTGGATGTCATGACATCCTAATGTTGGGTAGAAGTCCCATAAAATGGAGGCAACGTCGGACATGACCATAGTTTGTGTCGAGCATGGTCAAAAACCCCGTGGTTCTCATAAAATTCATAATCCGATCGGACGAAAAAAAAAAAAAAAAAAAAAAAAAAAAGAGTATGAGAAAAGCCCCCAACTTAACACTTGGATCAGCCTTTGCACCAATCTATTCTGCTCAGTCCGAAAGTATTTAGGCAAATGCAATAATCTTCCTCCCTAAAGCGGAGTCCGAAAATTTCTTAATGCATGTATCGGGTCACGACAAAGCTAAAAGCTTTTACGGCAGGCAAGTAAAAGCACACCAGGAAAACATCTCCCTGCAATGAATACCCCCTAAAGGCCTAAACCCCACTTTTATATAGTGAAACTGGGGTACACTCCCGCCCACGTAATTGTACTCATTGAATGCGCGTAACATACGCGAGTAATACTCGCGTAATACGCGCCTATTTTATACGCGTATGTGTCAATAGCCAGTCAAAATTCAATTTTTCTTACGCGTATGATACGTGTAATGCGCATACATTACGCGTAATGACTTTAACCAATGAGCGGTGAATTAGTAAAGCAAGTCATTACGCGTATTTGAAGTATGTATACGTATTGTTCTAACCAATCGAGATTAAAACAGTCTTACGTAAAAAATACGCGTAATATACGCGTAATGAATGAGCCAACAATCTTGAAATTTTATGGTTAAACCAAAATTCCGGACTTTGCTTTAGACCAAAACAATATCTTATCTTGTTCAAACTAAGGCCTGCAGTATTAAGGGCTCGAACAATTCATGAGTACGAAATAACATCCGTGAGAAATATTTTTAAAGCTTCATCCCCAGATCGGTAGCTGAACGAACACCAAGTTTCTGTTATATTTGCTTGTGGTTTTTATTTTGAAGAAGAAAACATTCGAGTTCTGTTAAATAATAATTGAATATCAATAAATAAGAAAGAGACGTGGTAGGAAAACAAGCGAAAATCTAACATGCCGTATACCTTACGGTGGTGCCTCTAAAAATGGAGGGGGAACTAAACGACAATGAAAAAAAAATGAACAGAACTGAACATGGTTACCTACAGGTGAAAGTCACTTAGTCACGCATGAATTTTCACTCCAGTTGAAGGCTGAATGTTGACATGATGACAGTTATTGGGTAAGTTTTATGCTTCTTGAATCTGTAAACTTTAAACCCCATGTAAACATAAAACAATTTGACAATAACTAGAATAAAGTCACGCCATTTTCACGATTACGATACATCAATAAAATCCATAAAACTTGCACATTGTTTATTTTTGATTGAATAATAAAATCAACCGTTAGGTACTTTAGCTTTTATACTCCTTGTCGTTACGCGTATGATACGTGTAAATACGCGTAAACGTATTGCCAGTCTGATTGGACGATACTTCATACGCGTAATGACTGAACCTTACGCGTATCGACGCATTTATCTCTGCTTATGAATATTAATGAGATATGTTACGCGTAGATATGCGCATGTTACGCGTAAATGCGCGTAATTGGCCTTACGCACGTAATACTCACGTAATACTCGCGTAATACGCGTAAATGGAGTACAAATACGCGGGCGGGAGTGTATGCAGGGGTATACCTAATTTTCTTATTTTTGCTCCAAAACATAGCTTTTGTGTACTCGTTTGAACCGCCTCGGCGAGGCGGTTCTAACGTGTACCCACAATCTATGTTTTGAGCAAAAGTAAGAAAAATATCAAAATTTTTTCAGTAAAAATTTTCATTTTTACGACCAAAATGTTTTTCTTTAAATTGCATGGGCGTGTTTTCGTAATGATTGAATATCTATATTTACTTTCGGTAGTCCCCCAACCAGAAATTGTGGCTGTTTCTCCAATGAAGTTGCCATCTGAGTTCCCTGCCAGTGGTATAATATGATCATCTGGAAATTCCTCATTGACAAATATGACAGCGATATCTGAGTCGAATGTTCCCTCATTAGAGTCACCACCATTGTACCCTGGGTGCTGAAAACATTATGAAAACATGCCCATGCAATATACAGAAAATTTTTGAGCTTTAAAAATTAAAAATATTTAGTTGATTTTTTTTTTTTTTTATATTTTTCTTATTTTTGCTCAAAACATAGATTGTGGGTACACGTTAGAACCGCCTCGGTTAACGAGTACCCACAATCTATGTTTTGGAGCAAAAATAAGAAAAATAGGTATGCCCCTGCATATCCCAGTTTTGCTATATAAAAGTTGGGTTCAAGGGGGTATACATTACACGGACATGTTTTCGTGATGAATGAGCCCATGTCATTACAACCCATTATACCTATTTATGTCTGGTCTATCGCTAATTACAGAAACATCTCCATGCACACTATGTGTTCTGCGCGGTGCGCTTTTTAATGGTTGAGTCGGGTTTACAAGCTTCCAGGATAACATACGACCTTTGACTGTAATTTTAAACGGAGCGTATATACTTTTCCCCGATTTTCCACGTTATTTTGGACCATACTTCGTACATGTATATAGGTTTATATAGTGAAAATCATGGATTCTGACCATATTAACCCATATTTGACGAATGGATTCTCCCATCTAGGGCTGCGTATTGCCACCTAGGAGGCGATACAATACAGTTCGCGATACAGGTACAGCAATACGCAATACGGTTTGCAATCAGTGAACTTTTGTAATTACCCGTAAATTAGCACTTACAAAAAATACTCCTTAAACGCATCAGTTCACATGATTTTCGCCAGCTGAAACGGCTGCATTATGCAGCTAAGTTTCACCTTTGACATTGTTTATTGAGGCGTGCAATATGTCAGTACACAAAATATGCACCCCAAATTTCCCGCACTTTTTGTCCAGTGCCTACTTATGAATATTAATGAGCTGTGCGCACACAATTGCGCATAAAAACAATTGGCGTCCAAGGTTTTCGGGACCGATTTGGTCGGATTTTCATTATTTTCGGTGTGTATTCCGTACAGTATAGCACTCGCTATATCGGAAAAAAAATAAATCAGCCAATAAAGCATGCTTCTTCGGCGTGTTAATCCCAAGGTCGCGTTAGCTTGTCTGGTTTCCAGCTCCTCGTGATTTTACAGTGCACCGTTCAGCTGAGTAGGAATGCATACAGTTGGATTTTCCGACATATATTTATTATTAGAATGGCTTCCTAGAAACATTGCGTAAATAATAGGACAATTATAGACGCAATTCTGCTCAAAACATGTCAGTTTTCTTAAAAAAAAGGAGAGTTTTCTTCATAAATCTTTTCTAAGGAGGTTCGCGAACCTTGTGTAAAAGCAGGTGGCGATACGATACGCTGGTTCGTCAGCCGTCGTACCGCAAATACTCGAGTGTTCGATATATCGCTGCAGCCCTACTCCCATCATTATCAATTGGGTGAGTCCACTTTCATTTTTAGGGGCATTAGGTGTGATTTTTATTTTTTTTAAATTCGATTAAATTTCTCTGTGCAAACAGAATAGCCCCAGATGGGACGCCGCGTTCTGCGGTGTCACATCTGGGGCTATGCTGTTTGCCTATGCCCTATTAAAAGGACGCCCGCCAGGCTTATTATGAAGTAAACACTGACCCTAGCAGCATCTCTTAAGACGTTCTGAGTCACGACGCGAGAAAACCGGTCTTCTGGGTTTCCGACCAGGTCACATTAACCGGTCTGTGCAGTCACAGAAGAGGGCTAGATAAGCTTGAAATGTCTGACGTAAGAAGAAGAGGGTTTGTTCTATCCGTGAAGCGAAGACAAAGGTGCTGACCAATCTACGCCTTTGTTTTCGCATAGGCAATAAAAATATTTGTTAGATCCTTTGGAAGCAGTTAAACGTTCAAAGCAAGAAGATGCGCCATATTGTACAATTTCGGGTAATGAACCTTCATCAGTGGCCCTTTCTTTCATGAGGTGGTTCATTTTTGATAGTTTTGTTACCAGTTCAAAGCCAGCCACGGTGTATGCTGTTCCGTCGCTAGGTCCATTTCCGTGATGCCCAGCAACAATTCTGTAATTCATGGATCTGAAATTACGATAACACGCCCATGTAATTTACAGACTTTTCCTGAGATTTAAAAAGTGAAAGTTTTCAGTTGAAAGATTTTGACGAATTTTCTTATTTTTGTTCAAAGCATAGAAAGAACCGCCTCACCGAGCATTTCGAACACAATTTATGTTTCACCAAAAGCAGATAATTCCATTACTGTTTAATATTTATCAAAACAAAAGTCTAGATAAAATAATCTACAGCTCCGTTTAAAAAATAACATGCCCCTGCAATGTCGCAAAATAAATTGATCCCGTACCGTGCATTGCATGGATCATTGCTGAATGGCTATTAGTCTGGCCTCAATGAAACGTCTACATTTTGATTGATTGATTGATTGATTTCGGTATCACAGATTAGCAAAACATACATGTACAATATAAAACAGAACAATGTGATAAAATGTCATCTTCACACAAGGGTGCATAAAAATAATCAATTATCCATTGTAAAGTTATATGGCTTGCCAATCACTACCAAGGATGACACAAAAAAGAAAGAGTGATCTCTCTTATTTTCATTGTGGTCCAGTCCTTAAGTACTGATTTGCAAGTCATAGTGAGGCACTGTTGATAAATATTTAGATAGTCAAACTTAATCAAATAAGCATACAAAACACCCAAATTACATATTGCAATATACTTATAAAAATATACTATATACTATTAAGAACAAATATATCCTAAAATACCACCTGCGATTACCTAATAAGTTAAATGACACTGAATTCATATCAAAACTGAATGTAACTGCTGTTTTAAAAGTCGTTAAGCTATTTACATTTTTAATATTTGATGGAAGAGCATTCCAAAGGGTACAGCCTGTAAAGGCAAATGATGTTTTGCCAAAACTCTGCACTTTGGGAAGAAGATAACATCCATTTTCTCGAAATCTTGTACTATAGTTATGGATAGACGAAGCAAGAGTAAAACGCTCTCCCATATATTCAGGTGATGTTCCTGATCTGATCCTAAAATGTGATTTAAAATCACCTGATCTACCCTTTTGGAGACTGGCAGCCATCCTAAAGATTTAAATTCCTCAGACCCTACATGAGACTTTGGATCCAGTTTCAAAACAAATCTAACCATTTTATTCTGAGTAACTTGGAGTCTTTCTCTTAAGAATTTTGATAAACCTGGATACCAAAACGAACAAGCATAGTCAAAGTGACATTGAATAAGAGACATAACTAAAAAGTTTTTTAGAATGCAAGTTAAGAAAATTCTGTTTTCTGTATAAAAACTTCAATCGGGCATTTGCCTTCTGAAAAATTGATTTAACCATGGTTTCACCACTCAAACACTGTTCTAAAACTGCGCCTAAATATTTCATCTCTTCTTTAGACTCAATTTGCGTCCCTTTACATGAGATTCTTAAGTTTGATTGCGACCTAAGTCTCGATTTAGAACCAAACAATATGGATTCTGTTTTTCCTAGGTGCAACGAGAGTTTATTGTCAACACGCCATTCACTTATCATCTCCAGTTCATTCTGTAGCAAAGATTCAATTGTTGATATTTTCTTATCAGTAACCAAGATAGCAGAATCATCAGCATATAAAAGAAGCTTTTTATTTATAGCACCTGACATGTCATTGACATATATTAAAAATAAAAGAGGTCCAAGGATTGACCCCTGGGGCACACTACATGAAATTGTAGAGCTAGAAGATAAAATTCCAGACACGTCAACAAGTTGCTTACGATCTGACAAATAAGATCTAAACCATCTACATGTAATAATGTCTTGATTAAAACCTAGTGCTTCCATTTTCAACAATAAAATACCGTGATCAACGGTGTCAAACGCCTTTTGAAGGTCCAGTAAAACCATGCCAACAAGATTCCCTTTATCCATTTCAAATTTAATGAAATCAGTCAAATTTTGCGTATGCATTCATGTTTGTCAAACTGGTATTTATCTATATTGATCATGAGCAGTCCGATTGGGCAGGAAGTTGCCTTCGGCTCGGCGTGTACCAAAATTCACCAGATTTAATGTCAAATTTTCAAGTTTCGGCGATTGGTATTATGTAATACTGTGAATATTGCCACTTTCTGACCTGAATGTTATTCGTTGACATCTATTTTATATACCTTAAAACTTGCACCGCATTCGCAATACAAACACACTATTTTCTTCATTACAGGCAGCATGTTTCGAGGAAGCAAAACTGCTCTTATTGTCTACTTTAATCTTACTATGCTCTCGTGCATTTAATATTTGATTCGTTGAAGTTTCTCTTGGATGATTACTTATATAAACCGTCTTCATAAAATCGCCTGTCACACTATATTTCAATCAAATGTTCTTAATAAATATGTATATGTTTAAGAATGTCATTACATGACTTAAACATTTCATAGGTAGGTATGTGCATTGCATTAGACATAATTCTATCGTAACTCTCTTTAATAATCATGTCAACTGTTAATGGTATTCTCAGACGAAAGGTTTTTAAATTTGATGAACTTGCAGGCAATTTATGTACTGAAAACGTGCAATTGCACGGTAGCATTATACAAGGCAGTAGGTATAATAAATATTCCATTTCTACTTCTTTACTTTAGCGAATATGGTGCAAGTTTTAAGGTAACAATGAACAAAATCCATGCGAGGAAGTGGTAATATTCACAGTACTTACATAATACCAATCACCAAAACTTGAACACTTGACATTAAATCTACCAGAATTTTGGTACACTCCGAAGGTAGCCGGACTGCTCATGATCAATATAAACTAAATACCAGTTTAACACACATGAATGTATACACAACATATAGAAATTTCATTCAGGCCAGAATTATAGCCATCCGGCAATAATAGATACCTTGCAAGTGACGGGGTCAATTTATTTTGCGACATTACAGGGGTATATTTTCTTAGAAACGGAGCTGTACATGCAAAAATAATTAAATGAATAAATAAATAAATCAAAAATAAATAAATAAATAAATAAATAAATAAATAAATAAAAACGGCATACATTCAGGAATAGCTCATTGTAATACACCATTCACTTTCTCAAAACAAATCATTACGAAAACTTGCCCATGCAATATACAGAGATTTTCTGAGCTTTAAAAATTGAAAATTTTCAGCTGAAAAATTTTGATGTTTTTCTTATTTTTGCTGAAAAATAAATTGTGGGTACACGTTAGAACCGCCTCGTTTTGAAGCAAAATTAAGAAAATCAGGTAAAACCCTGCAAACCCCAATTTTGCTTTATAAATGTGGGGTTTAAGGGTGAATTCATAGCACGGAGTCCGACATGTTTTCCTGATGACCTTTTCACGAACTTACGAGCTAAGACAGTGTGCAGCGGTTAGTACAGTATGTTTTCCGATGACGGATCCCCCGCAGGTATGATACCAACTTATTCGACCACCCTTCCTCTGGGAATACTGAAGCGATACTTGGTGCTTGTATTCACCATGGTTGACGTCATCACCATTAACGATCCTGGATGATCGACCTGAAATTTTGTTATAATTATCTATACCGGTCAAAAACAGTCAGGGATCAAACTTTTAAGGATAATTTTTTGGACCAATCGATAATTAATCAATTATTCTTTTATATGGCGGATAAGCAGTTTTACCGCACTTTCACATGCCACCGATTTTGAAATTGTGCATCATCTGACTTACGCACAGCTGTTCTTTAAACCACACTCCTGCTCTATAAACCAAACTGATATAAGTCCATAAAAACTAATTCCAAAAAACGTCAATTTTGCAAATTAAATAAAATGCGAATTTGCATGATAGTCATCAAGTTTAATTATGTCTAAGCTCAGCCAGCCAAAACGCTTGGAAATTTCTTCAATTTTAAAAGTTTGTACAAACAAACTTTCACTCCATAATTTTTCTATGGAAACATCATACCGCTTTCATTTTAAGGTAGGCTGACTTAAAGCCTGCGCGTGTTGAATGCAAAGACTATTGTTTCAATTCTAAAGTGTACAAAACTTAAAAAATAAATTACCTTGATGATAGACCTGTTTCATTTTACCAGCAGTTCGAAATCTTCTAGAAATTGCATGTTTTAAAAATGCTTGATCCCTAACTTTATTCGTCTAGTATATATTGTACAGTATGCCACCTAGAGTTCAACAAACTTTACATAGATTTTCGCATTTTAGCGCGTTTCCTGTAACACCGATATCTGCAGATATAGATCCTTAGATATGAATGGTCCTTGGTACATCCTTCGGCTGAAGCTCCATTATCCCTGGTACACATGACCTACACTGTGTGTTGTAATTGTTTCATCCACTGCAGTTGCAAAAATCGACAGTGGCGTTCTTATCATCAGTGATGTTGATTTATGACAGTATATATCTTATAGATCTGAACCCTGTCCTTTTGTTCTGAAGCTATATAGATCAATATTCTTTCAGTAAAAGTAGCTAAGCTGGAGTATATAACAAGTCATACCCGACATGACTTATAAATAAGAAAAAAAATGTACAAAAGTCTCCACTGTGTACTTAAAAAGTCGCCACTGTGTACTTAATATGGACGCTAGTTTCTTGGCTTTATTTGCGTGGAGGAAATACATTTGATTAAATTGGTATTTCATTAAAGCGAAAATATCTTCATTTATACTATTATAAATCTAAAAGCCACTTTGGTGATTTTATCATCTTGCTGATAAATTTATGACTGAATGATAATATTATTTTCATCATCTTTTTACAGTGTAACCATTTATTGTGGATCCTTTTCATAAACGGTGTAGATATAAACTGAACTTACATAAGTAGAAAAACTGCACTGTGATAAATCTGCATTTTTAATAGTTTCAAAGACAATTCAAAACCCTTAATTCCTTAAAGTCACAGTATATTTTCAATCAATTTTATATGTGAAAAAAATTTTTTTTGGGTCATAAGTATTGTGCTAGAATGGTGCCTAAACATGGGCATTAAAATACTCATTTACGCGCCTTAATTTGGGCTAAATTAAGGGAAATACCTTAATTTTGCCTTATTTACATTTTTCGATTCTACCCCAAATATTAAAAAGAGTTCTAGGCGTGACTTAAGGCGGGGTACCGTAGTAGGCTTGCGCACTCACATAGTCTCGCGTCATCAATAAAATGTAAACAACATGTAGCCATGAGCGGTTCGTCAATGCCTGAATGCGGACGCAATAAAATGTTAAAATCCAATGATTCTACAATGGAATATGGAGGAGATGGGGAGCGGGGAATATGAGGAATGTTATGCAGGTCCCATGACGAGGCGACTTCAAAACTTCTAGACATTTGGTAAGGGTACAGTTTCAGTTCTGTTTTTCAAAAATAAAGCTATATAATAACAATCATGTACATGTACTGTATATTTTGCATTTCGCTTTACGCATTCCGCTTAAGCCAGTTAAGCTTAAGGAGCCACTGAGATGCCACATGGATGGGCGTATATATAAATCTGTAGAATAGCACCTTGTCCACCTCCAATTTAGATATTGTATAACAGCTGGAAGTTATTTTATTACATGTACATGTACTGTAGATCTATTTTAATTGAGGTTCGATACGGGGTATATTGTGACTACTTATGACAAGTATTCGCTTCTCAAAGGAAAATAACAGTGTCGAGCTGTACATTAAGATTTCGATAATGACAGATCATCACACTTTTCAATGCATATAACCAGTAACAATAAATCATTCATGTTATACATACCAGGTCATATTGCATGATTTTATCGTTTTAGGCATTGTTAGTGAAAGCCAGACTCAGATTCTGCCAAGACCTATTGAGAGGGCTGAGGTAAAATTTTCATTGAGTGATACATTTTCATTTATTTTCACTATGGTGTCCAATCGTTTCGTACCCGAATGTTTTTTTTTTTTTTTTTTTTTTTTTTTTATTTTCGAACCCATGTCATTTTGAAAACCACTTCGGTCTTTTCATACACATTTTTGTTCATTTCGTACCCAATTAAAACCATTAGTGAGGCCCTCCCAGGGGTTTTGGGGATTCAGGGAGAAGGGCTATTTATTTTCAGTGATTTGGGGAGAAGGGCCATTTATTTTCAGAAAAATTTGGGGAGCTTTTGGAGTTTAGGGAGCAGGGAGCTGAGGAAAAACATTTTAGGGAGCTGGGGAGAATGGTAATTTTTCTTTCAGGGAGCAGGGAGCAAAGACCCCCCCTTGGGAGGGCCTCATTAGTTAAAAAAATTTGATAGTGACATGAAGTCAGATCCAAACAAAACCCATGGTTCTGACTTTATGTCACAATCAACAATATTCAGTCATGTTGGGACGACGCCAGCGGTACCTGGGTTTCTGGGTGTCAACCAGTGTTATGCGAAGCTTAAAAGTGCCTTGTTGAAGAACACTGCACGTTGGAAGTAGTTATCGTAGTTACATGTATCTTGCTGCAGACTTGTTCTCTTCCACTAATTTTGCTCGTTTGCACAAGATTACCTCATTAAACTTATAGTTGTATTATATTATTCTTTTAGGCAAAGAAGTACGGTGCTAACTTACATAGTAGAAGACGGTTTAATGCTCGGAGGTGTTGGGGAGATGCTTAAGCCATGTTCTAACTGCCCCGGATTATCTACAGTTAACCAGGATGAACCGACCGTGTCGGACCGGGATAGAACCATAGCGCCACCATGGACATGCGTGGCAAGCCGGGACATTCCGGTGGAGAACTTGGCGACACCGGGACAAAGCGTTCGAGCATGATAAACAGTGATGATCCGACGACACCGTGCTATTCGACACAAGCTCATGAAGCTGTCCATTCACCGGAACTCCTTTATGACGAACCAGTGTATATCAAAACTTGACATTAGGAAAACAAGCCCATGCAATATAAAGATTTTTTTCAGTAGCAAAAATTGAAAATTTCATCAGAAGATTTTTGATATATTTTTCTTATTTTTGCTCAAAACATAGATTGTGGGTACTCGTTAGAACCGCCTCGGTGAGGCGGTTCTAACAAGTACCCACAATCTATATTTTGGAGCAAAAATAAGGAAAAAAAAAAACAAAAAAACGACGTCAACGTTTCGCCAAGTGGTCGAAATTGTCTTAATGTCGGGTTACTTGATTCCCATGGATTTTCAGAAAAACAAAACTAGACAAACAAAGCACAATGTAGCCAATACAGTGGCAAGTAACGCGGCATGCTAGTGAGATAGGGGAACTCCTAATTAGAAACGTAACTGTAAGGCGATAATTAAAAAACTAACGATCTTTATTTCTCGGTAATTAAACTTTCTTCTTTGTTTTGATGTCTAAACAGTTGCTTAAGCATGATTTGGTTTCCCAAACTAAGCAGACTTGCAAGTTTTGATCATGCGTCTTAATTTATGACGTTACGTCAGTATCGCCGTAAGGTTTGCTTTTTTCGAATTTTTTCGCTTGCATGTTCTTGTCGAAAGGTTACCACTTACGCCTATATTCAAAATATAACTTTAATTCATTATGTGCAGAGACACGCGAATGTTGTTAAAATTGCTTAATTTAATGTGCATAGTATTTATAAGTGATATTTTTCACCGATGAAATGATATTAATACTATTGCATGAAGTCAGACGTACGTGACCTACATACGTCGCTTGAACAAACTGATACGGCTCAGACCTCGGCGTATCGACATTATCATAGATACGCGAGCGATACGCCGCAGATACGTGAATATGTGACAAAGCTATTAATCGTTACGTTTACGTGGCGTATTAGGAGTATCTGCTGCGTTGCATTCTTATACATGTTATTGGCGTATGCACGGCGTATCGGAACTGCTGCGTTATGGTACGTACTCGTAAAAATTGTAGCACCTCATGCTGCCAGTTGTACGAGTTGTGTATCGAAGAATGCGAGCTACGTATACTCTTTAACTTAGGTTGTTCCCGGGTCGACATGGCTCATACTCCACAGACCACTTTATTCTCGTTTTCAGTAACCCGGGCATTGAGAATTTTGCGGTAAACGTACGTTTTCTCTGATTTCATTGCAACGCCAACCCGTATGAAGGCTGACCACAAAACACAACGTTATTTTAGGGAGGAAATATGACGTTGTGGCTATGATGTTGGCATAAAAATGAATGTGTCAACGTTCGGGTAATGCATTATAGAGAATGCAGAATTGCTACAGAACGCGGTTCTTGAACGGTCTTTCATGTATAGGGCAGTTTGCGCTGTTATCTTTCTTAATTTCCCCCTATGTAGCCTCTCCGTAAATAAAATCGATTATGTATGACAAAAAACCACTTTGTTTATGGCACACACTATTGCCTTTCAATGATGGGACAAGATTTGTCAATGCACACGATCATACTTTCAATATTTTTTTTATTTTACAGTAAATCATAAGTACATGTAATTATGTTTGGTCGTAAACAGAGTTTAGCACGTGTTTCTATTCACTTCCGGAATTCCAAAACTTTGCGCATAAAATTCGAGTGTGAAGGCGGGCAAAAATATATATTTATCACTGTCACTCATTTAAGTCAAATTTTAATTAGTCTTTAATTGGTTTATCTGTAATGCATTTGGGAAGTTTTCGACAGATCCTTGTTCGGCAAACGAAGCACTAGAACATATCAAAAATTATCAAAATTGAAAAAATTAATTGAAAATTTACTGACACTTTAAAATATATACAAAGCATTTGCTTAGATGAACCTTGTGATATTTTGTGTCTATTTTACAACAATAATAAACAAAAAGAGAAGAATTGGGCGGGGTCCAAAATCGTACCTTGCCACACTTGTCGAAGTTCTCTGAGATAAATATGAAATGCTTGTATTTAATACAGAAAGCGATCGTATCAAACAAGAGGATGAATAGAACGTGAGTGTACCCCAAATGCTATTTATATTGTCGTAATAAGATTTATTTGACCAAAAATAAAATGTGCTCGTTGTTTTTAGCTCACCTGAGCCGAAGGCTCACAAGGTGAGCTAATAGGTTGGCCATGATCCGGCGTCCGTCCGTCGTCGTCCGTCGTCGTCCGTCGTCGTCCACAATTTCAAAAATCTTCTTCTCTGAAACCGCTTGGCCGATCTAGTTGAAATTTTATGTGGAGCCTCCTTGGGTAGTGGCATTTCAAGTTTGATCGCGAAATCCAGGTCACTTGACCAAGATGGCCGCCACGCCCATATATGGTAAAAACCCTTCAAAAATCTTCTTCTCCAGAACCGGTGGGCCGATTTCCACGAAACTTGGTATGTAGCATCGGGGACTTCAGCCCATCATAGTTTGATAAAATGATGACTTTTGGATGACCTTGACCTATTTTACGGCAAGGTCAAATTTGGAAACATAGGCTTTTACATGGGAAAAAGTGAAAACTATGGATTTTTTGAAAACTATTGCAGCCTGAGGCCTGAAAAGTGGTAGATGCAAACAACTAATGGAGTAGATGAAGGTATGTGATTAATTTAGGTCAAGGTCATCTCTTGACCTTGGCCAGTCTGTCGTCCATACACACTTTTCAAAGCTCTTCTTCTCTGAAACTGCTGGGCCAATCAAAGTGAAATTTTATGTGGAGCATCCATGGGTAGGGGAGACGAAAGTTTGATCGCGAAATCCAGGTCACATGACCAAGATGGCCGCCACGCCCATATATGGTAAAAACCACTCAAAAATCTTCTTCTCCAGAACCGGCAGGCCGATTTTCATGAAACTTGGTATGTAGCATTTGGGACTCCAGCCCATCATAGTTTGATAAAAAAATGACCCTAGGATGACCATGTCCCTCAACAAAATCAACGGAACTGCATATTCTCAAGCTGCCATTCATACCAGAAAACCTTACTTATTACAACCGTATAAGCTCTTTTTAGCTCACCTGAGCCGAAGGCTCACAAGGTGAGCTAATAGGTTGGCCATGATCCGGCGTCCGTCCGTCGTCGTCCGTCGTCGTCCGTCGTCGTCCACAATTTCAAAAATCTTCTTCTCTGAAACCGCTTGGCCGATCTAGTTGAAATTTTATGTGGAGCCTCCTTGGGTAGTGGCATTTCAAGTTTGATCGCGAAATCCAGGTCACTTGACCAAGATGGCCGCCACGCCCATATATGGTAAAAACCCTTCAAAAATCTTCTTCTCCAGAACCGGTGGGCCGATTTCCACGAAACTTGGTATGTAGCATCGGGGACTTCAGCCCATCATAGTTTGATAAAATGATGACTTTTGGATGACCTTGACCTATTTTACGGCAAGGTCAAATTTGGAAACATAGGCTTTTACATGGGAAAAAGTGAAAACTATGGATTTTTTGAAAACTATTGCAGCCTGAGGCCTGAAAAGTGGTAGATGCAAACAACTAATGGAGTAGATGAAGGTATGTGATTAATTTAGGTCAAGGTCATCTCTTGACCTTGGCCAGTCTGTCGTCCATACACACTTTTCAAAGCTCTTCTTCTCTGAAACTGCTGGGCCAATCAAAGTGAAATTTTATGTGGAGCATCCATGGGTAGGGGAGACGAAAGTTTGATCGCGAAATCCAGGTCACATGACCAAGATGGCCGCCACGCCCATATATGGTAAAAACCACTCAAAAATCTTCTTCTCCAGAACCGGCAGGCCGATTTTCATGAAACTTGGTATGTAGCATTTGGGACTCCAGCCCATCATAGTTTGATAAAAAAAATGACCCTAGGATGACCATGTCCCTCAACAAAATCAACGGAACTGCATATTCTCAAGCTGCCATTCATACCAGAAAACCTTACTTATTACAACCGTATAAGCTCTTTTTAGCTCACCTGAGCCGAAGGCTCACAAGGTGAGCTAATAGGTTGGCCATGATCCGGCGTCCGTCCGTCGTCGTCCGTCGTCGTCCGTCGTCGTCCACAATTTCAAAAATCTTCTTCTCTGAAACCGCTTGGCCGATCTAGTTGAAATTTTATGTGGAGCCTCCTTGGGTAGTGGCATTTCAAGTTTGATCGCGAAATCCAGGTCACTTGACCAAGATGGCCGCCACGCCCATATATGGTAAAAACCCTTCAAAAATCTTCTTCTCCAGAACCGGTGGGCCGATTTCCACGAAACTTGGTATGTAGCATCGGGGACTTCAGCCCATCATAGTTTGATAAAATGATGACTTTTGGATGACCTTGACCTATTTTACGGCAAGGTCAAATTTGGAAACATAGGCTTTTACATGGGAAAAAGTGAAAACTATGGATTTTTTGAAAACTATTGCAGCCTGAGGCCTGAAAAGTGGTAGATGCAAACAACTAATGGAGTAGATGAAGGTATGTGATTAATTTAGGCCAAGGTCATCTCTTGACCTTGGCCAGTCTGTCGTCCATACACACTTTTCAAAGCTCTTCTTCTCTGAAACTGCTGGGCCAATCAAAGTGAAATTTTATGTGGAGCATCCATGGGTAGGGGAGACGAAAGTTTGATCGCGAAATCCAGGTCACATGACCAAGATGGCCGCCACGCCCATATATGGTAAAAACCACTCAAAAATCTTCTTCTCCAGAACCGGCAGGCCGATTTTCATGAAACTTGGTATGTAGCATTTGGGACTCCAGCCCATCATAGTTTGATAAAAAATGACCCTAGGATGACCTTGACCTATTTTACGGCAAGGTCAATTTTGGAAACATAGGCTTTTACATGGGAAAAAGTGAAAACTGTGGATTTTTTTGAAAACTATTGCAGCCTGATGCCTGAAAAGTGGTGGATGCAAACAACTAATGGAGTAGATGAAGGTATATGATTAATTTAGGTCAAGGTCATCTCTTGACCTTGGCCAGTCTGTCGTCCATACACACTTTTCACAGATCTTCTTCTCTGAAACTGCTGGGCCAATCAAAGTGAAATTTTATGTGGAGCATCCATGGGTAGGGGAGACGAAAGTTTGATCGTGAAATCCAGGTCACATGACCAAGATGGCTGCCACGCCCATATATGGTAAACACCACTCAAAAATCTTCTTCTCCAGAACCGGCAGGCCAATTTTCACGAAAGTTGGTATGTAGCATGTGGGACTCCAGCCCATCATAGTTTGATCAAATGATGACCATAGGATGACCTTGACCTATTTTACGGCAAGGTCAATTTTGGAAACATAGGCTTTTACATGGGAAAAGGCGAAAACAATGGATATTTTGGAAACTGTTGCAGTCTGAGACCTGAAAGTTGCTAGATGCAGACAACCGATGGAGTCAATGAAGGTAAGTAATTAATGAAGGCCAAGATCATTTCTTGACCTTGACCCAAGGTCATTTGAATATCAAAATTAAAATTATAGTTTTCTCAGAAATCACTGGGTTTGGAAACTATTGCAGCCTGAGACCTGAATCTTTGCAGATGCAGACAACTTATGAATTCAATAAAAGTGTGTGAGTATTCAAGGTCATGGTCATTTCATGATGACTTAATACTCCAGGATCAGGCTTCAGGTGAGCGTTCTCAGGACCATTGGTCCTCTGGTTTTGTTGTTGTGATGACCTCGGTATCCATTTCGTTGTAACAAAAAATCGTTAATAATTTCACAATAATAAGGCAACTTTCAATTTTTGTTCGCAAAATCATCTTAGACGGTCAGTAACTATGTTCGCAACATCAACAAAAATCATTGGCAGTCGAACTAGCTCTTCTTCTCGGTCTGATACAAAATGCCTGATTCCCATGTGACATAATAGTTTAAAAATTTACACTTGTGTATTTGTAAAAAATAAAATTTGCGTCTGGTCAATATACTCCAGTGTGTATTTGCGTTCGCATGCGCCATTTGCTTACCCCGAGTAAAAATTGCACACCGGAGTGTATTTTTGGCGCAAGCGAAATTGGACTTTAGACTTCGTAAAACACATGATACATAAAACATGACAACTTGCAGCGTGAATTCAAAGCAGCATGCGCTACACTTGAATACAAGTGAAACTCAGTTTGGGATACTAGAGCAATATTTTCCTATTAAAATGTGAGGGAAATGAATATTAATAATTTAGGGACAGTCATAACCCCTGTATGTGTGTGTGGGGGGGGGTGGGGGGAGAGGAGGGGGGGAGTATTTGAGTGAACAGATACAACTCCTTCCCTCTACAATAATTGGTCCCTTTCTAAAATATTGAAAGTTGAGATGATAACTCTTGCAAAACAATGACACCATTACAATTTGAAAGCTATTTCATCAGAAAAACGTGTCCGTGCAATATATACACCTTAAGCCCCACTTTATATAGAAAAAAATGGGGTTTGCAGGATTATACCTATTTTTTTTTTGTTTTGCTCTAAAACATAGATTGTGGGTACACGTAAGAACCGCCTCGCCAAGGCGGTTCTAACGAGTACCCACAATCTATGTTTTGGAGCAAGTTTTGCTATATGAAAGTGGGGTATGAGGGGGTATACTTTTCATGAACATGTTTTCATGATGACAAAGCTATTTGACTTTTGTTCAATGTACACTTTATTAAAGCGGTATAGGTCGTGCTGGCGGAGTATCTACATCTAAGGAAACTTCTAACTGATACACTATTGTTTTTGCATTACTTAATTACACTATTCAAGTTTTATTTTTCAAATTTGTTTTTAAAACTTCTTTAAATTTTATTATTTTGCATTTTTTATTGTTAATAACAGACATTATTCTAATTTTGTTTTTTTCAAATTTGTTTTAAAAACTTCTTTTTCAAGAAAATAATTGTTTAATCCTGTTTTGTTCTAACAGTATGTGTTGGATTATTCATAAGCCGCTAAAGAATCATTGACTATTTCCATTTACAAATGCCTATGGTTTTAAGGAAAATAAAAGTTGGTCATTGTTCTCTTGATTCACGTGTTAGCTTCCCTGAATATGGGGCTGTGTGATAGAAGAATTTATTGTTTCGTTTTTGATGACCCAGGATGTATATTTTCAGCTGGAACAATCATTTTTATTATGGAATATACAGAAATCAGAAAAAGTTGTATAAAGTATTCCCCCCCCCCTGAGAGCCAACAAAAGCTTTTGCCTGCAAATGTGTTGCCCTTATCCGCACACTATATGAAAGTGGCGTGCTGGCTCTAGGGGGGGGGGACGATACTCTAGGGGGGGGGGACGAGCCCAAAGACGAGAGCCCAAATATGATTATCCGTCCTAGTTTCTCATTCAGGCAAAACTAGCGGATATAAAGTTATCAAAATTGAAATAATATAAAAGGACAATCATATACAATAGTTCAACTGCAGTGAAATTGAACTGGGATGCTGCAAAACCAATTTTCATAACTTGGGCGCAGGCAAAAAATGATTTGGCCAATATGCGTTACAATATTTTGGAAACATACTGTACAAATATATCCTTGATTTATTCACGCCCTGTTACCTACAAAGTTGTTGATTATGTTTGTTATTCATCAGTCATGAAGACATGGTTTTCAGTTCAGCACTGTAACAAACAGCCACAAGATAGATTTCCAAGGGTGGTCGAGTGGGAATATTGGCACCTTTACGTTGGAACCTAAAAAATAGACGGGCTGCTTGCGCCTTCTCAGGCTAAGCTTCTACGCTGCTGAATGACCATCTGATTACTGGTTAACGGCTCAAGTCTGAGCCTGCCCAGGAAAAGTGGTTCAAGTCAAACCAACAATACATATATAAAGCCTTGTAGGTTTAGTTGAGTGGTTATATTTGAAGCATTTTGTGGATGTCATGACGTCCTTATTTTGGATGAAAGTCCCATAAAATGGAGGCAAAGTAGCTATTGGCTGGGACGTTAAGCATTAATTCAATCAAAATTTATCTCACCCTCATTATGCGCGGCATCGGTCTCAGAATCAAGAGGTCCTGGGTTCGAACTCCATTAACACTGGGTTGTGTTATTAAGCAAACTACATGATTTGCTTCACATAGTACCAGGAAGTGGTGCATCCTTCTAGCCATGTTTGAAAATGTTGACTGGGACGATACAGTAGCAAACTGACATGCAATGATTATACATGTAATGTATACTGCATTGTGGAGATAGGTAGCCGTGTTAGATAAAACAGGTCATGTGTATATATCTGTTATGCAACATTGGCCCATGACTATCTTGTAAGAATTTATCATAAAGTTTGGGCCAAAGTAATTATATTTTACATGCAAAACAATGCAAAAAAAAAAAA
This sequence comes from Rugalucina vietnamica, assembly GCA_964017185.1. Lineage (NCBI taxonomy): Eukaryota > Metazoa > Mollusca > Bivalvia > Lucinida > Lucinidae > Rugalucina > Rugalucina vietnamica. Next base: position 19,613,808 of record OZ024879.1, read on the forward strand.
TCCTTCGTAATAACTTAAGTTTCAAGCCACATGCAGGTTTAAAAAAAAAATAGGAGTTTGAGTTGATTCTAGACATGAAAAATCAGTGTGTAACACTTTCATTTATACTTTTATAACAAATATGGTAATCTAATATTTCCAAAGTGCGAATGCTATACAGGTACCTCCCAAATATTTTCCTTATTACATTTCAAATTGTAAAGACATTAAACAGTTTTGGTGGTTTTTCTTGATTCCTGCATTTGTCTGTCGGTTTAACACTCTAAAATAGAAACATTAGTGATAAAAATTGTGAGCATGCAGAAAAAACCTCAAAATTTCGATCTTTAGTTTTTTATGAAATTTAGACCCCCACCCCTCTGGAAATTAGATTTCTACCAAATTATGAAAAAATATGCAAATATCTTAGCATGAATATCTTCACAAGACATGGATGTATTGTCCTAAACATAAAAGATTAGCACCAGGAGCTTAATAACAATGTTCTGAGCTGCTAAAGTATAGGCATATACAGGCCAAATAGTCAATCCTCCTTAATGGAAATCTAGCATATTATAATTAAGACATAAAAACAAGAAAAAAATTTGATTAAAGAAGTAATACATTACATACCATATGCCGTGGCAAGAACCGCCAAAATGATCACTGCAAGCTTCATCTTTTGGGCTGAACGTTGCTGATTCACCGAATTTGGGAACCAATTTATTTTATGTTGGAAACACGGCCCCTTTATAGCAGAGTTTGCAATCAAGTCGTGATAAGAGACTGAGAGACACAACAGCATGGCGAAACGCTGAAGAATACTTGGGCCTTGTTTTTAGTACTTTGAAGCATCGTTACTTTGTCACGCCGGGTTAACTGTCACACAAATGTATTTAGTCCCATGACAATGCTCATAAGCGTAGTTATACTAAGTAAACTTTCCCGTGGCAGTTTACCAATACTAAGTGCACATGTTTTCACTATAAGTTGACAAACTGATTTCCTATTAAATCAGCCACGAGTAGACACATACATGGACAATGCGTTTCTAAAATGTATCTAGAACCTCTGTTTGTGGTAAAATCACTGCTAAAAGTCCCCGCACTACGGAGGCTGACAATAATATGGAACAACAGCTGGTAGTTGTTCTAATGGAAACATAATATTATGAGAGAGGGGTTTGAATTCTTGCATGTAAATGTACAGTAAAATAAGGACCATAAAAGCAATAAATTAGATGTTAATACAATAATTATCTAATTTGAATTAATGTGATCGTCTATTGGCGGGAAATTAAAACCCCGGAACATCCCCGGCATTTGAGGTAAAATCACGGCACTTTAGCCCCGCTGTGTATCCGCTATTCCCGGCCCTAGAGGAGATGTGGATACTATGACTGGTGCATTATGGAAAAATAATTATGAAAAACAAAAAAAAAAAAAAAAAAAAACGTGGTTCACATGACACTGGAAAAAAAGTATAAAGCAAGTATGTACCCCTATATAATTATATTATTTTATTGTTCACAAAATTTATCACGAGAGGTAACGGCAAGGTCAAAGTGTTTCTACCATATCGGACCATTGTATATTCGTCTGTACTGTCTTTAAAAGATGGTTTGTATATAAAGACAGGAAAAGGTTCTTGTTAAAACCACCGCCTGTCTTTTAAAACAAGCAAAGCGAATAAATCTATCATTAAAAACACAAAGCTCTCGTATATGATTGCCATTTTGTAAACATGTCCCGGTAAAGATCAATCTGGTTCCGTGTTCCGCTAACTAAACAGTAAAAACGGGATAAAGTTGGTCACCGGGAGTTGAGAATCAACAATGCGGCCACTGTAGTTATTAGTAACCTGTTTGTTATTTCTGTTTTTAATAATATATTGATGTCATAGGTTGATTTATTCGCAACAATGTGTTCCTAAGTTGAAAATGACAGAAATATTCCCAAACTTGAAATCAATTTTCATGACACTTGACAGCAGTAACGCTAATACTGCGTACTTTACTGATTTATTGAGAGATACTTGAAAACTTAAACGAAAATTATATGAGCCTTCGCATGAGAAAACCAACAATCTGGGTTTCCGACCAGGTCCGATACAAATCACCCTGTACGCTCACAGAAACAGGTTAGAGGCTTGAAATTTTGGATTTAAGTAGATGACGAATTGTACTATCCGAGTAGCGAAAACAAAGGCGCTGATCAGCTGTGCAGTTACTGCACAGCAGATCTGCGTCTTTGTTTTCGCCTATGCAGATTGCTGGTTTTCCCATGCGTCGGCTCATATAATGTAGCGTGCGTGTCACAGCAATAAATTTTAAGTCATTGCAAAAGATATTACGATCGAATGTACCAACTAAAATGAGCCGCCGAATCAGAAAACCAACAATCCTCATGTACGAAAACGAAGACGCAGATCAATTGTGAAGTAACTGCACAGCTGATCGGCGACTTTGTTGTTTTCGCTACACAGATAGTAGAATCACTCTTCTTCTTAAATGCAATATTTCAAGCTTCTAGCCTGCTTCTGCAACTGTACTGGTCGGTTTGTGTCGGACCTCGTCGAAACCTAGATTGTTGGTTTTCTCATGCAGAGGCCCATTTAATGTGTAAGAAATAGTGCAAACACGTCCACGGTAAACAGCTGAGATGATCTAGGGCTTGGTCCATGAGCCAATACCGTAAATTTTGGGGGTCGGTACCATCTGGCCTGAACAAATCCCCTTATGATTTTCATGTAGGACTATGTTTGTAGACATGTAAAAAATCGGGGGGACTTGCATTGCTGGAGCTTTAATGGTGAAACGACACGTTATTTACGATACCCCATAATTTAAAAAACAAACGTCATTTTAACACAAAAAACGGTAGGGAATAGTCTTCCATATCCCCCTTTCCTCCCCAAGGGAAATTTCTAAACTATTATTCTCTAAAAGTAAATTGAAAACGCTATCAAATCCTGTTTTCTGCCATCTGAAAGTCGAGGCGTTTGCGTTTTACGCTATGTTTTATTAAATTATACTAAATATTCAATTTTTGCGTCAATAATGGGGGTACACATAGAAAATTGAAAATATCTCAATTGTTTTTTATCCTAGACCATTGAACTTGGTCTCATTTTAAAGCTAAGACATATCCCTTTTATCCTATGATAAGTAATGGAAATAATCTCACTTGCATATTCATGAATTTTCATTAAAACATTAAAATGAAAAAAAAGTTATCCCATAAAAACTAATTTCAGGCCTAAACTATCATTGTGGCTCATTGTTGTATCAATTATTCTATTTGACAAATTTGTTGATGCCATGGGCCTAAATGAAAATCATCTCATTTGCATTTTCATGAATATTAATGAAAATGACGAAAATCAGGGTTTACTAAGGGAAAATAATTATATTGCCATTTGAAGGGGTTGGTTTGGGTTAATGGTAGAGCTGGGTACCACGAAAAAAATTGTACCGCGGTATATCACGGTTTTCTTTCAAGTACTGTGGTATGTATCGCGGTGTACCAGAAGCTATATACAGAAACAGTTTGGGCCTTCTGGTGCAGCGCATTAAATGTGTAGGGGTTGGGCAATTCATTTGTTTTTCTTCCATTACCAAAATCAGCCTTAAAAAGATAGATTTAACACCGCCTATTAGGACATAAAGTGTAGGACTGTTTAAGGGCATATCAGTTGTCATGAGTCTGTGTACATGTTGTAATCAAATGATTGATTAATCTATATCTCTGGCCACCAGTAAATTGAATTGGCTTTTACAGATGTTTGGTTGATAAACATACTCAACACTTAGCGACACACCACAGCTTGAGCTTACTGATATGTAACATTAACATATGTAGCATTAACATATGTACATATTTTTTCTAAGTCATAAATTTCAAGCATGTCTGAATTTTTTGGACTTTGGATAATTTAATTTAGAATGAAAACAACATAGCCAACATTTTGGTGGAGGAAGGTCAATTGAAAATTGTTCTCTATAGATGTTTTAATATAAGATCGTGATCAAATTAATCATTTAAGGACACATACAAATATGGAAATATTAGCAATTTATTTAGCAAACAGCCTCACAATGGAGACTGCCTATATGTACCATAAAAACCGGTACAGTGAAAAAGTACATGTACCACGGTACGTACCAAAACAAAAGAGAACCACGGTATACCGGTATACCGGTTTTACCGCCCACCTCTAGTTAATGGATGTAATTTGAACCCTTAGAACAAATGCTCAAGGGTGCCAGTTTGGTCAGAGGATCACTTTAATGCCCGTTTGTGTCACCTAAAATCACAGAGTGTTCAACACCACCCCTAATAAGCGCAGATAGTAAGGTGGTACACCTATATTACCACATGTATCTTGGCTACTGATAGACATAGAAAGCAGAAATAGGTATCAAATGATTGCTTTTGTAATGCTATATAACTATGTAATAAGATATTATTATCAAACTGACTTCCTGGTGTTCGAATATTAATGAAAACTTTATGTATTAGACTAAAATCGCAGAAAATGGAGAATACCAGCACAGTTGTTTATATCTCAGCAACCAAAAGCTCTAACGATCTTGAATTTGTATCAAATGATTGCTATGACAATTCTCTATAACCATGTAATAAGATATATAAACAAGCTGGCTCTCTTAATGCTCAAATATTAAAAAGAACTTCAGATATTAGAGAAAATAACAGATAAACGAAGGAGAAAATCAACGAAATTCTGATATCTCACCAACCAAACACTCCAAAGACTTGAAATTTGTATTAAATTATTGTTATGATAATGTTCTATATTAATGTGATAAAATACACAATGATTTTGACCTTCTTGGTGTTCAAATATTGATGAGAACTTTCAATTTTAGAGACAAATCATAGACCAATGTAGGGGGTAGACCTGCAGAAACGTTTATAGCTCAGCAGCCAAAAGCCATAGAGAGCTGAAGTTTGTAACAAATGATTGCTATGATAACATTCTAAAACCACATAAGATACATTAATAGTCAGACTTTTGTGCTGTTCAAATATTGAGGAAACTTTAAATATTAGAGAAAAATCACAGAAAATGGAGGATATTGATTTTAGAGACAAATCATAGACCAATGTAGATGGTATACCTGCAGAAACGTTTATAGCTCAGCAGCCAAAAGCCATAGAGAGCTAAAGTTTGTAACAAATGATTCCTATGATAACATTCTAAAACCACATAAGATACATTAATAGTCAGACTTTTGTGCTGTTCAAATATCGAGGAAACTTTAAATATTAGAGAAAAATCACAGAAAATGGAGGGGGTATACCTATGGAAACGTGTATTTCTCAGGAACCAAAAGCTATAAAGAACAGAAATTGGTATCAAATGATTGCTATAACAAAATTCTATAATTATACAATTAAATATATCAATAAGCTGACTCTCTTGTAGCGCAAATACTGAAGAGAACTTCAGATATAGGAGAAAAATCACTGGCAAACGAAGGAGGTATACAAATAAAACAGCTGATATCTCAGTGACCAAAAGCTCTAGAGAGCTAAAATTAGAATCAAATGATTGTTAGAAATATGTTCTATAATCATAAGATAAGAAACATAATTAATTTGACTTTCTCATTGTTGGAATATAGATTAGAACTTAAAATATTAGATAAAAATCTCAGAAAAATATAGGGTGTATACCGACGGAAACGTATATATCTCAGCAACCAAAAGTTCTAGACAGCTGAAATTGGTATCAAATAATTGCTATGGCAATATTCTATAACCATGTAAAGGGTATGTCAATAAAATGTCTTTCTTGTTTTTCAAATATTTAAGAGAACTTAAGCTATAGAAGAAAAAAAACATTCGCAAACGAAGGGGGTATACCGATAAAACTGCTGATATATCAGTGACAAAAAGCTCTAGAGTGCTAAAATTGGTATCAAAAATTGCTAGGATAATGTTCTATAATCATAAGATAAAGAACATAAATAATTTGACTTTCTCATTGTTGGAATATAGATGAAAACTTTAAATATTAGATAAAAATCTCAGAAAAATATAGGGGGTATAGATCTACCAACGGAATTGTAAATTTGACAACAACCAAAAGTCCAAGACATCAAAAATTGGTATCAAATGATTGCTATGACAATATTCTATAACCATGTAAAGAGTATATAAACAAAATGTGTTTTTGTTACTCGAATATTTAAGAAAACTTAAGCTATAGGAGAAAATACATTGGCAAACGAAGGGGGTATACCTAGAAAACTGCTAATATCTTAGTGACCAAAACATCTAGAGAGCTTAAATTGGTATCAAATGATTGCTAGAATAACTTTCTTTAATCATGTGATAAAACATAAATAATTTGACTTTCTCATTGATGAAATAGTGATGAGAACTTTAAATATAAGATAAAAAATCTCAGAAAAATATAGTGGGTATAATAACGGAAACGTATATATCTCAATAACCAAACGTTCTAGAGACTGAAAATGCTATAATATGATTGCTTTGACAATGTTCTATAACCATGTAACAAGTATATAAACAAGCTGACTTTCTTGTTGCTCAAATGTTTAAAAGAACTTAAGATATAAGAGAAAAATCAATGGCAAACGAAGGGGGTATACCAATACAACTGCTAATATCTCATCAACAAAAAGCCCTAGAAAGCTGAAATTGGTATCAAATGATTGCTAAAATAATGCTTTAAAACCACTTTGTAAATCACTCAAACAATCTGACTTACTTTTTTTGAATAATGATAAAAACTTTAAATATTAGAAAAAAATCACAGAAAAGTGGAGGGGGTATACCACCAAAAAACTTAATACCTCAGCAACAAAAAAATACAGAGAGCTTAAATTGGTATCAAATGATTGCTAAGGTAATGTTCTATAATCATAAGATAAGATTTATGAAAAAAAAAGACTTTCTTAGTGTTTGAATATTGATGAAAACTTAAAATATTAGATGAAAAATCACAGAAAAATACAGGGGTATACCAAAGGAAACATATATATCTCAACAACCAAACGTCCTAGAGAGCTGTAATAGGTATCAAATAATTGATATGACAATATTCTATGACCATGTAAAAGGTATATAGCAAGCTGACGTTTTTGCTGCTCAAAGAAAACTTAAGATATAGGAGGAAACTCACTGGCAAAGAAGGGTGTATATCAATAAAACTGCTGATATCTCAGTTACCAAAGGCTCTACAGAGCTGAATTTGTTATAAAATGATTGCTATGACAATATTCTAAACAAGGTGACTTTCTTGTTTCTCAAATATTTAAAAGAGAAAAATCACTTGCAAATGAAGGGGATATACCAATAAAACTGCTACTATCTCAATGACAAACAGCTCTAGAAAGCTGAAATTGGTATAAAATAATTGCTAAGATAATGTTCTAAAAGCACGTGGTAAGAAACACAAACGACCTGACTTACTTTTTCGAATATTGATAAAAACTATAAATATTAGAGAAAAATCACAGAAAAAAAAAGTGGAGGGGGTATACTACAAAAAATCTTTATAACTCGGCAACCAAACGTTATAGAGAGCCGAAATTGGTATCAAATGATTGCTATGGTATTGTTATATAATCATAGTATAAGATTTATGAAAAACTAGGCGTTCTTATTGTTGAATATTGATGAGAACTTAAAATATTAAATAAAAATGACAGAAAAATAGAGGGGGTATACCAACAGAAACGTTTATATCTCAGCAGCCAAAAGTCCTAGAGAGCTAAAATTGGTATCAAATGATTGATATGGCAATAATTGATAGCCATGTTATATAATAAGACATTTGAACAAGCTGACTATCTTGTTCATAAAATTGAAGAAAACTTAAGATATAAGAGAAAAAAACACAGACAAATGAAGGGGGTATACTAGAATAAACTCGAAGATTTTAACCATAAAGCTACCACCTAGAAAGGTCCCCCCGATTTCATCTAATTCTATACATGCCAAAATTGTCAAAAAGTGCGGGGGGATCTGTTCAGGTCAGGTGGTACCGACATCTTAAATAGCTCATGGACCAGTTTATACCACGGACCCGTTGTTCATGTACAAGTCTCCTTGGAGACTTCCCAGCGTCATTATGACGTCATATCAACGTCGATGCGACGTCATGATTGTTTTATGTCTTGGGGTTTAATTGTTTTGTGCTGTTGGCGCAATATGTTTGTTATCTATATTTTTAGTAAAGTTCAGGTAACTGAGTGGCCACCTATTGGGAAAATACATTCATGTTGCGGACTTCAATGCGCGAAATAAATGTTTAATAGTTTAACTTCTCCAGCAGGGCTATCGGTATTATAAACTTCGAAAACATTTTCTAAATTTTATCGCAGACACTATGAATTGATTTCCAAATTTAATGTTGGGCTAAAGACCCTTTTCGGATCCAGAATTTTATGATGACTTGGTTTACATTTAAGAAACGTATAGGAAAAATTATTTTTTCTTTTCAAATCAGAAAAATCATAACACGTTATGTACAGACGTATCTAGGATATAACTTAAATGTTATGCGACAGTCTGCATGCTTAGTTTTTGACTCAGTCATGGTTGATAACTATGCTGCCTTCTTTAATTGCACGCCGAAGGGTCGGAAGTCAAACGTCATGTGCCTGCTGGGTTGAGTGTCTTTCCCCAGACTGTCACGGACTGGAATGGCCTCCCTGATTCTCCTATTATTTCTAAGTTGCTGAAATTTCAGATGATTGTGTGTACAAGTTCGCTTCGCTTGTGCGCGAAAGGGACTAATTTTCTTCCAGCCGAACTCCCTGTTGAAATGATGCCGTTTGGCATGTCACCAGTAAGCTATTCAGATTAAATGACTTTCAGACCGGTTGCACCGAATGAATAAGCGACATATCCCTTAGAAGAACTGAACAAAACACGACGCTGCATATGCATCAGGAAAACATGTCCGTGCAATGTATACCCCCTTGAACCCCACTTTTATACAATAAAACTGGGGGTATACCTATTTTTCTTATTTTTGCTCCAAAACATAGATTGTAGGCACTCGTTAGAACCGCCTCGGCGAGGCGGTTCTAACGTGTACCCACAATCTATGTTTTGAGCAAAAATAAGAAAAATATGAAAAAAAAAAAAATCTACTGAAAATTTTCAATTTTTACATCTTCACAAAAATCTGTATATTACATGGGCGTGTTTTCGTGATGTGGGCACAGGCGCTCGACGACTGGACTATTTTTTTTTTTTTTTTTTTTTTTTTTTTTTTTTTTTGCATTTTCACCCGTTTGGAGACCCTTACGATATGTTCATGCAATTATTTTACCTTTAAAACCTTTTCTATCAATCCTCAATCAACCCTCGTCTATGGGCTACTATATAGACAAGGTCGGAAACGCGGTGTCCTAGTTTAATTGGGGTCATGGGAATAATTGCATGAACATATCGTAAGGGTCTCCAAACGGGTGAAAATGCAAAAAGAAGAAGAAAAAAAAAAAAAAAAAAAAAAAAAAAAAATGAGTCCAGTCGTCTAGCGCCTGTGAATGTGGGCAGTGGTGTTCATTTCATAAAGGAACTCACCGGAAATATCCAGCTTTGTGGTGACTCACAAAATAAATCAAAATGGACGAATGCAAAATAGAACGTTCGTATTCGCATTTAATGCCCAAAGCATGCTTATTTGAATGTGCACCTTACAATTTGAACGTACATCTTGCATATCCGAACACTTGACATGTATAGAGAAATATTCACGTAGGAAATTGCAAACTGCATAACTGAGTTTTTACCTAAATACTTTAAATTTCCATATGTCCATATGTCTAGGATGGGATTTGGTTGTTTGTAATGAGGTTAAACGTCCCTGCCAACAATGTTTCGGTCATGTCGGGATGGAGCCATCGCTTCCTGGGTATTAAACAGTACTCTGAGGAGTTAATGTGTCCTGCTTATAGGACACAACGCGGTGCCGTCAGTGAGAATCGAACCCAGGACCTCTCGATTTAGAGTCACATGCTGTACCACTACGTCACGACGCTCCCCAAAAAGGACGGCCAAATTTTAAACTTCTAGCTACTTATATACATTTATGCATTAGGATTGTAAACAGGCGAGTTAATAGGAATCTATTTTTGCGCCGGCCTCGACATCCAACATTGCAGTGAATTGATCATCCGTTTTGTTTTTTGAAATTATTTATATTAAACAAAATCTTACTAGGTGTGTTGGGAATTTACCTATCGGAGTGGCTATTACCAGTCAACTGTCACTAGCCAAAAAACGTTAAAATGGCTATTACCAGTCAACTGTCACTAGCCAAAAAACGTTAAAATGGCTATTACCAGTCAACTGTCACTAGCCAAAAAACGTTAAAATGGCTATTTACAGTCAAGCTCAAAAATAATTATTTACTTAGTATGTGGTAACATGTTTCTGACAAACTTAGGACTGAAACTATGTTTCATTAGATCTAAGCCTTATTTGTATTTTTAATATTTTATTTAATTATATGAACTTATTTTGAATGCATTGATTGACAATGCAATACAATTTTTATATATTAGTTATGATATTTACGTTGCATTTGTTTCGTTGGTCGCGTGTTTAAGACCATGCAACTTTCATAATGAGACGTTGAATTCAGTGAGGAATATAAGTCCCATTTCAGAAAATTTGCTCAAAAACGACCACTTTATGTGATTATTGTTCTAACGGTATCTGAATTGCCAAACATTTTCCTGACAAGGCTGATTAAATGTTTATGAAAGCATTTCAAGTAAAAGATCATTTATACTAACTGACAAAATTGGCGTAAACTGATTAAAAGTTAAAGCTAACATTATGCTATCTTCATGTGTTATAGTGTATACCCATCAAATTCAACAAATTGAAGCATTTTTGTTACAGTAACGCATTTGTCACCACAAAATGTATACCTAAAAGTGAAACGCGTAGGTTTTAAATGTTAAAAGTAGTCACACATACACTTTCAAAGCAAGTTGTAAGTTCAATATAGAGACTCTCAGCTTCTAGTATATACAATGTTTATGTTACTTTGGAACTGTCCAGAGAACATATAAACATGACCCTGCAATGCTGCAGAGATATGTTTTGATAGAGATTAAGAACCAAGATAACCTTTGAAGCTGGCTGAACAAATTTTGTTCATTTTCTTGCCTTTATATACCACACTGAATTGTTTTTCTTCATCCTATCCGAAACCAATGCAAACTGCTGAAAAATGACATGCCAGCTACAATTTTAAGTGACTATTTTTTTTTACTAAAAACTTGATAAAATTATAAAGATTAATGCATAGTTAATTTTTGAAAGAAAAAGCAACAGTGTATCTTTTTTTTTTTTTTTTTCATTTATAGTTCAAACTAATTTTACATGTTTATATACATCTGCATAAGAATTTTGCAATGGTAGACTGAAAATGCCTAGACGGCAGGCAGCGTGTCCGATTCGACATCGAATCCGAGATTGCGCTCGACTACCATATCCACACATTACGTAAAATTGTTTATGAACATATTTATATTCATTTTTCCTCTTCCCCTGGTCCAAGATCGGTGGTTTAATGTGCACTAAGTTGGCAATCTGCTAAGATGAAGGTTTTGTATGAATTGATGCTTAAATTCCCTGTCAACAGCTAAGGTAATGTCGGGACGTTTTACCCAACATGATGATGAGATACAACAAATGCTTGATATATAACCATCTAAATAAGCCACAAAAGTTTTATACATATGGATGGTTTGACATGAACCACTTTTCCTGGGCAGGATCAGATGGTCAGCCAGTAGTGTATCAGCTTTGCCTAGAGGCACTATCTATTTCTTTAAGTCCTAATGGGCGGAGAACCCTTTAGGATAAAGGTGCGGCCAAGATAAATGACCGTTGCGGCATTACTCTAGCTGTTGACCAAGGACGTACTACGGGTATTTATTTAAAATGTTTCAACATTGCTGTTATTCATCCAAATGCCTTCGCTGTTAGAGCTGGTAATATATGACAGACCTGGTCGGCTGTTTCTGGCTTAAATCTGGAGGTTTTTGATGTTATAGGTTTTGTAACCAAAGTAGACCATGCCAATTATGTTATCATTTGAAGCAACATGGTGTATCGAACGTCTTTTTGTGTGTCCTTTATTTAATCACACCTCTATATGCGATCACGTCATCAAACTGTAGAGCCGCGTCATATTAAAAGGCCTTCGGGATTTCTGATTCTGAAGCCGGGCAGGACAGACACAGTAATGTATGGCAGTTTGAGAATCAGGATCAACAGACAATGCATAGTGTTTAATAAATAACAAAACAGGAGCGTGGGCTAAAAGCTGTATAAAATGCACTTTTGTTTTGATTAAAAAAAACGTTAAATATATTTTCTTGTGGTGCGGCTCAGGTGTCATAAAACACAAGAATACCCCTAACATGTTTTTACAGTACGCGTGGTTGAGCTTCTTTTTTCACACCTTGAGGCATTTTTATGACAACTTACCTTTGAGGTGTATTCGTGTGCGCCAATCTTTGATAAACCGCGAAGAATTACAGAATGTGACTAAATATGTATTTTAAAGATTTAAAATCGGGTACGCATGCCGCGTATAAAACAATAAATGTATTCGAGTTTTATTTGGTCCATGAACAGCTGGGACTGACTGACTGACTGACTGAACGCATATTAGGTGTACTTAACCACTTGAAATCGTTTTAAAAACTCTTTCTCGGATCTTTTTTTTATTCTTTACTCTTTCTTTCATTTTTGTTTTTTCGTTTTTAACATTGCATTTTAGTTTTTTTGTGTGTGCGTGTTGAACTGAAATGATTTTTGTTGTTATAGAGCCACGTGTATATGTATTTTGAGGACCCCATGGAAGATTGGTGAAAACTTAATTGGTCAACCGCACAAAATAAAGAAGTTAATTTCTTACTAATTTTATAAATCTTTTTTTTTTTTTTTTTTTTTTTTTTTTTTTTTGTTGGTACATGTATACCGCCGTTACGCATAGCTATTAGAAATGCAAAAATAATGAATAATTACATCCGTGGACACAAGGCAGGCAATTTTTGGGCAAGTAATTACATTTTCTATTCTAACCTGGTTATCAAATCGGCTTCCCTAGTTTTCTTTCTTTTAACTGCATTTTTGATATTCATTGCATTATTTAAGCTTGTGAAATTAAATCAGTGCTGTTTGTCTTTCAAAACTCAAGTTTGATCGGACTCCATCGTTACAGTACTTTAAATTGACACCTATACATTTCACGATTTATAAGGTTTATCTCTCGTATGTATCATTGTTGAAAAGGTTGTCAGTCCCCTAGAGCTGCTACGTATTTGAACATATGCGGATAAAAGAAAAAAAGAAAGACTTTTTATGAAAAACTTAAAAAAATCAGTCCTGATTTTGTTGAGTACTACATTTGAGAACTGACATACGTGCCAAGATTTCATTTTTATGTCATTCCCCTTTAGTGGTTGGAGACATTAATTTTAGCCCGGGTCGTCCGTCCATCTGTCCGTCTGTCTGTCACAAATGGTGTCAGCTCTGTAACTTGAGAGCCGTTTAAGGTATTTTAATGAAACTTCACATGATTATTAACCAACATAAGACGACGTGCAGAACACAAGAACCATAACTCTGGATTGTGTATTTTTGGAGTTATGGCCCTTTGAAACGGAAAATAGCAGAATTTGCATTCCAGCTGTGTTCGCTCTGTAACTTGAAACCCGTTTAAGATTTCTTGATGAGGCTTCACATGATTGTTAACCAATATGACGCGACATGCAGAACACAAGTACTATAACTCTGGATTGCGTATTTTTAGAGCTATGGCCTTTTGAAGCGGAAAATAAGAATTTGCATTCCAGTCATGTTCACTATGAAAACAGTTTAAGATATTACGATGCAACTTCATAACTTTATTAATCAACATGAGACGATGTGCAGAGCACATGAACCGTTATGCTGGATTACATAGTTTTCGAGTTATGACCCTTTGAAATCGGAAATAGCCAAACAGGCATTTAAGTCTTGTCTGTTCTGTATCTCTGTATAATCAACCAACATAAGATGATGTGCAGAACACAAGGTCCATAACTCTGGGTTGCATATTTATTGAGTTATGGCCTTTTGAAATAGAAAAAAAAAAAAAAAAAAAAAAAAAAAAAAGTCGCATTCTAGTTGTGTACACTTTGTAATATAAGAACCTTTAAAATAGCTTCGTGAAACTACATATAGGAATATCAATCAGCATTTGCCGATGTGCAGAATGATCCAAAAACTCTTACTCTTATAGTAAGTTGTGCCCGCTCTGTAATTTGAAAACCCTATAATGTATCATGATGAAATTTTGTAGCATTTGTAGCATGAGACGATGTTGCAGAACTTAGGAACCATAACTCTGGATGGCATATTGTTTACTTATGGCCCTTTGGTATGGAAAATTGCAGATTTTGCAATGTAATCAACTAATGGTATCCCCTCTGTAACTTGACAACCGATTAAGATAGCTTCACGATTATTGACAACCTGCAGAACACAAGATTTGTGACTCTGGATTGCATATTTTTGGAGCTTTGTTGCTTTGAAACGGAATGTCATAATTTTTCCATTGTGTGTCTGTTCTGTAACTTGGAAACCAATCAATGTTTCGTGTTGAAACTTCATAGCATTATTTACATCCGCGACAATGCGCAGAACACAAAAATCATAACTCTGGAATATTGAGAATGTTTGCTCTTAGAAGGGGGGGGGGAGAGAGAGAAATGAGTTTTCGCAGTAAACAAACTCTAGTACGTTCTGTCTTAAAACACATGGTAATAGCTAGGCAGTGCATTTAAAACTATGATTTAAGAGGATACAGGCAAAATATTTGAAAATCGTATTTTGCGTATTCCGTTTTCTTTGGAAGTTGACTTCTTATTTCTAAATTATACGAAGTCGTCCTGGTAAGGAGACACATACATGCTACAAGTAAGCGTCCATTTACGAAAAATGCCAGCAGCGAAGGCACTATCCGCACGTTCGTGCTTGAATATAACCAACACAAACCAGGCATGCTTGTTCATATTTGTCAAAACAAATATTAGTAGCATTGACTAGGAACTGACACTTCACATTGTCCTAGATACGTGTACACTAACTGAAGGAACGAACTGCTTATTTCTGCGTTACGATTTAGTCATGTACATGTATACTCAATATTTCAAGTCATTCTTTCACTCCTGCTTTGCAATACGAGCTGCTGCAAGTTCGTGATCTAATTGCTGGTAATCTCCGTACGGTTTATAAAGGAACAGTGTGGTTGGTATAGCAGAACACCCGGACATGAGATCATCTGTTAACCGTGGTTAGCAATGCACTTATTCAAACGATAAACATTAATTCGAATTTCAGCCTGTCCGTCATCTGACTTGAGTTTAGCCGAAATCCATGAGGACTGGGTTCCGTCATTGGAAGCTGAATTAATTTGTCACATTATCTTCATGGTGAAGAGAAGATAAGAGCCAAAAGATAAAACACTTTTCAAGCAAAAATAAAATTTCAAGTCTGACTGTAAATAGCCATTTTAACGTTTTTTGGCTAGTGACAGTTGACTGGTAATAGCCATTTTAACGTTTTTTGGCTACTGACAGTTGACTGGTAATAGCCATTTTAACGTTTTTTGGCTACTGACAGTTGACTGGTAATAGCCATTTTAACGTTTTTTGGCTACTGACAGTTGACTGTAAATAGACTCTTCCTTTACCTATACCTATTTACCTATACGTACATATCAGCCGCCGCATGAGAAAACAAACAATCTACATATGCGAAAACAAGGGCGCAGATCAGCTTCGCAGTAACTGCGAAGCTGATCAGCGCCTTTGTTTTCGTAACAAGGATATTACAATTCTTCTACTTTCTAAATCCAAAACCCCCAGTCTCTAGCCATCTCCTGTGCTTGTACAGATCGGATTGTGTCGGGCCTGTTTGGAAATCACCTTGTTGGTTTTCCCACAACGCGGCTCATATATGGTAGCATTTGTTAATTAGATTCTCATCACACGCTGACAGTGTGCTCACCATTTTGATTTGAGACTTATAACGGATTAGATAAAGTTAAGCGCGCGCTTCAAATCGTAGTTGAATGTGAGACTTAATGTGTCATTAATCGCAGTTTTCTGCACATTACACACAAGAAATTTCTTTTAATTGATAGAGATGAAAATCAATGGTCAATGGTGACTCTCAGTCTCGTTTTTTAAGATTTGAAGATAGATATAACGATAAACAAAATGCAAATTGCGATGTTATATGAAAACGCTTTGCCGGGTGCCGGATTTTTCGACAGGGCCTGACACAATGTACGCAGTGCCACAAAAACCATAGTATGAATACAATGTAGGATGGTTGGTTGGTCTTCAGGGTTTCCGACCAGGTCCGACAAAATAGACATGTACAGTCATAGCCGAAGGCTAGAAGCTTGAAAATTTGAATCGTGGCGAAAAGTGGAAATATTCAGTGTGATTACGATTCCAGTAAGAATGTCCTCGATATTAGTACGGTGTCTGTAAGGTATCGCTACGAATCAATAACGATTCATGACGGCAACGCTACGGTCAAGGAGGATTAACCCCGGTGACACAACGAATGCTCACGGTGCTTGTACGGTTCGATACGGTACTAGTACGATTCACGGCGGTAGCCGTCGTGGCCAATCGTGGAGCTCAGTAGCGAAACCGTGGATGATTCGTAGGACAACCGTACACAATTCGTGGTGAATCGTGAGAGTTCGTGGTGTCAAAGATTCCACGGTTTCGCTACGGAGCTCCACGATTGGCTACGATCTCTCACGAATAGCCGCGAATATAGCAACGGTGTCAGTACGAATAAGCACGATTCCGCTGCGGTTGCGCTACGAATTAGGCCACGCCCAATTTACCACCACGATACGCCACGAATGTTTTAAACAGTTTAAAACTTCCGTAGCGCTACCGTGGAGTTTCCCGAATCATCACGATTCACCAAGATTCACCACGATTCACCACGGTTCTACTACGAATCACTACGGTACACCACGGTACATGACGATTTTACAAACCGTGGCGAATCGTAGCGGCACCGTAGCCAAAAATCGTGAATGTGTAAACGGGGCTTAGCTCAAAGGAGCAAAGTTTTTCTCCATCAAAGATCACAGGGCGTCCGATAGATATTGTAAGAGAATATTTTTGACGAAATTTAAGTTTGAAGTGCGTTTATTTACCGTTATAATCTCTTATAAATTGTTTGTTTACACTTGATTTGATACTTGACCTCCAAGTCAACAGCTATGGTCATGTTGGGACATTATCTCCATATTATGGGTCTCTATCCAACAAAAGGCTGTCATGACACCCAAACAGTGCTTGAACATATAACCACTGAAGCAAACAACTTAGACTTGCCGCTTCTCCTGGGCAGGCTCACACCTTCTAAGTGGTTAACCACTAATCAGATGGTCATTCAGTTTATTTATTTGTAAACAAGCAGCCCCATCTTTTTCTCGCGGCCCAAATGGGCGAGGGCCCATATATCTACCTGACCACCCCTTAATATATAAAATTGATAAAATAGATTGCATAGCGCGTGATCTTTGACAAATAAACCGCATTATGAAAACATGCCCATGCAATATATAGAGATTTTTAAAATTGTTAAAAATGAAAATTTCTGTAGAAAAATTTTGATATTTTTCTTATTTTTGCTCAAAACATAGATTGTGGGTACACGTTAGAACCGCCTCGAGGCGGTTCTAATGAATACCCACAATCTATGTTTTAGAGCAAAAATAAGAAAAATAGGAATACCCCTGCGTACCCCAGTTTTGCTATATAAAAGTGGGGTATAAGGGGGTATTCAATGCGTGGACCTCATGAGCAGCTTTTTATGACCGATATACCTTTATGCAAGAGAGATAATAGACTTCTTTAATCCGCTTAGCGAGTTGTCTCCCTGGGATCATCTCAGGTAAATTGACCAGGTAACTCAAAGTTTTGTGTAGCCAGCGTGTTTGCTGACATTGTTAAGCCCTGCGGGTGTGAAGATATAACACGCCAGCCAGGTAAACTGGGTTATCAAATAACATCGGAATTCTCATGTAGTTATAATGTATAGCCTGGGCGATATGGATAAATTTTAAAAATTTTAGATTTTCACTGAGAATATATGAAATTATCGGAAAATAAAAAATATTAAATTTAAATAAGTCATTGCATTTTTTACTTAGGAGAAAGACATTTACTAGGGAATTCTTAATACATTCTTCAATACTTATATATATATATAAAAAAAAAAAAAAAAAAAAAAAAAAAAAAAAAAAAAAAAAAAAAATATGATCTGATGCGATCTCAATTCTCATAATATTATTATAGTACTATTATTTTGGATTATTAATCTATATCTTGATTCGCTCAGCCATATTATTTTCCATACGTAACGCTTGTCTAGATAATTTGCCGAATCGTCTCACAATATAAAGTCTGTACACTTTAATGCAGAGCTAAAATGTGCAGTCTTAATGAGAATGAAAAGGAAACGAAACTGGGCGCAAGCTGGTTAGAGGTTTTGCTTAATGGAGAAAACAAATATAATTGCCTTATATAACTGATTCGAGGCTATGCATGTACAACAAGCTGGACATCTACCCGCATCTTCCACTGATGCGCAGACCTGATCTGACCAAATGTTTTTTTCATGACACGGCCTTTACCATCATCATCGCTTGATTGCACATTTAAGCTGCTCAGTATGATTTAACAAAATGTGATATCTGTCACCTATAGAAGAGAACACTGAGAGGCCTCATGAGAAAACCAACAATCTGCATATGAAAAAACAAAGGCGCAGATCAGCATCGCAGTAACTGCAAAGTTGATCATCATCTTTGTTTTCGCTACACCGATAGAACTATTCCTTTACTTTCTAAATCCAAAATTTCCAGTCTCTAGCCATCTTCTGTGATTGTACAGGCCGGTTTGTGTTGGACCTGTTCGGAAACCACATTGTTGGTTTTCCCAAGAGGTGGCTCAATATTGACAGGCTTTACGATTTTTAAGTATCATATAATTGAAAGCAGTCTTTAGTATTTAAACATAGATGGTCAGTCATTCATTTATGTGGCTTATCTAAATCAGCGATCATGTCCAACTAACAACTTTCAGTCAAGTCGGGACTATGACGAAAAAGGCAGCGCAAAAGAAAGAAGAAACACATTAAATAATAACTAATACACCATATATTATATCTCATTTATTTACTAGATGATAGTTGTACATAAAAGATAATCAAATGTGATATATAAAAATATAATGCATAAAAGAACATACTATAACAACACAAATAAACTTTTTTTTAAAATAAACAATTTATCACAGCATTTAAAAGGAAAAAAAAGCACACATACATAAAAGTAGAAAAACTCGATGCATGACAATTTAAGATGAATAAAATAATTTGTCGTTAGAAATGATAATGCGACTATCAAAATCTTGATGTTTGTAGATTGTTATAATGGACCTTCTTGTATACATTATCTTGTTATATAACCCAAGGGAAAGCAATAAATACAGTGATCACAAAACAGTGGCTAAAATAAGGGGCTTTCATCAGGAAAATGAGTCCGTGTAATGAATACCCCCTTATACCCCACTTTTATATTAGCAAAACTGGAGTATGGAGGGGTATACCTGTTTTTCTTATTTTTGCTCCAAAACATAGATGGTGGGTACTCGTTAAAACCGCCTCGCCGAGGCGGTTCTAACGTGTACCCACAATCTATGTTTTCAGCAAAAATAAGAAAAATATAAAAACATATACTTAAAATTTTCATTTTTTACAGCTGAAAAACGATTCCTGTGTATTGTATGGACGTGTTTTCGTAATGGATTTGCTTTAGAATTATTCTTCTATTGTTTAACAAATTCATTCCTGATTGGGGAAGAAATAAAGCAATGATATGATACATAGAGTAACAATAGAAGCGTCTTACAGAGGCAATACTTATGGTAACCTGCAAATTTTTATTTTTGAGTAAATTTACATAATGACTGTGCTTAATTTGTATAGTTCTATAGGCTTGAAAGGTTACTGTATGAAATTAAGAAACAGCTGAAAATAAGATGAATTTAAGATTCATTCTATGCCCCATAGAGACATAAATAAATACAACAACGTAAATTCAAATGTCACGGTTATGACACAATGGAAGCAGATTTTACCGTTTATATGTTAATGTCATGTAAATAAAAATAAAACTTAGATCCTTAAGTAGCACTATATCTTAAATTGAGCACACTTAATTTAATCTAATATCCCATTAATATGTTTCTGACAGGTGAAGTAGTTTAAGTAGCACTTAATCTTAATTTGAGCACACTTAATTTAAGGCTTAAATTAATTTGAATATCAGAGGTGTTGTATTCAACAGGTGTTAAAGTGTCAGTAAATTTTCAATTATTTTTTTCAATTTTGATAAATTTTGATATGTTCTAGTGCTTCGTTTGCCGAACAAGGATCTGTCGAAAACTTCCCAAATGCATTACAGATAAACCAATTAAAGACTAATTAAAATTTGACTTAAATGAGTGACAGTGATAAATATATATTTTTGCCCGCCTTCACACTCGAATTTTATGCGCAAAGTTTTGGAATTCCGGAAGTAAATAGAAACACGTGCTAAACTCTATTTACGACCAAACATAATTACATATACTTATGATTTACTGTAAAATAAAAACTATTGAAAGTATGATCGTGTGCATTGACATATCTTGTTCATGACTACTTGTCCCATCAATGAAAGGCAATAGTGTGTGCCCTAAACAAAGTGGTATTTTGTCATACATAATCGATTTTATTTACGGAGAGGCTACATAGGGGGAAATAAAGAAAGTGTCCTATACATGAAAGACCGTTCAAGAACCGCGTTCTGTATCAATTCTGCATTCTCTATAATGCATTACCCGAACGTTGGCACATTTTATTTTCATGCCAACATCATAGCCACAACGTCATATTTCCTCCCTAAAATAACGTTGTGTTTTGTGGTCAGCCTTCATACGGGGTGGCGTTGCAATGAAATCATAGAAAACTTACGTTTACCGCAAAAATTCCCAATGCCCGGGTTACTGAAAACGTGAATTAAGTGGTCTGTGGAGTATGAGCCATGTCGACCCTGGAACAACCTAAGTTAAAGAGTATACGTAGCTCGCATTCTTCGATACACAACTCGTACAACTGGCAACCTGAGGTGCTACAAATTTTACGAGTACGTACCATAACGCAGCAGTTACGATACGCCGTGCATACGCCAATAACATGCATATATAAGAATGCAACGCAGCAGGTACTCCTAATACGCCACGTAAACGTAACGATTAATAGCTTTGTCACATATTCACGTATCTGCGGCGTATCGCTCTCGTATCTATGATAATGTCGATACACCGAGGTCTGAGCCGTATCAGTTTGTTCAAGCAACGCATATAGGTCACGTACGTGTGACGTTCCTACTACGTTCCCGTGGCGTATCAGTGACGTATCTGTATTTGTATTGAATTTCACTTTCGTATGTACGGCGTATCCAGGCTACGTACGTATGTATGGCGTATGAAGTGTACGCGTGACGTATCTACGGCGTATGTACTACGTTCTATTCTTATCTGCGGCGTATCTGTACTGTACCATTTGCTTTTTTAAAATCTATGAGAACAAACGGCTGTGTTCACTTTGTTCATACAATTCGCACATTTGTAATTTACTGTTATCAATTACTAGTATCAAAGGTCGAAGATGCCACAGGAGAAATCTGGATAATCTAGATATTAACACCGAAGAAAAAAAAACACAAGGGGGTGACATCTCCAAGCTCCCAATACTGGTCTAAAGACGAATTCTAACACACCACGCCTATATAGCCAATGGTAAAAAACGTGTTATATTGTGCAACAATTTCACTGGGCGAATAAGCGTGATGTTACTTTGCGGATTTGTGACGTCAGCTATCCCACAAAGCAGCGTTAGACGGTGAAACGTCGTTTTAGCGCACAACAAACGTAATAAGTGTGAGTAAATACCAGCATTACAGTCAAATATTTGGCGGGATATCTGCAATGCAATGGCGGAAAGCTGAATTTCAGCAACATTTATGCCGTTTATTGTGTGTTAGAATCGAAATAGATCAGCTCAAGTGCGTGAATTGTTGAGTTATAATTCACTGTTTGTCGGTCAGTTGTAAGAAGATAAATCACTCGCGCTACGCGCTCGTGATTTGATCTTCTTTACAACTGACCTCCAAACAGTGAATTATTACTCAACAATTCACTGCTAGAGCTGATCTATTTCTTAAATGAACAAAGACAGAGGCTACACAAAGCTTAGCCTTAAAAGAACCCTACACGGCACCCCGGGCCGTGAGAAACATCTGATCCATGACTTCGGAAAAACGAAAACATTTATATAGAAGCATTAAGATTCTCTTGGAACGCCACAAAATATTCCTAATACTCCTTATTCCACATACTCCACAGCAGCGAAACGTACATAACACATACGCTATTGATACACGTACGTCGCTGATACGCCGTAGATACGAAAAGAGAGTCGAGGATACGACACACATACGTCACACATATGTCACACGTACGTAGCAGATACGAAAGGTACGCTGTATATACGCCACGGTTACGTGGCATGTTACCCGCGACGTACGTGTGGCGTATCAGGAGTATGAGCTACGTATCTACGGCGTATCTGTCACGTTGCTTCCGTATGTACCACGTATGTGTGATGTATGTATGTTCGTACGTCAGCGGCTACGAATTTTTTAATTGCACACATAAAAAACGTAGCACCTCGGCGTATGAGCTACGTATGCTCACGTATGTACGACGTACGCGTGACGGACCTTTCGTATATTGATACGCCGTAGATACGCGTATCAAGTCAATTCAAAATCTCTTTATTCCCTCATGCAAGGAAAGACTAGAAAGAAACAGTATTACACACAAGTAGCTAGACAACGACCACAGACAGATCAAAGACCGAATAAGTATCGAAATTGACATGCGCACATCACTGATACCTGTCAGTAGCATTATGACTCGTCGGGCCATATTTACTAGTATATAATGGATTCATAACATTTTATAAACATATCAAATCATATCATTCGTGTATCATAGATTGACCTTTACATGGATCTACAAAAAAACTCTTTGGTGTAGTAAAACATGGCCATGTGTTCCATCCCGAGCTTCTCTAGTTCTTCGGGCGAGACATTAAACCAAGATCCCGTCCTCGTGTGACCATAGCTGTTGACTGGGACGTAAAAACCAAATAATCAAATCAACTGAATGCACATGACTGTACCATATCTACTGTCCATATCCTTCCATCATTTGGTCTTCCGACCAAAATAACGACTTTTCTACCCAAAACTAGTATCCCTGGGTTTCAGCATATCGCTATTAGCGTTTCCTGTTGGTGTGCGGATTTGGAATTTAATTGTTTTAGTTCCTCTGCATGTTTATGTTTATACTTTTTAAATGTTCCTTGCGTTCTAAGGAATGTCGGGTAGGACTCACCGCTTCCGGGGTTTTAACCAGCACTCTGGGATGTTAATGTGTCTTACTCAAGGACACAGCACTATGCCACCAGTGGGGATCGAAAAAAAAGACCTCTCCACACGGAGTCCGATGCTCTATCAGAACGCCACTGCGCTCCCCTACTTTTTAGAGTCAACCACAATGAATGGAAAGGTCAGAAATCTGTAGATATATCGTCTGACTTCATGCAATAGTATTAATATCATTTCATCGGTGAAAAATATCACTTATAAATACTATGCACATTAAATTTAGCAATTTTTTTTAACTACATTCGCACGTCTCTGCACATAATGAATAAAAGTTATATTTTGAATATAGGCGTAAGTGGTAACCTTTCGACAAGAACTTGCAAGCGAAAAATTTCGAAAAAAGCAAACCTTACGGCGATACTGACGTAACGTCACAAATTAAGACGCATGATCAAAACTTGCAAGTCTGCTTAGTTTGGGAAACCATAATCATGCTTAAGCAAATGTTTAGACATCAAAACAAAGAAACAAAAAACATTGACCATGTAAACGAAGTTTAATTGCCGAGAAATAAAGATTGTTAGTTTTTTGAGTTACGTTTCTTATTAGGATTTCCCCTATCTCACTAGCATGACGGGTTATGGCCCTGAAACTTTAAAGTGTTACTTGCTACTGTATTGGCTACATTGTGCTTTGTTTGTCTTGTCAAAGTTTGTTTTTCTGAAAATCCATGGGAACCAAGTAACCCGAAATTAAGACAATTTCGACCACTTGGCGAAACGTTGACGTCGTTTTTTTTTCGGTAGGTAAAGTTTGTACCAAACAAAAAACAACCCACTCTAATTTGTCATATAATCAACAACGTTGATAAACAAGGGATGAAAAGGATGTGTCTAATGGCCCTTCACACCCTTTCTGTATTTCTTGGTTGCTCCAAAATCCTCTTTAATGAAGGCGTTTTTAAATTCATCATATCATGTGCCTAAGACCCTATTCTTGTCATTTAAATGAAAGAAATGTCCAAAATTGCTCTAAGATGATCAAAAATTTATAAAACATCAAAAATTGCAAAATGTTTTTTGCATAGTATAGTTTTGATATAGATATAGAGGATATTTGCTTTTTTAAGTGAATACCAAATACATTTCATCGAGAGAGTTGAAAACATCAGAATTTTCACGAGTGCGCAGCACGAGTGAAAATTTTTATGTTTTCAACTCAAAATTTCTTTTTATTTTATACTATACACGGACATTTTCCAATTCACAAGGCAGGCGGTGAAAATGCAAAAACCAAAATTTTTAAAAACACAAATAATTTCGTTCATAAATAACGGAGTTATAGGCGTTTGAATTTCTGAAGTGAGACCCCTTTAATGATATCAAGTAAATGGAAACGTCAGAATTAATCCAAAATCTACAGTGAAGATATAGGCTGATATCAGTCACTAGTGACTTTTGATATCAGTGAGATTTGATATCAGTGAAATTTCATATCAATGAAAATACCAATTTTATCAAGTTTTGATATACACTGGTTTTCACTGTAAAGTATAAAATAACTTCATTTATTTCACTTTTATAGATGAACCCGGTGGAGCCACGTTTTTGCTGTGTTCTAACACAGTGTTTTCACTAAGCAGGCCGGTGGATCCCGGTTTTACTTCGGTAAACCCCGATGTTCAGCCGGATGGTTGTCAACGACCGGGCCCAAAACGGGCTTTCACGGTGGGCAAACTTTTAAAGGTCTTGTTCGTCATAAAGGAGTTCCGGTGAAGGGAAATATTCATGAGCTTGTGTCGAATAGCACGGTGTCGTCTTAATTACCCCCACTTTACGTCTGATCATCCCGGTTTATCATGCTCGAACGCTTTGTCCCGGTGTCGCCCAGTTCTGCACCGGAATGTCCCGGCTTGCCACGCATGTCCATGGTGGCGCTATGGTTCTATCCCGGTCCGATACCATTCATCCTGGTTAACCGTAGATAATCCGGGACAGTTAGAACATGTCTTAAGCATCTCCCCAACACCTCCGAGCATTAAACCGTCTTCTACTATGTAAGTTAGCACCGTACTTCTTTGCCTAAAAGAATAATATAATACAACTATAAGTTTAATGAGGTAATCTTGTGCAAACGAGCAAAATTAGTGGTAGAGGACAAGTTACAAGCTACCGGCCCCGATAGCTCAAGTAGTAGAGCGTCCGCTTCGGGATCGGGAGGTCGCATGTTCGATCCTTGGCCGCGCCATACCAAAGACGTAAAAATGGTACTGGTAGCTAGCTCCCTTGCTGACGCTCGCAATAAAATGATAGTTCCAGGAAGATACAAGAAGGCAGGTAGGTATCTGTTAAGGATATTTGTTTTGTCGCATAATAGCTCATGAGCTAACGCGACGTTAAATAAAGCTTCTTTGTCTTTATCTTTATGTCTGCGCCAAGATAATTACGATAACTACTTCCACCGTGTAGTGTTCTTCAACAAGGCACTTTTAAGCTTCGCATAACACTAGTTCACACCCAGAAACCCAGGAACCGCTGGCGTCGTCCCAACATGACTGAAAAAATGTTGATTGCGACAAAGTCAGAACCATGGTGTTTGTTTGGATCTGACTTCATGTCACTATCAACAATTTTTAACTAATGGTTTTACATGTAACTGGGTACGAAATGAACAAAAATGAATATGAAAAGACCGAAGTGGTTTTCAAAATGACATGGGTTGGAAAAAAAAAAAAAAAAAAAAAAAAAAAAAAAAAAAAAAACATTCGGGTACCAAACGATTGGAAACCATAGTGAAAATAAATGAAAATGTATCAATCACTCAATGAAAATTTTACCTCAGCCCTCTCAATAGGTCTTGGTAGAATCTGTGTCTGGCTTTCACTAACAATGCCTAAAACATAAAATCATGCAATATGGTCTGGTATGTATAACATGAATGATTTATTGTTACTGGTTATATACATTGAAAAATGTGATGATCTGTGATTATCGAAATCTTAATGTACAGCTCGACACTGTTATTTCCTTTTGAGAAGCGAATACTTGTAATATGTAGTCAATATATCCCGTATCGAACCTCAATTAAAATAGATCTACAGTACATGTACATCAGAGATATATACTATACATCTTTATCTCAGTGTACATGTAATAAAATCGTGTCTCTATACCACTTCCAACTGTTATACAAAATCTAAATTGGAGGTGGACAAGGTGCTATTCTACAGATTTTATATATACGCCCATCCTAACTGGCTTAAGCGGAATGCGTAAAGCGAAATGCAAAATATACATGTACATGAGTGTTATTAAACAGAACTGACACTGTACCCTTACCAAATGTCTAGAAATTTTGAAGTCGCCTCGTCATGGGACCTGCATAACATTCCTCCTATTCCCCGCTCCCCATCTCCTCCATATTCCATTGTAGAATCACTGGATTTTAATATTTTTGCTTCCGCATTCAGGCATTGACAAACCGCTCATGGCTACATGTTGTTTACATTTTATTGATGACGCGAGACTATGTGAGTGCGCAAGCCTACTACGGTACCCCGCCTTAAGTCACGCCTAGAACTCTTTATAATATTTGGGGTAGAATCGAAAAATGTAAATAAGGCAAAATTAAGGTATTTCCCTTAATATTAGCCCAAATTAAGGCGCGTGAATGAGAATTTTAATGCCCATGTTTAGGCACCATTTTAGCACAAAACTTATGACCCCAAAAAATTTTTTTTCACATATAAAATTGATTGAAAATATACTGTGACTTTAAATAAACATAACTTATCTAATAAACATCAGCAATTGATACCGTATTTCACATGAACTCCCACTACACTATTATTACGCGAGCGCAATCGTCTCTGAATGGCGTCTTCAAAAAGTCGAGAGAAAATCTTCACTCTCGACTCGCTAGCAGGAGGCTGATTGAAGTTGGTTATCAGGTACCCTGGAAGGTTGTTTTCAGGCTCCCAGCTGCAATCTGTCAAGGGATAGCCACTCCATTGAATTAGATATTCGTTACCCTGAAATAAATGCAAAACACACATATATATAATGGGATTGTGATGACCTTAATACTGAAATTTATATGTACGCTAGTAGTTAAAAAAGAATTTAAAAAAGTATTTTCCTGATGTAAACAAGCAACTCCATCTATTTCTCGCGGCCTAAATGGTAGAGGGCCCATATATCCACCGGACCACCCCTTTATAATTGGGCCGCCCCATGGGAAAACCAACAATCTGCATAGGCGAAAACAAAGGCGCAGATCAGCTTCGCGGTAACCGCGAAGCTGACCAGCGCCTTTGTTTTTCGCTACTCGGATAGTACAATCTCTCCTCTACTTAACTCCAAAATTTTAAGCTTCTAGCTCTTTTCTATGACTGTACAGCCCGGTTTGTGTTAGACCTGGTCGGAAACCACATTGTTGGTTTTCCCACGAGGCGGCTGATATAAAATTGATAAAATAGATTGCATAGCGCGTGATCTTTGACAAATAAACCGTTTGTTCGGGTGGAAGGACCCAGACAACAATGCAAGTGTCCAGATTCGTCCTTTTCCGAGTATTAAACAGTACTATGGGGAGTTTAAAGTGTGGAGGAAGTATCGAACCCAAGACCTCTTCATCCTGAGTATTGTTCTCTGCCAAAAGCCCATCGGGCCCCCGCCCATTGGGGCCTAGGAGAAATAGATGGGCTGTTTATGCCTCCAGGCAAAGCTTCTAAACTACTGACCGACCATCTGATTACTGGTAAACCGCTCAAGTCTGAGCCTGCCCAGAAAAAGTGGTTTAGTCAAACCATCCATACCTATAAACCGTATTGGTTTGCTTGGGTGGTTGTATCAATGAAGCACATTTTGAGTGTCATGACATCCTAATGTTGGGTAAAAGTCCCATAAATTGGAGGCAACGTCCCGACATGACCATTGCTGTTGACTGGGACGTAAAGCATCAATTCAAACAAACAAAAACCTAAAGCCCCTCGCTATCTTCGATTCAAAACACAATAAAACAAAACCAACACTGCCTTGTTTATAAAACGATATCCATTTTGCTTGGGTTGATAGCAAAAACATAGGACACTATATATTTTGTTCCATGAATAGGCCTATTGAATTTGTTAAAATGTTAAAGATATTTACGCCGCCACATGGGAAAACCAACAATCTGTCTAGGCAAAAACAAAGGCGCAGATCAGCAGCGCAGTAACTGCGAAGCTGATCAGCGCTTTTGCTTTCGCTGCTCGGATAGTACAATTCCTCCTCTACTTAACTCCAAAATTTCAATCTTCTAGCCTGCTCCTGTAGCTGTACAGGTCGGTTTGTGTCGGACCTGGTCGGAAGCCACATTGTTAGTTTTACCACGAGGCGGCTTAAAACCCAAATCTCATTCTGCTGTCAGTTGGAAACGCTGCAAGATTCGTACATATATATCCTACAATACCGTTTAAGAGTTTTCTTTAAATTACGTATTCTTTAAAAGTGATCCCATGTATAAAGTATTTTATGGACTTTTTTTTTTTGCCTTTTCCCTAGAAAATTTTACGGGTGCCATCCTAACTTCGAGTTACTAACTCCTAAGTTAAGTAAAGTTTAGAAAAATAAAGTAACCTCTATATTTTAGGAGGATAAGGTATTAAGCACATCTTGAAAATCTTTATATGGTACTCTAGTGAATGCAGACATTGATTATTATCAGAAATTTTTATCATCAGTGTTTTTGTTAAAAATTAGATGATAGTGAATGATACCACTCTAGTGCCAAACTCATATAGTCTGCTCCGAATTAGCATGCAAATTTATGTCCAATGATTCATAAGATGTAAGCGTCTGTTTATAGAATATAGTCTGTATTCACAGTTGCTAAAAAGAGGTACTGCCCTATCAATATTAAGCCAAGACACATTGTATTATAAAGCGGCGCAAAATCAGAGGGACAGATCGGGGTGTGCTGGAGCTGATTCCTCGCTTTTGCTGTCACGATAGTATTATTATACTCTTATATTTCTCAATCAGATAAACTCAGTGCAATGGTAGCTTTTAAGCTGTACAGCATGCCTTGTAACTATCCGGTCTGGGCCAAGAAGAAAGGTTTTCTCACATTAGAACTTATTTTGAGAGAAAACAAATGTTTTCATAAATCAAAACCATTTAACAAGCCAATTATACAGGGGGTGTAACCTAATAAATAATAGTAGTCAGTTTTGTGTATTTAATAAATCTTGTATACTAGGTATACAGAGAAAGCAATGCCCCGGAACCCGCACAATCAGAAAAGGTCATATCCTGAAAAATAAGATAGGAAACACCCAAAAATCTAATTCATTACTGATGAGCAGTTATTTCCGAAAATGGCTATTCAAATTGGATTGTACAAAAGGTTGAAATATTACAGAAACAGACACCAAAGTAAGATGCATAGAAAATAAGATATAGCATGGAACGCTTTAAACATGCTTTGAAAAACTGATGATTCTATGGTGAACCAGTGCCCGACCTAATGCGTAATAATCAGGTTTTATATGGTACATGTGCACTGCTGGTATAAAAGCAGCACTCAACTTCCTTCCAGTAGTTTTAAAAGGGTTCTGATAAGCCTGTTCACAAAAATGAAATATGGTCTTCATATCAAAACTGCAGTTAGGACTTCATAACAGCAACCATCGAAAGAATGAAAAAAAAATGACCACTGACTGTATACTGTTGTACCCCCTGTAACAAAGTCAGGTGGCCAAAAAATAAAAAATAAAAAAAGTAAGTCATTGTAGAACACAAAACCCTATTCAGCTAAATCTCATCTCAGAGGCTCTACAGGTTTAATTTTTGTTCAGTTTTCTCTTGCTCTTGGTCCATTTTGTGTTAGAAGCTAGTGGGTACTTATATATGTGGGTACTGAAAATTGGGGGTATTCAAAATTTGATAGCACAGTCACTTTTAAAATTTTGGAACTATCCTGTTCATTTTCTCAAATTTTTGGCAGCTGAACTTTGCGGTCTTCAAATTTTGTTGGTACCCAAATAAAAATAAACATGTGGGTACTCAAAAGTGTGGATATAATGAAATATCAAATCTTGTAGGCACCCAGAATTGGTGGCAAATAATAAGATATAGATATTTAGAGTTACTACACAAAGTTTAGGTACTTGAAATATTCAATGAGTCTTCATGTTTGGGTGTATTCAAAATAAGTGGGTATCCAAAAGTGCATATAAATATGTGTTGATATAGAAATGTTGGAAACTAATTTTGTTGTTACACAAAGCATGGACAAATTATGTTTGTCTTTACTATAAAGTGCTCACAAAATTCAAAATCGCATAAATTTGCATAAAATTGTGGGTATTCAGATTAAGCTTGTTCATGAAATTTCGAGTCAAGACTTGAAACTGTTGGTGCGAAATTGTTGTGGTCTTGTGGTACTCATAAGATCGTTGGTGTTTATTTGTATGTGTATTCATAAATTATGGAATATCACACTGTGGGTGGGTACTCAACATGTGGGTACCTAAAATATTTTGAAGAAAAAAATGCAGAAAGTGTGCACATGCATATGTATTGAAATTCTCAATATTGAAAAAAGCCACCTTTAAATCTTTATAGACTCAGATCAGCATTTCATTTAGTCTAATCAAGCACTGCTTGTTAATTTTGAAACAAAGTCGAAATGGTATATTTTATCTGATTCTTGAAACAAACAGGTGGCCACATTCAAGGAGTTTATCTCTGCTGCAAAAGCAATTATCTTCTTTATAAGAATTTATTGCGACAAAAAACAGCAAAAACTCTGAAAACTGGCGATGGATATAGAAGTGTTCAGTCTGTAACATTTAACCAGCTATCACAAAATTATCTGAAGTTTGTTCATGCTTTGTTTAGATCTGTAATTTATCTTTCAACGCCTATTCTGACAGGAGAAAGTGTTTCAGGTTATGATACAGAGTATAATCTAAACTTAGATTAGAACTGGATATTCCTTCTCCATAAATAGATTAACCACGGTTTCATGTTTCAAAACATTCCCAGTTTTCATCTGTGGCACAGGAGTAATACGTTACTGATACTATATTTTTGAGAAGAGAAGCTATCGCTTGCCTTATAAGAGCGCAATGCAAGGTATCTACTGGATAATCATCATGAAAACATGTCCGTGTAATGTATACCCCCATGAACCCCAATTTTATATAGCAAAACTGGGGTATGCAGGGGTACACCTATTTTTCTTATTTTTGCTCCAAAACATAGATTGTGGGTACTCGTTAGAACCGCCTCAGCAAGGCAGTTCTAACGTGTACCCACAATCTATGTTTGGAGCAAAAATAAGAAAAATATCAACATTTATCTACTGAAAATTTTCATGTTTTACAACTCTAAAAATCTCTGTATATTGCATTGACATGTTTTCGTAATGTCCTCCCGCTTTCGAAGCGGACGCTCTAACTATTACGCTATCGGGACCGACTTGTAACTATCATACCTTCCACTAACTTTTAATGTAGATAGACGCAGTCAATTTTTGATCCGCCAGATTTAAAACCGAACTTAAACGTTAACTGAATAATAAGCAATGTAAACATATCTTAGCCTGTGCGTGAAAAAAACAACTAAAAAAAACACAAACAACAATTTTGGTTCCGACCAGGTCCGACACAAACTGGGCTGTACAGTCAAAAAGGTTGTTAGAGACTGGAAATCTTGGATTTAGAAAGTAGAGGAATTGTACTATCCGTGTAGCGAAAACAAAGGCGCGGATCATCTTCTTCGCAGTTTCTGCGAAGCTGATCTGCGCCTTTGTTTTCGCCTATGCAGATTGTTGGTTTTCCCATGCGGTGGTTCATTTTAAATGCTTAACTAGTTACATGTATGTTACGAATTCGTTTATCATGCTGCGTTATCCGATACAAATTTTAATAGTGTCATGGTCTTAAAATTAATCTCTAATCCTTTGCAATGCATTAAGCATTTTATTATGCAAAATGGTTTTAATATAGAAATCAAAGACTTCATATGTTCTCAAACTACTAATAAATCGTGCTTTGCAAGACTAATTGGTGCACTTTTGCCCATAACCCAGTTTACCAAAAAATGACAAAAATAACATAAAAAATAACATAATCATAAAATTTATATCCCCTAATATCCATCTTTTATTGTACTTAGCCCAGTTTTCATGGTGGTTCCAGTTTTCGTGGTATGCATGTATTTCAGCTGAAAATGTTTTTTCTCACAAGTTGTCATGTTTACTGTACAATAGTCTGGCTTTCGTCGCCGGTTTTAAAAGGGCTACTGATGAGGGTTCATTACCCGAAATTGTACAATATAGTCCATACTATCTCCCTTTGAATGTTTTTGCTGCTTCCAAAGGATCAAACCGTTATATTTTATTTGTCTACCATCCACATTGTGCAAGAAATATAACAAAGATTGTTTTATGAGGGTTGTTTTATATTTTTCATTGATTTGAATCTGAATATGGGACTTATGTGTTATTCAAAATGGGTAGATGTCTTTAAAATGTTTTCAGTATTATAACTGACAGTAAATTATTTTCAAAGTTACTTATTTCAATTCACAAGGTGTGATAAAATAATCAAACATTAAAATGTGACAGGATTTTTTAAAGCATTGAAATTGACAGTCTGTTTTTGAATGACCCACGAATTCTGGTGCCTTACTTTTGATGACATCAAAGATCAATACTCATTCAAATTGGCGTATTGCCATGAAAAGGTAAACTGGACATAAAATGTCAAGGACTATTATGCATCATCCCATATTTATTAAAGAGCTGGCCTGTTTAGTACCATGAAAACTGGACCAACCATCATATATTGTTTAACTGGGATGTACAGGAGTATACACTTATTTTTCATTTTTGACCCAGAACTCTAGATTGTGGGTACTCTCTCGAACCGAGGCGTTTCTTACGTTTATCAAGCAAAAATATTTAACTGTCAAAATTTTCCAATGGAATTTTTATTTTTAGAGCTAAAAATCGCTATATATTGTATGGAAAAAATCGTAATGAGTTCAATTACATTAATCATTTTGGTGCGGATTGTCATAGGCAGGTCCCAATTCATACCTCCAACATGCCTCCAACTGAAAGCAGGGTGAGCAACTATTGGAAATAATGTGGTTAAAGCGCTAGCTTAGACAGAACAAGTAAAATGCCGGGGCTCGTTTCACAAAGCGTTTTAAGACATATTTTATCCTAAGTTTGAACTTAGGACTAATTTCGGTTAAGATATGTCTCATCCTTAAGATGTCCTAACTTTAATACTAACAATAGGACACAACTTATGATTGATCTTATTTAATAGTAAACTAAAACTGGCGGACGTGTTTATGTGAGAGCAAAAAACAACAAAATATTACCTAGACTGGATTCGAACTCGGATCGCCTGGACAGAAGACGACATAGCTTACCACTGAGCCACCAAATCATAGTTTTAATTCTTTGGTTGAGTATTGATAAACGTCAGTAGATTACATTTTATTTTAGTATGTTTGAGTTAATGCCCCAGTCAACAGCTATGTTCATGCAGTGACGTTGCCTCCATTTCATGGGACGTTCATATAAAATTAGCTAGGATGTCATGGCATCCAACACTTGCTTCAAATATACTCAGCCAAACTTATAACGCAACATCGGTATATGTTATACATGTACAAATAAACTTTATTTTCACTGGATTAGATTGCCAGGCGATTGACACATCTAACAACATCTGGTTGTAACATTCTGTATTATGCGTTTCAAGAAATTAATCATTTTTTTTTCACGATCCAAAAGGAAGCAATTTGTATTAAAACTGACTTCCAGAATCTCTCAGGAAGCACATGCCACCAAAATAACCGCTTTGTCCAATCTCATTCGAGCTCAATGGTCCATACTATGAAAACCAAACACTTTTGTACCCTATTAATTCATAAGCGATTGCTGAC
The DNA here is from genome assembly GCA_964017185.1 of Rugalucina vietnamica. Taxonomy (NCBI): domain Eukaryota; kingdom Metazoa; phylum Mollusca; class Bivalvia; order Lucinida; family Lucinidae; genus Rugalucina; species Rugalucina vietnamica. The sequence goes on from OZ024879.1 coordinate 19,648,352, forward strand.
CAGCATATGTATGGCAGACTGTCTTACATTTCATTGAAATGTGAAAACATGCCATACTCGTGATGCGTTGTGTTTGGCTCGGTATAAAGAACCAAAGTATAGCTTATGTGTATGGATGGTTTGACTTTACCACGGTTTCACCTGAGCGGTTAACCAGTAGCCTACTGATCACAGCGTATAAGCTTTGCTTGGAGCGGTACAAGAAGCCTATCTATAATTTCTCACGGTCCTATGGGTCCAATTTTTATTTTAACTGCAAACATCATGAGCTGTATATAAAATTGCGAGTATAACTAGACCTAAGTTCAATATTGCAAATTGATTATATTTCCCCAAATCGAAACAGGGTTTTGATAAACAGATCGGCCGCCCGATGCATCAGGTTTATCATACAGTGTATAAGGCAAACACTGGTGTTAAAGAGATTTGGTTTCGATTTGCAGACGAAATAGTCTAAAGCATTACAATAAAACAGTTGGTAGATTTAAGTACATGTATTTATATTGAAACAGAAAGAAAAAAAAAAAAAAAAAAAAAAAAAATAAAAAAAAAAGAAAAAGAAAAAAGAAAAAGAAAAAAGAGAGAAAAATGGATTCGATCTCGGATCGCCTGGTTCATATTATGACAAAATACTAATTTAATTACTTGCATCAATCCACTGAGCTATCACCAATATTAAATCAATTCTATGATTTAACATACTTGAAACTAACTGTTTGAAATGAGATGAATCTTATGAGCAAGTCACAACTTCAAACATAAGATTAGTCTTACCGTTAAGATAGATCATAAGTCACTCCTAAGATTAGTCTTGATCATAAGATAATAGATGTCCTAAAACAGCAGTCACACAGTAGCGTATAACCCAAACGCGCGCCGGGCGTATGAAAAATCTCAACACGCTGAAGATTTTGGACGTATAAAATTAATTTGTTCCTTTAACTCGCTTTTGCAGTCACACATTAGCGCGTGACTGAGGCGTGTGCCGGACGTATAAAAAAATCTCAAAGTTTTGGAGTACGTTTGTCGTACGTCCCAGACACGCCTAGCACGCGCTACAGACGCGCTGTATGCGTTTCATGCGCGCCCCAAGCACGCTTGGCACACGTTACAGGCGCGTTCCACGCCCAAACCAGCATCCGGTTAAAATCGAAACGCGCACGTAGCGTATACGACGTGCTTGAAACGTGTGCTCGGCGTGTGCTGGGCGTGTTCGAAACGTATTCAACGCGCCTGTAACGCGCGTGGAACGTACTTGTAGCGTGTAGGTCACACGCCCGACACACGCCCAACTTCTAGAAAATTTTTAAGCATGTTTAAAATTTTATTTAGCCCAAACGCGCACGAAACGTACACCAAGCGTACCCAGCGCGCATTGGACGTGTCTCCGACGTGCGTCTGGCGTATGTGGAAATTTGTATTTTTTCAACACGCCCGGCGCGCGTTTCACTTATACGCTAATGTGTGACTGCTGTTTTAATAAGTGAGCTTCGTGAAACGAGCCCCCAGAGGTCTAAGTGAACAGCCAAGTCACAAATTTATGATAATTGGAAAAGCTTGGATAAATGTGAATCACAACAGCAGTACCGCCTTGGCGCGGTCAGTTATAAATAACTTGGGGGCTTAAACCGGTTTAACAGGACCCTTACCTCACCCTCATCTTCTGCAGTGGTTCATAACATTTAGTTAGTAGTTCGGTCCTCGTGGTGAATCTCTAGCTTGGAAATGAAGCATCATGGAAAACAAATTAATTATGATAACCACCATGATGAATCAAAAACGAGGACTCGCAGACTAGTAAGCTGGCCGACGTCTCTTTTATAAATCTTGCTAACCATGGCCCTGCGATCGAAATTGACCACACCCCTGGGGCGTCGAAATCTACCATAGTCTTATAATGGGAACACTCTTCTTCTCTAAAACCACATGATATAAAACTACTAAACTACTGAGAAGGGTCTACTTGCAACATCGTTGCTGAGTACGTCCGTACCCAGTACGTTTTTATATCTCTGCCCAGTACGTTATAAGAGTTATCGTTATTTCTTAAAAAAGCTATTTTAAGCTAAATATAAATAGACTTATATATGTTTTTAACATATTATGACAATTAGTCCTTTTTGTGGTCTAATTCATAATAAGAGTAATTCATAATAAGAATATTTTTATAGCTTAATTTTATTTGATGACGTTCATGTGTAACATTCACAGTCTAAATATAATATTAAATCTACATGTAGTGTTCGACTTTAAACCCACCTGAATATAATAAAATTTGAAATTGAAGGGTATATAAATTACGTGTTGAAATTTTCAAAAGCGACTTTACATTAGTCCGGCAGATTAATTTATACATATATAACAGTCAGATAGTTTTTGTTTATTTACGTCCCAGTAAACGATGTTTCAGTCATTGTCCTGGCGAGCGAAAGCTAATCTAGTTGTTAGATTTGGGCATGAAAGGGCACGTACATGCGACCCATTTCCTACCGAATTTCTTTCTGATTGCATCATTTTTTTATAACCTCTCTATTATCATGATTCCAGAAACATGATCCCTGAACAACAATTTAATTAAAATGCCTTTACGAATGCAAAACTAACACTTATGATGGATATAAGTGTTGTTGTGATCATAAAAGTTCAATCGACGTTTTGGATTCCCCCCCCCCCCCCACACACACACACACTTTTTTGAATCAGTTTTACGTCCCTTTCAATATTATTTCAGCTCATATGAGAACGGCCAATCAGAAGGTGGGGCGAAAACGGGAGAACCCCTAGAAAACCCACCTGGCACACCCGCAAGCAGAACTTGGTTTGTCTCACATGTGGCCAGAGCGGAGCTCGAACCCACACCAGGGCGGGCCCCGTGGCCGAGCGGTTAAGAGCACTGTTTCTTAATCATTCGATCACCTCACCGCTGTAAATGGTGTGGGTTCGAGTCCCGGTCTGGCCACATGTGAGACAAGCCAAGTTCTGCTTGCGGGTGTGCCAGGGACGTGAAAGGGACGTAAAACTGAATTAAAAAAAAAAAAAAAAAAAAAAAAAAAAAACAGAGACAGAGACAGAGATGACATGATCGAGTTATTAAGAAACAGCGCTCTTAATCGCTCGGCCACTGGAGCCGTCATTGTATGTATCGAGTCAACAATTATTAGCTTTCTGAGCCGAAGGCTCACAAAGTGAGATGGTCATGCTCCGGCGTCCGTCCGTCCACATTTTCAAAGATCTTCTCCTCTCAAACCGCTTAGCCAATCAAAGCCAAACTTCATGTGAAGCATCCCTAGGAAGGGGGAACCAATGTTTATATAAATTGTCCAGGTCACATGACCAAGATGGCCGCCATGGCTATAAGTCGCAAAAACCTTAAAAATATTCTTCTCCAGAACCAGAAGGCCTATGATTTTGAAACCTGGCATGAAGCATCAGGGAGAGGAGCTCTACAAAGTTTATATAAATCATGACCTTGGGATGACCTTGACCTATTTTACAGCAAGGTCAACATAGGTCGCCCATATATTTGAATGGGGAAAATTGTCAAAATGTCATTTGAAGGGAAAAACTTGAAGGGAAAGGGTAAATGGACTGAACATTTATGATTCTGAAAAAATGCACCCCAGGGGCTGGTCTACCCCCACTCCGGGGCAATATACATGTATATTACCATAATATTCAAAGATCTTCTTCTCTGAAACTACTTGGTCAATCAAAGCCAAACTTCATGTGGAGCATCCTAAGGAAGTTGGAACAAAAGTTTATATAAATGGTCCAGATCACATGACCAAGATGGCCGCCATGGCTATAAATAGAAAAAAAATATCTTTCTCCAGAACAATAAGGTCTATGATTTTGAAACTTGGCATGAAGCACAGGGAAAGGAGCTCTACATAGTTTATATAAATCATGACCCAGGAATGACCTTGACATATTTTACGGCAAGGTCAACATAGGTGGCCCATGCATTTGAAGGGGAAATTTGTCAAAAAGTCATTTGAAGAGAAAAACATTAAGGAAATGGGCAAATGGACTGAAGATATATGATTCTTAAAAATGGACCCAATGGGCCGGTCTGCCCCCACCCTGGGGCAATATAAATGAATATCACCATAATATTCAAAGATCTGCTTCTCTGAAACCGCTTGGCCAATCAAAGCCCGGCAAATTTGATATAAAGCACATGTAGGAAGGAGAAACCAATGTGTACATAAATAATCCAGGTCACATGACCAAGATGGCCGCCATGTCCATATATGGTAAAAATCATTCTAAAATCTTTTTCTATGGAACGGGTGGACCAATTTCAACAAAACTAGGCATGTAGCATTGTAGACTAGAGTAGTATATGCGTGCATAAAATTATGACCCTGTGATGACCTTGACCTATTTTACGACAAGGTCAATATAGTTCGTCCATGACCATACTAGTCAAACAGGTTTATTGGTATATATCCCTGATCTCAGGTGAGCGTTTACAGGTCCATTGGTCCTCTAGTACAGGTTTTCAGCTATGTCTGGACAAAGCCAGCGCTTTTTGAGTATTAACCATTACTGTTGTGAGTTAATGTTGTCTTGCTCAAGGACACGGCCCGGAAACCCCTAGTGGGAATCAAACCCAATACCTCTCGATTCGGAGGCCGGTGCTCTACCACAAGGCTATCGTGCTCCATAAAATTCTTATAAACAGCCAAGAAACATGCATGTTTATGAAAGTTGTTTTACGATATATTCGTTTATCGAGATACATTAGAAAAAAAGAAAGATTATTTCTCAATCCAGGTATCACAAGCGCGGAAATGTTTCCAAACGCGGATGTGAACCAGTACATCGCGGAAATACACAAGGTACGAAAACATGCGGCTATAGCATTTAAGTGCTGGTTCAGATAAATAAATGTTTAAATATTATAAAACACGTATTATATTACAAGTTTCAACAATAAAACGCTTTGCAATTTAATATGCATGGTTGCCATAGCAACAAACCGAACACCACTGGAGGAAAAATCTAAGATTTCCTTGTTTTAGGGGTTTTCAGATACCTTTATGTCAGAAGCTCTGCGTATCTCGGACGGTCTTACGCATAAGGAATAAGTTCTACATGCGGTAAATACGCTTTGAACGCTTTCGACGTCTTTGTATGGTCCTCGCCCATTTGTGGCCTAAATAAATAGAAGGGCTGCTTGTGCCTCCAGGCAAAGCTTCTACGCTACCGACTGACCGTCTGATCATGTCTGAGACTGCCCAAGGAAAGTAGTCAAAGTCAATCATCCATACAAAGTTTATATGGGTCATTATCAAAAAATGGAGCAATCCAGAAAACTGTAAGGCAAAACGAAAAAAAAATCGTTGTCCAGTTTTTCTTTTTTATTAACAATAGCATTTAGAATATAGAAATAAAATATGCCGAGTGTAACTGAACAAATTGTGCACCAGCATAAATCAATTGTATGGTACCCTTGAAAAAATATCAGTGCTGTCACGAACAAATTTTCTTGCGTACAACGCTTATTTGATAAGACTTTCCAAATCTGTAAGTGGGGGTATATATAACTTGTCACAAACCTTAAATACTTTCAATGAATTAACGAGGGAGAGAGCTTCAGTGAAAATGCACATACTGTGATTTGTTCTGTTTCTGAAGCGCTTTTTTCTGTAGACATAATCTTGAAGGATTAAACCAAAATTAAGTTCTTCAAAACGTTTACTATTTTAGTATAGTATCATTACATACCAAAAGCAACTACTTTTATATGATGCGTTTTGAGTATTTTAAATAATTATGACAGTGACAGCACTGATATCGTGACAGCACTGATGCTGTCGTGACAGCACTGTTAATTATCCGATCTCGCCTTTTTTTATTCCAATGTGTGCGGAGTTGATTAACTGATTAATTTCTGACAATTGACCGATGAGCTTTGGGACAGTGACTGCCTTACGGTCGCAACCAACGAAGCCTCGGCTAATGCTCGAACCAGGGACACCTTTGGGTAGATAACACAACACGTTCGGTACACGCAAACCAAACGCGGTGTAACACGACAAGCGCAATTAGCGCTATTCAGCTTAACACTTTAAGCAGCTGCAGCATGAGAAAATGTTTTTTGGGGCTTTCGACCAGGTCTGAAACAACCAGGATTGTTCACGACAAAAGAGTGCAATTAATTTGGGACCCTATCACGGGTTTTCTGTGTAGAAGGGCCATTAATAATAACAATAATAATCTCTATATTTATAGAGGATAACGTATTTAGCACAACGGCCAGTCTTCCATACGGTGTTCTAGTGAATACAGACATTGATTATTTTCGGACCTCTTTTGTTATTATTCGGACATTTTCATATTAGACATGCGATGTTAGTGATGCTATATTTTGTTTTGGGAGAAGAGAAGCCAGTGCTTGCCTAATAATGCTGAGCGCCAAGCAAGGTAGCCACTGGTACCATTTTTAAAGTCTTTGGCATGACCCGGCCTGGGATCGAACCCACGACCTCCCGCTCCCGAAGCGGACGCTCTTACCATTACGCTATCGGAATCGGCAATTCGTTATCAAGGAGCTTGGGAGAACTGGAAAACATTTGAAGGGAGTTGGGGATTACTAGAAGAGAACATTTTTAGTTTTAGGAAGCTGGGAGCAAGTAAAAAAATTAGGGAGCTGGGGTCATTTTTCTTTTAGTGAGCTTGGAGCTAATACCCCCTTGGAAGGTTACACTGCAGCTGAGCTGCACTTTTGCAAAATCATGTCTTCTCATGACGCGTCTGATATTTATTTTTTATGTACCCGAGTCAATAACTTTCAGTAATGTCGGGACGAAACTACCACTTTTTTATCTTCGTAGTAACCAGCCTCATTGGGTATACCCTGGTCGACGAAGAATTTTGAATTTGCAGTTTTGTATCACCCCCCCCCCCCCACACACACACACCTCAAATGGTTTGACCTCTTCTGACTGCTACTGGTGTTAGTAGCTGAGACCCTCTCGTGAAAGGCGACCTAACTCTTTTCAGTGTAGGAAATTGCCTGAATCCACACCTGCTGACAGAAGTCAACTCAGTGCTGTCACACATCAGTACTGTCACGACCGTGACAGCACTGACCGTGATAGTACTGAGTTTGACACATAAATTTAATTATTATGACTAACAGCAGAATGCAGGCTGAAAACTTTGCATATCTATTCAAACCGGCCCTAAGCTGAAATTCAGTCATGGCCTTAAAATGTACGTGATATTTGCAAGAAGCGGCAAAATGCGCGTGATAGTACTGATGGCTAAAAAATTCCCACACCGATTTTGACATGTCTTTATGGAATATGAACGGAGTAATTTTCTCAAAAAGTTGTTTACCATGACTTCATCAGCTTGCTGTCGTCTACAAAAATGCGATTGTTTTGATCTGAGAAAATGATTCATAATTCTGGTCAAAATAGATGTTTTAAAACTGTGACAGCACTGATATGTTTTCCAGGGACAGCACTATAATGTGCCGCCGCTCTTAAATTGCACTTAATATACCATATGATTTTTGAATTTGACTTCAATAACATTATATGCAATAGAGGGTTACAGAAAATGTAATTTCTGTCAAGCTTCTTTTGCAATGGAAACAAATAAAACTACTTACCCAGACCCGGGGACACGATAAAAATCTTGCATTTTTTCTTTTAAATAACATACTCGTAAACGTGAAATCCGTGTGGTTCTTGTAAAGCACGGCTGATAATAATATTATAGAAGGACGAAGCAAACCTCGGACATCGCGCTTGCGAGAAAATCATCAGGGACAAGGATTGCTCCATTTTTTTGATAATGACCCATGTATACAATGCGTGTCTGCAGCGTAGAAGCGAAAATGGGCTATTTTGAAAATTGTACGGCATCATACCAAATATGTGATACCGGAACGTTCCAAGTAGAGATCTACAGCGCCATACTCTACCACAACGTTCCAAGTTGAGCCCTAGAGCGCTGTATTCTACCGTAACCTCCCTAATAAAGAGCTACAGTGCCATGCGCTACCGCAACGTCCCCAGTAGCATTCTACAATACCATACTCAACCGCAACCTCTCCAGTAGGGATATACAGTATCGTACTCTACCACAACGTACACATTAGGATTTACAGCACCATTGTTTACCGCAACGTCCCCAGTATCGATCTACAGTATCATATTCTACTGCAACGTCCCCAGTAACGATCTACGGTTAGATACTCTACCATAACGTACTCAGTAGAGATATATAGCGCCACAGTTTACCACAAGGTCCCCAGTAGGAATCTACAGTGCCATACTCTACTGCAACGTCCTCAGTAGAGATATACAGCCATATATTTTACCGCAACGCTATACTCTACCACAACGTACCCTTTGGGGATTTACCGCAACGTCCATAGAAGGTATCTACAGCGTCATAGTCTACCGCTGCGTTCCAAGTAGGGTTCTACAGTGTCATATTCTACCGCAACCTCCCCTACAGCTCCATACTCTGTCACAACGTACCCAGTAGAGATATACAGCGCCTTAGTTTACGAAAACGTCCCAAGTAGGTATCTTCAGAGCCATAATCTACCATAACGTCTACAGTATGGATCTTCAGCGTCCCCAGTAAAGATATACAGCACCAAACTGTTATGCAACGTCTTCAGTATGGAAATACAGTGCAATAATCTACAACAACGTACCTGTAGGCATCTATAGTGCAATACTCTACTACAACATCTCCAGTTCGCAACTACCGTGCCATAGTCTACCGCAACGTATCCAATTTGGTATCTGCAGTGTCATATTCTGCCTAAAAGTACCGAGTAGAGATATACAGAGCAATATTTTACCACAAGGTCCCAATTAAGGATTTACAGTTTTTATCTATACCGCAACGTTCCCAGTAGAGACCAATAGCGCCATATTCTATCACGCAGTCTCTAGTTGAGATCTATAGCCAAATACTCTACAGAAACGTCCCCAGTAGATATCTACTTTCAACCGCAACATCTGCTGTTTGGATCTTCAGCCACATACTCTATAACGTCCCATTATGGATCAACAGTGCCCTACTATACCGCAAATTTCCCAGTAGGGATCTACATGTCCATAGTCTACCGTCACGTCCCCAGTAGGGATCTACTGTGCAATTCTCTACCGCAACGTCCCAGGTTGTGATATACAGCGCTATTTTCTACCACAACGAAACCAGTAGGGATCTTCAGCGCAATGCTGTACCATATTGTTCCAAGTACAGACATATAGCGCCACACTCATCTGCAACGTACCCAGTAGAGATCTACAGCACCATACTCTACTGCGACGTTTCCAATAGGTATCTACAACGACATACTCACTGTCGAGGCTTGAATAGCCGAAACTGCGGTATGGCCCATCACCTTTCTGTAAAATATGCTCACTGCTCTTAAAGGATTTCATTTTTATTTTTATTTGCTATTACTGCAGCTGGTGTTGTGCCGTGTGGCGGTCCTAAAAAGTCTCCCCGTACATCATCCGTAGTGCAGATTATATTTTCCTTTTGGTCCTTTGAGATCAGAGAGGATATTTTGAGAAATCAGAAAATTATCATCGGTTTAGATTCATATTCTAACCAACGTTCAATATATTTTGCCACAATTTGATTATACTAGTCTTTGTATCGACTAGCCTGCTGAAAAATTACTGTAACTCTCTTTGGCTCCATGTTGCCAAATCTAAAGGGTCACTGACGAGGCTTGAATAGCCGAAACCGTGGTATGGCCCATCACCTTTCTGGAAAATATGCTCAGGGCTCTTAAAGGATCTCAGTTTTATTTTTATTATCTACTGCAACGTCCCCAGTAGAAATCTACAGACATAAACACTACCGCAACGCCCCAACTAGGTATCTACAGTGCCATTCTGTAGCGCAACGTCCCCAGTAAATATCAACAGCGCCATACTCTAGTGCAACGTCTTCAGTAAGAATGTACAGTGCCGAACTCTACCACAACGTACCCAGTAGGGATATACCGCACAATTCTCTACCGCAATGTCCCCCATAGTGATAAACAGTGCCATATTCTAGCACAACGTCCCCTTGTGGGTATTCAATGCCAAAGTCTATCGCAAACTCCCTGTTATGAATATACAGCGCCATACTCTACTGCTACGTCTACAGCATCTATAACGCCTTTCTCTACCGCAACCTCCCCAGTAGTGATCTACAGTGCCATACTCTACCACATCGACCCCAGTTAATATCTACAGAGCCATACTCTACCACAACGTACCCAGTAGAGATCAACAGCGCCATACTGTACCACAACGTCTCCAGTAGGTATCTACAGCACCATACTCTATCGCAATGTCCCCAATAGGGATCTACAATGCCGTATTCCACCACAACGTCCCCAGTAGGGATGTACATGCAGTGCCAAATTCTACAAAACGTTCCCACCTCGGTTTTTGGAGTGGGAATCTTTTTCTGATTGCGCCTTTTCCTGATTCCCACCTCGGTTTTTGGAGTGGGAATCTTTTTCTGATTGCGCCTTTTCCTGATCTTTGCCTACTTGTACCTTCTGTTAGGGATCTATAGAGCCATACCCTACAGCAACGACCAAGTATGGTTCTACAGTGTCATACTGTACCATAACGTAGACAGTAGACAGTAGCAAAACTAATCGATTGATTATTCGATTACTTTTGCAAATCAATTGTAATTGTAATCGAATAAAGCCAGGAAAAAAATACTTTTAATCGTAATCGTTAATCGTTGAAAGTAATTGTAATCGTTAGTGATTAACTTTGAAAGTAATCGATAACAGATCTGCCAGGCTCTACCGCAATGGTCCAATAGGGATCTACAGTGCCATATTCTAATACAACATCCCCAATATGGATCTACAGTGCCAAAATCTACCCAACGCCCCTAACCACATACTAAGCAGCTATGTCCCCAGTAGTGTAGCCTGGGTTCCAGTCTGATCCTTTTTTTTCTTCTTTTTTTTTTTTAATTGTTCATTTTTTCAGCCTAGCCTGGGTTCCAGTCTGATCTTTTTTTTTCTTTTTTTTTTTAATTTTTCATTTTTTCAGCCTTGGCAACTTTGATTGCATTACTATACTGCAACGACTACCCTACCCTACCGCAACGTCCCCAGTAGGGATCAACAGTGCCATACTCTACCGCAAAGACCCCAGTACGAATCTACAGCGCCATACTCTACATCAAGTAGAAACAAACAGCGCCATACTCTAGCGCAACGTCCCAAGAAGGAATCTACAGTGCCATACTCTACCGCAACGTCCTCAGTAGAGATAATCTGTCACATATTCTACCGCAACGTCCCCAGTAGATATCTACAGCACCAAACTCTATCGCAACGTCCCCAGTAGCCTAGCGATCTCTGTAGCGTCATACTCTACTCACCCGTCCCCAGTAGAGATAAACAGCCACATATTCTACCGCAACGTCCCCAGTAGATATCTACAGCGCCTTACTGTATCCCAACGTCCGCAGAAGCGATCTCTACAGCGCCATATTCTACCATAACGTCCCCAGTAGGAATCTACAGCCACATGCTGAACCGGAACGTCCCCAGTAGTGATTTACAGTACCATACTCTATCGCAACGTCTCCAGTAAGGAACTACAGTGCCATACTCTACCACAACGTACCCAGTAAGGATATAGAGCTGAACAGCGCGATAATGTATCACAACGGATTCAGTAGGGATATACAGCCACATACTCTACCGTAACGTATCCAGTAATGATCTATTGTGACATACTCTTCCACAAGATCCCCAGTAGTGATCTTCAGCGCCATACTCTACCGCAACGTCCGCAGTTTGGATCAACAGTGCCATACTATATTGCAATGTCCCCGATAGGGATCTACACAGCCATAATCCACCACAACGTCCCCAGTAGGGATATACGACACTATTCTCTACAACAATCTACCAAGTGATATAAACAGCTCAATTATTTCCACAAGGTCCGTAGTGGATTTTCAGTGACATACTCTTCCATATTGTTTCCAAATTAAACCTTTAATCTGCAACAATGTACCCAGTGGATGTCTACAGCGCCATAATCTGCTACAAAGTCACCAGTAGGGATATAAAGCGCCATACTCTATCGCAACCTACCAAGTAGAGATCAACATCGCCATAATCTACCGCAAGGTCCCCAGTATGTATCTTTATTCCATACTCTACCACAACGTACCAAGTTGGGATCTACAGCGACATACTCTGCCGCAACGTCCCCAGTAGGATTATAAAGTGCCACAACTTCCCCAATACGTATCTACAGTGTCATGCTCTACCACAACGTCCCAAATAGGGATCTTCAGTGTTATATTCTACCTTAACGCCCCAAAGGAATCTACGGTGCCATACTCTACCGCAACGTTTCCATAACCTCAATTCTAAGTTAAATTCGTTTTGCGCAAGAAATCATGGCTGCCTTTTTGAATGACATCTTGAATACGATAATCACTGCATCTTGATAAGGCAATCTAGCTTGAGTAATGGTTCTGAAAGTTAAAGTGCTTATTGTGTGAATAAAAAAGTTAAACAATATTACGAAAAACCTTGACTTATTTCATCTATACAGTGTTTTTTATCCTGTCTTGAAAAGAAACTATGATAGAATGTAAATACTTATACAAAACTGATACCTGTTCATCATTTTGTACTGAAATAACCACAGTTTTGCCAGATAAAAACAATCAGAGACCCCTGTTAAATATTATTATATATTCTGGCCGCCATCTTAAACGCCATCTTGAAAATACAAAATTGCTCAATGATGCCAAAGTGGCATCACTCAGATTCGTGTAAGGCAATGCCAACTGAACATAATTCAGTAAAGAAAAAAAACTTTATAACACAATTCCAGGTCAAATTTGTTTTCTGCCGGACTAAGGGGACGGTGTGGTAGATTATGGTGCTGTAGACCTCTACTGGGGACGGTGTGGTATGATATGGCGCTGTAGATCATTCTGGGGACGGTGTGGTAGGGAATATCGCTGTAGATAGAGGGACGTTTGGGTAGGGAATGGGGCGACAGATCTCTACTGGGGACAGAATGGTAGGGTATGGTGTTGTAGATCCCTACTGGGGAAGATGCTGAAGAGAATGACACTGTATATCTCTACTGGGGACGGAGTGGTAGAATGTGGCGCTGTTTATCTTTAATGGAGACGGTGTGGTAGACTTCCGCAATGTATATCTCTACTGGAGACGGTCCAGTAGAGTAAGGTGCTGTAGATCTCTACTGGGGACGTTGGGTAGGGAATGAGGTGATAGGTCTCTACTGGGGACGGTATGGTAGATTATGGTGCTGTAGATCTCTACTGGGGACGGTGTGGTAGGATATGGCGCTGTGGATCTTTACTGGGGACGGTATGGTAGGATATGTCGCTGTATATATCTACCGGGGACGTTGTGGTAGGGAATGGGGCGATAGACCTCTACTGGGGACGGAATGGTAGGGTATTGTGTTTTATATCCCCACTGGGGACGATGCTGATTACTGGAGACGGAGTGGAAGGGTATGTCGCTGTAGATCTCTACTGGGGACGTATTTGTAGTGTAGTTTTGTTTTATATGTCTACTCGGAACGTTGAAATATGTAGCTGTAGATCTCCACTGGGGACGTAACGGTAGGGAATTGGACGATATATCTTTACTGGGGACGGTGTGGTAGGGTATGTCGCTGTAGATCTCTACTGGGGACGTTGTGGTAGGGAATGGGGTGATAGATCTCTACTGGGGACGGTGTGGTAGATTATGGTGCTGTAGATCTCTACTGGGGACGACGTGGTAGGATGTGGCGCTGTAGATCTTTACTGGGGACGGTATCGTAGGATATGTCGCTGTAGATCTCTACTGGGGACGTTGTGGTAGGGAATGGGGCGATAGATCTTTACTGGGGACGGAATAGTAGGGTATGGTGGTTTAGATCCCTACTGGGGACGATGCTAAAGAGAATGACACTGTATATCTCTACTGGGGACGGAATGGTAGGGTATGGCGCTGTATATCTCTACTTAAGACGGTGTGGTAGACTAACTCACCGTAGATCTCTATTGGGTACGATCCAGTAGAGTTTGGTGCTGTAGATCTCTACTGGGAACGGTGTGTTAGGGTATGTAGCTGTAAATCTCTACTGTGAACGCATTGGTAAAGTAGTTCGCTTTAGATCTCTACTGGGGACGGTGTGATAGGGATTGGGGCGAAATATCTCTACTGGAGACGGTGTGGTAGATTATGGTGTTGTAGATCTCTACTGGGGACCGTGTGGTAGGGTATGTCGCTGAAGATCTCTACTGGGGACGATGTGGTAGGAAATGGGGCGATGGATCTCTACTGGGGACGGAACGGTAGGATATGGTGTAGTAAATCCCTACTGGGGACAATGCTAAAGAAAATGACACAGTATATCTCTTATAGGGACGGGGTGGTAGGGTATGGCGCTGTATGACTCTTTATTTCTCTACTGGAGACGGTGTGGGAGACTACCGCACTGTATATCTCTACTGGGGACGTTGTGGTAGGGAATGGGGCAATACATATCTCTACTGGGGACGGAATGGTAGTGTATGGTGTTGTAGATACCTACTGTGAAGGATACTGAAGAGAATGATACTGTATATCTCTAGTGGAGACGGTGTGGTAGAATACCGCTATGTAGATCTCTACTGGGGACGGTCCGGTAGAATATGGTGCAGTAGATCTCTACTGGAGACGTATTGGTAGAGTAGTTCGCTTTAGATATCTACTCGGGACAGTGTGATAGGGTATGTAGAGGTGGATCTCTACTGGGGACGTTAAGGTAGGAAATGGGGCGATCGATCTCTACTGGGACGGTGTGGTAGGGTATGTCACTGTAGATCTCTACCGAGGACATTATGGTAGGGAAAATGTCGATGGATCTCTACCGTGGACGGAGTGATAGGGTATGGCGCTGTAGATCTCTACTGGGGACGTTGTGGCACGGAATTGGGCGATTGATCTCTACTGGGGACGGGATGGTCGGGTATGTTGTTGTAGATCCCTACTGGGGATGATGCTGAAGAAAATGACAATGAATATCTCTACTGGGGACGGAGTGGTAGGGTATGGCGCTGTATATCTCTACTGGTGACGGTGTGGTAGACTACCGCATTGTAGATCTCTACTGGGTATGGTCCAGTAGATAATGGTTATGTAGATCTCTACTGGGGACGGTGTGGTAGGGTATATCGCTGGTGATCTCTACTGGGGACGTATTGGTAGAGTAGTTCGTTTTAGATGTCTACTTGGGACTGTGTGATAGGGTATGTAGCTGTAGATCTCTACTGGGGAAGTTGTGGTAGGGAATGGGTCGATATATCTCTACTGGGGACGGTGTGGTAGATTAATGTGCTGTAGATCTTTACTTGAGACGGAATGATAGGGTATGGTGTTGTAGATCCCTACTGGGGACGATGCTAAAGAGAATGACACTGTATATCTCTACTTGGGACGGAGTGGTAGGGTATGGCGCTATATATCTCTACTAGAGACGGTGTGGTAGACTACTGCACTGTACAGTAGATCTCTACTGGGGACGCCCCAGTAGAGTATGGTGCTGTAAATCTCTACTGGGGACGGTGTGGTAGGGTATATCGCTGTATATCTCTACTGGGGACGTATTGGTGGAGTAGTTCGCTTAAGATGTTTACTTGGGACGGTGAGATAGGGAATGTAGCTGTAGATCTTCACTGGGAACGTTGTGGTAGGGAATTGAACGATATTATTTTTTACTGGGGACGGTGTGGTAGGGTATGTCTCTGTAGATCTCTTCTTTGGACGTTGTGGTAGGGTATGGGTCGATATATCTCTACTGGGGACGGTGTGGTAGATTATGGTGCTGTAAATCACTACTTGGTACGCTGTGGTAGGTTATGGCGCTGTAGATCTTTACTGGGGTCGGTGTGGTAGGGTATGTCGCTGCAGATCTCTACTGGGGACGTTATGGTAGAAATGGGTCCATTTATCGCTACTGGGGACGGTGTGGTAGATTAAGGTGCTGTAGATCTCTACTGGGGACGTTGTGGTAGGGACAGGGGCGATAGATCTCTACTGGAGAGGGAATGGTGGGGTATGGTGTTGTAGATCCCTACTGGGGGACGATGCTGAAGAGAATGACACTGTATATCCCTACTGGGGACGGAGTGGTAGTGTATGGCGCTGTATATCTCTACTGGAGACGGTGCGGTAGACTACCGCACTGTAGAATTCTACTGGGTATAGAGTAGAGTATCCAGTAGAGTATAGTGTTGTACATCTCTACTGAGGACGGTGTGGTAGGGTATGTCGCTGAAGATCTCTACTGGGGACGTATTGGTAGAGTAGATCGCTTTAAATGTCTACTTAGGACTGTGTGATAGGGTATGTTGCTGTAGATCTCTACTTGGGACGTTGTGGTAGGGAATGGGGCGATAGATTTGTACTTGGGACGGTGTGGTAGGGTATGTCGCTGTAGAACTCTACTGGGGACGTTGTGATAGGGAATGGGTCGATAGATATTTACTAGGGACGGTGTGGTAGATTATGTAGATCTCTTCTGATGACGGTGTGGTACGGTATGGCGCTGTAAATCTTTACTGGGGACGGTGTGGTAGGGTATGTAGCTGTAGATCCCTACTTGGGACGATGACGGAGAGAATGACACAGTACATCTCTACAAGGGACGGAGTGGTAGCGTATGGCGCTGTATATCTCTACTGGGGAGGGTGTGATAGACTACCGCACTGTAGATCTCTACTGAGGAAGGTCCAGTAGAATATGGTGCTGTAGATCTCTACTGGAGACGGTGTGGTAGGTTATGGCTTTGTATATCTCTACTGGGGACGGTGTGGTAGGGTATGTCGCTGTATATCTCTACTGGGGGCGTTGTGGTAGAGAATAGGGCGAAATCTCTACAGGGGACGGAATGGTAGGGTATGGTGTTGTGGATCTCTACAGGGGACGATGCTGAAGAGAATGACTGTATATCTCTACTGAGGACGGAATGGTAGGTTATGGCGCTGTATGTATGACTGGAGACGGTGTGGTAGACTACCGCAATGCAGATCTCAACTGGGGACGTTGTGGTTGGGAATGGGGCAATAGATCTCTACTGCGGACGCAGTGGTGGGGTATGGTGTTGTAGAACCCTACTGGAGACGATGCTGAAGGGAATGACACTGCATATCTCTACTGGGGACGCTGTGGTAGGGTTTGGCGCTGTATATCTCTACTGGAGACGGTGTGGTAGAATACCGAACTGTAGATCTCTACTGTGGACGGTCCAATAGAATATGGTGCTGTTGATCTCTACTGGGAACGGAATGGTAGGGTATGTCGCTTAAGATCTCTACTGGGGACGTTGTGGTAGGAAATTGGGCGATAGATCTCTACTGGGGATGGAATGGTAGGGCATGGTGTTGTTGATCCCTACTGGGGACGATGCTGAAGAGAATTACACAGTATATCTCTACTGGAGCGGTGTTGAAGGATATGGCGTTGTATATCTCTACTGGATACGGTGTAGTAGAAACCGCACTGTAGATCTCTACTGGGGACGGTCCTGTAAAATATGGTGCCATAGATATCTACTTGGGACGGTGCGGTAGGTTATGGCGCTGTTGATCTTTACTGGGGACGGTGTGGTAGGGTATGTCGCTGTAGATCTCTACTGGGGACGTTGTGGTAGGGAATGGGGCGAAAGATCTCTACTTGGGACGAAATGGTAGGGTATGGTGTTGTAGATCCCTACTGGGGACGATGCTGAAGAGAATGACACTGTATTATCTTTCTGGGGACGGAGTGGTAGGGTATGGCGCTGTATATCTCTACTGGAGACGGTGTGGTACACTACTGCATTGTAGATCTCTACTGGGGACGGTCCAGTAGAATATGGTGCTGTAGATCTCTACTGGGGACGGTGTGGTAGGGCATGTCACTGTAGATCTCTCCTGGGGACGGTGTGGTAGGAAATGGGGCGATAGATCTCTACTGTGGACGGAATGGAAGGGTATGGTGTTGTTGATCCCTACTGGGGACGATGATGAAGAGAATGACACTGTTAATCTCTACTGGGGACGGTGTGGTAGGGTATGGCGCTGTATATCTCTACTGGAGACGGTGTGGTAGACTACCGCAATGTAGATCTCTACTGGGGACGTTGTGGCAGGGAATGGGGCAAAAGATCTCTACTGGGGACGCAATTGTGAGGTATGGTGTTGTAGATCCCTACTGGGGACGATGCTGAAGAGAATGAAAAGGTACAAGTAGGCAAAGAGCAGGAAAAGGCGCAATCAGAAAAAGATTCCCACTCCAAAAACCAGGGTGGGAAAAAACCAAACTAACAATCAGGTACTTATACCATGAAAACATTTCATAAGCCGAATGAGCAGCTATTTTCCCAATAGGTGGCCACTCAGTTACCTTAACTTAACTAAAAATATGAAAACATACATAAGGCGCCAACAGCACAAAATATTTCAAACACCAAGACACAAAACAAAAAGAACCACCACAGAAGTATCGACTTGGAACGATCAGTAACACAAAGTTACTGGCGGGTTAAAATCCGATTTTACATGGCCATAACCTCACCTTCAGCTACTGCAGTGGTTCATAACATTTAGTTAGTTCTTCGGTCCTCGTGGTGAATCTCTAACTAGTCAATGAATCATCGAGAACAAACAAATAAATCATGATAAACATCCTGTTGAATCAAAAACCAGGACTCACAGATTAAGTAAGTTGCCCGACGATGGAGATCCCTGGGCGCCGAATAACTTACTAGCTCCGGAGCAAAAGGAAAACATCAGTTGGACCCCGATGGACACTTCATATCTTTACTGGGGACGGTGTGGTAGGATATGACGCTGTATATCTCTACTGGAGACGGTGTGGTAGAATACCGTACTGTAGATCTCTACTTGGGACGGTCCAGTAGAATATGGTGCTGTAGATTATACTGGGGACGGTGTTGTAGGGTATGTCGCCTTAGATCTAGGGACGTTGTGGTAGGAAATGGGGCGATAGATCTCTACTGGGGACGTTGTGGTAGGGTATAGTGTTGTTGATCCCTACTGGGGACGATGCTGAAGAGAATGACACAGTATATCTCTACTGGGAACGGTGTGGTAGGATATGGCGTTGTATATCTCTACTGGTAGTAAACCGTACTGTAGGTCTCTACTGGGGACGGTCCAGTAAAATACGGTGCTGTAGATCTCTACTGGGGACGGTCCAGTAGAATATGGTGCTGTAGATCTCTACTGGGGACTGTGTGGTAGGGTATGTCGCTGTAGATCTCTCCTGGAGACGTTGTGGTAGGACATGGGGCAATAGATCTCTACTGGGGACGGAATTGAAGGGTATGGTGTTGTTGATCCCTACTGGGGACGATGATGAAGAGAATGACACTGTCAATCTCTACTGGGGACGGTGTGGTAGGTTATGGCGCAGTATGTCTCTACTTGAGACGGTGTGGTAGACTACCGCAATGTAGATCTCTACTGGGGACGTTGTGGTAGGGAATGGGGCAATAGATCTCTACTGAGGACACAATGGTGGGGTATGGTGTTGTAGATCCCTACTGGGGACGATGCTGAAGAGAATGACACTGCATATCTCTACTGGGGACGGTGTGGTAGGATATGGTACTGTATATCTCTACTGGAGACGGTGTGGTAGAATACCGTACTGTAGATCTCTACTGGGAACGGTCCAGTAGAATATGGTGCTGTAGATCTCAACTGGGGACGGTGTGGTAGAGTATGTCGCTTTAGATCTCTACTGGGGACGTTGTGGTAGGAAATGGGGCGATAGATCTCTACTGGGGACGGAATGGTAGGGTATGTTCTTGTTGATCCCTTCTGGGGACGATGCTGAAGAGAATGACACAGTATATCTCTATTGGGGACGGTGTGGTAGGATATGGCGTTGTATATCTCTACTGGAGATGGTGTGGTAGTAAACCGTATTGTAGATCTCTACTGGGGACGGGCCAGTAGAATATGGTGCTGTAGATCTCTACTGGGGACGGTGTGGTAGGTTATTGCGCTGTGGATCTTTACTGGGGATGTTGTGGAAGGTTATGGCGCTGTGGATCCTTACTGGGGACGGTGTGGTAGGGTATGTCGCTGTAGATCTCTACTGGGGACGTTGTGGTAGGGAATGTGGCGATAGATCTCTACTGGGGACGGAATGGTAGGGTATGGTGTTGTAGATCCCTACTGGGGACGATGCTGAAGAGAATAACACTGTATATCTCTACTGGAGACGGAGTGGTAGGGTATGGCGCTGTATATCTCTACTGGAGACGGTGTGGTACACTACCGCATTGTAGATCTCTACTGGGGACGGTCCAGTAGAATATGGTGCTGTAGATCTCTCCTGGGGACGTTGTGGTAGGAAATGGGGCGATAGATCTCTACTCGGGACGGAATTGAAGGATATGGTGTTGTTGATCCCTACTGGGGACGATGATGAAGAGAATGACACTGTTAATCTCTACTGGGGACGGTGTGGTAGGGTATGGCGCTGTATGTTTCTACTGGAGACGGTGTGGTAGACTACCGAAATGTAAATCTCTACTGGGGACGTTGTGCTAGGGAATGGGGCAATAGATCTCTACTGAGGACGCAATGGTGGGGTATGGTGTTGTAGATCCCTACAGGGGACGATGCTGAAAAGAATGACACTGTATATCTCTACTGGGGACGGAGTGGTAGGGTATGGCGCTGTATATCTCTACTGGAGACGGTGTGGTACAGTACCCCCGCATTGTAGATCTCTACTGGGGACGGTCCAGTAGAATATGATGCTGTAGATCTCTACTGGGGACGGTGTGGTAGGGTATGTCGCTGTAGATCTCTACTGGGGACGTTGTGGTAGGAAATGGGGCGATAGATCTCTACTGGGGACGGAATGGAAGGGTATGGTGTTGTTGATCCCTACTGGGGACGGTGATGAAGAGAATGACACTGTTAAACTGTAGGGTTTGGCGCTGTATGTCTCTACTAGAGACGGTGTTGTAGACTACCCCAATGTAGATCTCTACTGGGGACGTTGTGGTAGGGAACGGGGCAAAATATCTCTACTGGGGACGCAATGGTGGGGTATGGTGTTGTAGATCCCTACTGGGGACGATGCTGAAGAGAATGACACTGCATATCTCTACTGGGGACGGAGTGGTAGGATATGGCGCTGTATATCTTTACTGGGGACGGTGTGGTGGAATACCCGACTGTAGATATCAACTGGGGACGGTCCAGTAGAATATGGTGCTTTAGATCTCTACTGAGGACGGTGTGGTAGGGTATGTCGCTTTAGATCTCTACTGGGGACGTTGTAGTAGGAAATGGGGCGATAGATCTCTACTGGGGACGGAATGGTAGGGTGTGGTGTTGTTGATCCCTACTGGGGACGATGCTGAAAAGACTGACACATTATATCTCTACTGGGGACGGTGTGGTAGGATATGGCGTTGTATATCTCTACTGGAGACGGTGTGGTAGAATACCGTATTGTAGATCTCTACTGGGGACGGTCCAGTAGAATATGGTGCTGTAGATCTCTACTGGGGATGGTGTGGTAGGGTATGTCGCTTTAGATCTCTACTGGAGACGGTGTGGTAGGGTATGGCGCTGTATATCTCTACTGGAGACGGTGTGGTAGAATACCGTACTGTAGATCTCTACTGGGGACGGTCCAGTAGAATGTGGTGCTGTGGATCTCTACTGGGGATGGTGTGGTAGGTTATGGCGCTGTGGATCCTTACTGGGGACGGTGTGGTAGGGTATGTCGCTGTAGATCTCTACTGGGGACGTTGTGTTAGGGAATGGGGCGATAGATCTCTACTGGGGACGGAATGGTAGGGAATGGTGTTGTAGATCCCTACTGGGGACGATGCTGAAGAGAATGACACTGTATATGTCTACTGGGGACATTGTTACGACATCACCCTTAAACCACTGATAGTTCTCCATTGTAGAATATAAATATAAAACTTAGATCCTTTAAGAGCAGTGAAAATGGGTGTTTAGGCTACTTTAGGCTCTTCAGATAGCCTATATGGCATACTATATGCCAACAATGAAAATCGCGGTGTTTAGGACAAACACGTTGTCTTTCGCTGTTCAATAGATCTGCAGTACTAAATTACAATCTAAAGCCGTGTTCATATGCTATATTTGCAACCGGGTGTAATTTTTCATCCGCTTGTGTAGCGGCCATATGCAGCGAGATCAGGTTCATATTCGCCTGGTTTTGACATTAAATTTTGACTAAAATGCTCCTTATTAGCAGAGGTCATTTGATGTAGATGGGCTGTTTGTGCCTCAGGCAAAGCATGTTCGCTACTGACTGGTAATCTGACTACTGGTAAACCGCTGCGGCTTGAGCCTGCCCAAGAAAAATGGTTTCAAGTCAAACTGGTCATACCTATAAGCCTTATTGGCTTAGCTGTGGGGTTATATCTTTAGCATTTTTGGATGTCATGACATCCTAACTTTGAGTGAAAGGCCCATAAAGTGGATACAATCTCCAGATATGACCTAAGCTATTGTCTGGGACGTAAAGTATCAATTCAAACAAACAAAAATGTGTAACGATTAAGAGTTTTGCGTTCATATACACACAATACACACGGGTGCAAAAATACACCCGGCTGCAATTCAATTTGCTCCACCTGGAAAGTAGGAGAAAATTTGCACCAGAGTATAGTTTTGCAGGGTGTAGTTTTCATGGCATACCATACACCCGGGGTTTACATCCAGTGTGCAAAAATACACCCGAGTTCAAATGTTGCACATGAACATGGCTTTAGAATTAGACTCCACGTCACTCAGGATAAATGGCAATCCCAAGCACGGCTAGCGGTAGACCAACTAACTCCAAATCGAGAGGGCCTGTGTTGTGGGCTGCCGTGTTGTGTCATTGAGCAAGACACATTGGCCCATAACTGTCTTATACCCATGGAACATTGCCGCTTTGCCGACATGATTGAAAATTTGTTGACTCCCTCGTTAACCCTTGATACAAACAATCAAACAAACAAACAAACAGACAAACAAACAAAACACTTAATGGGCACCCAAATCTTTAATCATTATTTTGCATGTTGGAAAAACATTTTATTTAAATTGTTCGTTCAGGGTAGCGCGGTCGCCTATCGGTCGATGATCGGACTCAGAACGAAAAGGTCTTTGGGTGAGAACCCAAATGGATAGCAGGTATGAGGCCTATCACAAAACACGTTGAATCTCTAACACTGTTAAAAACTTGAGCTCTTGCTAGACATGGCAGTGACTGAAACATCGTTGACTGGGGCGTTAATCCACAAAAACGCCAAACTCACTGTCACGACTGTATAAAAATGCATATCTGCTAGACTATCTCTTGTCGGCCAAAAAAAAATAAAATAAAATATATATACCCTTCAATTTTAAGTTTTACTTTATACAAGTGGGTTTAAGAGTCTGCAGAATACAATAATATTTAATCTTCTTGACAATGAATTTTAAACTTGAACGTAATTAAATGAAAACAAAAATAAAAAATCTATATACATGTAAAATTGGACCATCAAAGGTACTCATTATGTAAGTTACACTGTCAATATATCTAAACGATTTTATTTATAAATAGCTTTTTAACGATTCTATTTATAATTAGCTTAAAATAGCTTTTACCGTGCTGGGCAATGATATTAAACCGTACCCAGCAACGACGTACTCGGCAAGGATGTTGCAAGTAGATACTACTGAAACTACTAGAGCTTTGTGGCACCCTACGTAAATCCTGCCAATCATGCCCCTGGGGTAAAAAATGGCTCCACCCTGGGGATCATTAGCCCTCATAGACTAACAATATGGAAAATATTAAGGCCCTGAGCTTTTATATTTTGTGTATTATAGCAATTCTTCATAAATCCTGCCGACCATGCCTTTGGGTTCCAAATTTGCCACACTCCAAGAGCGTGATTATCTGCTGTATGCTTATAATAGAAGAAACACGAAAAAAATCTTCATCTCTGAAACCGCAAGACCCAAGGCTTGTATATTAAGTATGCAGCATTTTCTCATAAACCATGAGTCCTCAAGCTGTATATTTTGTGTGTTGCAATGTTAAGTAATCCTCAATATAAAAAGGTACAAGTAGGCAAAGATCAGGAAAAGGCGCAATCAGAAAAAGACTCCCACTCCAAAAACCGAGGTGGGAAAAAACCAAACCAACAATCAGGTACTTATACCATGAAACATATCGTAAGCCGAATGAGCAGCTATTTTCCCAATAGGTGGCCACTCAGTTACCTTAACTTAACTAAAAATATGAAAACACACATAAGGCGCCAACAGCACAAAAAAATTTTCAAAAAAATCCTGCCGACCATGCCTTTGGGTTCCAAATTTGCCACACTCCAAGAGCGTGATTGGTAAAACCTGCTAACCGTACCCATTTGTGTCCATAGGGGCCACGCCCCAGGGACGTCATTATCTGACCCATAGGACACACGATTAAGACTTCTAATGATCAATCTTTGACGTCACTATTATGTTGATGACTGATACCGGTATAAAACGTACCACATTACGAAAACTTGCACATGCAATATACAGAGAATTCTTGAGCTTTAAAAATTGAACATTTTTAGCTGAAAAATTTTGATATTCTTCTTATTTTTGCTCAAAACATAGATTGTGGGTACAAGTTAGAACCGTCTTGGCGAGGCGGTTCTAACGAGTACCAACAATCTATGTTTTGGAGCAAAAATAAGAAAAATAGATATACCCCTGCACACCCCAGTTTTACTATATAAAAGTGGGGTTTACGGGTGTATTCATTGCACGGACATGTTTTCCTGATGATCAGGAAAACATATCCGTGACCAGCATACCCACTTGAACCCCACTTTTACATAAAAAATATGTGGTTTGCAGGGGTAAACCTAATGTTCTTATTTTTGCTCCAAAACATAGATTGTGGGTACTCGTTACTCGGTACCCAAAAATCTACGTTTTGAGCGAAAATAAGGAAAACATCGAAACAATTCTACTGAAAGTTTTCATTTTTTACAACTTTACAAATCTCTGTTCATTGAATGGGACTCATCGCACGACTATGTTTTCACTCTTAATGGGATTTATAACGGATTATTATGTAAATTAGCTTACTTGAAACGCGTATGTTATAATATGTTTTTTTTTTCTTCTGCACATTACACAGCAAACATTTAATTTAATGAATTTAACGGTATATAACCCTAATCCGTTGATTTGCATGCATTACTTTGCCGTTGTGAAATAAGGCCAAATTTCATCTTATGACATCTTTTGTAATCATCAATTACCTTATCCCGCCCATACGTCTGAACAAGAGACACAAACTATCTATTGAACTGAACGTACATATATATACCATGCTTATATTCTTAAAATATTCAGTATGTATTTACTAAGAATTGTTGTTAAAAATATACCCCTTTGGTCCTAATACCACTCTTACCAGGACACACCGCAACTAACGAGGCGCATAAATATGACATTTTAAGCATAATCTGTGCATGCACTACTTACATTTTGTGCTAATCGGGTGTGGTATTCATATCTCATGCTGCGAAATCCGTTACAAAAATTGTAAAGAAAAGGTCCTCTAAATTAAAGATTAAGACCTAGGCAGTGCGACAGCATGTCTTGAAATTACAATGTATGATATAAACGCTACGTGTATAGGTACATTTGTATCACCCAATTGCTCTCAGCAATTTTGGTCGAAATATAGCTTCATTCCAAAGCAACAAGCTTAAAGTAGAGCATATTTTGAACGATATAATTTTAAAGCATTCACCAACTAGGCTTGTTTTGAACCAACAACAGCAGCAGCAGCAGCAGCAGCAGTAGCAACAACAACACCAGCAACAACAAAACTTTACTTCATATACAAAACCTCCTCTTTTATACCCACTGTTTCCATTTAATGGCACGTTTTCCCAACACTACGTCGCCATGACACCCAAAGTGTTTGAAAGATTAATGATATCTGCAATGACCGATTTACCATCATAGTTTGCATATACTTACACTACATTTAGAAGACAGGAAAATAGGACATTAACGTTTTTACCAAATATGGCCGTGATTTAGATATTACTGCGCAGGGTTGTCCCAAACGGTATCCTAACAATACTGATTGATTTTATAGCCTTATGTGGCAATGTAATTTGAGCGGTGCTTACACTATGGAACAGCAAGCAACCCTAGAAACTGTCACATTTAAATCAGAATAAGAGAGTTAATTATATCTCCATGAAACAGATATACTACATGCTCCGCCTTCGCTCGGTAAGATTACTTTGGGGCTGTGGCTAGGTAGAGTGTTAATATAGGGATCAAACCTGATTTTCCATTCAATTTCATTCACTAGGTCCCTCGGAGAGTGTTGAAAACATTGGCTACGTTCTCAATTTTCAACACTTCCGAGGGACCTAGCGGTTGTTAATGAATGACACAATCATTTTTGATCGCTATTATTGCATAAATTCTGCTCAAACGCAACAAATAATGGAGAACATTATTTTACAACCTCGTTTTCCTTTCATACGCGTGAAAACATTAATTCTAATGCTCGTTCCGGGTGGAGTACAGTTATTCATTATTAGCACGTGCTTTGAGTGGCGCCCGGTAACACGAGCATAAATAAATGCCGTGTATTATCAGCTCGTGGCCATGCAAATTGCCACATTAGTACATTCATTCATATACGCCTGTTAAAATCGACACGCGCTTTTATACAATAATGCAGCATGATGACCGCGCAATTCCATCTCCAATTTCTCAGAGGTTTAAAACATCTAGCTCGCTGTGCGGTTTTCATAATAATCCACTAACTTTACGTCGGCATAAATGAATGTTGAAGGTCAGCCCTCATAACTTTGAAATGACCCTCAATGCGTCAAAATGTATTTTCAGACACTAAGACATTACTTCAGGGCCGTCGCCGCGTTCTAAAAAGTTGTCCGGCGGAAGACATAGTCGATTATAGTCGAGTGCTGGTAAAAAACTGCATGGAAGTGGAAACACATGTATAATGTAATATATGTTTTAGAAATAGCAATATATATACAATATTTTCACTGTAGGTTACCGTATACAAGTAAATGAGTTTGACAATAAATACTTTCAAATATTTGGAGTTATCTGCCCTTGTTCCAACCCTTTATATACTTTAAGTTTTCTATATGCAACGTTTAACGATAACCTTAGCAACGACAAAGTCAAAAACATGCAAAATAATGTCGACGACTTGGCTGTAAGGGTGATATGCTTCTATCTCAATAAACGGTTCTGAACAATGATTAAACAATTTAAAATAAGTCCATCAAGGTTTCAGGTACTACTTTATTACAGAAATGCATTGCACAACTTTGACGTCATTTTCTGGACATTGACGTTTTGTATGGTTCATGTAGTAAAATTAATATGCCATAACTCATATAAAAACTTGAAAACCCTTCTCACATAAAGACTATTAGACTCTAGAAAGATTACATATTCAAAGTAGAATAGATTTTCTATACTCTAAAATTGTCCGAAGGTACAGTTTCTCGTGTTATGGTCCAAAAGTCTCTAATAAACAGTACCAGTGACCGACAAACTTTGAAGTTGCCGGACTACTTTTTGTCATGATGCCGGACTACTTTTGATTGGCAAATTTGTTTTAAAACGGAAAAGCACGTAAAGAGTACATATTTGTTAATTGACTGTTGCCTTGAATGAAGGCATTGGCTCAAGACTTGTGGATCAGAAAATTTAGCTTATCGTTTTGGATGTTCTTTGGTAAGTACTAATTTCACAATGTGGTTTCAAACTGTTTTCGCCATAATGCTGGTATACACAAAAAATAAATCATGGTGTATTCGGTTTAATTGTAGCTTATTAAATTTGGCCTAGTAAGCCAAGAACTCACCAACACACACGAACCTATTCAAGAAATAATGCTGATCTTTCTCATTACAGCTTATTAAAACACTTTATTTCTTCAAACGCTTTTTTGTTGGCACTGAAATCCTTTTGCACCACAATGCATAGAGCTAAGTCAATTTTTGCACAATATACTGATATGATAAGTTTATTCCTACATTCTAATCGTGGAATATTTCTTCATTTGTGTTATGTAGTATGTATACTGTAAGCCAAAGTAAAGCGAAATATATTCAAGATACGTTTTCAAATCTAGAATCCAGGAAGCAGAAGAACCTTTTGAACAATTTGTAACAGACTTGAGATTTTTAATAAAGGAATGTGCTTATGCTGCAGGACAGCAAGATAATATGATTAGGGACTACATTGGTTTTGGAATTAAATCGTCCAAGGTAAGAGAAAAACTCATCCATGAAGAGAGTGATTTGATATTGGAAAAATGCATAAACATTACAAGAACTCATGAACTGTATCAAAACCAGCTAAAGTAAGCTTTGTAAAGTAAGCTTTGTAAGATGTTGATCATATACTCTTCGTCAAAAGTTTAGTATAACAAGTTTAAGCGTTTCCAAAACGCTTGCGATCTCTCAGCACTAATTTCACTGTATGACCACATATATATTATAAACCCACGGCGATAACCACAGACCGAAAAGACTAGATGACAGCTCGGTTCAACGTGAGCTTTCATACCTGAGCTTGGTGTGACCCAATCGAAGCTGACTCGTCCAATCAAGTACGACGGAAGTCGGAAGTCGGTGGTCGATTAAGCCCCACGTTCTGATCTTGATCAACTATATATGCGATCTCCCAACGGGAGATCGCAATTATTTGTGTAAAAGGATGTAACAATATCTGGTTAGAACTAATCCAAGTGAATAAGTGAATCGAGACTATTGTTCTTATTCGTTGCCATGGTTACGGTGCCAACAATCAGGACTTTTACGGATTCAAAATTGGCTGTTAGTTAGATACTGAATGACAAAAGATAAGTCAATAGTTTGAAAATGTTATTTTCGAAAATGAGTTTTAAAATATTGTCTAAAAGTACTCAGTTTCAGTATTTTCAATCAAAAACTATACAAATCTTTTAACAATAGGTAGAATAATAATGTGGTATAATATCATTTTCATGTCATTTGAGATGTAGGCATTAGACATCTTTAAAGAAAAACTTGTTTTCAAAATGTTAAACATTGAAATTTTGCTTTACTTTCTTAACATTTTGTGTCTTCTAGAAATGTCAGTGTTTGATGCCAGGTATCCACTTTTTGTTTAAACAGATCGTTCCAACATACCTTTTCTTTTTTGTTCTGACATAGTGTATAGTGTGCAAAATTCAGCATTAAGGAACACGGCTTATCATTAAAATAATGCATTATTAACATATCCAAACATTTACAAAATCTGACAGGCCGAGACAAAACTGTCATTGGTTCTTTGCTACGACATGCTTTCGTTCTAAATCAATGAATGCGGAAGTCGTAATATGCTTTGGGAATATTTTCAGGACATTTTACGTTAGCATTATAAAGGCTAGAATATACTAAAGTTTGGCGAAGTGTGTATTTCCAGCAAACATGTACAGACAATTTTACTCAAAAGTCGTATTGGCGTCGTTTCACGTCTTTTTATCCATATTTATACCAATCATTTGACTAAATCTTTATGTGCGAGTACTCGCATACTTTAAAATAGAAGCGTGCTCAGCATCTGTCACCCTGTTATGTGTGTTGGTGTTGAAGACCACAAAATGTCCGAGTGCTGGGTAATTAACGCTGTTAAATGCATACAGCTAGCGCATTTTATGGTTTGCAGTTGTGTGTCAGTTATGCAGTTTATGTAACGATCATCCGGAAAGCTCAAATAATTTTCTGTGAGGGAGACCTTGTTACAGATGCTTACCACCTCATTATATTTTTTCTCGAAAATTTGTAGTAGGAATAAACATATTCTGATGATTTTTTTTTCGTTTAATTAAGAAAACTTCTATTGCTTGAAGATTGAAAGATTTAAGGTTTTAAATCCATGACAATTCTCTTTATAGGCTGATCTGAAATGCTAATAAATGCGAGCCCAAACTGATAAATTGTTCTTAAAGATAAGCCACTGTAAGCATCGTATCATATTTACAAGCAATTCTATTAATGTTTGGAAATTGCGACCGTAACTAAACATTGCAAAACACACATAAAAAATTGAGGCTATACGTGTAAATTGTCGGAAACAATAATGGATATAATAAAATTTACCTCTTGGCGGCATCACTTACAGAGGCCGCGTTTCTAAGTTGACGTTAGTCCATTAAAATCACAATGAATTGTGCTAAACGTCATTATTATATCTCATTAATATTTATTGACTGAGTGTGGATTTTGATTTGTCCAGAGCATGTCACGTGGATGGTGCAATTCTGTCAAGTCGCATGATCATATTACCCTTTGACGTCATATCTGACTTAAAACGTGCAGCTGCACTTGTAGCCACATGCGTTTGTTTACAGTGCACGTGGAGGGTGCCATTCTGTCATATCGCATGATCATATTACCCTCTGACGTCATATTCGCCTAAATGTGCAGTTGCACTTGTAGTCATGTGTGTTTGTCATGTGACATGTCGCTAATTTGTTTCAAAAGTGGTTCGGTATAATAAAACAATTGTTGGCATTGTTCATCTTCGACAAGTTATATCGCCCTCGGGCAATATTACCTGCCTCGGGTGAACAAACCGTCATGTCAAAAATTGTATATTGTGCTTTGTAAGGAATACCAAGCGACCAGGAACTGGGGAAATCACTGTATCATTTGATGTTTGGATAATTTTGATTTTCTCATTAATCCGCTTAAGATAATGTGTTCATTGCAAAAATTGCCCTTGCAATATACAGAGATTTTTTTCAGTAGCATAAATTGGCCTAGGGAATTTAAGGCCTGATTGCGGCCTCATGTGTTGGTAAAAAATAATTTTTGAATTTTGAGGAGATATATATTGCAAATAGCAGGTATAGGTCCCTGCTTATAAATTCTAGCTCAACTATCACATTCAAATTAAACATGTTGCCATGGCAACGCTCCGAAAAGCATAGAAATACCAATTTTTGCAATTTTGGGTCCATTTTTCGACATTCAATATCATTTCCAACTACCGGACCACGCGACGAACAATTTCTTATTATGAAATAATTATGAAGTATCATCCAGAGATATTGTATGCTAAGTATCATTTTGTTCGTAGTGACATTTATAACATATTTGCTCAAACGTTGATTGCTGGTACCTTAGAACCGCCTTAGCAAGTACCAACAATGTATGATTTGGCTCAAAAATAAGAAAAAAATATTTACACCTCTGCACACCCCAGTTCTGCGATATAAAAGTAGGGTTCAAGGGGGTATACATTTTATGGGCATGTTTTCCTGATGTGTGACTTGGAATGAATTTATTCGAAATAGAACGAAAGACATAAAGATCTATATTTCTTAAACCCTTTGGAAAACAGGGTTATAATTTTCTATTGATTTTATACCCATTAGTTGTTGGTGCAAGTGTAATTTCTTATTAGTACAAACCCAATTTCGATCAATGTTTATCATCCCGACATGACTGAAAACTTGGTTGACGAGGACGCTGAATAAAACGTGCAAATAAAAATTAAGAGCTTTGAACACATTAATGAGAAAGGGGATGGGCCATACCGCGGTTTCGACTATTAAAGTCTCGTCAGTGACCCTTTAGATTTGGCAACATGAAGCCAAAGAGAATTTTGTCATATATTCTACACACACTCCAATGGAAGAAGCCAGAAACCTAATTCATATTTAAAATGGCACGCAGCATTGATTATGAACAGCTTTTCCGTGTCTGTTTTGTTGTAATTGAACTTGTTGTGTTGAGTTCCACTTTCATCTGTTTGAGTAACCTTGAATTTCAAACACAACTTAAAGATTGCAGAAATAAGCTATTTTTACATGTTTATGACAACAATACTAAAACAGGTGTAGAAGGTTCTCATACCCTTTGTCTTGGTCGTTGAAAGAAAATACAAATCAACCTTTTAATAGAAAAAAATAGCAATTTATTCAAGTTGTTTCATAGACATATTTTGCATGTAGACACGATATCATACATATCATTATGTTTGGTCCCTGTTCAATTCCAGCTGGTAGTTACATTGTGTGATGTTTGTGAGGGTGAATCCAACTACTTTGCTTCATATTGTCCGCTGTTTGTGACCTTTTATATTCTCATACGACAGGCCATCACGAAGAGCGAAGATATTTTAGCATGCAGATTAGTCTTCAAAATCTGACTTCATGCAGAGTAAGATGGCCTTACTGATTGGTCGCCAGTTTACAAAGGGTCATTTATGAGGGTTCAGTACCCGAAAGTACGCACTATGACACATACTACCTCCCTTTGAACGTTTTCACTGCTTTCAAAGGATCAAACTTTTAAATTTTATTTATGACCATACAAAATATTTGATTTAAGTTGTACAGCTGTTGTGTGGTTCGTGATGATTTGACCATGTGATTCAGAACTGGGAAAGATTCGAAACCGAGATAAAAACTGTACGTTAAATGTTAAAGGTATGCAGAAGATGGTTCTGAATTTATTTTGAAATGGTATAGAAGCTAACTCGATTTTTTCATCTCAACTTCGGACAGAATTGCATTTCATACCACGTGTTTATCATCTGTGTTAATGGCGGTAACAAATTCAACATATTGGCCTTCCATCCGGCCAAGATTTTATAAACAACAATATGTCGTGTCCAATGGCAATTACCTTACATTCCATAGTTGCCTAGCAGACACCGAACAAGCATTCAAGCAAATACATATTAAAATTTGATTGATGGTAGATGAGAATCACAGAAGTGTTAAGACTTAACCCATATTTGAAGAATGGACGTTCCAATAATAATCATTTGAGTGAGTCCACTTTTATTTTTACGGGTGTTAGGAGTGATTTTTATTTTCTTTTAATCTCATTTTCGATGAAATTCCTTTAAGCAAACAGAATAGCCCCAGAAAGGACGCCGCGTTCTGCGCCGTCACATCTGGGGTCATTATGTTTGCCTATGTCCAGGCTTAAATGACTTAATGTTATTGAATCATTGTCATTAATTCTCGAGTGACCCTCGTATAATAATGTGCTTTCTGTCATTGTCATTAATTCTCGAGTGACCCTCGTATACTATTGCGTTTTCTGTCATTGTCATTAATTCTCGAGTAACCCTCGTGTAATATTTTGTTTTTCTATCATTGTCATTAATTCTCGAGTCACCCTCGTATAGTGTTGTGTTTTCTGTCATGAGTCACCCTCGTATAATATTGTGTTTTCTGTCATTGTAGGTACGCCACCATGAGGATAGGTCTACGCCTTGTGCTGATAACGTGTTGGTCGTTATCTACAAGTCTGGTGGAAGGTCAAGGTACAGGTTAGTACATGCGCTATTGAAAACTGATTATTTATTTATTTATTTATTTATTTATTTATTTATTTATTTATAAATTTATTTTTATTCAGTTTTACGTCCCTTTCAAGATTATTTCAGCTCATATCAATAGCTGGGGCGAAAACAGGAGAACCCCGAGAAAAACTACCTGGCACACCCACAAGCAGAACTTAGCTTGTGTCGCATGCGGTTTAATTATAGATTACATAATAAACGTCAGACTGCGAACCCCTAACGGACCCCACGCACGGAACTGTCGTAGCTTCAGGTACAACAATTGGATCAACAGCTACCTATAGTTGTGACACTGGATACACCATAAGCGGAGATGCATCCAGGACATGTGAATATGGAGCTGGTGTTGGTTTCTGGAGTGGGTCAGAACCAACATGTGATCCGGTTGGTAAGTAAAACCGAGATGCTAGTATACTGAAACCGAAACCGCGCTGTGACTCACCTCTTTCTCATCAAAATGTTCACTGCTCTTTATGGATCTCGGTATTAATTTTGATTTAATCGTTTAAACGATGATATAGTATGAGTGAATACGCACACTACATACTGGATCCAAATTATATCAACTCTGATCCCATACGACAAAATAAGGTAATGATATCTACAAGTTAGTTTCATTGCTAAAGATTTGGTATTATACGTATTTCATGTACTGAGCCAAACATATAACGTAACACGTGAACACAAGTTGATTTTCCTTTCAAACAAATGCTTCTCAAAATGCAAATATTTTGTTTAAATTGGTAATCTATTTTTACTACATTCATAGCATTTGCGGTTTCTGAGAAATCCCAGTTAAGAGTGATCAGGGTTACTAGTTGACTAGTTAGAGATATACAACGAGGAAACAAACAACACTTACTAAATTTGTGAATCACTGCAGAAGCTAAGATTAAGATCCTGTAAAACTAGTTAAGATATCAGTTAAGATATTCAGGCTGTTCAAAACATTCACGTTTAAGCAATGTTTAAATTATATGACCCCGTTTAAGAGTGTGTCTTTCACGTAAAAATTTCGAAATTACAGTACAATAGTCTGGCTTCGTTGCCGGTTTTAAAAGGGCTTAAGATGATGGTACATTACCCGAAATTGCGCGACATAGTCCATACTATCTCCCTTTGAATGTTTTTACTGCTTCCAAAGGATTTAACCTTTATATTTTATTTAAGCCCGCTAGTAATTTTAGGCTTTACGGTGAAACTAAACAGTTTCCACGCCCGCGTAAGTTTCGTCTATTAAAGCTTATAATTCAGTTTACCGAGAACAATCAGCATGTCTTAAGCACATATTGCAAACGCAGCTTGCGCGAATTTTCGTAACTTTATGAATTTTAAGACACTGTTCTTTTTCTATCAGCAACTGTACACACATAGACACCAACATATTCTTTCTAACTGCCTCGTCACAAACATACACCACATGTCCACATACATAATAAACGATAAGTAATTCCATACACATACAGACACACAGACACACGCATACATACATACATACATACATACATACATACATACATACATACATACATACATACATACATACATACATACATACATACATACATACATACATACATGGAACGCAAAAGCTGTCTGATGGTAAGGAATAAAAACATTTGATTCATCATGATCGTCATTATAACCAGGCTGCTCACATTTGATTATATGTAGTATAGTGTGCATTATATAATGAGAAGAGTCCATTATATGTTGGACCAGGTTCTTTATATTATGAAAATTTTCATTATATGATGAGTAAACATCTTTATATTATGGTAGACTTACATTACATGATTAGTAAACATCTTTATATTATGGTAGACTTACATTATATGATTAGTAAACATCTTTATATTATGGTAGACTTACATTATATGCTGATACAACCTCATTATATTATATATGTCTTTCATTATATTATGGGCTATTGTCTTTATATGCATCAAGTTGATTATATGGTTCGATAACTTCATTTTATGCGCAAACTTCATTATATGTGCAAACTTCATTATATGATGTGACAACAACATTACATGATGTGGACGATTTTGCGAGAAGAAGAATTACATGACACCGTTTAGAGAGTTATTGTATACATGCCGGGACTACCGGACATACTGCTGAATCTATCTATCTATCTATCTATCTATCTATCTATCTATCTATCTATCTATCTATCTATCTATCTATCTATCTATCTATCTATCTATCTATCTATCTATCTATGTTTTGGTGTTGAATGTGCTGTTTAAGCCTTATATACATCTTCATATATTTATTCCAAAAGGTACAAGTAGACAATGATCAGGAAAAAGCGCATTCTCGACGTGACTAAAAAATGTTGATTGGGACGTTAAGCTTCAATACAAACAAATAAACAAGAAAGAAATTCTATCTCCACAAATCGAAAAATCAAACCGACAGTTAGGTAGTTATACTTAGAAAACATATCGTGAGCCGAGTGAGCTGCTTTTTCCCAAAAGGCGTCCACTCAGTTATCCGAACTTAACTAAAACTATGAAAACGTCCATAAGGTTCAAACAGCACAAAATTCGACTCCAAAACATACAGCAAATAGAACATCAACAGAAGCATTACCTTGGAAGGATCAGTTAATATATAAAATCACCGGGTGGGGTGGGGGGCTTGGATCAATTTTACAGGGCCTTAACCTCACCCTCATCTTCTGTGGTGGTTCACAACATTCAGTTAGCTGTTCGGTTCTCGTGGTGAATATCTAACTGGTCAATGAATCATCAAGGAGAAGCAAATAAATCATGATAACCACCATGATGAATAAAAAACGAGGACTCAAAGATGCCCGGCGATGGAGATTCCTGGACGCCGAATAAATTAATGAAATCCAGTTGAACGCCGGTGGGCCAAGCAACAGACAAGTCCTGCACCAACCAACGAAAATGAATAGCTGTATGTCTGGGCCATCATAGAGTCTGACGCCCGACCAACCGGCTTGCAATTAAAGAAGGCGGCATAGTTATCACCCATGGTTGTATGCACGCAGACTGTCGCATAACATTTAAGTTATATCCTATACGTCTGTAACGTGCAATGATAATCCTCTAGATATAAGCTTCTTGAAATTGTAAATCAAGTCACCTTACCTGATTTTCTTTCAGACGAATAATTAAATTTTTATGCGGTGACCCTGC
This sequence comes from Rugalucina vietnamica, assembly GCA_964017185.1. Classification (NCBI taxonomy): domain Eukaryota; kingdom Metazoa; phylum Mollusca; class Bivalvia; order Lucinida; family Lucinidae; genus Rugalucina; species Rugalucina vietnamica. The sequence goes on from OZ024879.1 coordinate 19,684,978, forward strand.
GCCGCTAATACTGCAAATGCATATGCGCTGTTACTGAAAGAATTTAACACATAGTTACTCTTGAAAGGAAAACTACGATTTATCTTGATGAGTGACTGCTCGTTCTGGAAAACGAGTTCGGGTAATTCGTTGCCGATCTCGGACATACCTAATTCGTACAATAACCGTTATATCGACCTTATATCAACTGAAAGAGTTGATCAGTACTTTAAGTCAACATTGTTGGTTCATAAGAACTGTGTGTCCGCTTGCAGAGGAATTGGTTCGTGTTGGAAAGCAGTATATCCGCGCTGGTCATGAATGAATGAGAGAACCGCAAAAATATAAAGACTTTATCCTCTGGAAGCAGTAAAACACTGCCCCTGTATACTGACACAATCAAGTGCCCTCTGATTACGACCAAATTTGTTTGACATCATCAGTGATTCCGATTTATACCATGACACTAAACAAGGCTTTGAGTATCGTTTACCGCCCCCTTAATTTGCGGCATGTTCAAAACTTAATCGAGACTGGATTAAATGCTTTACTTTTTAATCCCTGTAAGTCCTAGTAGATCGCCTGCAAGCTCTAGATCTGCTGTCAGCCATGAATGACCAATTAGGCGATAAAGAGAATTTTACCAATTTATATTGTGTTATGAGTTTTGCTCTGCATAAATTGATAACTCAACATTTGTGATCGAACAAAATACTTTTTCAATCATGTACTAGACATGGACCTGAGACGTGCGCTTCTGTTATACCTTTCTCTTTCATTTGAAAGATTTTGCATTATGATTAAGTGCATTATTAATCTATCCCCGGTATGAGTGTCGCGCTTCTTTTGACAGTATCAACGCAGAACTCATTAGATTAGGAATTACATTACTCCCCGTAGGTTGCATGCCTCGTCTACTGTACGGATTTCGTTCTACTAACAATTTTCAAAATGTATTACATACTGTAAGGGTGACACCTCTAAATTTACGGCATTTACTGTTAATCTACACGGAGTTTCTAATTCTAATATGTTTCGCTATGATCTTCAGATAAGATTATCGCCACTCAAATCGCCAATTTACGTAAATATGCTAATCCGTTTCAATAGACCTGGGGTTGGTAACTCAAAGCCATCTTAAGCCTAAGGTGATCTTAAGAAAAATTCTGGAATGCTATAAATCTTAGACTATCAAAGATAAAAGTGTCTTTGTCATCTTGGTGTGGGCATCTCAACCATATTAAAGGGTTACATTCGCGAGATCTGTGTTGCTGCTTTGATACAGAAGTAAAATGACTTACGATGACCTTAAGTTAAGATGGTTTTGAGTTACTGGGCCCTGGACTGTAACCTTGTATTTCTAAGAGCAATGCCAAGAATTGTAACTGTTGAAATCATTTATGCTCTAAGACTACCATCACTTCAACTTTATTTTTGAATAATTCCAACTTAACTAATTTCCCACATTCTGATTGGTTGTTTGGAAGACTTTATACTTCGATAAAAGCAATGCGTAAGAATACTCAATTTTCACCTTTTTTTATGAACATGGACGCTTTTTCCTTTAACAGAACATTGTACGGTAAGAGTTTTAATCTTCATGTTGAGTGTTGAAATTTGACGTTTGAATTTCTAATGTTCCGAGCCCCAGTTCAAAATCGACATGTCTTTCTATCGGTCCAGACGGCGATATTTTCTCCCAAAAGCACAAGTTTGACTGGAGGGGAGATGTTTTAAAGCTCTCACTTTGACAGCCTGCCTATTGCAAGCCAGTTGTAGCTTCTATTTATTGCGAGAAGTGAGTTTTATGCTTTGGAAATTTCCAAGATGGCTGCCTCATGAAAATCCGTTTTGCTCTATTTTCCTTCCGCTGGCTATGAAAATTTAAATCAATGTAGACAAATGCAGTGTATTGAGACAAAGTTGGAATTATAAGGAATGAATTATTATTTTTGTTGATTTTATCGATGTGTAAACTCAGGCGAATCACTCACAAACTTTTTCATAAAGCCCTTCGGGCTTTATTTAGTTTGTGAGTGATTCGCCTGAGTTTACACATCGATAAAATCAACAAAAATAAAATTCATTCCTATAATGGTACGACATTTTTAGTGGTTAATGATTCTGATTTAGACTGTAAATCAATGGATCTTGTATATATTTAAAATGAACGTCTAAAAATTGTAATATGCAATATGTTGGACAACTTGTCAAACTTTGCAAAGCGATTTGGTGAACACTATCGTAGAATCACAAAGCCTAAAATATTGATACCTTTTCTTTACCAGCATTTTAAACGCAACGGTCATTCTCCCCATAATATTACAGTTCAACCAGTGGAGAAAATTTCATATAATTCAAATTATTCCACTTGATTCAGAAACATCAAAATATTTTAAACTGAATGGATCAAGTTATTGCAAACGCGATTTAGCGATAAAATTTACCATGAAGTCCAAAGTGCCCGATTTTAATGTTCTTACACTTATAGAGTCTCGTAAACGTAAATCTAGATCTCATGGTAGAAGGAAAAGGGGTAATGATAAGCGGAAACGGTGCGCTGCAATGAAATTGAACACTTGGACACAGAGGCTAACCTATTTTACGATAGAAATCATCAAATGTACGATGCTGCACTCATGAGAAGATGTTATACTTAACATGCTCTTCGTCCATTTATCGATTCCGAATCTAATCATATAAGGTATTTCATTAACATTCCTTTCATTAATAAAGGAATTGACTTTATTGATTTACCGAGTATATTCCATGATAAAGCAGTGTCAGAATCTATATCTACGTACTTCAAAAATTCAGAAAATCATATTATTTGTGACAAATATAATATACCAATCAGAAATACTATTTAAAATTCAATAAACTTGTTTCTGATTTTGATATTCATGCTAATACTCCTAAGTCTTGAGATTGTAAAGACTCAATATCTCTATCAACCCGCCGGGTTAGATCTGACTTCTAAAATACCCATATCGCACGACGTGGCACGCGGCCTGATCGATAGTTGCATGATTTTGTTTGAAAATCCAGAGCATATATAATGCAAGGATCCCTAAGCAAATTGATAAAGCGATTTGCTAGGTGCCCTTCCACAGTGCAAACATCTCTGTGTTTGTTGATGTTCATATTATAGCTCACATCTCGCTCTCTCAGTCTTTGTGTTTCGTCAATATCTGCTCTAAGCTGCTCTTCAGTGGTCATACTCGTGTTTGACTGCCGCCTCCGGCATATAACATTAGGGACTTCTCTACAACTGACTGCACTTTGGCATGAAGTCAAATGGCTTCTTTCTCATTATTCATTATGTCCTTCCATCACGTAAATGCCCTTTAGGATGTATTTTAGTCATGATCATCTGATTGTATTTGATGCGCCAATTAGCTCAGGTTTCCCCTACATAGGACAAGCGACGATTATGATCGAACCCGGTATCCCATATTAGAGGCATTGAACTATTTAATCCAACCCAAGACTCTGCAACATTTACAGCTCCTTTGGTCCAACTTGTCCCAGGTTTCACTACAAAGTCGGTCCCTCCTTCAAAGTAGTTGTCAAAGGTACCACTGACGCTGGTCTCCTTTCTTCAATACATAAGACATGTTCTGATCAACCGCAATCTCTTACTGAAGAGCTTCTAATATGTCGACCAACCCCGGTCTTTCCAAGACATGACATGATCCAATCAGCCCCAATCTTCCTCACAATATTTCGACTCACTTTAGACTCCCAAGCATTTGCCATTTCAAAAGGACCAATGTACCCTGGCCCCGAGGTTATAAAACTTTTTTCAAGCTCAGCTCAGCTGAGCATGAAATTTCAACTGCTCATAAATGTTGAAATAATCAAAATTAGTGGAAAATTCATGTTCAAAACTCAAAAACTAGTAATTTATCCTGCTCATAAATGTTAAAATGCCAACAATTGTTGGCATTTTAACATTTATGAGCACGATAAATTTTAGTCTCAGCTGAGCTGAGCATGAAAAAAGTTTTATAACCTCGGTAACCTGGTCTCCCTTGTGCGAGTTTCACTGGATCAGGCTACACCATTCATGTGGCCTTGTTGTCTGTGCTTTCGCACCACTGCAAGAGTATTGACATCACTTTGCTAATAGTTGCTACTTCTAGCTAAGTGTACTTGACATTGGTCAGGTGTTCCAAAGTAATGTATTCAGGTTTTACGTGGGATTGCTGGGTATCTGTATCGGCTTTCAACTGTCAGGAAGATTTGAAGCCATAATATTTTAATAGACACGATAAAAGATTACATGAAATTGCACTATGTATTTAGTAGTTTAACGTTTTCGTTTGAGTTTTGAAACAGGTGCTATCTCTATTCGCCAAAGGATTTTGTATAAGATATTCTGAAATACGGTTTACTACATTGTGTGTTGTTACATTTCGGGATGCTGATGCAGTCGTGGAGAAGCTATGGGCTTGTAGAACATCAAAGTAACATGTAAAAGTTGGTTAAGATGTTCAGTATAAAACATGTTTCAATACTTTCAGCTTTAAGAAATAGACGAGCTGCTTGTGCCCCCAGGCAAAGCTTAGACGCTACTGACTGACCATCTGATTGCTGGTTAACCACTCTCTGGGCTTTTCCAAGAAAAGTGGTTCAGGTTAAACCATATATACATATAAACCTTTGTGGCTTACTTTGGTGGTTATATTTAAAAAAAAGTACAAGTAGGCAAAGATCAGGAAAAGGCGCAATCAGAAAAAGATCCCCACTCCAAAAACCGAGGTGGGAAGTAACTAAATTAACAATCAGGTACTTATACCATGAAAACATATCGTAAGCCGAGTGAGCTGCTATTTTCCCAATAGGTGGCCACTCAGTTACCTTAACTTAACTAAAAATATTAAAACATACATAAGGCGCCAACAGCACAAACATTTTAAACACCAAGACATAAAACAAAAAGAACCACCACAGAAGTATCGTCTTGGAACGATCAGTAACACAAAGTTACTGGCGGGCTTAAACCAGTTTTACATGGCCATAATCTCACCCTCAGCTTCTGCAGTGGTTCATAACATTTTGTTAGTTCTTCGGTCCTCGTGGTGAATCTCTAACTGGTCAATGAATCATCAAGAACAAACAAATAAATCACGATAAACATCCTGATGAATCAAAATCCAGGACTCACAGATTGAGTAAGATGTAATCATAAAGCACGTTTTGGATGTCATGACATTCTAAGTTTGGGTAAAAGACCCATAAAATGGAGGCAACGTCCTAACATGACCATAGCTGTTGACTGTGACGAAAAACATCAATTCAAACTAACAAACAAATACTTTCAGGTTCTTGTTCCATTCCTAACGTCAACCACGCTGATAAAGCTCCAGACCAAGCACAGATAAACCTTGATGATCTTGTCATATATACATGCAATCAAGGATACAGATTCGACTATACACAGATCAATGGACAATGCACAGGAGAACCAACTTTAAATAGTGGCTCAATTGTTTGTGAAAGTTAGTATATATACTCAGAGAAAAAATTTAGTCAGTTACTTTGGCAAGCCCGATTACTGTCATACCCTGCTGCTTTCCTGAGATGTTCCTATTTATTTGATTTGCAAAGTTAATTAATTTCTTATTTTGACAAGAAACTCCACAAGTTGTCCATTTCGACCGAGTTATTGGCCTTTTTCGTAAAACATCATGTTAAATTTTGTAATTATCGGATAAATAATAAAATAATAAAATCGGCGCTTTGATTAATAGCGCTATCTGATAGAGGTTGTTGTCAGTATTAGAAAACGATTTTTTAAATTTACCTACAGTCTCGAGAATTGACAAGTCAAGTATACATTATTTTGAGGTTACCTCCGTTCCATTTAAAATAAGAACAAAAATTGGTGTATGCACCTCGGCAAAACCACATGCGATATTGCAATCTGTTTTGTTGGAAATGTTAGGTTTTATTCACAGTTTTATGACTGGTAATTTTAATCCCAAACTATCAAGGGGTTTGAAGCTAGCGCGATTTAAACAGTCCCAATGGGATTTTACATATATTTTTAACCGACACGGTTAAAGAGGTTTTAATAAACAGCTTCGAACAGATGCTCTTTCGCAAGCAATGTTTTTATTATAGATCCTGAAAAGTTTTATGAAAACCGATATTACCAATAATAATAATAATAATAATAATAATAATAATAATAATAGTAGACATCCGCGTTTTAGGATATACTAGTGTAACGTATTTACTGTCAAGATGACTATTTTAACTAATACAAGACTTCTTTTATTTGTAGTATGGAAATGCTCGGTTCAAAGCGCGATTGGATCAACAGACGTCTATACCTGTGCTGGTAGTAGTAATGTCCAGGAAATTACATCCGTATACCAACACTGCGCCGGCAATGAACTTCTTCATCATTCAATGCTTGATTGCATAGGTAATTATTTTTTTTATAAAAACTGATATTTTGCTGATATGACTGGCTTATTAATATTGATAAAAAGAAATTATTTTTAAGTTTTAATTTCACATTAGTAGGAAGGGCGATGGTCATAACTTTTCAATGATGATAGAGATCAAACTGATTTTGTGATATTATATTGGACACAATTCTAGTGTATCTGAAACTTTAAGTAAGTAAGTAAGTAAGTAAGTAAGTAAGTAAGTAAGTAAGTAAGTTAGTAAGTAAGTAAGTAACTAAGTAAGTAAGTAAGTAAGTTCTTTATTTAAAGAGGGTTACCCATTTGGCTTTCACCAATTTTCCATGGGATCTCAAAACACAGCAATATCATGACAACAAAGAAAACATATATCATATGATGAAGACAAATGGAGCATTAAATTATAGGTACGAGAAACAAGATTCTAAACGAGATTTGATGATGTGGTGAAAGCAAACCTTTAATCATTTCATGTTTTAACATTCAAAATGTAATTTACATTGAGATACTCCGGTGTTTTACAAAAATTACGACCCTTTCCACATCGCTACCTGCAAAACATTCCAGAAAACGTCGTATTTGAACGTTGCACAGGGCACTTAAGGCTCTTAATGTTCTTGACAAAGACAGTGTAAAACCATCAAAAATAGTCTATAGGATAGGCTAATGTTAACATAAACTGATTTATAGCCATTCAACTTGATTTCAACTTCTATACGAGGCCTGTCCCGGGAAATCAGGAACATGACTAATAAATCGTGAACACATTGTTAAAATTCAAAAATAGTTAAAATGCTTTTAAACTACATTTCGAATGAGCAATCAGTGTAAATATTAGTAAAATCGCTTCAAAATTGCAAAACTTATGATGATTTACATGATGGTGTATCGACACGTACGGAGCACATTGAAAATCAATTTGCTATGTTTTTGTATGAGGGTAGTTGAATGCATTGTATGCAATCTCTTTATAAGGGCCGTAAAGGTGATGCATTCTGTCATCTAACTACTGATAAAGTCTTCCATAGGCTAGTTAGAATGATAGTCAATTATTCAAGTTAGAAATAATAAGCAGAAAAAAATAACACACTCATTTTTATAAATGAGATACAACTAATTTTACTTGAGACTGAAAGAAAATAAGAAGATGTCGCTTGTTTCAAATGACAACAAGAAACGCGCATTTGGTATATCTAAATAAAAACGCTTTTCAGTGACAAACAACTCTTCAAAATTCTTGTATAGGTCTTATTTTATATCAGCATTGACAAAGACGGTTTTTTGTGATGGACCCCCACAGGGACAGACAATTTTACGTGCAAAGACACAATAAGGCTGAACCAGAGGACCAATGGTCCTGTAAACGCTCACCTGAGACCTGAGATATATACCAATAAACTTGTTTGACTAGAATGGTAATATACATGTATATAACCCCAGGTCAGGGTCAGAGCAACCTCTGGAGTCAATTTCTTTTTTAATTCATAAAGGATCATAAAGATTCAGTCCATTTGCCAATTTACTGCAAGTTTTGCCCTTCAACTGACATTGTAACAATTTTCCCAATTCAAATGCATGGACAACCTAAGTTGACCTTGCTGTAAAAAAGGTCAAGGTCATTCCAAGGGCATGATTTATACAAACTTTGTAGAGCTCCATTGCCTAATGCTTCATGCCCAGTTTCAAAATCATATGCCTTCTGGTTCTGGAGAAGAAAATTTTTAAAGGTTTTTGCTATTTATAGCCATGGCGACCATCTTGGTCATGTGACCTGGACCATTTATTAAAACTTTGGTTCTCTCTTCCTAAGGATGCTCCACATGAAATTTGAATTTGATTGGGCAAGCGGTTTCAGAGAAGAAGATGCTTGAAAAGTGTAAACAACGACGGCGACGACGACAACGACGACGGAGCATGGGTATACTATAAGCTCACCTTGTGAGCCTAACGGCTCAGGTGAGCTAATAAAACGTTCATGACTGGAAACAGACGACAGCCATCCGTTTTAGGGAAACGCATAAGCTCTTGAAAATTCTAAATAGTACGAACTGATACTCAGCTAAAGTCTGGCCAATTACTTGTTTTCAAAGCGATGGTTGAAGAAGTTTAAAGAACAGCTATTTTTCTTGTTGCTTTTGAGAAGTTTCGGAATAAAAATATTAGACTTGGACAGAATTTGCTAAACGTTTGCATCTAACTCGACGGGTTAATAGATGACAAAAGGCTGACCAATCATCCCATGTCATTTTAAAGCTAAAGCATAAGTGCACAAACTTTTTGATCGACCCATGTACATACTAGAAAATGATTTTCAGAATTTTCAGTTGATGGTTTTGTTTATTGAATGCAATACAGAAAGTTTGGACAACATGAAGAAGTGTACTTTGTGTTATTCTATCAGCTGTAGACACCGCTCATGCAAACAAATATGATATATCCCATTCATTGTCAGCCCATTAGTGAACTGTTAAAATGAAAACATTTTCTAAACAATGTGGCTGCATTTTTTTTCAATACATTTTTAGCAACTACTTGCAACCTCAGTGTCACGATCAGGCACGATTTACTGTGTATACTTTCTACTGTATCTTGTAAATTGCCGTTTGGTTTCTACTTCAAACATTTATAAATTTTCGCAATCGATTATTACATTATCAAGTTTTCTGATTTAAAAATTACCAATTACCAAAATTATCACACGACAAAGCATTTGAATAAAATAAATAAATAAATAAATAAATAAATAAATAAATAAATAAATAGAAAATAATAAAATCTTCTTCTCCAAAACCGCAAGGCCCAGAGCTTTCACATTTTGTGTGTAGCAGTGTATAGTGGTGTTCTTTATAAATCCTGCTACCCGTTCTCCTGGTGTTCATACAGGCCCAGCCCTGGGGGCATCATTATCTGCCATATGCTTATAATGGAAAATACATGAACATATCCTCTTCTCTGAATCCACAACAGCCAAAGCGTCTATATTTTGCATGCAGCATAGTTATGTAGAGCTTTACATAAATCCTGCCAAACATGTCCCTGGGATCAGAAATGGCTCCTCCACGGGGGTCATTAGCTCCCATAGACTTACAATGAAACAAACATAAAAAAATCTTCTTGTTTGAACCCACAAGGCTCAGAACTTCCATATTTTGTGTGTATCAATTTTCGATGGACCTAGTAATTGGGTATAAAGTTTTTTATTTGATGGATTCTTGTAGTATATGCATTGTCTTTCAAGAATCTGTCAATGTCATCATTGGGGATTTTGAGAAATTCAAGATGGCAGCCAACATGTCTACCAGATAAAATTTCCTACTATATAGCAGACTAAAAATGAACTCATAATGCCTATTCCCCTATTGTTTCACATCAAATCATTAAATAAGTATAATATATAACACAAAAGTCAATAAAAACAGATTTTTATCACATAATTTAAGATGGTGTCCAACATGGCTACCAGATTATCACCATGATATCAAATGGCACAGCAACAAAAATTTTGATAGTAACTAATGGGATATCTACACTGTGTTTCTCACTGATTCTTGCTTTCCATTAATTCACTGTCTCAAAATAACCACATTGATGTCATTTGGTCATCTCTTGAGAAAATCAAGATGGTGACCATGTTTTATAAAATATATGTATAATACATGCTGTCATATTACCCCCAAATTGATGAAATGTGCATTGTGCTTCTTGAAGCAGTGTAAATACCAAAATATTTTTACTGAATCTACATTATCATAATGTCTAGACTTAGATATTAAAGACGACATCCAAGATGGCTGCCAAACTATTTACATTGGATTTTCAGTGATTTTGCACGAATTTGACTATGAAAAATATTTCTGGTTTCTTAATCTTTTTTGGACCCTCTGTATCATTGCTGGTGTCTATGATGGTTCACAGAATGTGTTGTTTGGTGGTTTTAACAGCTTTTCAGAATACAAATGCATATATCAATGTACCAGAAATTCCGCAGCCTATCCAAAGCTCTTCATTGGTGATAGTGTCATCGCTTAAAAATGAACTAGTCTTTTTGTCTATATCTTTAATTTTGATTGTGGAGCTTCATTACGTAGCCATTAAATGAGTACAGATCACATATCAGTCATACATCCATGTGCATATTATACCAATTAGCATCATTATGGAAGGGGGTCCATTTTTGTGGACGATTTAAAAGACAATTGACTGACCTATACTTTCCAACCTTCAAATACATTTATGTCTTGGATATGTCTAACAAAAGGCTGTGACCTCCTTAATCACAGCAGTAATAGCTTTGCATATATGTAGAACCAAACTGTACTCAGTCCCTGATCTGTATCAAAACTATTTCTGATTTGTACCCATAACATTTAGTCTCTGATCTGTACCCTAATTACTGATATGTACTCACTATTTGCATGACCTCCGATTTATATCCAACCGCAATCCTCATATATATCTGCCCTTCTTATTCCCTACTTAATACGAATGATTATCCTTGATGTGTGTTGTGGGTAAAGATTAGACAGATGCTTGGCTTTTGATCAGAAGACATGGATAAATGTGGGTACAGATAAATTTTGTTGTGGGTATAGATCAGAGAGTAAGTACAAATGAATGAACAGGTATGGGTCTGAGTTGTAAATGTATATGTGTACCAATTGTCTGAAAGTAGAAGTTTCAGGTTGTTGTTTTACCAATATTACAAACCTGGGCCCAGAACTACAATCATTCCCTAAGTTAAGGCATCCTTAGCGGTTTAAGTTAAGTTTATACCTTAGCTAGGATTTTCCTTAAAAAAACATTTGTTATACATTTTTTGATCGTCCTTTACTAAGGTTTAGTTTCCGTAAAAACTTACGGGACCGTTCAGAAAACAGTCGAAAACCTTTCCGGACCAACACGGAAATTAAAAAATTTTATATCGCGTAAGCGACATAGTACATAGTTACAATAGTTTGATTATGAGCATTGATTTATTATCTAACCTATCTTTATCTTTTGATTAACTTGTGCTTTCTTCTTTGATATTTAGTATTTTTTTATTTGTGTTCTGAAGTGAAAATTGACCATTGCCACATCCATTCATACACACGTCCGAGATGGTATAGACAATTTCGAAAACAAACGCGGTGATGGAAAAAAAATCATAGGAAACATGATTTTATCATAACAGGAGGGACTATACATGTAGATTGACGACTGCAAATATAATATTATGGTAAGGTCCTTTGGGAGGCAATGACCGAAACATTCCAAGGGGTGTAGCATGGGCTTTATTGCGCTATTTCGGGTAATAAACCCTCATCAGTGACGCTTTATAAACCAACAACGAAAACAAGACAAGGCTATAAAGTTTGGTATGTGCGATAATTTTTCTTTCTTTATACTTTATTCTTTTAAATATTTACCAACCATCACTCGCGTCTGCATGTTCACAGGCTGGTGAAAAGAAGCGAGAAAATGTATATAGTTTTTCTAATTTTAATTTTGCAACGGTGATTTTTAGAACGCGCGCCCGGGGAGCGCGATTGCATTGATTGTCGTACTTCGTGGCGAGAAGCTATATATATACTATAAGACTTAAGTTTAGCAATTTTTTCACCCATCATTATTTTCAAAATCAAATGTTTGAACACTTTACATACGCTTTTAATATGTCAAGTGATGCTCAAATTCATGTTTCGAGACGAGTTTGTGTGCTTTTCTCACGTCCACGAGTTGCTACGTTACGTTTAAAAAATCATGCAAATCACGTGCCTAGCATTCCACGTGCATCAAATGTTATCAATTTTTTCCTTGTTTGATTGGTAAAAGTATCGCAACGAATAAACCGGAATGACATTTGAAAATTTCCGTGAGGGGACGCCGTCATGGTCTGACGTTAAACCAGCGTTACACGAATATCAATTTGCTCAGTGAAAACATGAGGAAAAATGGAGCCAATTGAAATTTCTAAGTTTGCTAGAGTCCGATACAGTCCCCTAGAGCCATATTCCATCAGCTGATAGCATCAAAAACCAGCATCATGACGCCAGGCAACGTAAGGCTATCATGATATAGGGCAATGTCAATTTGACGTCATAGTGACGTAATCGATTTTTAGGCAACCACGAAAAACAGGTTTGATAATTCACGGCATGGAAAGGTGGGTTTGTATCAAAACAGCTGACAGGAAACAACCTGCATGGTGCGAACACCGTGAATATCGCCGTTACGGTTTTGGTCCTGTAAACGTTAAACGTAAACGTGCAAGACTACACTTGACATCACATCAAAACTTATAGGCCTACTAAGCGAATTTTTTATCGTAAAAGCGAAATTGCACGTCATTTCAGCAATTAAACACATGGGTTCATCTCGGGAGAAAGACTAGGGAACAAAATGACGTCAGTTACGTCATATACCGGGGACATTACCTGGTACCATAATGGAACCAAATCTCTACGATCATGGTACTATACTCTTTTTGAGCACAATAAGATGTTAAATGACTGTTTTGGGAATAAAAGGTTGACTTTTCATATGCCGAGAAACAATGGGAATTTTAAGGTGACACCCCTGCAAACTTTGACGTAGCGTAATTGCGTCAGGAAAAGATGGCTTTCCGGCAAAAAGTGGAAACTGTGGTTCCTTAAGGATTAAATATTGATGGCTTAAAAAGTTTAGTTCAGTTCATCTTTATACCAATTTGCAATTTCGAAATCAAATAAAAATTGCTAAACTTAAGTCTTATAGTATATTAAAAACCTTCTTTCACCATATTGGTTCCTGCGCCGGACACATTCATTACGGGATGCCGCACACTGGGGCCGTGAAACTGAAATAGATGGTCGGCTCGTACCTCCAGGTAAAGATTATAACCGACTTACCGACCTCCCGATGACTGGTAATTTGATCAGTAGGTCTGTGCCTGTCCAGAAGAAGTGGTTTAGTCAAATCATCCACACACGTAAAAGCTATAGTTGTTTATTTGTAGGGTGGGGGTGGGGGAGGGGGGTGCGTTTTAGTTTAAATCACATCTCGCCTGTCATGACATCCATATTTCAGTGGGTAGAAATTCCATAAAACTGAAGCAAAGTACCGACATTACCATATCTGTTGAGTGGGGCGTAAAGTTAAACATAAAACAATCGTACAAACGACAACACATTACCGGTAAAGTTCCATGAAAGCAATGCTGATATCCCGACGCGACTGAACATTGTTGTTGACTGGTTAAGTAAGTCACATCTAACATGTACCGCAGGAGTCTTGATACTTTGTACTGTTTCGTTTGAAAAGTAAAGTTTTACTAAAACAACACATGTAGACACAACCGTCTTCATTCAAAAAATGTGATATCACAAGTTACTTGCGTTGCGATGCTACATAATGAGCATAAACATATTATCAAAAGATCCGTAAATAATGCTTAAACTGAGCACCATTTGTCTAGCCTAGGTAAAATCTTAAGTTAAGGTAGCTATCGAGTAACCTTAAATAATGAAGTATTTCCTCAAGTTAAGGTCTTCATTAAAGCAAGAAAATCGATTGCAATACACTTCTGTCGATTTTAAGGAAAATCTTAAGTTAAGGTCGACCTTAAGAGTTAAGGAAGCATTGTAATTCTGGGCGCAGCTTACTAACACATTTCGATACATCTGCCAGCCGGTATAATTGAGTCGGACACTATGTCAGTGTTTCAGTATTGACTGTAACTTTGTTGGTAGAGTAATATGATGCTTTGAGCTTGGTAATGGTACAACAATATAACAAATACACAAACTCTTATAATTAAATATATAAGTTCCTTTGGAAGCACTGAAAACCTTTAAAGGAAGGTAGTATGGGCCATATTGCGCAATTCCGGGTACAGAACCCTTATCAGTGACCCTTTATAAACCGGCGAAAGCCAGATTAATAAACTGCAATTTCAAAAAATATTATAACTCCTATCTTATATTCTTGAACAGCAATACGCAAATAGTTCTGTACTGTATCCAGGATTTAGATTTTTATGCCTGTTGTGATTCAGCATTATTAGTTTTGGATTGTTTATGGGTGTGAATGATTAACAATGATTAAAATCTTGTCTTGGCGGCTAGTATGACCAAGTGATTATGGTTGTTCATTTCGTTACCACTCTCTTTTATTCTTTGCCTACTTGTAACTTTTTTTTCAATAATCTCAATGCTGTGTTCAGTATTGGTTTCGAGTCCTGTATGGGGCACATGTGAGACAAGCTGAGTTCTTCTTATGGGTAAGTGGTCAGGTGATTTTTGTCCCACCTACTGATATGTGATATGAGGCGAAATCTTGAAATCTTGTTAAGTTGAATAATGAAACAGCCAAAAACCATAACTAGCATATAAAGAATACGTTCATAGTGTTGATTAAATGCCAGTGCTATGGTCAAGCAAAAATGACATCTAGTTCAGTAGTAGTAGAAAGTGGGGTTTTTACGTCTTCCCGCGCTGGATGGACATAATTTCTGATCCAACCTCAAGGAATGACACCTAATTTGTTGGATCCATTAATTCATTTGATCAGGTACAGTTTATGATATCTTGTAATGCCAAATCCTTCACGCCTGGTGGCCGGGCATGGATTTTTAATTCAATTTCTGGAATAGTTTTATTGGTCTTCTATTCTTACCTAACACAAGATCATCAAAATAGCTTTACCATATTAAGCAAAGACACTGACCAAGTTGGTCAATCTGTACTACAACTCACCCCACTTCAATGAGTTTGTCATGTTGCTCAAAGATCTATTAACTATTTACAATGTCTTTACTTTGGTATTTTTCAATTATTTTAACTTATGTACAATAATTGATACTGAACTCTTTATTGTACCTATACTGGCTAGTCAGTTACTCGTGTATATGTCATTTTTGTAAAACCGATATCATTAATGTCATTTTAGATCATCCTAGAATGGCTAAAATTGTTGTATGCAGCATTTTAAGTCAGTCTTTGGTCATCTCCAAAGCATTCCCATTTGAAAACATCGTTGACACCATCCTGAATATTTTGCAAATGACTTCTTTCCAAATGATTGACAAATAGCAAATTGTTCACACTTGATTATGGCATAGAAGATGCAATTTAATATCATATCCCATAGTAAGACTGCAGGAATGATTATCATGTAGACATGTGGGATGTCATCTTGAAATTCTTATAAAACTCAATGATGACCATCATGCCAGCCGCAATGTTCCAAAAACACAATGCTTACACTACGGCTGTATAATATTAATCTGCTGACAGTAATACGCTCCACGCTTACTATTCGATGCATTTCATTGTCGGAACTGTTAAATCACCAAATATCTTTATTCTGGTAGCCATCTTGGACACCATCATTGATACATGAGTCCGGAAAAATAGCTGCAACTAAACTAGATATATTGATGCCAACAGTACTTGAATTGAATAACTTATTGCAAGTCTGCTGTTCATGGTTAAAACTGTATAAATCACAAAAATCCATGTTTTTTCATGATTTGGTGGCGTTCATCATCAATGGGAAAGTCTTCACACAACAGTGTCAGTCAGATATGTTGATGGTAGCAATATTTAGAGGAAATTTCATGTTTCCATCAATTAAGGTGTGATATATTTGACAGTCTTTTATATTGTTTTGTTATGTGGTGGACCCCTTGGACGCCATCTTGATTTTCTCGAATTCCCCAATGATGACAAGATGTCATCAGTTGGATTTTTCAAAGACAAGGTCTAACCTCTAAGAATCAGCAAAGAAAACAACTTTATGCCTCATTGCAAGGTCAAATTGGTTTCCTGCTGGACTATATAGTGGTCGTCTTTATAAATCCTACCAACCATGTCCCTGGGATCCATACAGGCCCCTCAACGAGGACACGACTGCACGAAGTGCATAGAGCTATTCCTGTCACCCTGGTCGTTCACGTTCCCGTTCCCGTTCTCGTGCGCGTCATACTTGCTTTAAAGTTTTCTAGAAGTCCATATCTTGACAACCACTCATCAGACAGCATTCATACTTGGACCATAGATACCATGTAGGGTTAGCTTTTATTCCATGGCATCGGTCCCCTGGGTGCAGGTCAGGGGATGAGGCTGGAGGTTAAAATCTAGAACACCTTCAAAAATGGCCATTCTTGTGTTAAAGTTTTCTAGAAGTCTATATCTTGACAACCACTCATTAGAAAACATTCATACCTTGGACCATAGATACCCTGTGGGGTTAGCTTTCATTCCATGGCAACGGACCCCTGGGTCCAGGCCAGGGGGTGGGGCTAGAGGTTAAAATCTAGAACAACATTAATAATAATGGCTTTTCTGTGATATAGTATTCTAGAAGTCTATATCTTGAAAACCTTTTATCAGGGGGCTTTCATACTCGGACCATAGGTACCCTGTAGGGTTGAGTTTCATTTCATGGCATCAGATCTCTGTGTCCATACCTGGGGGGTGGGGCTAGATGTTAAAAACTAGAACACTCTATAAAATAGATGTGCTGCTTTGTAACTTCTACAAGGAGTCCATATCTTCACAACAACTTTCATAAAGCGTTCATACTTCATACGCTTTAGGTTCCATGACATCAGACTTCTAGGTCAGAGTCAGGGGGTGGGGCTAGAGGTCAAAATCTAGAACTCCCTGATTTTTTTTAATTCTTAATAGAAACAACTTAGGAAGATGGTTGGTCATTCATCTTTTGACTTTGCGACACTTACTTGTGTGTCATGACGGCATGGGTCGGTTGACCTACTTTCCATGGTTCAGTGATTTTGCCTTGTATCTTGACACTCAATTAATATATTTTTTACTTCTTTCAGATTGTGAGTGAGTATGACCAGGCCTTTGACCCCAATATACTTATAGGTCACTGTGACCTAATTTCACGGTTCAGTGATTTTGCCTTATATCTTGACACTCAATTAGTATATTTTCATACTTTTTTCAGATTGTGAGTGAGTATGACCAGACCTTTATCCCCAATATACTTATAGGTCACTGTGACCTTATTTCACGGTTCAGTGATTTTGCCTTATATCTCGGCACTCAATTGGTTAATGAACAAACTTCTTTCACACTATGTTTGCATATGACAAGAACTTTGACCCTAAAGTAGTCCTAGGTCATTATGACCTAATTTCACAGTTCAGTGATTTTGCCTTATATCTCGGCACTCAATTGGTATATGAACATACTATTTTCACGATATGTTTGCATATGACAAGACCTTTGACCCTGAAGTATTCCTGGGTCACTGTGACCTAATTTCATGGTTCAGTGATTTTGCCTTATATCTCGACACACAGTTGGTATTTTTTTACTTCTTTCAGATTATGAATGAGTATGACCAGACCTTTAAACCAAACGTACTTAAAGGTCACTATGACCTTATTTCATGGTTCATTGATTTTGCCTTATATCTCGGCACTCAATTGGTTTATAAACAAACTTCTTTCGCACTTTGTTTGCGTAAGACAAGACCTTTAACCCTAAAGTAGTCCTAGGCCATTATGACCTAATTTCACGGTTCAGTGATTTTCATTTATATCTCAGCACTCATTTAGTGTATGAACATACTTCTTGCACGATATGTTTGTGTATGACAAGACCTTTGACCGTAAAGTATTCTTGGGTCACTGTGACCTAATTTCATGGTTCAGTGACTTTGCCTTATATCTCGACACTCAGTTTGTATTTTTTCATACTTCTTTCTGATTGTGTATGAGTATGACCAGACCTTAACCCAAACATACTTATAGGTCACTTTGACCTAATTCCATGGTTCAGTGATTTTGCTTTAGATCTCAACACTCAATGGGTATATGATCATATTTCTTTCAAATTATGAGTAAGTATGACTAGAACTTTGACCCTGAAGTACTTATAGATCAGTGTGACCTTATTTCGAGGTTCAGTGATTTTCCCTCGTATCTTGGCACTCAGTTGGCATATGAACACACTTCATTCGCAATATGAGTGAGACCTTTAAATCTTAGGTAGTTATAATTAACTTTCATGGTTCAGTGATTTTGCCTTATTTGCATCAAGGCAAGCATAATGCATTGGGTAACTGGTCGGGTTGGCCTTATGTTTGACAAAGATCAGAAGCAGTCGAGCACGCTGTCCGGCGACAGCTCTTATTATAATGGGAAATACATGTACAAATCTTCTCTAAAACTACAAGAGCCAAAGCTTCTATATTTAGTATGCAGCATTGTTTTTTGAAGCTTTAAATAAATCCTGCGAAGCATGCCCCTGGGGTCAAAAATGGCAGACAAGAGGATACACAATCCAGACAAGAGCTACTCTGCTGATGTAAGTGGGGTTTTAAGGTCACAGTAAAAACCAAACTTTTTTGTCCAGTGACTTTACTTGTTGACTCTCAGGTGAGCGATCGTTGGGCTACTTGTTGCATATGCTAAAACAAAGGCGCAGATCAACTTCACAGTAATTGCTTTCGCTACACGGATAGTACAATTCTGCTACTTTCTAAATCCAAACTTTCTAGTCTCTAACCACCTTCTGTGACTGTACAGCCTCGTTTGTGTCGGACCTGGTCGGAACCCAAATAACTTCAGAATCATTCGAAGTACGTGCCCGGGTAGTGAAAGGCTTATTCCTTTGGGGAACATTATAATTAGCTCATCTGAGCCAAAGGTTCCATGTCAGCATATAGGATGGGAGGTATCCGGCGTCCGTCCGTCTTCGTCGGCGTCGTACATGAAAATCATGACCCTGAGATGACCCTGACATATTTTACAGCAAGGTCAACATAGGTCGCCCATGCATTTGAATGGAGAAAAAAAGTACAAATAGGCAATGATCAGGAAATGGCTTAATCAGAAAGAAATTCCTACTCCATAAACCGAGGGGTGGGAAAAAACTAAAATGACACTTATTATAAAATAAGTACTTATACCATGAAAACATGTCGTAAGCCGAGTGAGCAGCTATTCCCCAATAGGACGCCACTCAGTAACCCGAACTGAACTAAAATTATAAAAAGGTACATAAGGCTCAAACAGTACAAAAAATCTACTCCAAAACACAAAACAATTAGAACCAGAACAGAAGTATCGCCTTGGAACGATCAGTAATATAAAATTACTGGCGGGCTTAAACCGGTCTTTTTTTTTCAGTTACCTGAGGGCAACCCATTTATTCTCCCCGTCATTTGGCACCCAGAGGGTCGGGGAGGATCATCCCCCTGAGTGCCTTACAAACTACATGGGTGGATTTGCGTATAAGAACGTGCGTTCATTCTCCACTCTCCATTCACACTTCATTCAATAAATATGTTATGATGGTCTATAATATGAACACAAACAGTTGTTTAAACAATGAAAAATATCATATCTACATCAATGAATGGTTACCACCTATAAAATTTTGATATTTTGTTAAAAATTATGATTTCAAATATTGTCATGTGTTAATTGAACCTGATTTACTGGTAGCCTTTCATTGATATCTAAATTTATGTATATCCTACTTTGTTGTGTAAAATAATGTGTTTCTTCCAGCTTCACTAAATGGGTTAAAGCAAAACTTGAATGACAATGTGTTCACCTCAGATAAGTGAAAAAGAAAACAACAACAACATATATGTATATAAGAAAATATGAGTTGTCTAGTAGACTCTCGCTCATGGCCTGGCAGTGTTTTTTTATTTTATTGGCTAT
The DNA here is from genome assembly GCA_964017185.1 of Rugalucina vietnamica. Classification (NCBI taxonomy): domain Eukaryota; kingdom Metazoa; phylum Mollusca; class Bivalvia; order Lucinida; family Lucinidae; genus Rugalucina; species Rugalucina vietnamica. The sequence goes on from OZ024879.1 coordinate 19,705,063, forward strand.
ACTTACAAATAATTTTAAAGGTTTAACATGGGTATTATCAGGGAAGTTTTGAGAACACTCAGTGGACAGTAAAATATTTTTGTATTTAAGCCATTTTTCTTCAAATTTGTCTAGACTGTCTTTTTTCGTTGCTGTGTTTCGTTCAAGGCCATGTATATACTTAATTTTTCTAAGAAGTGCAATAAGTGATAAAGGCTGGTTAAGACGCTTTGCTGCATATATATAGTGTTTAATTATGATGAAGAGTTGCAAGTCTGCGGTAGTATATGTGTTTCCTATATTAAAATGAACAATTCTTCGACAAATATAAGATTGGCATTGCTATTTTGTAAACATCTGATAAGTTGTCTTATAATTGACTGACTTTCTGGACATGTCCAAAGCAAATGACTTATGGTTTCTTCTTCTCCACAAGAATTACATGTTGGGTTTTGTACATATTTCATTTTGTGTAACAGTTTTCTTGTTGGTAATATTCTATGGTTAATCTGTGTTTGAAACCACTGTAATTTAGTGCCTATTGGTAAGTTAAAGGGTGATGCATATAAATCCTTCCAGGTCTCTTGTTCAATATTATATGTGTTTTCCCATTTAGGCTGAGACGAGGGTTTATCATTGTTATTATTTAAGATATTGTAGAAATCTTTACCACCTTTCTTTGATTTTATAAGGAGAAATATATTTATTGGAATGAATGTCATTTTTAGATTTTTTTGTAAAATTCGTAATGCCATGTTTTATGGCATATTCTTTAATTGCTTGAAACTGGATAAAGTTTGTTTTAATGTTATACATATTTTCAAATTTTACTTGTGAGAGAAATTGCCCATTTTCTTTTACCAAATCGTTTATATGTTTAACTCCTTTTTTGTGCCAATTCCTTATACATATCGTACTATTCCCAACTTTGATATTAATATTATGAAAAATTGGACAAGAGAGAATCAAGTCTTCCTTATCAATTTTATTTTCAGTTATTAAGTCTGAATATGCTTTGAGGACATCAGTCCAGAACTTGTTTCTTATTTTTTGGAGTAGGGAATCAATATAGTTAGTGCCAAATGAAAACACCTAAATTTAAATTGATTGTATTTTTAATGACAGATTGCCATGGGCTATCTGTCACAGCAATTCTTCTTAACCAAGTTATCTTCATACTGTTCATAAAAGCTTTCAGATTGATAATTTTTAGTCCACCTTCACAGTATTCTTGCACAACAACTGATTGTTTTATGTTTTATCTTAGCTGGGCCTTCCCACAGAAATTCACAAAACATACTATTTAATTCTTTTAGTATTCGATCACTTGGATTAGGAATTGAAATGAACAGGTGGTTTAAGATTGGTAAAAGTAAAGTTTTTATTACTGTTATCTTGCCTAATGGCGTTAGGTACCTGCGTTTCCATAACTTTATTAGAGATTTAATTTTTTGTATTTTATCTGAATAGTTTATATTTTGTATTTCATCTAAATTAACTTGGAAAATAATTCCAAATAGTTTAAAGTCTGTTTTTCCCCAGCAAAGTTTCCATCGTGTCTTGATTGAGGCAGTACTTTTTTTAGTCCTATCCACACAGCATGAGTTTTTCCAAAATTAATTTTAAGTCCTGAGAAGCTGGCAAAATCTGATAAAACATTGAGTGTTTCATTAAGTGACTTGTCTGTTCCATCTAAGAAAAATAAAGTAGCATCGGCATATTGTGATAATTTATGTTCTTTCTCATTTATTATTATGCCTTTAATATCCTTATTATTTCTTATCAATATACTTAAAATTTCCACACAGAGAATAAATAAAAAAGGTGACACTGGGTCTCCTTGACGACATCCACGACCAATATTAAAAGATGATGAAAATGACCACCTAGATTTACACTTAGTCTAGCATTATTATTAAAAAGTTTTATCCATGAAATCAGAGAATCACCGAAACCGAAATATTCTAAAACTTTGTATAAAAATGACCAAGAGACAGAATCAATGGCTTTTTCAAGGTCTATAAGTAAAAGTAAACCTGGAATGTTATTTTCCTCTGTAAGATGCATAATATCATAGACTAGTCGTGTATTCTCTCCTATGTATCGCCCAGCAATAAATCCTGTCTGATCAGCGTGTGAAGGGTACCTTTTATTCTCAGTGCAATGACACCTGAAGCGATTTTATAAATGCAGTGAAGTAAAGAAATGGGTCTGTAGTTTTTTATTTGGTTACGATGTTTATTATCTTTGGAATGCATGTTATAATTCCTTCTCTTTAAGTGATTGAAAGTAATCCTTTGGTGAAACCATAATTGATCGAACGTATAATAAAGTGACCTAGTTTTTTCCAGAATACTTTAAAAAAATCTGCACTGAAGCCATCAGATCCTGGGCTCCGATTGTTTGACATTGCCTTAAGTACTTTTGATGCTTCTTCATACTTTATATGTCCTTCAATTGTTCTTGATTCTTCCAAATTTAGGGTATTAACTTCTAAATTTTGTAAAGTATCATGTAGGTTAATGTCTGTGAGCTGACTGTCTTTGCAAGAATAAAGGTCCTGATAGAATATCTTTGTTTTATTTAAAATTTCGAATTGATCTGTAATTGTTTTCCCATCCTCTGTATCTAGTTTAGGTATAATTGTGCTTGAATAATTGTGTTTCTTTAAGTTACAGAAGTAATTAGTAGGTTTTTCATCATATTCAATAATCTGAGCTCTTGATCTGACTAGGATACCTTGCATTGTGTTTTCTAATGTTGTTTAGCTCTTCTTTTAAATTTTCCACTTCAATTACATTATTGTTTGAAAGATTATTTTCAAGGGACTCAATTCTTTTTATAATTTCTTTTTCGTCTTGTTCTTGTCGTTTTTGTCTTGTAACATGAAAATGAAATTGATTTGCCTCTTAGTTCTATTAGTAAGGTTTCTAAAAAAGCTGGTCATTTATTGTAAATTGGATTTCTTGGTCAGGTATATTCTGAATATTTTCAATATTATAAACTGGTATGGCATATTGTCTTTTTACATCATCAATTTGATCATTTATTATTTTAGATATTCTTTATCATATAAGAGAGAGTTATTGTGTTTCCAAAGAGGCTTTCCTTTTTGGAATTTAATAAATGATATGTCAAGTGTAATCAAAGAGTGGTCAGATCTATAACTTCCTTCTATTGCACTTTTATTAACTGAAGTTTCTGAAACCAAAAAATAATCTAAGCGGGCTTGCTTTAAGGGAGATTTTTTCCTCCAAGTGTATCGTTTAAGTGAAGGATATGCCTCTCTGAAAGGGTCATGCAGTTTATAGGTTTCTTTAATTTCTATAATTTTTTATGAGACTTTTTGTTATTTATATTTTTGTAATTGAAATAATCTAGTTTTTCATCTTGAATTGTATTAAAATCTCCACATATCATCAGATTTGTATTTTCTAATGTTTCTGCGATTTCCATTATGTTTTGAAAAAATTGAGGAGGGTCCTTATTAGGTCCATATAAGTTAATGAGAGTTAACCTGTTGTCTGCAACTGATAGATCACAAATAATGTAGTTTCCTTCTGGATCTGAAATTGAGTTATTTATTTTGAAATCTACGCTTTTATTAAAAAGAATAGCCACTCCTCTAGAGTTAGAGGTTCCTGAGCTACCGAAGCATTCATTATTCCACTGGGATCTGAAAAAACGTTCAGATGCTTTAGTAGTGTGTGTGTCTTGGAGACAATATATATCACATCTTTTTTCCTTTAAGTAATTGAAAAGATCTGGTCTTTTTTCTATTGAACCTAATCCCTGACAATTGACTGAAAGTATTTTTAAAGCCATGGTTTGCATATATGTAATAGCTGCCAGACTATAAGAGAGAGTGAATAGACAATATGAAATGAACAACAAAATGTGTAATTAGACAACATGAAAAAATAACAACGCAATCAGGCTAAATAGATTTTGAACAACTTAGCTTAGTTTTAAAACCATATTTTTTTTAAACAGATATATTTTCTGTAAATAGATTTCAACAGCAAAGACAAGTGTACTAAAGGGTGGTCTAAGTTGCTTCCTATACACCCAATGTATAAGATAGAAATAAAAACAGACAGTGAATGTGAATATAAATAGAAGCTTTCAAACTTTTTTTCTTGATTTGATCAGTTTTGATAAAATATATTTGTCTTAGCATTTTACTTGAGAAAACCCAAACACCTTCTATTGCAGTCTGATCAGAGTATCAGTTATACTTGCTCAGTGCCCACATCAGTAAATAAATCTATTTCCAGTAAGATAGATAACTATATTGTATTGAGCCATTTGCTGTTACTGGTTATTTCCCTTAGAGTACTACATGGTTTATACATATTTAAGCTGCATCACGGGAAAGCTCTTTCTTTGCATATGTGACCAACAAGGAAGAAAGCTAGCTGCAAAGTAGTTATTTGCCTGGTCGGGGCATTTGTTATAGTCATATTGACAGTCCAATGCCTCTACTGTTCTGAATCTAATATCATTTTATCTGTACAGACTGGTTTATGTCAGCACTGATCCAAAATAAAGCAAAGATAGACTTTCCCATAATGTGTCTCAAATATATAACTACTGCACATCTTCTAATTAAATACAAAATCTCAGCATTTTTACCTCTTTTGATCTTAAAGGGATATTTCCTGTTTCTGTATCCTGTGTCTGTATTATTTTATCTGTGCAGTTTGGTTTATGTCAACACTGGTCAGAAAATTATCAAAGACAGACTTTCCCATGATGTGTCTCTAATTTAATTACTGTACAATTTGCAATTAACTGCAAATAACATAGCATATGTTCTGACCTTCAAAGGGATTTCCTGATTCTGTAACCTCGAATCCGCGCAGTCTGGTTTGTGCTTGCACTGATCAGAAATAAATCAAAGACAGACTTTCTCATAATGTGTCTCAAATTACTCGGTGTACATTATAGAATTAATAAACCGGTTTTACAGGCGTCTATCAAAATGTCATTTGAAGGGAAAAGCTTAAAGTGAATGGGCAAATTGGCTAAGGATCTATGATATTCTGAAAACGAAATGGACGCCAAGGGCTGGTCTGCTCCCGCCTCAGGGCAAAATACATGAAGATTACCATAATTTTCAAATATATACTTCTCTGAAACCACTAGGCCAATCAAACCCAAACTTCATGTGGAACATCCTTAGGAAGGGGGAATAGACGTTTATATAAATGGACTAGGTCACATAAACACGATGGCCGCCATGGCTATGAATAGCGAAAACGTTTAAAATCGTTTTCTTAAAAAGGTACAAGTAGGCAAAGATCAGGAAAAGGCGCAATCAGAAAGAGATTCCCACTAAAAAAAACCGAGGTGGGAAAAAACCAAACTAACAATCAGGTACTTACACCATGAAACATATCGTAAGCCGAATGAGCAGCTATTTTCCCAATAGGTGGCCACTCAGTTACCTTAATTAAAAATATGAAAACATACATAAGTCAACAACAGCACATAAAATTTTTTAAACACCAAGACATAAAACAAAAAGAACCACCACAGAAGTATCGCCTTGGAACGATCAGTAACACAAAGTTACTGGCGGGCTTAAACCGGTTTTACAGGATCCTAACCTCACCCTCAGCTTCTGCGGTGGTTCATAACATTTAGTTAGTTCTTCGGTCCTCGTGGTGAATCTCTAACTAGTCAATGAATCATCAAGAACAAACAAATAAATCATGATAAACATCCTGATGAATCAAAAACAAGGACTCACAGATTGAGTAAGCTGCCCGACGATGGAGATCCCTGGGCGCCGAATAACCTACTAACTCCGGAGCAAAAGAAAAGCACCAGTTGGACCCCGGATGGCCTATGATTTTGGCATGAAACATCGGGGATAGGAGCTCTACAAAGTATATATAAATCATAACCCTGGGATGACCTTGATACATTTTACGGCAAGGTCAACATATGTCGCCCATGCATATAAATGGTAAAAATTGTCAGAATGTCATTTGAAGAGGAAAACGTGCAGCAAATGGGCATATGGGCTGAATATTTATGATTCTGAAATAAATTGGACCCCAGGGATTAGTCTGTTCCCACCCCGGGGAAAGATACGTATATGTTACCATAATATTCAAAGACCTTCTTCTCTGAAACCGCAAAGTCAATCAAAGCCAAACTTATGTGGAGCATCCTAAAAAGTGGAAATAAAACTTTATACAAACGGTCAAAGGTCACACGACCAAAATGGCCACCCTTGCTATAAATAGCAAAAACATTTATTTTTGTTCGAAGGAACCAGAAGGCATATGATTTTGAATCTTAGTATGAAGCATTAGGGAGCTCTACTTGGTTCATATAAATCATTACCCTGTGATGACATTGACATATTTTACGGCAATGTCGACATACGTCGCCCATGCCTTTGAATAGGGAAAATTGTCATTTGAAGGGAAAATACTTGCAGGAAATGGGCAAACGGGCTAAAGATTTATGATTCTGAAAAAAATGGACCCCAGGGGCTGTTTTGTCCCCACCCCGGGGAAATATAAATGCATGTTACTTTAATATTCAAAGATGTTCTTCTCTGTAACCGCTTGAACAATTAAAGCCAAACTTCATGTGGAGCAATCTTAGGAAGGGAGAACACAACTATTGAAATAGTCCAGGTCACAGATAACCGCTATTACTATAAATAACAAAAAACTTTAAAACTCCTGTTCTCAAGACCCAGAATGCCTATACTTTTGAATCTTAGCATGTAGCATGAGGGTGAGGAGCTCCACTAAGTTTATATAAATCATGACCCTGGGATGACCTCGACATATTTAACGGCAAGGTCAACTTAGGTCATCCATGCATATGTATGGGAAAAACTGTCAGAATGTCATTTGAAGGGGAAAACTTGAAGGAAATAGGCAAATGGGCTGAAGATTTATGATTCAAATAAAAATTGGACCCCAGGGGCTGGTTTATATATAATGCCAAAGATTTCTTGAAAACTATTTTAAACAAGAAACAAGGAGACGTTGGTTGTGTATGATGAAAAAATAAGACTGAGATCCTTTAAGAGCAGTGGGCATATTAATGAGAAAGGGGATGGGCCATATCGCTGTTTCGGCTACTTAAGCCTCTTCAGTGACCCTTTATATTAGGCAAAATGAAGCCAAAGTGAAATACTGTAATTTTGCAACTTTCAACAGATATTCGATACAAAATATGATCCAAATAGAGCCAAACATATTAAACGTTGGCTAGAGAATGAATCTAAAAAGGTACAAGTAGGCAAAGATAAGGAAAAGGCGCAATCAGAGAAAGATTCCCACTCCAAAAACCGAGATGGGAAAAAAACCAAACTAACAATCAGGTACTTATACAATAAAAACATTTCGTAAGCCGAATGAGCAGCTATTTTCCCAATAGGTGGCCACTCAGTTACCTTAACTTAACTAAGAATATGAAAACATACATAAGGCGCCAACAGCACAAAATATTTTAAACACCAAGACATGAAACAAAAAGAACCGCCACAGAAGTATCGACTTGGAACGATCAGTAACGCAAAGTTACTGGCGGGTTTAAATCGATTTTACATGGCCATAACCTCACCCTCAGCTTCTGCAGTGGTTCATAACATATAGTTAGTTCTTTGGTCCTCGTGGTGAATCTCTAACTAGTCAATGAATCATCAAGAACAAACAAATAAATCATGATAAACATCCTGATGAAGCAAATACCAGGACTCACAGATTCAGTAAGCTGCCCGACGATGGAGATCCCTGGGCGCCGAATAACTTACTAACTCCGGAGCAAAAGAAAAACATCAGTTGGACCCCGGCGGGCCAAGCAACAGACAAGAAGCTCCGGCCACAACCAACTAAAATGAATAGCTTTAAGTCGGGGCCATCATAGAGTCTGACGCCCGACCCACCACTAAAGAAGGCAGCATAGTTATCAACCGTGATTGGGTTAAAAACTAAGCATGCAGACTGTCGCATAACATTCAAGTTATAACCTATACGTCTGTAACGTGTTATGATTTTTCTAAACTGAAAAAACAAATCATTACTTCCTATAAGTTTCTTAAATTTGTAAACCAAATCACCATAAAATTCTGGTTCCGAAAGGCCCTCACTTAAAAGCGTCTTTAACCCAACATTATATTTGGAAATCAATTCATAGTGCCTACGATAAAATTTAGAAAAGCGTTTTCGAAGTTTATGATACCTATAGCCCTGTTGGAGAAATTCGGCCGTTAAACATTTATTTCGAGCGTTTAAGTCTGTAACATGATTGCAGACTCTAGCAAACCTAATAAGTTGCGAAATGTATACACCATAAGAAGCACGACGAGGATCGTCACCATCCAAAAACGGAAAATTTACTATATCAAAATCAAAGTCATCGCGCTTATCATAAATTTTAGAAGAAACAAATCCATTTGCAACATAAAGATGTAGATCTAAAAAGGGGGCTTCGGTATCCGAGATATTGGCTTTGTAAAACTGTAATTCAGATGGATAAATTTGATTGACCATACCATCAAAATAAGGGTTGTCAATGTTCAAAAGGTCATTGAGGTACCTAGAAGTGGAATTAAAAGCCTCGATAACATCAGCTTGATTATCATGATTAAGAGAATCCATGAAATCTCTTTCGTAGCAGTATAAAAATAAATCAGCTACGAGAGGTGCGCAATTTGTACCTATCGGAATTCCAACATTTTGTCTGTATAACTTGGTCCCAAATCTAATATAAAAATTATCCAGGAGCATATATGCATTATATTGGATAAAGCCATATTACAAAATTAGTGGCCAAAGTCTACGAACTTAAATCCAAAACCACGTATGATGATTCAAACCAACTGATTTATAAAACAAACTATATTGTGACATTATCAGCATATGCAAAAACAAATAACACTCCTGTGAAACGCAATGTAAAATTTCATAATATCTTTGCGCGTCTCCAGCAAGCGCAAATACCGTATTACACGCTTATAGAAATTCTGATGTCACTGAAAGACACAGTTGTAATTTATTACGCAAAGATGATTTACCCAGATAGCATGCATATGTTGGGCCCACGTGGGCTCACCGTTGTCAGGTTTGTGGGATCCACGTTGGAAATCCACGTTGGGTCAACGCAAGTTTGCTCGTGGGATCAACGTGGATCCAACATGTTGGTTCCACGTTGAACCAACGCGACAAACATTTCATTCCACATTGGTCCCACGTTCCACCAACTATGGATTTTTACGTTGGCCCAATTTAATAAATTCCTAGTTGGTCCCACGTTGGTCCCACATTGGTTCCACATCATTTCCACATTTACATGTAGTCCACCATTGTTCCCACATTGGTTCCACATGATTTCCAATGGGCCCCCGCCCATTGGGGCCTGGAGAAATAGATGGGCTGCTTGTGCCTCCAGGCAAAGCTTGTTCACTGCTGACTGACTATCTGATTACTGGTTAACTGCTCGGATCTGAGCTTGCCCAGGAAAAGTGGTTTCAAGTCAAACCATCTGCACCTATAAGCTGTTTTGGCTTGGTCGGATGGTTGTTATATTCCAAGCACTTGTTGGATGTCATTACATCCTCATTTTGGGTTAAAGTCCCATAAAGTGGAGGCAGCGTCCCGACATGACCTTGGCTGTTGACTGGGACGTAAAGCATCAACTCAAACAAACATGATTTCCACGTCTTCATGCTGGGGAGCGCAGTGGCATGAAGGTAGAGCATCAGACTGAATCGAGAAGCAATGGGTTCCAACATGCGGTACCATGTTGTGTCCTTGAGAAAGATACATTAACTTCCCAGAGTACTGGTTAAAACCCAGGAAGCGGTGGCTGCATACCAACATGACTAATAATTTTTGATTAGGATGTTAAATTCCAATACAAACAAAGTTTAATGTATACTTAAAAATACTGATAAGACCTTTCATTGCATGACCATATAGTTGTTGCTGAGATGATTAACCCCAACTGAACAATCAACATAAATGCAGATCAAATATATTTTGTTTTATTGCTTTTTTCATCTTGCAAGAATGCCGCGGAGGTCGATTTCGCACCTGTATCGGGAAAAATATCTAAACATTAACAAAGTCAATGGACTGTGAAATACAGGTCAAGGGCATCAGGTCAGTATGTGTGCTTGAAAAGTATGTCAAGCAAAATAACTATGCCATGTTTCATAATACCAGCTATCACTGATGCAGAGAAAACCAAACTTTGACATAAAAATTAACAAAGTCAATGAACCGTGAAATATAGGTCAAGGGTCAATATGTATGCTTGAAAAGTATGTCAAGGACAATAACTATGCACGGTTTCATAATCCCAGCTATCACTGATCATTTATTTTCTACTTAGAGAAAACCAAACTTTGACATAAAATTGACAAAGTCAATGAACCATCAAATATAGGTAAAGGGCATTGGGTCAATATGCGTGCTTGAAGGGTATATCAAGGACAATAACTATGCAAGGTTTTATAATCGCAGCTATCACCGACGTAGAGAAAACCAACCTATGATGTAAATGTCAAACTTTGACGTAAATGTTGACGGATGGACGGATGAACGGAAATTTGGACTCCTATATCGCACCCTGCTATAAGCAGGTGCGATAAAAAGCAAGTCATCAGGAAAACATGTCTGTGAAATGTGTACCCCCTTTAACTCCACTTTTATATAAAAAACTGGGGTTTGCAGTGGTATTTTTTCTTATTTTTGATTCAAAACATACATTGTGGGGTTCTAATGTGCACTCACAATGTATGTTTTGAGCAAAAATAAGAAACAAATCAAAATTTTTATGCTGAAAATTTTCATTTTTACAACTTAAAAAAATCTCTGGATATTGCATGGGCAAGTTTTCATAATGTTATATTCTTTTTCCTTATTGTATGTCTATTTCTGTATCACTTTCTACACTCTCTTCATTTATTTTCTGCTTTTTGTTTCTGCCTTTCCGTCCACCATCCAAATCTTTTGCGTATCTAAACCAATCTTTTATCAAGTCTTCGATACTTTGATCTGTTGAATTTCGATAGTCTCTGTTGCACCGTACTGCCTCTATAATACATAATACATGAAGTTAACACCCTGTGTACCACATGTGTGAGTGAGTGTCTGTTTAAGATAAAACTACACGACCAATGGTCCTGTAAACACTAAACTGAGATCTGAGATATATACCAATAAACTTGTTTGACTATAGTTTAATGGTCGTATACAGCTCCAAGACAGACCCTTGCCTGGGTTCAATTTCAGGGGAGTGAGTGGACTGTTTTTAGAGATAAAAAGAAATGGAAACCACAATAAAGAGTTGTGGTAGGATTCAAATGGTAGAGACCAGTAAATTTGGTATGCAGTAGATCCTTATATCTGCACAAAGCACCACAGAGAACAATAACTAGAGATTTATGACAACTTCATCCGTTACAGCTTTACCAAACAAACTATAAAAATAAATTATTTTGTTTAACAAGACGTTTTCCACCCTATTAAGAATATTTTGAAAAAATTAAAAACAACTTACTCATGATCATTTTACACATGACCAGATCCTGGAATCCCATCTTATTATTCCTCCCCAGCCAATTTATTTTGAGAGCTGCATCCTTATGGATGAGATAGGCCAGCATTCTTCTAACACAGCCTTTCAGGCTGTCCCCTCCTTGGAGAGATAGATGGTTCACCTAAAGACAAAAATAAACAGTCATATCTTATAAGTTTCAAACATGGATTGAATTTTGACAAATGTGTATTGAGTTCAAGTTGCACTCTAACTGCAGTTCGAAGTTTCTGATCGGTGCCGTATCTTTTTACTTAAAATTATTTAAGCATCTATGAGGCATAATGCAGTAGGCGAATGATTTTTATGATGTCTTGTGATGTCAGATATATGTCATCAAGTTGAAAATTTCTCATTGTGACGCATTTTTCATTTTCTGACGTGCAATGAATGATTTAAAAGTGACAGATCTAAAGCTATATAGCGCTTTTTAAGCCTATATAACTACGATCTACCTGCGGATTTGTAAAAAAATATATCTTCATGCATTTGCAGAGATGCAACATGGCAAAATGTGTAAAATTACTATGTAATGCTGGAGTGCGGCCTTTTTAAAACCGCCTATGTGAAAATAGAAGCAGGAAACAATTACTTGCCCTTTTTCACCTGTTGAGGAAGATCAATATTGTCCTGGGTACAAAAATAAAGTTACCCCTTTTCACTTAAATATTGTTCATATGGCATTGTCCATGCTAACTGTCTTGCAAAAGTTTTGGATCATATCTAGATCATATCTAGAGCAAATAATTAATAAATGTATTGAAAACATACCATTTGCTTGAAAACTGTAGTGTCCTTCAATTGCTCGTCGAGTGACAGTACCTCCTGCGTACTCATTAATGGCAGTGAGATGTTTTCTGGCAAGTCCGTGTCCCCGCCTCCAACACCGGCACCATCCACAGACTCCAACTTCTTGTTGATGGCTTGGAGGTACTGAGTATTAACCTTTACCTGAGCCTTCAGTTCTGTCAACAGTGTCAGAACTTTTGTATCAATAGCTGAAAGTGAAAACCAGAGATCTATGGTCCAAGAAGCTCACTTGAATTGAAAACTATCACTTAATGTAAAGATTATGGCCAAATGACTATCAAATGATTTGGATGAAATGTCATCTGTAATGCAGAGGAGTTAGAGGACTACTTTTAAGACATTTCTGTCAAAACCAAATCAAAATATCCCCAATGCGATGCAGCCAATATCCACTTTTACCATCTGAAGTGTATATAAACTTACAGTTGTCATAGTAACTGTAACGAACAGCCGAGCAGAGCCACAGCAAACCCCCGTCGGTGGAAAAGCATGCTCACCCACCAAGGGTGGTTTACTGCGCTATATACCTAACACTTTCTCGATTCACAAACTTTCCAGTTTCTAATTTGCATATTAAAAGCACTTAATATGCCGCTAATACCTTGCACCAATGTATTCTACAAGGGAGGCTATCCCCTCACAGTAACCAAAGTTCTTATTTGATAAGAACAAAAACAAATATATGTTGGGGCTTATGTTAGAAATAGAGGATCTTACAAGAGTGGTCATTTCATGACATTTATTAAACGAGCCTTGGGCGAGTTTAATAAATGTCATATGAAATGACCATCAGTGTAAAATCCCTTTTATCATATAGCTTTTAAAATAGGACTTTATCGCGTCTAAAGTGGACATATTTTTAATTAAAATTTACATGGTTGTTAGGGACGTTGTCCATGATGTTACGTATTCCCGCAAAAGTGTTAATACACAAGTGATCATACGAATTTTATGACATGACGTTATCCACTGGAAGACATATGATAAACATGCATACCAATATAACTTTACTATTTTTTCAAACTTCAAACATTAATTGTCACGTACGTAAGTGTATTCAGCCAATCTAAATGACTATTTCAGTCATGGAGGTAAAATACTACATGTATGTATACAGTCTATGCAAGAATATGTACCTGATACTTTTGGTTTGGCAACATTACCAAACAGGGATGGTGTTGTATTAGTTGTTTTTGGAGTGGTTGGCGAAGCTCCTCTGTTTGGAATTGGTGACGGCAAGCGTGGCACTGGTGGAAACTGACCAGCTGATGCAGACTTTCTTGGTGATTTTCTCCTTACTATGTTCTCTATACGCTGGGTCTCCTCATCATCTGAGTCTGGAATATCTCGCAACTGCGAAGACTTCTTCGAGCTGACGTGGGATTTCGGCCTCAGAGGAGCCTCTTCTTCAGATTCTGAAGAATCGAAACGTCTGTTCGGTCTGAAAACAAAACCTTTTAATGTTAAACTTCACATTGTGTTATATGTCACCGATGCAAGATTTAATATGTTTGAAAACTAAAAATACTGAAATATAACAAGCATGGATTTATATCACAGGGCTGACTTTCATTCCATTTATCGCACAGTTGATGTCATAAAAACTATGATGTTTTCGTGTATATACAGTAAAACAATTGATAACATTACATATTAACTAGTACTGCGTGTAGATACTTAAAAGGTACAAGTAGGCAATGATCAGGAAAATGCGCAATCAGAAAGAAAACTTTATTTTACTAGCATTCAACACAGACACACAGGGTGCAGCATCAACTGCTTATTTATTCGCCTAGATGCATTTTAAGTGGGCTATTTTGCACCCTTGTTATATAGATAATTTTACATGCAACAAGCAAGTTTTCTGGCAATGCAGAATGTATACATAGAATAATTCATTACATCTTCTTTCTCTTTGTCTGGCCAATGTCATCCTCTGCCTCTGTTTGAATGTCTGAAGTTACTTCAGCCTGCTTCAATTTTGAACGAGCCTTTTCATATGAATCTGAAACATTTAAATGATGCAGTTAGAAATCACCACATAAGGTAATACCGGTAATGATTTTTTTAATGTTATGAAGCTGAAACTATGAATATTGTTATGTTTTTTTTTAATCAGCCTATATCTGTGATTGTCATTGTCCTGATAACATTATATCCAAAATCATTCAGTCATGTTTGGATCGACAGACTGTTTTGAAAATTTGACATCTCAATTCGAAGCCTGAAATTCTACCAATACGCCACACAGCTCCTGCCAGATAATTTTAATGCCAAATGGCAGCAACTATAGCTGGGATTCAAAGTCAGCAGATTTATATTTTCGCATTTTTAGTCCTCTGTTGGCTGTGATTTCAATAAATTTGTGGGTGATTTAGTAAGGATTTTGTCCTTGAAAATTAAGGACAGATTTTTTTTTTATTTTCTGGTTTACAGATCCTCCTGTTTCATATTTTCCAAAATTTAAATAAAAGTTAATGAAACTTTAGTATTCTTATTTTGTTTTCTTCTTCTGACTCTCCCAAGTTGGACAAATTTAAATAAAAGATATACATGCACTTCAACTTGCATCCAAGCATTTAATCAGTGTATGTATATAGATTGAGACATCATCAATCTGGTGCATTATGGAAGCATGGATGGCTATTTCAAAAGCGCAGAGACATTTTTACGAAAGCGCAGCAAGTTTGTAGTGAAAAGTAGGGCTGGGACGATATTATCGTGATACAATATATTGTTATACGGACTTTGGCGACACGCGTATCGCTATACTGAGTGCTGTATCGCGATATTTTCAGAGATTAAAAAAATGCCAAATTTTGGTTAATATTTTGCCATAAAAATAAGTTATGGTACATTTAATTATTTTATTTTGCTATTTCCAAGATCAACAAAGGAAAAGGCCCTAAAAGGGCATAAAAAGTTAACTGAAAGTATCATCCTAATTCTTCCCATTCATACAGGGCAACCATAATATATACAAATTGTTTATAATTTGCTTTCACTTAAAATTTCTTGAAAAAGAAAGAGAGAAATGCCAATTTGTATGCAAAGTCTCCTTGAGACAAGCCCCTTTAACATGCTTAAACTGACTTGATTAACCTGAAAATGTCTCTTAAAGACTTAATCTCTATAGTATTAAAATATCGTGATACGTATCATGATATGCTCATTACATATCACAATATATCGCTTTACCAAAATTTCTTCGATACCCAGCCCTAGTGAAAAGCGCAGATTTTTTTTTTCACAACTTAAACATGTAATAAAAGAGGGGATTTTCATTTCATCAGAGTGAGTTTAAAACTAGATTTGTAGTTATTATCTTTATTAATTAACATATATAATTCTTGCGACTTGTGAACTTGCCTGATTCATATAATACTCGAACCATATGAACACTGAAGTCATCGAATGTGGGACTCGATCTACTCCTAACTGCATTTTGTACTTTAGTGGTCGACTTCCACTTTGGCCAGTAGGTTTTCGTCTTTTTGTCGTGCAGCCAGTTTGATGCCACAACATCCACTTCCTGCTCCTTCAGAAATTCAACTACAGCATACCTGTTCAGTTGAAATATTTTTTTAAGTTATATTGAACCGAAAATTTGAAGACATATATTAATTTCATAATATAGTACTTCAGAGATTATGATATTGTTCACAAAATGTAGCCATGTGTTTGCCATCTTGATTTAATATTCCATACCTTGATTGGTAGCTGTTCATAGTAATCCAAAATATTGGGTATCATATCAATCACTAGTGAAAATAACAATTTCAATTCTGGGGTGATACTATCACATTTATTTATGTTATATATACATTAATTTCACTGCTATTTAAAGTATAAAATAAAGCTATACATAAATATATCCAAACAGACACACCTTAAAAGAATTGTGTGCAGAAGTATAGTAATTTGTATAACATTTATAAGGATCCAAACTATGAAAAATAAACATAAAATGTCATATTTTAAGTTTTCACCTGTGGCAATGTCCAATTTTAATATACTCAACAAAAAAGAACACAAAGATGGAGTTTACACGTTAATTACTTAATTAATGACTGAAATTCTAAATGTTATTATTTATTTCATTAGGCTTTTGAAGTTAAACCATTGCTGTTTGACTTTAAACACTTAATTTTGTTGGCCATGACCATTACAGTTCATTAAATGTGTAAAAAGTCTTGCCGGTTTTAATATAGGGTTTATTTACCATTATTAATGTCATTTTTTGTTCAAAGGTTGTTAAATGACAAGAGCTGCCAAGCCTTTCAAATCAGTTTTTGAAAAAAAATACAAATAAAGATGGAAAGAATAACTGTACATCCAAACACTTGCATCAATCATTGTAGACGGAATTAAAAAGAAATTTTATGGGACTTTTAAACATTTGACTCCGCACCCCTGGTTTTTGACAGATCTCTGAAGTGAGGTTTTGATCTCTCATATTTTAAGACATCACAGAATAGCAAGTATTTGGAATGAAATCAATGAAATAAATTTTTGTCATCACTTATAAGAGTTATAAAAATGATGAATGTTACACTTGCATTTCTTATTTTGTTAGATATAGGTATATTTATGCATATACATCAATTTTAAGTTTACACTAACAGCATATGGAACATGTACTTCACCAAACACTGTCTGTAAATGGAAAAGCAATAAATTCCCGTTTGAAAGGAAATAAAACACACTTTGATTGTATCTCACAAAGTTTTGCAACCTGCAGATTTGTCCCTAATGCTGAAACTCTATGAATACCCAACAGGCTAGAGGACAGTGGAGTCTCAAAGAAAGATGAACTTCTTCTAAAACTATAATAAACAATATAAATTTCAGATTCATATGTAACAATATTTTGTACCAAACCAACAGCATCAGATATGCGCACACAAGAATCTTTTGAGTTCAATTTCAAGCAAAATTTCTCTGTTTGAACAGATCGAAACTGAATACAAGAACCTGCTGGTAAAGAAGAATGAAGTGGACCACGATTATGCTCTTTCTTCAATACTGGAAAACTTTCACTCACTTCTGAGTCAGTTTGCT
This sequence comes from Rugalucina vietnamica, assembly GCA_964017185.1. Classification (NCBI taxonomy): domain Eukaryota; kingdom Metazoa; phylum Mollusca; class Bivalvia; order Lucinida; family Lucinidae; genus Rugalucina; species Rugalucina vietnamica. The sequence continues at coordinate 19,722,487 of OZ024879.1, forward strand.
CAGAAAGTCTTCGAATCACTTGTTCCAAAGGAAAAGATGGCTTTCTAACGAGTCGTTTTAATTTCTGTAGAAAGTTTTCAAATGGGAACGAAGAAATATTGTCGAGACCACCAAAATGCAGGGCATCATTTGCAAGATGAACTAAGCCGTGAACATTATATACTGCCATATCATTTCCATACATCTGGCAAAAGTGTGTAACAAAAGCAACAAGTAGACTATGGGCATACTCACTATAAGTTTGACATAGACTTGCATTCAAAAGGATATGAAGTGCAGCTGACAATACCACAAAATTGTCATACATATTGTCATGAATGGTCTTCAAAAGAACAACTGGCCCAGTGTACAACAAAAACTGTCTAAATTCAGTGGCTTTCCAACGATCAATCTCAGCTAAGGATCTGGGTTTCCTTGAAAATTCACATGGGATATTGTCCTTCAAGCTCAAAAGATGGTCAGATATCTCTGTAATAACCCTAGATCCAAGTCTGCAAATCAAAGGTCCTTTCATCCACAGTAAGATCAGTCGCTTCATTACCCCAAGGCATACTAAATGCATATAGTCAATTGGAAATTGTGACACCATGCCTAAATTTATCTGACAAAAAGGGGTAGGACCTTTGTGGTGTTCTTCATCTGCCATTTCATTGAATGAAGCATCAGTTCTCAAAGGAGCATTTGTCTCTGGGTAGGTCATTTTCCTAGCCCAGACACCATTCTGAGTACATTTATCACAACCATGATAACCTGAATATAACTTTGTATTCTTCACAAAAGCTCTTGCTGGTGTGTCACAAATAACAGATGTTATTTTCACTTTCAATGTCAAATTATCATAATTAAAGCCATTGATTTGGAGCTCACAATATTCTTCAACAAACCTCTGCAAATATGAATTAAGATCAGCTGGTTTACACTTTCCAGAAAATAAACCTATGATAAAAGGCTCTTGGTTTGGTACATTCTCCAATCTTCCTAGTATAGGCCAAAACTGATGACTAGTACTCTTAAACAGAGGAAGGCCATCTATATTGATCTGCAGTCCAAAACAGTAGTCATTAACAAGAATTTCCAAGCAATTCTTAATTTTTGCCTTAATTCCTGCTTCTATTCCAAAATGATAGTACTGGCCGCCACATATTTCCAATATATCATATCTTGTGAAGGTCTTGAGCAGGGTTCTTGGGTCTTTGGGTAATATGGGACAAATGGGTTTAAGTATTGCCAGCAGTTCACTAAGGGATATATTTGAAATTTGGTATTTCACTGCCCAGTCTTTGAGCTTTCCAGGTAACAAATCTACAAAAGATTCATCAACAGAGTCAGGCTCTAAATCAGATGAATCAGAGTCAGTTTCACAATCCTGCTGGTGAAAATATTGTTCAATATCTTCCTGATCATCATGATCATTGTTTCCTGCCATGTCAATATCCTCTTGCAGTTCCTGATCTTCACAAACAGAGGAAGGCATATCTGGATTTTCAAAATTAACATTATCATGGTTTGAAGTTGATGGCGGCTGATGAAAAGAGAGATTCTCAGACTCTGATATATCATATTCTTCCTGCTCAGTGGAACTTATTGCAGTCTCTATATCAGTCAGCTGACTTGATACACTAGCTCGCACTCTCCTTCTAACTGACCAGTATGATAAAATTTTTTCTTCTTTGGACATATTTATTTCAATTTAAAGTGAGCTTTGTTTAAAACCGATGTACTTTAACATTGATCTGTACACCACAATGAATATACTTTGGCTACATTTTGCTCACATTATTGAACTTTTCAACTGTCCTTTTTAAAGCTTTTAATAGAAATTTAAAAAAAAAAAGTATCATTGCTGTAATTTTTCTTTCTGAGTTACAGTAAAGGAGTTTGACTTAAACTGAATGGCTTTAAATTTACCTGAAATAGAAAATTTAAAACTAGATCATGTCACGTCGCGTGACACGATGTTCATTTAAGAAATAAATTTCATTTTTCTGTTGTTCATGGAGCTATGAACCGCAGTGGGTTGTGTGCAAAGTGTATGTAAGCTTTGCTAGCGACCCACTGCGGTTCATAGCTCAATGAACAACAGAAAAAATAAACTCATTGCTTGTATTTACATTCATTTATCTGTATCGCTACTTGAAAAATCACCAAGGCGGTCACATTTACAAGCAGACAGAGAATCTACACACAGTGTGTGTTCAAACAGCGGAACGGCATCAATGTTTAGTAACGTCCAATCAGATTGGAGAGATTCATGTTTTTTGATGTCAAGTTTGGATTACGTCGCGTCGCGTGACACGATGTTGTTCATGGAAGTATGAACACAGCTAGATGAACATCTACGGAGGTTGTAGAAAAATATAAATATAATGTATTTACTATTTAAGTCTGGTATGCCCGGTATTTTGCTACTTCTATTTCAAGATTTATATGTATACATGTATATAAGCTTATGCTTGATATAAAATTCTAGATACGTGAAGGATATTTAATTCAAAAATAGAATGTTGTCGTTGGTTCAACAGCGTTTTCCCTGGCGCACAAAAATGTGCATTTTGACCCCTTTTTAACTCCAATGACCCCCAAAACTGTCAAGAGAGGGGACAATGATGTCCCCCAAAATTCTCAAATATTTCTGTTTCCTGAAGTAAATGTCCCCCAACTGAATTCTCAACACTGTCTTCAAAATGTCCCTCAGAAGCTGCCAGTAGTGGGACATTGGTCCCCTAAATTGTTTTACCGATATAAAAAAATAAAAAATACTGACCCTTTGTAGGTGTCATAAGATATCTAAAAGACAAACATATTATGTGACATTGTCAAGCCTTTTTAGCTCAAGTTGACATCATTTTCAAAATAGTAGCAAATTTTAATAGCATACAAATTTAGCTTTAATATTTGGTGAATATCGCAATTGTATTTTCTGATTTAAAACAGAATGACAAGAATATAGTTTTTTTACATAAATTTCTATGTCATAAAAAACAAGCATTTCTTAATTTCCTATAATGCAGTGGCCAGGTGGTACAGCATAATTCAGACACTAAATCAACCACTTGTGATGCTGTGTTGTGTCAAATTAACTCCCAAGAATATTTTATAATAACCAGGTAGTGGTGGCTCTGTCCGGACATGACTGAAAATTGTTGAGTGCAACTTTCAAGCCTCTATACAAACCAACGAACAATATAGTACATACAACATGGCTGTACAAACAGCCAAATTTGCAGATGGTTAACTAGCAAGACAAACTCCACAACCATAATTTTAGTTAAACAAATCATCACTCATCAGAGGTAAAATCACCAAGACTAGTCAAGTGTGTAGTCATTTATAACCATGCGGCACCCAACCCCCAACCCAGGCAGGGGAATAGCAGGGATTAGATTTTGGTCCAGCAAATTGGTTAATCCCTGCTAAAATCCTTTCTCAGCCATTTGGTAAAAGTACTTAATCATATATCTCATGACAATAATTTCGAAAGGACGAGCGGTTTAGAGCGCCGTTTCTTCGTCATCAATCATCTCATTGCTTTGTCTGGCGTTCGACCCTCACTGGCCACATGTAAGGCAAGCCATGGTCTGCTTGCGGGTGTGTCAGCTGTTTATTCTCGGGGTTCTCCAGTTTTTGCCCCACCCAGTACTAATTGGCCTGTCTCATTATGAACTGACATATCTTGAAAGGGACTGAATTATATAATTATTTCAAGACTTTTGGAAACTACCACAGATGAAAGAAATAGTGTATGGCAGCTGCACATTCTCCACTCCCCTTGGATCTAGCATCTTCCATTTTGGCTGATCACATGATCATTTTTACAGGCGCACATTTATATTGGTTGATTCCCGCTTTGTGTCTTAGTATAAAGTACAGCATGGCTGTGGAATGGACCCAGTGGAATGGGCCCGGGTAAATTTTTACTCAACACGTCATGAGGACGTACATTTGGATTTCTTGATTAATAACTTTTGCATTATCGGCTGGTTTCCAGCTTATAAAAATCAATACTGGAAATACAGGTAACCAAACCCCCCCCCCCCCCGACCTTGAGGCCATGGTGGTAAATGGTTACCTGCTTTTCCAATATTGATTATTTCTGAGCCGGAAACCTGCTGATAATGCAAAAATGGTGAATTCATCAATCGAATCATGGCCAACTGCAATCCACTGGTGCTAATCCTCAGAATTAAGGGCATACCAGTATAACGGCAAAGCAAAAATTCATCATGATCACCATATATGATACTGAAAGGTCAAATATTTGACCTGCATGCTACTAAACACATGTATTTCCAATGACAGTCATCGCTATCAAACATGATTGCATCTTATAAATTTATAAACTTTTATAGGCAAAAAAGGTTGACAAGTAAAATGAGACTTAATTCATTCATGCCTGCACGTCATATTTTGCTTCTTTGTTGTGAAACATTACGCACTTACCCAACCAGTCTCACACTGGGAATTGTATTAATAAAAACCATGAAAACTAAACTTTAAACAATCCCGGCTGATCAGATGAATCACTGCTGATAGAATTACACCATGCATGTATGCCAGTCCGAAATACCAAGCCAGGCGAATATGCCACGCTGTACTTTATATCAATACACTTAGAGATGGTCTAAAGACCGTAGGCCTATCAAAGGAAAATCTACTTCAATGTTGTATTATTTTTTTCTAAATCAAAAAAATACAGCCCATGTAGCAGAACTTCTTTCAACTATTGATTGCTTGTACCTTTTTTGAATTACTATGCAAAGCCAATGGATACATGAGTGCATGTGTTGTTTGCTCAGTTAAAATTTGAAGTAGAATTTTCTTTTGTCGGTCCCGGTTGTGAAATGATCACTTAAAATACAATAAATTCTAGATTAAATTTAGAATATATTTAATAACTTACATTTTGGTGAATATTTTACTCCTCTTCTTCAAAACTTGGATGATGAGAACACTAGCTGCTGCTGCACACTAATTAATTAAACTGTATATATGTATATTTCTATCGACTGTAGGAACCTTTCTGCAGTTTGAAATCGCTGATAACACATGGATAAGAAAGTTTCTCACAGTATCAAGTATCACACTAATGGCAAAATCAATTTGTTGCCTAGGTAACCAGAGTTCAGCATGGTTAACTGGGGGTTAAACAGAGTAATAAGACTGATAAAAGAACATACAGATAACAAATTATGCATCATTACCACCTGCACCGCTGCTATCTAATGGAAATGCAAGCTGGAGTCCATTTATGATTTATTAATATATTTATAATTTATTTATTTTCTATCAGTGATTTTAGTCTTATTTCTCTTTAAGATCTCCATTTTCATCTGCTTTTAATTAAAATAAGTTCCACATCGCACCAACGTCGAACCAACGGTGTCCGACCCACCGTTGCCATACAACGTCGGTCCCACGTCGCATCGGTACTTCCAACCACAATCTTCAAAATCGTATATAAGACAACAATAAAGCTATAAAGCATTTTTATGTTTGCCAAGATGTATTGCGTTGCAACTTCAGATGGTATTTATTATACAACCACCATATATTAACCAACGTCGAAGCAACGTCGCATCCACGTGGTCACTCCCACACAAACATACCGCCCACATTGCGACCGTATGCCCACGTGGATCCCACGTAAGCTTGCTATCTGGGTAGCCATCTGTCCGAAATGTAGTAAGTGTTTGCTTTTTCCTGTCTTATAACCGATTTTGACCCCACGTTGTGTCAAAATGGGGTTTCATGTACTCGTACAGATAAAGATGTTTCCAACAGATTTAATTGTTTACCTGGGTATTAGGAACAGTGAGTAACACAAATATTGTTTGACACCATTTACAATTAGGGAACTATGTAAATACAAAATTAAAGTAAGATCCTTTTGAAACAATACAAACATTCAAAGGGAATTATTATGGGTCATATTACGCAATTTCGGATAATGAACCCTCATCAGTGGCCATTTACATCAAGAAAACGTGTCCATGTAATGAATTGTCCCATTGAACCCCACTTTATAAAGCAAAACTGGGGTATGCTGGAGTATACCTATTTGTTCTTACTCTTTGCCCCAAAACATAGATTGTGGGCACTATGTTTTGAGCGAAAGTAAGAAAAATATAAACATTTTTAGCTGAAAATTTTCTATTTTAAAAGCTCAAAAAATCTCTGTATATTATTGGGTCAGTTTTTGTAATGTAAGCCGGCAACGAAAGCCAGATAATGGGCTGGATTTGGCATTTATCTCCGTTATGTTTCCTTAAGTGTTGCTTAAGCATAGAGCAAGTGTTGGATTTGTGGTTACATGCTGCTAAAATATTATTCATTTGGACATTAGTTATCAAGTCAACAAACTAATTTTCTGCTCACAATTTTGATTTGTATATTTTGATATTAACTGTCTAACAGTTGAATGTTAACATACAGTACGCCACTGATTTTCGTTTCAGCTATATCATGTGCAGTACCTAGTGATTCGAATGCAGTGCGAAATCCGGACCAGGGCTCAATTGACTATCAAACCAGTGTGACATTTACGTGTAACAATGGATTTGCGTATCAAGATGGAACGATGACTAAGACGAGACACTGCGAGGCAACTGGACAGCTGTCTGGAGTAGACGAAGAATGTGCTGGTATTTATTGTATTATAACTTCATATGTCGTGTTATATTAAAGTATACTGCTTACCTAGTGGCCACCTATAGCTGGGAAATAGCTGGATATGTTCCATTTGTGTTGTACCTGATTGTATATTTTCTTTTTACCGCCTTGCTTTTTGCCGTTCTGAATGCTTCGTGTCCTGACAATTGATTACTTTTACATTTTGATTGTGCGTTATAATTAAAAGTTACAAGTAGGCAATGATCAGGAAAAGGCGCAGTCGGAAAAAAATCTCACTCCAAAAACCTAGGTGGGTAACATAAATTGATAATTAGGTACTTATACTTAGAAAACATATAGTAAGCCGAGTGAGCAGCTATTTCCCAATAGACGGCCACTCAGTATCCGAACTTAAATAAAAATATGAAGACGTACATATGGTTAAAACAGCACAAAAATTCTACACAAAACATAAAACAAATGGAACCACAACAAAAGTATCGCATTGGAACAATCTGTAATATAAAGTTACTGGGGGAGGCTTAAACCGGTTTTACACCGTTGCCCATGCATTTGAATGGGGAAAATTGTCAAAATGTCATTTGAAGGGAAAAACTTGCAGGAAATGGGCAAATGGACTGAAGATTTGTGATTCTGAAAAACTGAACCACAGACTCTGTTTTGTCCCAACCCCGGGGAAATATACATGCATGTTACCATGATATTCAAAGATTTTCTTCTCTGAAACCGCTTGAACAATCAAAGCCAAATTTCATGTGGAGCATCCTTAAGAAGCACGAAAAAAACTATTGAAATAGTCCAGGTCACAGATGGCCGCCATTACTATCAATAACAAAAAGCTTTAAAACTCCTGTTCTGAAGAACCAGAAAGCCAATGATTTTGAAACTCAGCATGTAGCAATTGGGTAAGGAGTTCCACTAAGTTTATATAAATCATGACCCTGGGATGACCTTGACATATTTTACGGCAAGGTCAACTTAGGTCATCCATGCATATGAATGGGGAAAATTGTCAAAATGTCATTTGAAGGGGAAAACTTGAAGGAAATAGGCAAATGGGCTGAAGATTTATGATTCAAATAAAAATTGGAACCCCTAGGCTGGTTTATATGAAATGCTCAAGATCTCTTAAAAATTTTAAACAAGAAACAAGGAGATGTTGGTTGTGTATAATAAAAATAAGACTGAGATCCTTTAAGAGCAGTGGGCATATAAATGGGAAAGGGGATGGGCCATATTGCTGTCTCGGCTACTTAAGCCTCTTCAGTAACCCTTTATATTGGGCAAAATGGAGCCAAAGTGAAATACTGTAATTTTGCAACTTTCAACAGATATTCGATACAAAATATGATCCAAATAGAGCCAAACATATTAAACGTTGGCTAGAGAATAAATCTAAAAATGCATCAAATATTGGATAAAGCCGTATTACAAAATTAGTGGCCAAAGTCTACGAACTTAAATCCAAAACCACGTATGATGATTCAAACCAACTGATTTATCAAGCAAAATATATTGTGACATTATCGGCATATGCAAAAACAAATAACACTCCTGCTTAACGCAATATAAAATGACATAATATCTTTGTACGTCTCCAGCGAGCTCAAATACCGCATTACACTTGTAGAAATTCTGATGTCACTGAAGGACACAGTCGTAAAGGTTTTATTGTAATTTATTAGACAAAGATGATTTAGCCATGTGTCCGAAATGTAGTAAGTGTTTGTTTGTTCCTGTCTTATAACCGATTGTGACCCCACGTTGTGTCAAAATGGGGGTTCATGTACTCGTACAGATAAAGAAGTATCCAACAGATGTAATTGTTTACCTGGGTATTAGGAACAGTGAGTAACAGAAATATTGTTTGACCCCATTTACATATAGGGAACTATATAAATACAAAATTAGAGTTAGTTCCTTTTGAAACAGTACAAACATTCAAAGGGAATTATTATGGGTTATATTACGCAATTTCTGATAATGAACCCTCATCAGTGGCCATTTTCATCAAGAAAACATGTCCATGTAATGTATTCTCCCATTGAACCCCGCCTTTATAAAGCAAAACTGGGGTATGCAGGAGTATACCTATTTGTTCTTACTCTTTGCCCGAAAACATAGATTGTGGCCGCCTCGCGAAGGCGGTGCTAACGTGTACCCACAATCTATGTTTTGAGCAAAAGTAAGAATAATATCAACATTATTCACCCGAATATTTTCTATTTTAAAAGCTCAAAAATCTCTGTATATTATTGGGCAAGTTTTCGTAATGTAGGCCGGCAACGAAAGCCAGATAATGGGCTGCATTTGGCATTTATCTCCGCCATGTTTCCTTTAGTGTTGCTTTAGCATCGAGCAAGTGTTGGATTTGTGGTTACATGCTGCTAAAATATTATTCATTCGGACATTAGTTATCAAGTCAACAAACTAATTATTTGCTCACAGTTTTAATTAGTATATTTTGATATTAACTGTCTAATAGTTGAATGTTTACATACAGTACGCCACTGATTTTCGTTTCAGTTGTATCATGTACAGTACCTAGTGATTCGAATGCAGTGCGAAATCCGGATCAGGGCTCAATTGACTATGAAACCAGTGTGACATTTACGTGTAACAATGGATTTGCGTATCAAGATGGAACGATGACTAAGACGAGACACTGCGAGGCAACTGGACAGCTGTCTGGAGTAGACGAAGAATGTGCTGGTATTTATTGTATTATAACTTCATATGTCGTGTTATATTAAAGTATACTGCTTACCTAGTGGCCACCTATAGCTGGGAAATAGCTGGATATGTTCCATTTGTGTTGTACCTGATTGTATATTTTCTTTTTACCGCCTTGCTTTTTGCCGTTCTGAATGCTTCGTGTCCTGACAATTGATTACTTTTACATTTTGATTGTGCGTTATAATTAAAAGTTACAAGTAGGCAATGATCAGGAAAAGGCGCAGTCGGAAAAAAATCTCACTCCAAAAACCTAGGTGGGTAACATAAATTGATAATTAGGTACTTATACTTAGAAAACATATAGTAAGCCGAGTGAGCAGCTATTTCCCAATAGACGGCCACTCAGTATCCGAACTTAAATAAAAATATGAAGACGTACATATGGTTAAAACAGCACAAAAATTCTACACAAAACATAAAACAAATGGAACCACAACAAAAGTATCGCATTGGAACAATCTGTAATATAAAGTTACTGGGGGAGGCTTAAACCGGTTTTACACCGTTGCCCATGCATTTGAATGGGGAAAATTGTCAAAATGTCATTTGAAGGGAAAAACTTGCAGGAAATGGGCAAATGGACCGAAGATTTATGATTCTGAAAAACTGAACCACAGACTCTGTTTTGTCCCAACCCCGGGGAAATATACATGCATGTTACCATGATATTCAAAGATTTTCTTCTCTGAAACCGCTTGAACAATCAAAGCCAAATTTCATGTGGAGCATCCTTAGGAAGGACGAAAAAAACTATTGAAATAGTCCAGGTCACAGATGGCCGCCATTACTATCAATAACAAAAAGCTTTAAAACTCCTGTTCTGAAGAACCAGAAAGCCAATGATTTTGAAACTCAGCATGTAGCAATTGGGTAAGGAGTTCCACTAAGTTTATATAAATCATGACCCTGGGATGACCTTGACATATTTTACGGCAAGGTCAACTTAGGTCATCCATGCATATGAATGGGGAAAATTGTCAAAATGTCATTTGAAGGGGAAAACTTGAAGGAAATAGGCAAATGGGCTGAAGATTTATGATTCAAATAAAATTGGAACCCCTAGGCTGGTTTATATGAAATGCTCAAGATTTCTTAAAAATTTTAAACAAGAAACAAGGAGATGTTGGTTGTGTATAATAAAAATAAGACTGAGATCCTTTAAGAGCAGTGGGCATATAAATGGGAAAGGGGATGGGCCATATTGCTGTCTCGGCTACTTAAGCCTCTTCAGTAACCCTTTATATTGGGCAAATGGAGCCAAAGTGAAATACTGTAATTTTGCAACTTTCAACAGATATTCGATACAAAATATGATCCAAATAGAGCCAAACATATTAAACGTTGGCTAGAGAATAAATCTAAAAATGCATCAAATATTGGATAAAGCCGTATTACAAAATTAGTGGCCAAAGTCTACGAACTTAAATCCAAAACCACGTATGATGATTCAAACCAACTGATTTATCAAGCAAAATATATTGTGACATTATCGGCATATGCAAAAACAAATAACACTCCTGCTTAACGCAATATAAAATGACATAATATCTTTGTACGTCTCCAGCGAGCTCAAATACCGCATTACACTTGTAGAAATTCTGATGTCACTGAAGGACACAGTCGTAAAGGTTTTATTGTAATTTATTAGACAAAGATGATTTAGCCATGTGTCCGAAATGTAGTAAGTGTTTGTTTGTTCCTGTCTTATAACCGATTGTGACCCCACGTTGTGTCAAAATGGGGGTTCATGTACTCGTACAGATAAAGAGGTATCCAACAGATGTAATTGTTTACCTGGGTATTAGGAACAGTGAGTAACAGAAATATTGTTTGACCCCATTTACATATAGGGAACTATATAAATACAAAATTAGAGTTATTTCCTTTTGAAACAGTACAAACATTCAAAGGGAATTATTATGGGTTATATTACGCAATTTCTGATAATGAACCCTCATCAGTGGCCATTTTCATCAAGAAAACATGTCCATGTAATGTATTCTCCCATTGAACCCCGCCTTTATAAAGCAAAACTGGGGTATGCAGGAGTATACCTATTTGTTCTTACTCTTTGCCCGAAAACATAGATTGTGGCCGCCTCGCGAAGGCGGTGCTAACGTGTACCCACAATCTATGTTTTGAGCAAAAGTAAGAATAATATCAACATTATTCACCCGAATATTTTCTATTTTAAAAGCTCAAAAATCTCTGTATATTATTGGGCAAGTTTTCGTAATGTAGGCCGGCAACGAAAGCCAGATAATGGGCTGCATTTGGCATTTATCTCCGCCATGTTTCCTTTAGTGTTGCTTTAGCATCGAGCAAGTGTTGGATTTGTGGTTACATGCTGCTAAAATATTATTCATTCGGACATTAGTTATCAAGTCAACAAACTAATTATTTGCTCACAGTTTTAATTAGTATATTTTGATATTAACTGTCTAATAGTTGAATGTTTACATACAGTACGCCACTGATTTTCGTTTCAGTTGTATCATGTACAGTACCTAGTGATTCGAATGCAGTGCGAAATCCGGATCAGGGCTCAATTGACTATCAAACCAGTGTGACATTTACGTGTAACAATGGATTTGCGTATCAAGATGGAACGATGACTAAGACGAGACACTGCGAGGCAACTGGACAGCTGTCTGGAGTAGACGAAGAATGTGCTGGTATTTATTGTATTATAACTTCATATGTCGTGTTATATTAAAGTATACTGCTTACCTAGTGGCCACCTATAGCTGGGAAATAGCTGGATATGTTCCATTTGTGTTGTACCTGATTGTATATTTTCTTTTTACCGCCTTGCTTTTTGCCGTTCTGAATGCTTCGTGTCCTGACAATTGATTACTTTTACATTTTGATTGTGCGTTATAATTAAAAGTTACAAGTAGGCAATGATCAGGAAAAGGCGCAGTCGGAAAAAAATCTCACTCCAAAAACCTAGGTGGGTAACATAAATTGATAATTAGGTACTTATACTTAGAAAACATATAGTAAGCCGAGTGAGCAGCTATTTCCCAATAGACGGCCACTCAGTATCCGAACTTAAATAAAAATATGAAGACGTACATATGGTTAAAACAGCACAAAAATTCTACACAAAACATAAAACAAATGGAACCACAACAAAAGTATCGCATTGGAACAATCTGTAATATAAAGTTACTGGGGGAGGCTTAAACCGGTTTTACACCGTTGCCCATGCATTTGAATGGGGAAAATTGTCAAAATGTCATTTGAAGGGAAAAACTTGCAGGAAATGGGCAAATGGACCGAAGATTTATGATTCTGAAAAACTGAACCACAGACTCTGTTTTGTCCCAACCCCGGGGAAATATACATGCATGTTACCATGATATTCAAAGATTTTCTTCTCTGAAACCGCTTGAACAATCAAAGCCAAATTTCATGTGGAGCATCCTTAGGAAGGACGAAAAAAACTATTGAAATAGTCCAGGTCACAGATGGCCGCCATTACTATCAATAACAAAAAGCTTTAAAACTCCTGTTCTGAAGAACCAGAAAGCCAATGATTTTGAAACTCAGCATGTAGCAATTGGGTAAGGAGTTCCACTAAGTTTATATAAATCATGACCCTGGGATGACCTTGACATATTTTACGGCAAGGTCAACTTAGGTCATCCATGCATATGAATGGGGAAAATTGTCAAAATGTCATTTGAAGGGGAAAACTTGAAGGAAATAGGCAAATGGGCTGAAGATTTATGATTCAAATAAAAATTGGAACCCCTAGGCTGGTTTATATGAAATGCTCAAGATTTCTTAAAAATTTTAAACAAGAAACAAGGAGATGTTGGTTGTGTATAATAAAAATAAGACTGAGATCCTTTAAGAGCAGTGGGCATATAAATGGGAAAGGGGATGGGCCATATTGCTGTCTCGGCTACTTAAGCCTCTTCAGTAACCCTTTATATTGGGCAAAATGGAGCCAAAGTGAAATACTGTAATTTTGCAACTTTCAACAGATATTCGATACAAAATATGATCCAAATAGAGCCAAACATATTAAACGTTGGCTAGAGAATAAATCTAAAAATGCATCAAATATTGGATAAAGCCGTATTACAAAATTAGTGGCCAAAGTCTACGAACTTAAATCCAAAACCACGTATGATGATTCAAACCAACTGATTTATCAAGCAAAATATATTGTGACATTATCGGCATATGCAAAAACAAATAACACTCCTGCTTAACGCAATATAAAATGACATAATATCTTTGTACGTCTCCAGCGAGCTCAAATACCGCATTACACTTGTAGAAATTCTGATGTCACTGAAGGACACAGTCGTAAAGGTTTTATTGTAATTTATTAGACAAAGATGATTTAGCCATGTGTCCGAAATGTAGTAAGTGTTTGTTTGTTCCTGTCTTATAACCGATTGTGACCCCACGTTGTGTCAAAATGGGGGTTCATGTACTCGTACAGATAAAGAGGTATCCAACAGATGTAATTGTTTACCTGGGTATTAGGAACAGTGAGTAACAGAAATATTGTTTGACCCCATTTACATATAGGGAACTATATAAATACAAAATTAGAGTTAGTTCCTTTTGAAACAGTACAAACATTCAAAGGGAATTATTATGGGTTATATTACGCAATTTCTGATAATGAACCCTCATCAGTGGCCATTTTCATCAAGAAAACATGTCCATGTAATGTATTCTCCCATTGAACCCCGCCTTTATAAAGCAAAACTGGGGTATGCAGGAGTATACCTATTTGTTCTTACTCTTTGCCCGAAAACATAGATTGTGGCCGCCTCGCGAAGGCGGTGCTAACGTGTACCCACAATCTATGTTTTGAGCAAAAGTAAGAATAATATCAACATTATTCACCCGAATATTTTCTATTTTAAAAGCTCAAAAATCTCTGTATATTATTGGGCAAGTTTTCGTAATGTAGGCCGGCAACGAAAGCCAGATAATGGGCTGCATTTGGCATTTATCTTCTCCATGTTTCCTTTAGTGTTGCTTTAGCATCGAGCAAGTGTTGGATTTGTGGTTACATGCTGCTAAAATATTGTTCATTCGGACATTAGTTATCAAGTCAACAAACTAATTATTTGCTCACAATTTTAATTAGTATATTTTGATATTAACTGTCTAATAGTTGAATGTTTACATACAGTACGCCACTGATTTTCGTTTCAGTTGTATCATGTACAGTACCTAGTGATTCGAATGCAGTGCGAAATCCGGATCAGGGCTCAATTGACTATCAAACCAGTGTGACATTTACGTGTAACAATGGATTTGCGTATCAAGATGGAACGATGACTAAGACGAGACACTGCGAGGCAACTGGACAGCTGTCTGGAGTAGACGAAGAATGTGCTGGTATTTATTGTATTATAACTTCATATGTCGTGTTATATTAAAGTATACTGCTTACCTAGTGGCCACCTATAGCTGGGAAATAGCTGGATATGTTCCATTTGTGTTGTACCTGATTGTATATTTTCTTTTTACCGCCTTGCTTTTTGCCGTTCTGAATGCTTCGTGTCCTGACAATTGATTACTTTTACATTTTGATTGTGCGTTATAATTAAAAGTTACAAGTAGGCAATGATCAGGAAAAGGCGCAGTCGGAAAAAAATCTCACTCCAAAAACCTAGGTGGGTAACATAAATTGATAATTAGGTACTTATACTTAGAAAACATATAGTAAGCCGAGTGAGCAGCTATTTCCCAATAGACGGCCACTCAGTATCCGAACTTAAATAAAAATATGAAGACGTACATATGGTTAAAACAGCACAAAAATTCTACACAAAACATAAAACAAATGGAACCACAACAAAAGTATCGCATTGGAACAATCTGTAATATAAAGTTACTGGGGGAGGCTTAAACCGGTTTTACACCGTTGCCCATGCATTTGAATGGGGAAAATTGTCAAAATGTCATTTGAAGGGAAAAACTTGCAGGAAATGGGCAAATGGACTGAAGATTTATGATTCTGAAAAACTGAACCACAGACTCTGTTTTGTCCCAACCCCGGGGAAATATACATGCATGTTACCATGATATTCAAAGATTTTCTTCTCTGAAACCGCTTGAACAATCAAAGCCAAATTTCATGTGGAGCATCCTTAGGAAGGACGAAAAAAACTATTGAAATAGTCCAGGTCACAGATGGCCGCCATTACTATCAATAACAAAAAGCTTTAAAACTCCTGTTCTGAAGAACCAGAAAGCCAATGATTTTGAAACTCAGCATGTAGCAATTGGGTAAGGAGTTCCACTAAGTTTATATAAATCATGACCCTGGGATGACCTTGACATATTTTACGGCAAGGTCAACTTAGGTCATCCATGCATATGAATGGGGAAAATTGTCAAAATGTCATTTGAAGGGGAAAACTTGAAGGAAATAGGCAAATGGGCTGAAGATTTATGATTCAAATAAAAATTGGAACCCCTAGGCTGGTTTATATGAAATGCTCAAGATTTCTTAAAAATTTTAAACAAGAAACAAGGAGATGTTGGTTGTGTATAATAAAAATAAGACTGAGATCCTTTAAGAGCAGTGGGCATATAAATGGGAAAGGGGATGGGCCATATTGCTGTCTCGGCTACTTAAGCCTCTTCAGTAACCCTTTATATTGGGCAAAATGGAGCCAAAGTGAAATACTGTAATTTTGCAACTTTCAACAGATATTCGATACAAAATATGATCCAAATAGAGCCAAACATATTAAACGTTGGCTAGAGAATAAATCTAAAAATGCATCAAATATTGGATAAAGCCGTATTACAAAATTAGTGGCCAAAGTCTACGAACTTAAATCCAAAACCACGTATGATGATTCAAACCAACTGATTTATCAAGCAAAATATATTGTGACATTATCGGCATATGCAAAAACAAATAACACTCCTGCTTAACGCAATATAAAATGACATAATATCTTTGTACGTCTCCAGCGAGCTCAATACCGCATTACACTTGTAGAAATTCTGATGTCACTGAAGGACACAGTCGTAAAGGTTTTATTGTAATTTATTAGACAAAGATGATTTAGCCATGTGTCCGAAATGTAGTAAGTGTTTGTTTGTTACTGTCTTATAACCGATTGTGACCCCACGTTGTGTCAAAATGGGGGTTCATGTACTCGTACAGATAAAGAGGTATCCAACAGATGTAATTGTTTACCTGGGTATTAGGAACAGTGAGTAACAGAAATATTGTTTGACCCCATTTACATATAGGGAACTATATAAATACAAAATTAGAGTTAGTTCCTTTTGAAACAGTACAAACATTCAA
Source organism: Rugalucina vietnamica (assembly GCA_964017185.1). Taxonomy (NCBI): domain Eukaryota; kingdom Metazoa; phylum Mollusca; class Bivalvia; order Lucinida; family Lucinidae; genus Rugalucina; species Rugalucina vietnamica. The sequence goes on from OZ024879.1 coordinate 19,739,162, forward strand.
AGGGAATTATTATGGGTTATATTACGCAATTTCTGATAATGAACCCTCATCAGTGGCCATTTTCATCAAGAAAACATGTCCATGTAATGTATTCTCCCATTGAACCCCGCCTTTATAAAGCAAAACTGGGGTATGCAGGAGTATACCTATTTGTTCTTACTCTTTGCCCGAAAACATAGATTGTGGCCGCCTCGCGAATGCGGTGCTAACGTGTACCCACAATCTATGTTTTGAGCAAAAGTAAGAATAATATCAACATTATTCACCCGAATATTTTCTATTTTAAAAGCTCAAAAATCTCTGTATATTATTGGGCAAGTTTTCGTAATGTAGGCCGGCAACGAAAGCCAGATAATGGGCTGCATTTGGCATTTATCTCCGCCATGTTTCCTTTAGTGTTGCTTTAGCATCGAGCAAGTGTTGGATTTGTGGTTACATGCTGCTAAAATATTATTCATTCGGACATTAGTTATCAAGTCAACAAACTAATTATTTGCTCACAATTTTAATTAGTATATTTTGATATTAACTGTCTAATAGTTGAATGTTTACATACAGTACGCCACTGATTTTCGCTTCAGTTGTATCATGTACAGTACCTAGTGATTCGAATGCAGTGCGAAATCCGGATCAGGGCTCAATTGACTATCAAACCAGTGTGACATTTACGTGTAACAATGGATTTGCGTATCAAGATGGAACGATGACTAAGACGAGACACTGCGAGGCAACTGGACAGCTGTCTGGAGTAGACGAAGAATGTGCTGGTATTTATTGTATTATAACTTCATATGTCTATTAAAGTATACTGCTTACCTAGTGGCCACCTATAGCTGGGAAATAGCTGGATATGTTCCATTTGTGTTGTACCTGATTGTATATTTTCTTTTTACCGCCTTGCTTTTTGCCGTTCTGAATGCTTCGTGTCCTGACAATTGATTACTTTTACATTTTGATTGTGCGTTATAATTAAAAGTTACAAGTAGGCAATGATCAGGAAAAGGCGCAGTCGGAAAAAAATCTCACTCCAAAAACCTAGGTGGGTAACATAAATTGATAATTAGGTACTTATACTTAGAAAACATATAGTAAGCCGAGTGAGCAGCTATTTCCCAATAGACGGCCACTCAGTATCCGAACTTAAATAAAAATATGAAGACGTACATATGGTTAAAACAGCACAAAAATTCTACACAAAACATAAAACAAATGGAACCACAACAAAAGTATCGCATTGGAACAATCTGTAATATAAAGTTACTGGGGGAGGCTTAAACCGGTTTTACACCGTTGCCCATGCATTTGAATGGGGAAAATTGTCAAAATGTCATTTGAAGGGAAAAACTTGCAGGAAATGGGCAAATGGACTGAAGATTTATGATTCTGAAAAACTGAACCACAGACTCTGTTTTGTCCCAACCCCGGGGAAATATACATGCATGTTACCATGATATTCAAAGATTTTCTTCTCTGAAACCGCTTGAACAATCAAAGCCAAATTTCATGTGGAGCATCCTTAGGAAGGACGAAAAAAACTATTGAAATAGTCCAGGTCACAGATGGCCGCCATTACTATCAATAACAAAAAGCTTTAAAACTCCTGTTCTGAAGAACCAGAAAGCCAATGATTTTGAAACTCAGCATGTAGCAATTGGGTAAGGAGTTCCACTAAGTTTATATAAATCATGACCCTGGGATGACCTTGACATATTTTACGGCAAGGTCAACTTAGGTCATCCATGCATATGAATGGGGAAAATTGTCAAAATGTCATTTGAAGGGGAAAACTTGAAGGAAATAGGCAAATGGGCTGAAGATTTATGATTCAAATAAAAATTGGAACCCCTAGGCTGGTTTATATGAAATGCTCAAGATTTCTTAAAAATTTTAAACAAGAAACAAGGAGATGTTGGTTGTGTATAATAAAAATAAGACTGAGATCCTTTAAGAGCAGTGGGCATATAAATGGGAAAGGGGATGGGCCATATTGCTGTCTCGGCTACTTAAGCCTCTTCAGTAACCCTTTATATTGGGCAAAATGGAGCCAAAGTGAAATACTGTAATTTTGCAACTTTCAACAGATATTCGATACAAAATATGATCCAAATAGAGCCAAACATATTAAACGTTGGCTAGAGAATAAATCTAAAAATGCATCAAATATTGGATAAAGCCGTATTACAAAATTAGTGGCCAAAGTCTACGAACTTAAATCCAAAACCACGTATGATGATTCAAACCAACTGATTTATCAAGCAAAATATATTGTGACATTATCGGCATATGCAAAAACAAATAACACTCCTGCTTAACGCAATATAAAATGACATAATATCTTTGTACGTCTCCAGCGAGCTCAAATACCGCATTACACTTGTAGAAATTCTGATGTCACTGAAGGACACAGTCGTAAAGGTTTTATTGTAATTTATTAGACAAAGATGATTTAGCCATGTGTCCGAAATGTAGTAAGTGTTTGTTTGTTCCTGTCTTATAACCGATTGTGACCCCACGTTGTGTCAAAATGGGGGTTCATGTACTCGTACAGATAAAGAGGTATCCAACAGATGTAATTGTTTACCTGGGTATTAGGAACAGTGAGTAACAGAAATATTGTTTGACCCCATTTACATATAGGGAACTATATAAATACAAAATTAGAGTTATTTCCTTTTGAAACAGTACAAACATTCAAAGGGAATTATTATGGGTTATATTACGCAATTTCTGATAATGAACCCTCATCAGTGGCCATTTTCATCAAGAAAACATGTCCATGTAATGTATTCTCCCATTGAACCCCGCCTTTATAAAGCAAAACTGGGGTATGCAGGAGTATACCTATTTGTTCTTACTCTTTGCCCGAAAACATAGATTGTGGCCGCCTCGCGAAGGCGGTGCTAACGTGTACCCACAATCTATGTTTTGAGCAAAAGTAAGAATAATATCAACATTATTCACCCGAATATTTTCTATTTTAAAAGCTCAAAAATCTCTGTATATTATTGGGCAAGTTTTCGTAATGTAGGCCGGCAACGAAAGCCAGATAATGGGCTGCATTTGGCATTTATCTCCGCCATGTTTCCTTTAGTGTTGCTTTAGCATCGAGCAAGTGTTGGATTTGTGGTTACATGCTGCTAAAATATTATTCATTCGGACATTAGTTATCAAGTCAACAAACTAATTATTTGCTCACAATTTTAATTAGTATATTTTGATATTAACTGTCTAATAGTTGAATGTTTACATACAGTACGCCACTGATTTTCGTTTCAGTTGTATCATGTACAGTACCTAGTGATTCGAATGCAGTGCGAAATCCGGATCAGGGCTCAATTGACTATCAAACCAGTGTGACATTTACGTGTAACAATGGATTTGCGTATCAAGATGGAACGATGACTAAGACGAGACACTGCGAGGCAACTGGACAGCTGTCTGGAGTAGACGAAGAATGTGCTGGTATTTATTGTATTATAACTTCATATGTCTATTAAAGTATACTGCTTACCTAGTGGCCACCTATAGCTGGGAAATAGCTGGATATGTTCCATTTGTGTTGTACCTGATTGTATATTTTCTTTTTACCGCCTTGCTTTTTGCCGTTCTGAATGCTTCGTGTCCTAACAATTGATTACTTTTACATTTTGATTGTGCGTTATAATTAAAAGTTACAAGTAGGCAATGATCAGGAAAAGGCGCAGTCGGAAAAAAATCTCACTCCAAAAACCTAGGTGGGTAACATAAATTGATAATTAGGTACTTATACTTAGAAAACATATAGTAAGCCGAGTGAGCAGCTATTTCCCAATAGACGGCCACTCAGTATCCGAACTTAAATAAAAATATGAAGACGTACATATGGTTAAAACAGCACAAAAATTCTACACAAAACATAAAACAAATGGAACCACAACAAAAGTATCGCATTGGAACAATCTGTAATATAAAGTTACTGGGGGAGGCTTAAACCGGTTTTACACTGTTGCCCATGCATTTGAATGGGGAAAATTGTCAAAATGTCATTTGAAGGGAAAAACTTGCAGGAAATGGGCAAATGGACTGAAGATTTATGATTCTGAAAAACTGAACCACAGACTCTGTTTTGTCCCAACCCCGGGGAAATATACATGCATGTTACCATGATATTCAAAGATTTTCTTCTCTGAAACCGCTTGAACAATCAAAGCCAAATTTCATGTGGAGCATCCTTAGGAAGGACGAAAAAAAACTATTGAAATAGTCCAGGTCACAGATGGCCGCCATTACTATCAATAACAAAAAGCTTTAAAACTCCTGTTCTGAAGAACCAGAAAGCCAATGATTTTGAAACTCAGCATGTAGCAATTGGGTAAGGAGTTCCACTAAGTTTATATAAATCATGACCCTGGGATGACCTTGACATATTTTACGGCAAGGTCAACTTAGGTCATCCATGCATATGAATGGGGAAAATTGTCAAAATGTCATTTGAAGGGGAAAACTTGAAGGAAATAGGCAAATGGGCTGAAGATTTATGATTCAAATAAAAATTGGAACCCCTAGGCTGGTTTATATGAAATGCTCAAGATTTCTTAAAAATTTTAAACAAGAAACAAGGAAATGTTGGTTGTGTATAATAAAAATAAGACTGAGATCCTTTAAGAGCAGTGGGCATATAAATGGGAAAGGGGATGGGCCATATTGCTGTCTCGGCTACTTAAGCCTCTTCAGTAACCCTTTATATTGGGCAAAATGGAGCCAAAGTGAAATACTGTAATTTTGCAACTTTCAACAGATATTCGATACAAAATATGATCCAAATAGAGCCAAACATATTAAACGTTGGCTAGAGAATAAATCTAAAAATGCATCAAATATTGGATAAAGCCGTATTACAAAATTAGTGGCCAAAGTCTACGAACTTAAATCCAAAACCACGTATGATGATTCAAACCAACTGATTTATCAAGCAACATATATTGTGACATTATCGGCATATGCAAAAACAAATAACACTCCTGCTTAACGCAATATAAAATGACATAATATCTTTGTACGTCTCCAGCGAGCTCAAATACCGCATTACACTTGTAGAAATTCTGATGTCACTGAAGGACACAGTCGTAAAGGTTTTATTGTAATTTATTAGACAAAGATGATTTAGCCATGTGTCCGAAATGTAGTAAGTGTTTGTTTGTTCCTGTCTTATAACCGATTGTGACCCCACGTTGTGTCAAAATGGGGGTTCATGTACTCGTACAGATAAAGAGGTATCCAACAGATGTAATTGTTTACCTGGGTATTAGGAACAGTGAGTAACAGAAATATTGTTTGACCCCATTTACATATAGGGAACTATATAAATACAAAATTAGAGTTATTTCCTTTTGAAACAGTACAAACATTCAAAGGGAATTATTATGGGTTATATTACGCAATTTCTGATAATGAACCCTCATCAGTGGCCATTTTCATCAAGAAAACATGTCCATGTAATGTATTCTCCCATTGAACCCCGCCTTTATAAAGCAAAACTGGGGTATGCAGGAGTATACCTATTTGTTCTTACTCTTTGCCCGAAAACATAGATTGTGGCCGCCTCGCGAAGGCGGTGCTAACGTGTACCCACAATCTATGTTTTGAGCAAAAGTAAGAATAATATCAACATTATTCACCCGAATATTTTCTATTTTAAAAGCTCAAAAATCTCTGTATATTATTGGGCAAGTTTTCGTAATGTAGGCCGGCAACGAAAGCCAGATAATGGGCTGCATTTGGCATTTATCTCCGCCATGTTTCCTTTAGTGTTGCTTTAGCATCGAGCAAGTGTTGGATTTGTGGTTACATGCTGCTAAAATATTATTCATTCGGACATTAGTTATCAAGTCAACAAACTAATTATTTGCTCACAATTTTAATTAGTATATTTTGATATTAACTGTCTAATAGTTGAATGTTTACATACAGTACGCCACTGATTTTCGTTTCAGTTGTATCATGTACAGTACCTAGTGATTCGAATGCAGTGCGAAATCCGGATCAGGGCTCAATTGACTATCAAACCAGTGTGACATTTACGTGTAACAATGGATTTGCGTATCAAGATGGAACGATGACTAAGACGAGACACTGCGAGGCAACTGGACAGCTGTCTGGAGTAGACGAAGAATGTGCTGGTATTTATTGTATTATAACTTCATATGTCTATTAAAGTATACTGCTTACCTAGTGGCCACCTATAGCTGGGAAATAGCTGGATATGTTCCATTTGTGTTGTACCTGATTGTATATTTTCTTTTTACCGCCTTGCTTTTTGCCGTTCTGAATGCTTCGTGTCCTGACAATTGATTACTTTTACATTTTGATTGTGCGTTATAATTAAAAGTTACAAGTAGGCAATGATCAGGAAAAGGCGCAGTCGGAAAAAAATCTCACTCCAAAAACCTAGGTGGGTAACATAAATTGATAATTAGGTACTTATACTTAGAAAACATATAGTAAGCCGAGTGAGCAGCTATTTCCCAATAGACGGCCACTCAGTATCCGAACTTAAATAAAAATATGAAGACGTACATATGGTTAAAACAGCACAAAAATTCTACACAAAACATAAAACAAATGGAACCACAACAAAAGTATCGCATTGGAACAATCTGTAATATAAAGTTACTGGGGGAGGCTTAAACCGGTTTTACACCGTTGCCCATGCATTTGAATGGGGAAAATTGTCAAAATGTCATTTGAAGGGAAAAACTTGCAGGAAATGGGCAAATGGACTGAAGATTTATGATTCTGAAAAACTGAAGCACAGACTCTGTTTTGTCCCAACCCCGGGGAAATATACATGCATGTTACCATGATATTCAAAGATTTTCTTCTCTGAAACCGCTTGAACAATCAAAGCCAAATTTCATGTGGAGCATCCTTAGGAAGGACGAAAAAAACTATTGAAATAGTCCAGGTCACAGATGGCCGCCATTACTATCAATAACAAAAAGCTTTAAAACTCCTGTTCTGAAGAACCAGAAATCCAATGATTTTGAAACTCAGCATGTAGCAATTGGGTAAGGAGTTCCACTAAGTTTATATAAATCATGACCCTGGGATGACCTTGACATATTTTACGGCAAGGTCAACTTAGGTCATCCATGCATATGAATGGGGAAAATTGTCAAAATGTCATTTGAAGGGGAAAACTTGAAGGAAATAGGCAAATGGGCTGAAGATTTATGATTCAAATAAAAATTGGAACCCCTAGGCTGGTTTATATGAAATGCTCAAGATTTCTTAAAAATTTTAAACAAGAAACAAGGAGATGTTGGTTGTGTATAATAAAAATAAGACTGAGATCCTTTAAGAGCAGTGGGCATATAAATGGGAAAGGGGATGGGCCATATTGCTGTCTCGGCTACTTAAGCCTCTTCAGTAACCCTTTATATTGGGCAAAATGGAGCCAAAGTGAAATACTGTAATTTTGCAACTTTCAACAGATATTCGATACAAAATATGATCCAAATAGAGCCAAACATATTAAACGTTGGCTAGAGAATAAATCTAAAAATGCATCAAATATTGGATAAAGCCGTATTACAAAATTAGTGGCCAAAGTCTACGAACTTAAATCCAAAACCACGTATGATGATTCAAACCAACTGATTTATCAAGCAAAATATATTGTGACATTATCGGCATATGCAAAAACAAATAACACTCCTGCTTAACGCAATATAAAATGACATAATATCTTTGTACGTCTCCAGCGAGCTCAAATACCGCATTACACTTGTAGAAATTCTGATGTCACTGAAGGACACAGTCGTAAAGGTTTTATTGTAATTTATTAGACAAAGATGATTTAGCCATGTGTCCGAAATGTAGTAAGTGTTTGTTTGTTCCTGTCTTATAACCGATTGTGACCCCACGTTGTGTCAAAATGGGGGTTCGTGTACTCGTACAGATAAAGAGGTATCCAACAGATGTAATTGTTTACCTGGGTATTAGGAACAGTGAGTAACAGAAATATTGTTTGACCCCATTTACATATAGGGAACTATATAAATACAAAATTAGAGTTATTTCCTTTTGAAACAGTACAAACATTCAAAGGGAATTATTATGGGTTATATTACGCAATTTCTGATAATGAACCCTCATCAGTGGCCATTTTCATCAAGAAAACATGTCCATGTAATGTATTCTCCCATTGAACCCCGCCTTTATAAAGCAAAACTGGGGTATGCAGGAGTATACCTATTTGTTCTTACTCTTTGCCCGAAAACATAGATTGTGGCCGCCTCGCGAAGGCGGTGCTAACGTGTACCCACAATCTATGTTTTGAGCAAAAGTAAGAATAATATCAACATTATTCACCCGAATATTTTCTATTTTAAAAGCTCAAAAATCTCTGTATATTATTGGGCAAGTTTTCGTAATGTAGGCCGGCAACGAAAGCCAGATAATGGGCTGCATTTGGCATTTATCTCCGCCATGTTTCCTTTAGTGTTGCTTTAGCATCGAGCAAGTGTTGGATTTGTGGTTACATGCTGCTAAAATATTATTCATTCGGACATTAGTTATCAAGTCAACAAACTAATTATTTGCTCACAATTTTAATTAGTATATTTTGATATTAACTGTCTAATAGTTGAATGTTTACATACAGTACGCCACTGATTTTCGTTTCAGTTGTATCATGTACAGTACCTAGTGATTCGAATGCAGTGCGAAATCCGGATCAGGGCTCAATTGACTATCAAACCAGTGTGACATTTACGTGTAACAATGGATTTGCGTATCAAGATGGAACGATGACTAAGACGAGACACTGCGAGGCAACTGGACAGCTGTCTGGAGTAGACGAAGAATGTGCTGGTATTTATTGTATTATAACTTCATATGTCTATTAAAGTATACTGCTTACCTAGTGGCCACCTATAGCTGGGAAATAGCTGGATATGTTCCATTTGTGTTGTACCTGATTGTATATTTTCTTTTTACCGCCTTGCTTTTTGCCGTTCTGAATGCTTCGTGTCCTGACAATTGATTACTTTTACATTTTGATTGTGCGTTATAATTAAAAGTTACAAGTAGGCAATGATCAGGAAAAGGCGCAGTCGGAAAAAAATCTCACTCCAAAAACCTAGGTGGGTAACATAAATTGATAATTAGGTACTTATACTTAGAAAACATATAGTAAGCCGAGTGAGCAGCTATTTCCCAATAGACGGCCACTCAGTATCCGAACTTAAATAAAAATATGAAGACGTACATATGGTTAAAACAGCACAAAAATTCTACACAAAACATAAAACAAATGGAACCACAACAAAAGTATCGCATTGGAACAATCTGTAATATAAAGTTACTGGGGGAGGCTTAAACCGGTTTTACACCGTTGCCCATGCATTTGAATGGGGAAAATTGTCAAAATGTCATTTGAAGGGAAAAACTTGCAGGAAATGGGCAAATGGACTGAAGATTTATGATTCTGAAAAACTGAAGCACAGACTCTGTTTTGTCCCAACCCCGGGGAAATATACATGCATGTTACCATGATATTCAAAGATTTTCTTCTCTGAAACCGCTTGAACAATCAAAGCCAAATTTCATGTGGAGCATCCTTAGGAAGGACGAAAAAAACTATTGAAATAGTCCAGGTCACAGATGGCCGCCATTACTATCAATAACAAAAAGCTTTAAAACTCCTGTTCTGAAGAACCAGAAAGCCAATGATTTTGAAACTCAGCATGTAGCAATTGGGTAAGGAGTTCCACTAAGTTTATATAAATCATGACCCTGGGATGACCTTGACATATTTTACGGCAAGGTCAACTTAGGTCATCCATGCATATGAATGGGGAAAATTGTCAAAATGTCATTTGAAGGGGAAAACTTGAAGGAAATAGGCAAATGGGCTGAAGATTTATGATTCAAATAAAAATTGGAACCCCTAGGCTGGTTTATATGAAATGCTCAAGATTTCTTAAAAATTTTAAACAAGAAACAAGGAGATGTTGGTTGTGTATAATAAAAATAAGACTGAGATCCTTTAAGAGCAGTGGGCATATAAATGGGAAAGGGGATGGGCCATATTGCTGTCTCGGCTACTTAAGCCTCTTCAGTAACCCTTTATATTGGGCAAAATGGAGCCAAAGTGAAATACTGTAATTTTGCAACTTTCAACAGATATTCGATACAAAATATGATCCAAATAGAGCCAAACATATTAAACGTTGGCTAGAGAATAAATCTAAAAATGCATCAAATATTGGATAAAGCCGTATTACAAAATTAGTGGCCAAAGTCTACGAACTTAAATCCAAAACCACGTATGATGATTCAAACCAACTGATTTATCAAGCAAAATATATTGTGACATTATCGGCATATGCAAAAACAAATAACACTCCTGCTTAACGCAATATAAAATGACATAATATCTTTGTACGTCTCCAGCGAGCTCAAATACCGCATTACACTTGTAGAAATTCTGATGTCACTGAAGGACACAGTCGTAAAGGTTTTATTGTAATTTATTAGACAAAGATGATTTAGCCATGTGTCCGAAATGTAGTAAGTGTTTGTTTGTTCCTGTCTTATAACCGATTGTGACCCCACGTTGTGTCAAAATGGGGGTTCATGTACTCGTACAGATAAAGAGGTATCCAACAGATGTAATTGTTTACCTGGGTATTAGGAACAGTGAGTAACAGAAATATTGTTTGACCCCATTTACATATAGGGAACTATATAAATACAAAATTAGAGTTATTTCCTTTTGAAACAGTACAAACATTCAAAGGGAATTATTATGGGTTATATTACGCAATTTCTGATAATGAACCCTCATCAGTGGCCATTTTCATCAAGAAAACATGTCCATGTAATGTATTCTCCCATTGAACCCCGCCTTTATAAAGCAAAACTGGGGTATGCAGGAGTATACCTATTTGTTCTTACTCTTTGCCCGAAAACATAGATTGTGGCCGCCTCGCGAAGGCGGTGCTAACGTGTACCCACAATCTATGTTTTGAGCAAAAGTAAGAATAATATCAACATTATTCACCCGAATATTTTCTATTTTAAAAGCTCAAAAATCTCTGTATATTATTGGGCAAGTTTTCGTAATGTAGGCCGGCAACGAAAGCCAGATAATGGGCTGCATTTGGCATTTATCTCCGCCATGTTTCCTTTAGTGTTGCTTTAGCATCGAGCAAGTGTTGGATTTGTGGTTACATGCTGCTAAAATATTATTCATTCGGACATTAGTTATCAAGTCAACAAACTAATTATTTGCTCACAATTCTAATTAGTATATTTTGATATTAACTGTCTAATAGTTGAATGTTTACATACAGTACGCCACTGATTTTCGTTTCAGTTGTATCATGTACAGTACCTAGTGATTCGAATGCAGTGCGAAATCCGGATCAGGGCTCAATTGACTATCAAACCAGTGTGACATTTACGTGTAACAATGGATTTGCGTATCAAGGTGGAACGATGACTAAGACGAGACACTGCGAGGCAACTGGACAGCTGTCTGGAGTAGACGAAGAATGTGCTGGTATTTATTGTATTATAACTTCATATGTCTATTAAAGTATACTGCTTACCTAGTGGCCACCTATAGCTGGGAAATAGCTGGATATGTTCCATTTGTGTTGTACCTGATTGTATATTTTCTTTTTACCGCCTTGCTTTTTGCAGTTCTGATTGCTTCGTTTCCTGACAATTGCTTACTTTTACATTTTGATTGTGCGCTATAATTAAAGGGTACAAGTAGGCAATGTTCAGGAAAAGGCGCAATCGGAAAGAAATTCTCACTCCAAAAACCTAGGTGGGTAAAAATAAATTGATAATTAGGTACTTATACTTAGAAAACATATAGTAATCCGAGTGAGCAGTTATTTCCAAATAGACGGCCACTCAGTATCCGAACTTAAATAAAAATATGAAGACGTACATATGGTTAAAACAGCACACAAATTCTACACAAAACATAAAACAAATGGAACCACAACAGAAGTATCGCATTGGAACAATCTGTAATATAAAGTTACTTGGGGAGGTTAAAACCGGTTTTACATGCGCCTTACCTCACCGTCGCCCATGCCTTTGAATGGGGAAAATTGTCAAAATAACATTTGAAGGGAAAAACTTGCAGGAAATGGGCAAATGGACTGAAGATTGATGATTCTGAAAAAATGGACCCCAGGGTCTGTTTTGTCCCCACCCCGGGGAAATATACATGCATGTTACTATAATATTCAAAGATTTTCTTCTCTGAAACAGCTTGAACAATCAAAGCCAAAATTCACGCGGATCATCATTAGGAAGGGAGAACAAAGCTATTGAAATAGTCCAGGTCACAGATGGCCGCCATTACTATAAATAGCAAAAACTTTTAAAACTCCTGTCCTCAAGAACCAGAAAGCCAATGATTTTGAAACTCAGCATGTAGCATTAGGGTAAAGGACACTAAGTTTATATAAATCATGACCCTGTGATGACCTTGACATATTTTACGGCAAGGTCAACTTAGGTCATCCATGCAAATGAATGGGAAAATTGTCAAAATGTCATTTGAAGGGAAAAGCTTGAAATAAATGGGCAAATGGGCTTGAAATTTATGATTCTGATAAAAATTGGACCCCAGGGGCTGCTTTGCCCCCACTCCGGGGTAATATGTATATTACCATGATATTCAAAGATCTTCTTTTCTGAAGCCGTTTGGCCAATCAAAGCCAAATTCTTCGGCTTACGATATGTTTTCATGGTATTAGTACCTGATTGTTACTTTGGTTTTTTCCCACCTCGGTTTTTGGAGTGGGAATCTTTTTCTGATTGCGCCTTTTCCTGGTCTTTGCTACTTGTACCTTTTTTATATGAAGTATGTATAGGAAGGGGTAACTAATGCATACATAAATAATCCAGCTCACATCTTCAATATAGCCATCATGCCCTTGCCCATATGGTAAAACCGTTCAAAACTATTTTTTTCTGTAACTGGCTGATTGATTTCAACAAAATTTGTAATCATAACTTAACTTCTAAATATTACGAAATGGCTTCTGGAGTTCAGGAGCAGGCATGTTTTTTTTTCGTTTCTTTGTTTGTTTTGGCGTATCTCACCAAATTCAGTGCAGATATCAACGAGTGTGACACTGGTACCTCGTGCAACACTGGTGTATGTATTAATACAGAAGGGAGCTTCACCTGTGATTGTACTGATACCGGGTTCTAATGGCAAAACTTCTCCAACAGGACTATCGGTATCATAAACTTCGAAAAACCTTTTCTAAATTTTATCGTAGACACTATGAATCGATTTCCAAATATAATGTTGGGTTAAAGACGTTTTTAAGTGAGGGCCTTTCGGAACCTGAATTTTATGGTGACTTTGTTTACAAATTTAAGAAACTTAAAGGAATTAATGATTTTTCTTTTCACTTCAGAAAAATCATAACACGTTACAGACGTATAGGTTATAACTTGAATGTTATGCGACAGTCTGCATGCTTAGTTTTTAACCCAATCATGGTTGATAACTATGCTGCCTTCTTTAATTGCACGCCGGTGGGTCGGGCGTCAGACTCTATGATGGCCCCGACATAAAGCTATTCATTTTAGTTGGTTGGGGCCGGAGCTTCTTGTCTGTTGCTTGGCCATCCGGGGTCCAACTGGTGTTTTTCTTTTGCTCCGGAGTTAGTAGGTTATTCGGCGCCCAGGGATCTCCATCGTCGGGCAGCTTACTCAATCTGTGAGTCCTGGATTTTGATTCATCAGGATGTTTATCATGATTTATTTGTTTGTTCTTGATGATTCATTGACTAGTTAGAGATTCACCACGAGGACCGAATAACTAACTAAATGTTATGAATCACTGCAGAAGCTGAGGGTGAGGTTAGGTACCAGTAAAACCGGTTTAAGCCCGCCAGTAACTTTGTATTACTGATCGTTCCAAGTCGAAACTTCTGTGGTGGTTCTTTTTGTTTTATGTCTTGGTGTTTATTTTTTTGTGTGCTGTTGGCGCCTTTTTATGTTTTCATATTTTTAGTTAAGTTAAGGTAACTGAGTGGCCACCTATTGGGAAAATAGCTGCTCATTCGGCTTACGATATGTTTTATGGTATAAGTATCTGATTGTTATTTTGGTTTTTTCCCACCTCGGTTTTTGGAGTGGGAATCTTTTTCTGATTGCGCCTTTTCCTGATCTTTGCCTACTTGTACCTTTTGATGGCCCAACGTGCTCAGATGGTGAGTATCGATGCGTTCTCCGATCTGTCTGTTCGCCTTTCAGCTCGTATTTCAGTCTGTCTGTATATCTGTATGCCTGATAAACAGCAGGCCCGTTTCAACAAGATAAACTTTGACACTGTCATAAAACAAGTTGACCCCTGTCCGTAGTATATATCGATAATTGTTGAATAGGTAAGTCACTGGCTAAAATAAACCCAAACCCCTGGTTTGTTAGGTGTTATATGATTTATATGGACATGAGCAGTTGAATCATGCCGGACGCTGCCTTTGACGTATTGCAAAATATTGGCATTTTTTTTTTGTTTCGATTGTTTCGATTCTTAAGTTTTGAGAATATTGCCAATTACTATCAGGAATACTATAAAATGGCCCCTATGCTAGGGTTCTTAAAGCTTCCATCAGGGTTGCATGCAGTTACAAGCTTTAACCATAAACCATATAAATAACCACAAACATAATTCTTAAAGAATTTCATTCAAATTAATGACTATTCCATAATGATCAACGCAATACAGGTGAAGAGGTAAAACTATTATGTGACATTGCAGGTGTATATTGTTTTCAAAACGGAGCTGCAGTGTTCAGGTATATCGTGCGTTTTGATTCAGTATGTACGTTTAATATTCTTGAAACAAATAATCAAACCATTTAAATTAGTATTTTTCCAGCGAGCTAAATTATTTTTGTGATATAAAAGATTGGCTGACATGACGCATGAAGTGACTACACTGTATATTTACAGCTCCGTTTCAAAAATAATATACCCCTGCAATGTCACATAAATAATTGACCCTTTCGCGTGTATTATACAGATCTCCAGCGAGTAGCTATGGAACAGACGTACATGGAACTCCTATATTTTGTATATATATCTATGTGTGTTTGAATAGTATAAAGTATATTTAGTTCATTGCTTGAAACATATACCCATATTTTATCCTATTTTAACTTGTTTTTTTCGAATGATTCGGATCGTTACGATGAAAGTATTGCGCGAAATGCCAATATCTGGTATGACATTTGTGTATAAACAAGTACTTAAGAAGCATACAAAATTTCATTTAATTCACCCAATTCTACAGTACAGAAACAACGATTCTATAAACACAATCATTATTTGATTTGCAACGTAAAAAGTACGTTTCAAATTTGAATAAACGATATCATCAATGACTTCTGATGATATTCTGTTTGTTTTGACATTTTATAGGTCACTTGTTAATATTGGGTGGGTCCTCCTTTAGCTTTATAAACTGCTTCTACCCGTTTGGGCATCGAATCGTACAGTGCCATTATTTCCTTTCGATTTATAGAATACCATAGGGACGTTATGTTCTCCCAAAACTTTGCTTTTTTGTTTGGCGTTTTATTTGTCTGTTTCTTCATAATGTCCCATACCTTTTCTATAGGATTTAAGTCTGGTGAATTTCCAGGCCACGGTAACACGTCTACACCCCTATCGTCCATAAAGCGTTGTGTAGAAGCAGAAAAAATGACATGGTACCTTATCATGCATTTTAATGGGGTATGCCAATCAATCACATTTCAGTTTAATATCACCAAGAATTTCAGTTTGATACTTTATACTATTAAGGTTTCCATTTACCATCTTTAAATGTGATTTTCCATAATATGATATAGCACCCCAAACTTGAATACTTAAGGGATGTTTAACTTTAGAATTGATGCAATCTCGATTATATTTTTCATGTTTCCTACGCCAAATTTTGTTCGTTCTTCTGTGATTATTTGTTCGGAAAAATGCTTTCATCAGAAAATATAACTTTGCGCCAGTGCTGTTTTGTCCAATTGCGATGCGCTTTTGCCCAGAGAAATCTTTTACTTCGTATTTCTTTTGTAAGAAGAGGTTTTTCAATAGGAACATAACTTTCAACATTTGCTTTTTGAAGTAGTCGGCCAATCGATGCACGGCTTATTTCAATTTGAAAATTATCATAAATAAATTGTTTTATATGAGCCAGTGTCATGCGCCTGCAGTGTCATATCTGCCGGATGCGCCTGCAGTGTCATATCTGCCGGATAATCAAACATTCTTGTCGCTTTGATAAAGTTCTCTTTCTGCCCCGTCCTGGACGCTCATTTAGCAGGCCATCTTGTTTGAAGCGTTTGTAGCGATACTTGATAACACTGAGTGGCACTTCCTGATACAGAATGTGGAATATTTGCCGCCAGGAATGCCCAGCTTCCCTCTGTGATACTATTTTTACAGTCTGATCTCTTTTCTTTTCTGAAAGAAATTTCATCGCTTAAATAATTCTGAACATAATTTTGAAAGCTACCAAACGTTCATTACTGCAGCTAAAATAACAAACTTTTACATGTCTTGAATCAAAGAGACTTTGCTTTTGTTTTGTTAATTTCATATCTTCCTAGTAAAAAGTTATCCGACATTTAGTGTTAGAGCCACTATTATTGGGAGCTTTACTTATACTTTTTTGTATAAGGGCACGACTTGGTGGAGATAGGTATCGAACCTAGGAACTCTTATTACGGTGCCCGGACCTCTACCAGTAGACCCACCACGCTCCCCTAAATCATGGAGGTAAATTATATTTACAACAAAGAAGGCGTTTCATATTTGATTATAGTCTTACAAATTCCTGTTGAAGACCTTATGGAATTTGACAAATATCGTAATAAAAATAGGTACCTCTCTTAGAATTTCCTGCCATTCTTTATCACGAATCACATTAACAGACCATAAGAAATGTACATACAATGTAATGTATACATGCACGAGATAAGCGAAATCACTGGATTGAAACATGTGTCCTGTACGTTCTGGTATACTATGCAAAGAAACAGAAGACAGACTGAAGGGGTCAATTTATTTTGCGACAAAGTGTTAGCATATTACTTTGAAAACAACATAGTCGAATTCGACTGTTGTTTCTATGCCATAGAATAAGGCGAATTAAACGAAATTTTGTATGCGTCTAAAGTATTTATACACAAATGTCATACCAGATATTAGCATTTCGCGCAATACTTTCATCGTAACGATCCGAATCATTCGAAAAAAAACAAAAAAAAACAAACAGTTAAAATAGGATAAAATGTGGGTATATGTTTGAAGCATCCTGCTTCCTGGCCAGGCTCTCAGTGAACTAAATATACGTTATACCATTCAAACACACATAGATTTATAACAAAATATAGGAGTTCCATGTACGTCTGTTCCATAACTACTCGCTGGAGATCTGTATAATACACGCGAAAGGGTCAATTATTTATGCGACATTGCAGGGGTATATTATTTTTGAAACGAAGCTGTATGTATGTCAACAAACGTGTTTTTAGTTTTCTCTTGTCCTCGTTGTTTGTGTTATTTTAAATAAAAAAAATCTTTCTGGCATTTTCCATATCATTCAGAACTCTTCTTACAACACTCCTGTTTGCTTACATTACTTTGACCTCACCATGCTTATAAAAATAAGAATCTAACTCTCTCTAAATAGGTTTTGAAACCGATTGCAAAAGTTAAAACCTATTGTTACCAATACCTGGTTGAACATAACATCACAACTTTACAGATAAACTAATAAACAGGTGTCATATGGGTTGTGTTGTAAAACACACTGGAACAAGTACGTTGCAATAAATAAATAGAGATAAGGGTGAGGTGTAGGTCCTGTAAAATCGATTAAAGCCCCCTCCCCCAGTAGTTTTATATTACTGATCGTTCCAAGGCGATGCATGTACTTCTGTTGTGGTGTTTTGGAGTAGCATTTTGTGCTGTTTGAACCTTATGTACGTTTTCATAGTTTTATTTAAGTTCGGGTTATTGAGTGGCCGCGTATTGGGAAATATCTGCTCTCTCGGCTAACGATATTTTTTTTTTAGTATAAGTATCTAATTGTCCATTTAGTTTTTTTTCCTAACTCGGTTTTTGGAGTGGAAATTTCTTTCTGATAGTGCCTCTTCTTAATCATTGCCTACCTATACCATTTTAATGTCCGCATTACAGTCTCGCATTTTGCTGCATATCTAGAATGCATTGGCGGTAAGCTGAACGGTATCGACTGTTTCAGCGACCTTCAATCGTGTGTTAGAATCGATATAGATCACCTCAAGTGCGTGAATTGTTGAGTATTTATGTTTGTTTGAGTGGTGATTTATCGTGCCAGTCAGCAGCTGTGGTCATGTCGGGAAATTGCATCCGTTGTATGGGACCTGTACCCAAAATTAGGAGGTCGTGGCATCCAAAAAGTGTTTCATATATAACCTCCTCTCTTTTTATTTTTTCTTTTTTTTTTCTTTTTGTTTTAGGTCTTGGTGTTTAAAAAATTGTGCTGTTGGCGCCTTATGTATGTTTTCATATTTTTAGTTAAGTTAAGGTAACTGAGTGGCCACCTATTGGGAAAATAGCTGCTCATTCGGCTTACCATATGTTTCATGGTATAAGTACCTGATTGTTAGTTTGGTGTTTTCCCACCTCGGTTTTAGAAGTGGGAATCATTTTCTGATTGCGCCTTTTCCTGATCTTTGCCTACTTGTACCTTTATATATAACCTCCCGACAATAAGGCTTATATGTATGGATAGTTTGATATGAACCATTTTTCTTAGACAGGCTCAGACCTGATAGTTTAACCAGTAAGCAGATGGAGAGTAAGTGGCGTAGAAGCTTTGCCTGAGGGCACAAGCAGCCAACCTATTAGTATACAGCTGTAGGTCCCAATGAGTTGGGCTCATGTTCCTACCCGAACACCCTTTATTGAGTTTTTAATTCACTATTTGTTTGTCAGTTGTAAGATTATAAATTACCAACGCTACGGGCTTGTAATTTGATTTTATGTACAAATTACCTCCTAACAAATTATTACTGAAAGAATAATTACTCAACAATTCTCTTCTAGAGCTGATCTATTTCTTATAAGTATTATACATTGGCTTTAATTGAATATGAGATTGAATCGTCTTAGGCAGCCGATATTTCTAAAATTCACAAACTCGCCAAAGCATAGTTTTAGGTTATGTGTATGTTAGAATTTTTTAGGGACAGCAAAATCGAATCAGTCACGGTGATTGTTGTCTTCGGCGACGTCATTATCTGATATTTGACATATTTACGTCTTGACTTTGTTGTGTCCTTGTTTATTGACGTTATGACCTGTGTTGAAGCAATATGGCCCAGACATCAAAATCAAACTGAGGGTGTTATCGTTTTTCTGAACGGCGAAAAAAAATGCGGCCAACTAATTAAATGCCTTTTCTAGTTCTATTGTTGGTTTTATGGCCCAAGATTGTCTTTACAGGCAGTAAAGTTTTCCCATGTTGTGTCGTACCAGTTATCAGAGTAACCGGCAGTATAATAGGTTTTCAAGCGTCTCGAACCTTACCAGTGTGACGCATATAAACACAGACACAAGAAAGTATGGATTTACCATGTGAAACTTACCTGCATTTTTACCGGAAAATACCGATGAATTATTGGATTTCCGTAGGCAATGACAGGTAGACCTTACCTGTCCAATTTGGTTACCAATTAACATAAGATTGCTATGGAAAGCAGATTTTATACAATTATATTATTTTTATTTAAAAAGTTAGAAACAGGATGCTGTTATATCAATATTCTACAATTTATCAGCTTTCCGATGATATAAATTTTATTTGATTTGAGTTTGATCTTTTTGCTTCCCGGGTCGTCGGAAGGTGGCATATTGTTACCCTATATCAAACTATTGAGAAAGGGTAAAAACGCGTGTTTCACCATTTTTACGTCTAATTAAACAAAAAAATATTTTATGGAAATTTAGGATGCTGTTATATTTGTAATCTGCACATTCTATACTTTACATACGTATAAGTTTAATGACTCTAGCAATAGTCCTTTTTGCTTCCCTGATACAGGATAATAACAGTTTCAACTCTTTCTGGAAATTATGTTTTGTTCGGAATTTGACTAAGTCCGCACCATGAATATTACAGGTAACTGTGTTACATGTATATCGAAGCGCAATTGGTTGCCACAGGTAATGGAAATATGTGAGAGATTCAAGAAAATACTTTAGTTTAATGCTCGAAGGGGCCAAAATACTTTACTATAAAAATTCTCAAAATTTTATCTTTGAGATTAAATATTGTATGTCTGCACTTTTAAAAGCTGACATTATGTATACACTTACATTACAAAAACTGAATATTTCAAGAATTCATGTGCGGTCAATAATGGAGTACAGAATTACATGTATATACGATATAATTTACCATTATCATTTTAATTATTATTCCATTTATGGTTATGTTTGTTATTATTGATATTATTAATATTTGATCAGGCATTTGAAGTTTATAATTATTTTATTTTGATTCCGTAATATCGAAGCGTCATTGGCTGTCTCGGGATAATGAAAGACGCGATAAGTTAAAGAAATGCTTTAGTTAAACTGATGTTTCAAAAAATACTTTTCTGTAACAAAATGGTCAAAGCTTTATCTCTGAAATGAAATATTGCTTGTCCGGACATTATGTCCGAAACACTTACGTGTACTTCTTAGTCAAAAATGGATAATTAAAAAAATCATGTGCATTCATGTTATATTTATCATTATCATTTTACTATTATGAAAATAACTTTTATCACGTATTTTATCGAGATGTCGTAATCCCCAACTAGAAAAGTACACGATCAAACACAAAATTTAAATCCCGCAACCAATTTAAGAAAACAAATTATCCATTTAACGATTTTCAAGTATTTCTCATATATTCAAGTCATCATTGGATAATTACTCGAGTCATGATGACACTGTGCCTTAACTGAGAAAAATTAAAGGTAATGGTTCTTCTTCATTAAACTTCTAAGCATTTCGCCACGAGACAAAAATCAAATCATAATTATATACCGAGTCGCATGTACTTTCTTTCTTTCTTTCTTTCTTTCTTTCTTTCTTTCTTTCTTTCTTTCTTTCATTCATTCATTCATTCATTCATTCATTCATTCTTTCTTTCTTTCTTTCTTTCTTTCTTTCTTTTTTTGTTATATGCGGTATATGAAGTCCTTGATAAAGCACAAATCATTTAAGATATTCTAATAATAAAGGTAATAATTAAAAAAATAATCATCTGTGGAATTATACCTATTCTAAAATTTAAAAAAAGGAAAACAAGACCATGCATCTGCACAAACTGATCATCGATCACCCTTAAAAATCTCGAAGTAGCTTATTCTGTTTTAAACAAGTTATAATATCTGGTAGCGTGGAGTATTATCAGCTTTAATATCAAGTTTGCAGTAGGCAAGTTTGCAACACCCTGACAAAATCTAGTTTTACCAAATGTGTACAACAAACGCATAGCTGTGTAGCTTTCGCGCATTCTGATAAATATCATATATTCGGTGTTGTCTCTCTGAGCAGTATTGAGGAATCTTGTTTCTTGCATATGCCCAACCGCCGACCAGCATTAACTACGCATCTCTTCATCGTTATGTTTGTCGTTTGAAACAAAATGAAAACTCGCTACTCTGGTTGTACATGTTTACTTATATCAGACATGTTCCCAGGCCCGAAAACAGGTTTTCTTGCGCTGAGCCGAATATATACAGATGTCAAATTTATAACACATTGTTTTTATAGTAGACAAACTTCGCACCCCAAGGCAAAGTGAGAAGAGGGGACAGCGGCTAGGTGGCACGCGTGACCTAAAAGGGAAAATTGAAGTACGGACATATTCGACAAAAAATTAAATGCCGGGCCAAAATTATTAATAATATCAATGTCTCTCTATAGAGAAACTTTGATAATATTTTCAGCAAAAGAGAGTAAAAATCAAATACATGGGCAGAATTACATGTATCAAATAATTGCATATTCTTGACCGCACAACCAGAAGGATAGGCTGATCCGAGTAACTGTTTCCTGTGGAAACAAAGGGCAGTTTTGCCAGACAGTGGCTTTTGTCGGACAGAGGTTTTTAATTTGGACATCCTTGTCATAACAAAAATAATCATTTAGAAAAACACATCGGGTGTTTTATGAATAATAGGTGTAAGCTTAAAATGATCATTTAAATTGATTAAAACCATGAAGACTGCACCTTGAGAAATTCACCAGTTTTAATTATCAGGAAAACATGTCCATGAAAAGTATATCCACTCGAACCCCACTTTTATACAGAAAAACTGGGGTTTGTAGGGGTATACCTATTTGTGTTATTTGTGTTATTTTTTGTTCCAAAACATAGATTGTGGGTACTCGCTTGCCGAGGCGGTTCTAACGTGTACCAACAATCAATGTTTGGAGCTAAATGATTAAAAATGTCATTCTTTTTCTTATGAAATTTTCATTTTTACAGCTGAAAAAATTATA
The DNA here is from genome assembly GCA_964017185.1 of Rugalucina vietnamica. NCBI lineage: Eukaryota > Metazoa > Mollusca > Bivalvia > Lucinida > Lucinidae > Rugalucina > Rugalucina vietnamica. The sequence continues at coordinate 19,761,740 of OZ024879.1, forward strand.
TATTGCAAGAGCAAGTTTGTAATGAGGACTTTAAATGTTCATTTTCACAAACTGGCGTGAAGATACGAGTCGTTACACAGCATGTACGAAACATCAGAGGATGTCCGTGTTAGCTGCTCAAATACATTTTCTTTGATGCCTTATTTCTAGATGTACATGTACTCTGAGACCTGGGCATCAATGACACATAAAATTGCCCCTACTGATCCTTTTCGGTATCATACCGATTCAGTCAAATGATCGGGAAGTGTGTTCTTGTACTTTTAGATTAACAAGTAAAAATTGTCTTATTTTTCATCTTTTTTTCTTGTGCCATGCAGGCATAATATTCACCATGGTTGTTTACCGTCTCTAGATCTGTATCATGCCACGCAAATGCTGTGACAACGACAGAGACAAAGATTATCAACCACAAGCACATCCAAAGCCGATTTACTGGATGAGATGTTACTTAAAACAAAATTACAATTTTTGAATATATGAAGAAACGAAATCCAGATTGAGCCGTTCAGTCCTGTCAGCATGGAAAACGGGGCTTACTAAATCTCACCCATTAAGCGAGATTCTCGCTCTGTGCGAGATTCTCGTCCTCTTGGCGCCGGTAAGGAAAATACAGGTAAATTAATTATCAGACAAAACTCTCACACTAGCTACAGGTAACCCATTATCGGTGAAACTCAGGTATATCGTTTCGACGGTCTACAGGGACAAAACTTCTCTAATCGGATTAAGCTTATTTGACGGAAATTCTGTGTTATTTCCCATGGCAGTTAGGTGCACAGAAGTTCAGTATGCCATAACAATTTTATATTTGGACTTGGATTGTTCTTTTCCAGCTGTGAGCTGCGCCATTGAACCAGTTGCAAATACAGACGTATATCCACCCAACACGAATCAGATCAGTTTTAGCATGTCCGCAATATATGTCTGTAAAGAAAGTTATGTGTTGAAAGGCGGAGACACCGTAAGAAGCTGTCAAGCGGATAAACAGTTGTCAGGAGAACCCCCGGTTTGTTCAAGTATGTAAATATTACGAAAACACGTCCATGCTATATACAGAGATTTTTGAATCTGCAACATTGAAAAATGTATTACATGTTCTTATATTTTCTTATTTTGCTCAAAACATAGATCGTGGCGGTTGGTGGTTCTAATGAGTACCCACAAGCTATGTTTAGAAGCAAAACTAAGAGAATCGGCATACCCCTGCATAGTCCAGTTTTGCTATATAAAAGGGTGTATAAGGGGGTATATATTGCACATACATGTAATCCTGATGATTGGTATCTCATAGGTGAACCCCACGGTTCAAAAAGGTTAACGTAACATGTCCGTGCACACCCCCTCATAAACCTTTTACATGGTAAAACCGGGTTTTCTAGGATTTACATTTTTGACAGTCTGTCTTTAAAACATAGATAATGAGATGTTATTTCGTGTATCCACAGTCAATATGTGGTCATTTCGTGTATCCACAATCAATATATTGAACAAAAATATTAATTGTATCATTTTTTTTCGAATTAAATTTTCAATTTTTACAGCAGAAAAAGAATATTGCATCAACAAGTTATCGTAATAGCAACCGCGATATCGCTTCAAAATTGTTTTTTATGCATGGAGACGAGAAGAGCAAAATTATGACCTACTGGTTTGTGCGCTAAAACATGTTTGCAAAATATTCCATACTTCCATTACATTTGCTTAAAGGCCAAGGTGGACTATAAAAGGAAAACATAGGTATCCTCAGTAATTTCTAGACATCAGAGGAGTAAAATCTCCAGTAGCTCCTGAACAACCCAGAAGATGATCTGATAGGCTGTTGCTGCTACCCGAGAAATGTCATGTAAAGTACACGACAATAAATACCTATACACATATATGTACACAATTTTATTGCACTATATTCAAACACGTATTACATTGGGAATTATCAATAAGTCTTAGGCAATATATAGGAGAGTTGATCCACAGGGGCTTAGTGCAGTCACACAGTAGAGTATGAGGCAAACGCGCGACGGGCGTATAAAATATCAATATACTGAAGATTTTGACGTATAAAAATTAATTTGCTTCTTAAAGTTTAATTAGCAGTCACATATAAGCGTGTGTTCCGGACGTATAAAGAATCGCAACATACTGAACATTCTGGTGAACGATTGTATTACGTCCAAGAGACGTTAAGAACACGCTACAGGCGCTTGTCAAACGTTTAAGGCACGTCTCATACACACTTGGGGCACGTTCAAGTAACGTTTGGCATGCGACAAAACCAATACCTCGTAAAACCAGAACGCGCGTATAGCGTACACTGACGTGCCTAAAACGCGAGCCAAGTGCGACACACGCCCAAGACGCACCGAGTTTCTAGAATTTGTTAAGCATGCTTATAAATCGTTTAGCCCAAACACGTATGGAACGCGAACCGACGTATAGCGACCAACATCAACGTACATCACGCGTACAAGACGCGCATGTAACGCGTTTCTAACGCTTCTGACGTTTTCTAAATTTTATCCGGCGCGCGTTTGCCTTTTACGTTAATGTGTGACTTTATCTTTACCTGGATTACCTGTGTCGATAGTGGTTATAATATTCTGCCACCCGTCGCCAGACATAAGCCCCGTTCTCACTGTCCCGATTCTAATCCTGACTCACCCCGGTGAAGACAAGCTGGTATACCGTGATAAACCGCAGAGCTTTTCATACAAAACTGACCGTGTTTACACAGCAAGGGTGTTACCAAGGTGAAGCCCATGTCGTTTTCTCGGTCCTTTATAACGGTAAAGCCCGGTATTGCCTCAGTTGTATACGGTGACACCCAAGTAACTGTCGGTCGCGCCACGGATATGTCGCGGTGTAAACCGTTAATGAACGTTATAGAAGCCGGCTAAATTGTTGCGATACCGGGGTGAACTGGGACGACACAGGGGCAAACAGGGTTTCACCGTGATCAAACTCTTGATGCCGGTAGGCCCCGGTTCATCACATTGGAGTCCCCGTGAAGTCACATTTATGCCCGAATAGATCGGTGTTGTTCCGATTAACCACGGTTTACACCGGGTCGCCAAGTGTTTTGACATCTCTGCCGATTTGCCCTGATGCAACCTCGTTGTATTTTTTAATCTTTTTATGAGAACCGGTAAGGCTCAAGGTAGCGCTACTGCAGTGCTACGATTCAGGGACATTGACAACATGGGTTTAAGCCTATAAAATCGCGTTTCTTCGTTGTCTTTACAAATAATGTTCAAAAAGTAACTTTGACAGTAAATGGTTGACACTTGCCGCTGCCAACTGCCCAAATCTATATCGCGAACTTTTTTAACACATCATTGTCGTGGTGAGATTGGTTGGCTGATACATTTTCGTAGTATAAGTACCTGATTGTTAATTTAATATTCCCATCTCGGTTTTTGGAGTGGGGAACACTTTCTGATTGTGCCTTTTCCTGAAAATACCAAATTAACTGTAGTTCAGAATTTCGCTTTCATTGGATGATGGAAAACATTATGTTCATATTGTTTTATATCCTCTATTGACAGTTTATAAATCTACCCTCGTTTCTACGCCTTAAGGGACTTTCCTCAGTAGCCTCCGACATGCCCTTCGGCTTCACAGACATAAAACTTCCCAATGTTGTTTATCATACCGTGATCTGTATCTACATTTTCGTTCATTCTTTATATGTCCACTTCACGTCGCAAATTGTCAGATATTATGAGTTTTGGAGTTGTGGACCAGCCATGACGTTAAAATTTTCGAGATTTGAAAAATGTCATGGCGATACGCGACCGATATCACGCTAACATGATTAAACCCACCATTAAATTGCATGGCATTGACCTCTTTCTTACCAAATGAACCGCCTCATGAAAAACAACAACAACAACAACAACAACAAAAAAAACAATTTACATATGCGAAAACAAAGGCGCAGACCATGATGGCCGCCTTCGTTTTCGCTACACGGATAGTACAATTCCTCTTCCAGTTAAATCCGAAATTTCAAACTTGTAGCTCTTTCCTGTGCTGTACAGGTCGGTTTCTGTCAGACCTGGTCGGAAACCACATTGTTGTTTTTCTCACGAGACGGCTCTTAATGTGTCGCCTAGATCTTGTGACTTTACAAGGAAATAGCGAACGTCAAAAATGAATCTTTTTATTGAAGGTGATTGAAAAAAAAATCTGATTGAATGTATTTACAGTCGTGCAATGCCGGACAACTGTATGCCATGCGACAAACAATCCATCTGACGAGTATGTTGACTTCAACACCGAAGTGGAGTACACATGTGCTGAAGGATATACCCACGCCAGTGGTGATATGACGCAAAAATGCCAAGCTGATGGAACTTTGGATGGGACCGCACCAGTTTGTACAAGTGAGTCAGTTCTCATCATATTATAAGTCGGAAGAGACGCTTGTGTTATGAGTGTCGGTCTGTCTGGCGCACGCCGGTTGTGGTTCAACATCATGAACGCGTCCATGCAATGAACGCGTATACAACATACCCTCCATTTTTTCTTGTAAAACCTTCAAAACTGAAACACATTATTTGTTCATCAGGGCCGACAGGAGAATACGTCTTTCTGAAAATTGAATGTTTATGCTCTAAATATTTTAACCGGGTATTTTACATGTACACTGGAAAGTTATTCGAAAAAAGTACAAGTAGGCAAAGATCATATTACGACAGGCATTATCGAGATATTCCTAAAATATCCAAATAGTAGATTGCCGCTTCGTAGAGGACATGTCCACCGTTAACTGATAAAGCTTCTTCTTTATATGAGAGAAATCTTTAAATAATGTTTGGGCCCGTTGTAATCATTGCTGGCCTCATGTAAGAAGATTTATTTATCGACGTCTTACTTCGTAAAGGAATACACACATATTTTTGTCTTTTACTCAAGTCATATAGTTTTATCTTATGTGTGGTCACTGTGTATACATGTTTGAAGATTTACCTGTATAAAAAGCATTGTCTATTTTGTCAACAATGTTACATTCTTTAGCATGCTTTATCATGGGACTTTTGAATATGTTGCCAATTCATGGATTTGTACATACATGATTATGAAATGAGTGGTCAGCTTAGAGCAAGTGAGTCATTTTTCAGTTACTTCCGGGTTGAAATCGTTAGACCCAATTTTCTTAGCTTTTTGAAAAAAGCCAGATTTTTTGATGTAGTCATTGACTTTAATCATATAAGAACCTGAAACAAAAGGCATGTCATCTTTCAGCAAAGAATAAGCGCACACGAGCCGACCAAAGTTACCCACGTTGGAAATTTTCCAGAAAAAACATGTTTACACTAACTTTTCTCAGAGAAATACTTTTCCATGACCCAAAAATAATCCTTAATTTTTCAGATAATGAATCTTAGAAATGTAGACTTTGTGTAATTTTTATTCAAATGCATTCCATTTTCCAGGAAATTGGTCGCACGAAAACCGGTTACACTTCCAATTCTAAACCAAGCTATTTAAAATCTTAAAAGAATAACTATATTGAGTCATTCCTAGTATCTGTGACGTCTGTAAGCAATAGATGCACATCATTCCTAGTATCTGTGACGTCTATAAGCAATAAATGCACATCATTCGATTGACAGGTTAAAAAGTAGTAGATGTCTGTTTAACATATCCCTCCCACTCATGTCAATATTGATAAATTCTTAAGTAATGTAAGTTTTTATATCGATATTACGTCTTGCAGTGGTAACTTGTGAGACACCATCGGTTTCCAATGCATCAAAGAAACCAAAAACGACCCAGATCTATTACTCCGAAAAGGTTGTCTACAAATGCGATCCGGGATTCAAGCATACCGATGGAAACTTGAAGAGAATATGTGAAAGTTCTGGCGAGCTGTCCGGAGAAACGCCACAGTGTACCGGTAGGTTTATGGACATATACAGAGACAACGTAGCCTTAGGTCTTAACTAAAGAATACATTCTCTTCGAAATTGATTTGCAACGCAGGTGCACGCATTTCTATATTTCGTGACGTATAATGTGCACCCCATGTGCTCAAGTGTACGAGTGTGTATACTTAAGTTCAGACCCCACACGGTCATCTAGAAACAATCACCGTGAGGCTGAGCACAGATCATTTTGGTTAGTTGTTCCTACAGGTATAGTACTTTTAAATCTACGTACGTTGGTTGGTATACGAGGGTTGGGATTTAAGTTCGTAGACTTTTGCCACTGGTTTTCTATTACATCATTTATCCAATATTTGATGCATTATAATAAAGAAACAATGTCTCATTGTCTCGTTTTCACACTATTTTTCAAGAAATATTGCACAGTGCACATAAAACTGGTCTCCATAGCAACGTAGGTTTCGCAACCCGGGGCATGTCGAATTTTAAATACTTCTGAAGTTCTATGGCGTTGAAGAACAAACCTTAAGTTAACATATTGTATACCAAATCTTGAGCTAAATCAGTTTGAGGCACTTTAGTATCATGTTGTTAACTCCATATAATTTTTAAGCATTATGTCGACGACTTATTTTGTTATTGGAGAAATAAAAAGCCAGTCGCGCTTCTTGGGAAAGAAAAATGGCGTTAACAGGTAATGTCGAAACAAGAGCAATGATCAAATCTTATGTTTGAGAAGCATAAATGCCCACAGAAACATTCAAAATAATAAGGATTTGTAGTACAGTGGTAGAACAGATCTTACAAAGATATTTAAATGGTTTGAAAAATTTCAGATGGACGCATTTGAATTTTAATTGATGAGAAAAGCACATACCTTCAACTAATGTACAAATGCTGCGGTCTTAATTCTTGATTAAATCAAAATTATGCATGATACACATACGATTTGTTTTATTTGGTGAATGTAATATTTCAACAATAATTACTAACTAACCCCTGAAGGAAATATTGCAAATTTGTAAAGGTGTGGTGTTTTGTATGGTTCTAAACAAGGCATTTTATTGTTGACATTAATTGAAATTTGTCGTAGTTTTGACGTCAAAATTTCCATGACGTGCCCCGGGTGATGGCATGTCATTGTGTTTAATTCATTGCTGTGTTGAAACTATTATGAGTAGAACTATGCTTAATAGCTTATATGATAGGTAAAAGAATATGTTTTCAGATGATATCATTTTTATTTCTGTGTTACAAACATCTGAACTTTTATTAAGAAAGTCTACGAACTTAAATCCCAACCCACGTACATTTTTGTGAGCGAGTTCAATTGCCTGTTTATTAACCGTCCACACTAAGCAGCTAAGACCATATTAGGGCAGGCATCGAGATATTCCTAAACGCAAGTCTCCTAATAGTAGGTTTACTTGTCCACTATTAACTGATAAAGTTTCTCCTTTATATGAGCGAAGCGATATGAGAGGAACGTTCACAGAAGATGTTTCATGACTCAGTCTAAGTAAATCGGGTATAATTAGAATCAGTTGCTGCAACTGATACATCGCACGATGTTACCGCATGTAACCATAGTAACATTTTGACAGCATAAGCATGTTATTAAAATATTAAACCCTACTGAATATAAACGGACACCTTTCATATATTAGAAAATATTTATAACCTCAACATCACGCACTCTTTAAAACATTTTCTGTGACTGTACAAACCGGATCTTTACCTGTGATCAGCGCAATAGGATTCACTACACAGTATAATATATTTTCTTATTAAAACCGAAATGTCAAGCTTCTAGACGTTTGCTGTGACTGTGCAGGTCGGTTTGTGTCAGACCTGGTCGGAGACCCCGAAGACCGTTTTTCTCGCGTTGCTACTCATATTCTGGCAAGTGGTCTACAATGTCCAACTGTTTATTATTTGAGCCGCCTCATGAGAAAACCAACTATCTGCATATGCGAAAACAAAGGCGCAGATCAGCTTCGCTGTAACTGCGAAGCTGATCAGCGCCTTTGTTTTCGCTACACGGATGGTACAATTCCTATACTTTCTAAATCCAAAATTTCCAGTCTCTAGCCATCTTCTGTGCTTGTACAGCCCTGTTTGTGTCGGACCTGTTCAGAAACCACATTGTTGGTTCTCCCACGAGGTGGCTCATTTATTTACAACTTGCACTGATTCAGGGATGTTCAACCAATTTTTATCATTTGAGTCGCAACGCGAGAAACCCGGTCGTCGAGGTTTCCGACCAAGTCTTATACAAACCGGCCTGTACAGTCACAGAAAAAGGCTAGACGCTTGAAATTTCGGTTTTAAGAAGGAAATGAATTGTGTTATCTGTGTTACGAAACCAGTGGTGCTTATCACAGTCAGAGATCCGATTTTCTCTTGAAGCGGCTTATTACATAAATGCCCCAAAGTTCGTTTTTTACATATGAGCCGCCTCATGGGAAAACCAACAATGTGGTTTCCGACCAGGTCCGACACAAATCAGGCTGTACAGACATAGAAGCAGGCTAGAAGCTTGAAATTTTGGAGTTAAGTAGAGGAGGAATTGTACTATCCGAGTAGCGAACACAAAGGCGCTGATCAGCTTCGCGGTTACCGCGAAGCTGATCTGCGTCTTTGTTTTCGCATATGCAGATTGTTGGTTTTCCCATGAGGCGGCTCATATAATGAGACGATAGAAGTTCCATGCTTACGTAGCTGCAGCATTTTTATTTTTATGGATAAAAGATGAATAAGAAAATGATTTTTATAGATAGAATTTCTGTGTTTCTATAAAACAATTACAATACAAAGAAAGAACTTAACCTCGGTCTTTGATTAATTAGAAAAGAAATGTTCTGTTCGCCTGCTCTTATTCTAAAGTTTCAAAGTTTATTTTAAGGATGTTCGCTGCTAACATTTGACATTTTGGAACTTCCGGTTTTTCTTTTGTTGAATATCTCGTAAACGGTTGCAGATATTTTTCTAATATTTTATATTTGGATACATATTGATACTATGCATTGAATGAGCCATGCAAATTGTCAATCTAAGGACCTTCATTTTTTCACCCCATTTTCTGCAATTTTTCAGAAAATTTATGTTGTCAGTAACACTTAGGGGGGTAGGGTAGATTAAACTTGAATATTACACATCTTAAAGAAACAAAACAGCCGAAAAAAAGGCTTAAAAGGCGATTTTCAAGTTGTTAGTTCTCTCTTATATGCACACTACCCTATATATTTCTTTCTTTTATTCAAACAATATTACCAAGTTCTATGTTGTGTGAAAATACAGGAAAAAGTTTGAATCTACAAATATGGGTTCAAAATATTGATTTTTTCCGACTTTTCAAGTATTAAGATAGGGTTGGAAAACCACTTCTAAAATTTTGTCATCCACTTAAAATTGCAATTTTTCTATGCTTTTAGTCCAAAATAGTATGCATTTCGTAAATATTATGACTTTTGAAAGCAGTCTAGATGCATTTTTGTTCAAGACAGGTATTTTCAAAGAATTGAAAATTAAATAATTTTTTTCTAAATTTAAAACATGGTGTTCAGAGGTCTCATTGGCAGGCCTGTAGCTTGAAAAAATGCACACTATCCTATACTTATTTTGTTTTCAAATGTCTTGTGTTGTATTTTGGAATAAAAAAGAATGGTTAGAAAAAAGTTTGAATACTTTTTCATTGGCAGCGAACATCCTTAAGTGTCCAGGTTACAAAAATATAACAACGTGAGCACGGTTACAACCTTTTATGCAACACTTACATCGGGACGAGGCGAAAAGTAATGAATTATAAAACCATGTACGGTCTCTCTTAATGAATTACAAAACCATGCTTGATCCTTCTGTTGGAAGACAATACTTATAATATAATAACTTTGGTTAGTAATTTTGATATTTTGAATATTGTAGCTCAAAACATAGATCGTTGTTGCACGTGAGAACCACCTCTGCGAGGCAATTCTAACGAGTCTGAGTCAAAAGTGTGAATGACCTCAATTAACTTATTAAGGCGGCGGTTCTAACGAGTACCCACAATCTGTGTTTTGGAGCAAAAACTAGAAAACATGTATACCCCTTTATACCCCAGTTTTTCTATTAATTTGGAGTTTGATGTATACTTTTCATGGACATGATTCTCCGATGAATAATTATATTATAATAGCCTTTGTTGTTATTTGTCAGACATAGATGAGTGTGCAACATATCCAACACCGTGTGAGAACGGAGCTTGTGTGAACTCGGAGGGAAGTTTTACATGTGACTGTACTGGCACAGGGTACATTGGAAAATTGTGTCAATACGGTGAGCTTGTTTGAGATTGAAGATTACATGTGGTTGCATTTTGTATCACAAAATACGGCATCAATTTTGTTTGATACAAGTTAAATGTATATTGCAAAACGACACGTAGGTTCTTGTGTACATAAAGGAATGTTGGGTATGTAGAAATACATTCAATACATTCAACAGCTGCCGATTTGACTAAATTCACCGGAATCGAAGTCGTATCTAACGGTTAACGACTGATATAGATCATTAAACCGTCTGCAAAAAACATTGAGGCAGTCATAGACCCACAAGTTTCTGAAACAATCTTCTTTAATTGGACAAAAGGCTTATAATAAACTATTCTGGTGAAACCTGGTAACGGTGCCTGTAGTTCATATTAATAAAAAGAAACTGACCAATAAAGATTAGAGTAAGCACACAGCAAAATATTGCGCAATCATAATGAAATTCCTAAATTAACAATCCGGTACAAATAAAAAAAAACGAAAGCTGAGTGAGCAGCTATTTCTCCATAAGTAGCCATTCAGTAACTTTAAGCCTGTATCACAGATCATCACATATATTTTTATTTCGATTACACAGCCTCAAGCGACTACATCGAATACTACCCATCAGGACTTTTGAATATTCTGATCACGGCACCATACGGTGGCAGCAAAACGTTGGACGACATTACTCCTGCAGTTTCTGATAGACATGATGGATGTTTTGATGTCGCTACTGGCGCGTGTGTGTATGAAATCGGGTGTACGCCACAGGACTCTGTCAAGTAAGTCGTTTATTATAACCAGTTTGTTTTATTTTTATCTTAAAGCGTCGCAGCAAACGCATGTCGGTGCGGCGTCACTGACGCATCTTGATGATTAACCACTACTGTGGGAGGCTAAAATGTCTCTAGCCGATCGAGGTACTTGTACATGTATTAGCAATATCATGAATAACATTATTCTTTGGTAGTCGATTAAAAAGATGGTACAGATAGGCAACGAATAAAGCATTCAGACAACATTTAGCTTCAAACTGATTTTATCTCGCACCAACTCATATGAAATCTCAAATTCTGATTCGTACAATCACCTAAAATAATGGAATTATTTTTTGTTTAAATAAGACAAACTCACATTCATCACAAACTTCACAAACTTATGCAAATCACACACAGGCAAAACATTTTCTCAAAATGCTAACTATAGTCTACTGTTTGTTTGTAGTTGCGGGATTCAGAACTCTCAAGAACCTCACTCAGAGGACATCGCCCTAAGACTTTACAACAAGATGTATTCACTTACCGGTTACTACCCTAAATTGTTGCTCAACAAAGTCCATCCTAGCAAATTGGACGTCGATGCGCCTCGAGATGAAGGGACTTTCAACCAGGAAATCCCAGCGGCTATTTATGATGATTACTATACTAAACTAGGATCTGCAGTCGCAAGTTTCGGCGGACCTGGAATCGTCATTGTCGTTCGCTCCTTCGACATAGATGGTGAAACAGTGATTTCTCTAGGTACACTTTTGGAGAACATACCCATGCATTATTCAGATATTTTGGTGGTGCCTCGAAAGTGAAAAAAATCAGTTGCAACTATTAAACATTTTCAGTTTTCAGTAGATTAAGGGAACTCTTAACAACCGCCTCGGCGATGCGAGATAGGTGGTTAAACAGCTTTCCTGCAAATAAATATGCAGTAAAATCTGAACATGCAGGTAATAAAATCACAGTACAAGCATATGAAGCGTACTGTTTGCTGGTTAGGTTCTCAGATTAATAATATCTTTGTATACGATATGTAAACTACTCATAAATGCTGAAACGCAAAAAAAACGTGGTACAAAATTCCGTTAACATCTTCATATCTACTCAGTAGCGTATAAAAGTCTAGTCATACGCCCACGTTTTTGAGAACTAGCTTGATGTACGTACATGTTACCACCATATCAACATAGATCGCTACATAAGGGGACCTTCATATTATTAAAACAAAATATAACCGAACACTTGGATTTTCTTAGATATAGTTTGTAACGAGGAAACCGCGGGACTGAAATTCACATGGAACATTATTTATTCATTAAAAAATTAATAATGCAAAATGTAATAGACTGTGCCTAATTTTGGCGACGAGATTATTTGATCAACATGGTATCCATCAAACAAAAATGTCACAACATTCTGCAGAATCACATTATTACGAATTTCAGACCATATTTGTACACCCAAACGTTAATGCCAGCATGGCACCGCTTTTGACACACTTTTGACTCAGGAGTATTGAAGCTGAAATTTATGGCATTTTATACCACCTTATCATATCAAAGGTCTTATACTGAACGCATATCTTCATGACAATATTCGAGTAAAAGAAAACCTATCAAGTACCAATTTCAGAAACAAAGTCTTTATAGACGGAAACACGAAATATTTAAATACTTTGAGCATATCTTGCATCGCATTTTAGATAAAAAAATACATACCTCTTTTGGTATATTTATCAAAGCCAAATATTTTGAATATCCAATGTCGTTTAATATACACGTGTAACTTATGTGAAAACACACGTTTGGACACAGTCCGCTGCAGAAAGATGAATCCCGTGAATATTTAACTTCAATCTAAAGATAATTGACATTCTTACCCTGGCAATTTACTTCCTACAAAAAAGTCAAAAATATAGGGATCAACCATGGTTTTCAGTGTTCAAACATTCGATGGATCACGAGGAAGGGGTTTGAACACAAGGCCGTAGGCCGCGTGTTCAAACCCATTCCGAGTGATCCAGCGAATGTTTGAACACTGAAACAAACCATGGTTGATCGCTATTCTTGCATTTTCACTCTAATCCACTTAAAATCTCTTGAAAATAGCATTAACAACGTAAAACCTCACCGAAAACCGCGGAGCTTCTTCAACGTTGGCCATTTGTTTCTACGAAAAACATGACGTCGCGTCGCATTGACCAATGACGTCGGCCAAAACCCATGTTCAAACAGCACGTGAATTTTATGATTTGAACATAGGTTTTGCTGTTTGAACACGGCTTTCGACCAATTGAAAACGGCTTCAAACAGCTATGCGCATAGATATCTATGCAAGAATAAGGGTTTGACGATGTTCGGTTAGCAATGATGATAAGTATAGCTTATGGTTAATTACTTTCATAAAATTTTCAGGCTACATGCTTACTGGGGAACAACTAAACGACGCAGCTGGAATCGCAGGCCTGATCGATTCCTCATCCATGCAACATTTGCCCGATGGTGTGAGTTTTAATAACTTTATACGGGGAGATGAAAGCTTAGGTGCCCGTATGGAACAGCGAGGACTAGATGCGGTGCCATCTCCGGCCATACTGGGCCCAGGGACCGGACTTTACTTCTCCCAGGAGAACAGCCGCATAGCAAAGGCGTATCGTGGTGTTGTCAATGTGGTTGGGGTGTCGATACCGCTATATAATGGAGGCGGGGATGGTGATGATGATGACTGCGATGGAGTTGATGCTTGTGTGACCAGGAGAACCATTCGAAAGGTGTCAAAGGCGATAATAGATTACTATAAGCAACACTATGGTAAGTATAGCAGTTCGAAATTGGCCATGCTAGATCTTGTCATCATGATTTTCGATCAGATAAAACATTAATCACACTGCAAAGAAGCAATCTTTCATTGCATAGACTATCCCCATAAGTGTTTATACCTGCCAAGAGATTATTATACCTTCCAAGAAGGTACAATTAGGCAATGATAGGGAAAAGGCGCAATTAGAAAGAAATTCCCACTCCAAAAAACCACGTTGAAAAAAAATTGAGAATTAGGTACTTGTTCTTAGGAAACATATCGTAAGCCGAGTGAGCAGCTGTTTCCCAATAGGCAGCTACTCAATTACCCGAACGTAACTTAAAACATGAAATGTACAAGATTCAAACAGCACAAACATTCGACTCCATATCCATAACATAAAACAAATAGAACCACAACAGAAGTATCGCCTTTGAACGATCAGTAATTTGTAGAGGATATTCAAGTTTTTGGAGTGAATATGAGTTTTATTTCATTGAGTGAAGTGAAAAAATTTTATATTTCATGAGTGCCGAAGGCACGAATGAAATATATAATTTTTCACTTCACGAGATGAAATAAAACTCATATTCACGACAAAAACTTGAATTTTCTTTTTATTATATTGCATGTAGTCATTGTAACGTTTGGGCGCTAAAGCATATGACGTCAAAATCTTAAATGACGTCATTACGTCACGTCATTACGTCGCTATTGTGTGTGAACGTTCATTGCGTCAACAATAGCATAGATTATAAAATTTAGTTATGTATAAATTAGAAATGAAACGGTGGAATCGTAATTTGCGTATTCCCAAATCTTATATTTTCACATGTGAAAATATAACTTTTTTTATATTTTCACATGTGAAAATATAACTTTTTTAAATATTGGTTATATTTAATACATATTTCTCTATATTTCATCACTTGCCATATAATAAATATATTATATAAAATGTCTTCTTGATAATCTGTTGAAAATACAGTGAAACCGCGGTAGAAGCGTAATAAATATATACAGTGTATTTGGCGATATCGGACTTTTTGATCTCTCTCTCTCTCTCTCTCTCTCTCTCTCTCTCTCTCTCTCTCTCTCTCTATATATATATATATATATATATATATATATATATATATATATATATATATATATATATATATATATATATATATATATATATATATATATATATATATATATATAATTCAAAAGTCAAAAAAGCAAAAAAGACACACTGGAACTTTCTTTTCATTAATAATAAATGAAATGAAATGAAAAGAAAGTTCCAGTGTGTCTTTTTTGACTTTTGAATTATATTAATACCCGGGTCATGGACTTAAATTAATACCAATTTATATATATATATATATATATATATATTACACACATTGACTTTCTGCAGTTTCTCAACAATTAGTTAGTTGTTCGGTCCTAGTCGTGAACCTCTTATCAATGAATAATCAAGGACAAACGAAAAATCATGATACTGTAAATCCGGAAATTTTCGCGTGACTTTTATTTCGCGAATTTTCTATTTCTTGAACCTTGAGAACCTTGAATTTGCGAGGCATCGAATTCGCGGATATTCGCAAAATTAAGTTCTCGCAAAAATAAACCGAATTTACAGTAACCACCATGATTAATCAAAACTGAGGACTCAGATTCAGTAAGCTGCCCGACGATGGGAATCTCAGGGCGCCGAATAACTTACTGAAATCCGGAACAAAAGCAAAACACCAGTTGAACCCCGGTGGGCCAAGCAACAGACAAGAAGCTCCGGCACCAACCAACTAAAATGAATAGCCTTATGTCGGGGCCATCATAAGAGTCTGACGTCCGACCCACCGGCGTGCAATTTTAGAGGGCAGCATAGTTATCAACCACGATAAGGTTAAAAACCAAGGATGCAGACTGTTGCGTAACATTTAAGTTATAACAGATACGTCTGTAACGTGTAATGATTTTCTAAGCTGAAAAGAAAAATCATTCCTTATAAGTGTCTTAAAGGCTTTGTAAACCAAGTCACCATTAAATTCTGGTTTCAAAAGGCCCTCACGTAAAAAGGTCTTTAGCCCAATATGAAATCTTGAAATAAGTTTTTTTTGTGTCTGCGATAGTTTAGAAAACGTTTTTCGAAGCTTACGATACCAAGAGTTTATAACATCTTCCAAGAGTTTATTTAACCTTCCAAGAGTTTATTATACCTTCCAAAAATTTATATTACCTTCCAATAGTTTATTATACCTTCCAAGAGTTTATTATACCTTCCAAGATTTTATTATACCTTCCAAGAGTTTATTTAACCTTCCAAGAGTTTATTATACCTTCCAAAAGTTTATTATACCTTCCAAGAGTTTATTATACCTTCCAAGAATTTATTATACCTTCCAAGAGTTTATGTAACCTTCCAAGAGTTTATTTAACCTTCCAAGAGTTTATTATACCTTTCAAGAAAGTACAAGTAGGCAAAGATCAGGAAAAGGCGCAATCAGAAAAAGACTCCCACTCCAAAAACCAAGGTGGGAAAAAACCAAACTAACAATCAGGTACTTATACCATGAAAACATTTCGTAAGCCGAATGAGCAGCTATTTTCCCAATAGGTGGCCACTCAGTTACCTTAACTTAACTAAAAATATGCAAACATACATAAGGCGCCAACAGCACAAAATATTTTAAACACCAAGACATAAAACAAAAAGAACCACCACAGAAGTATCGACTTGGAACGATCAGTAACACAAAGTTCCTGGCGGGTTTAAATCGATTTTACACGGCCGTAACCTCTTCCTCAGCTTCTGCAGTGGTTCATAACATTTAGTTAGTTCTTCGGTCCTCGTGGTGAATCTCTAACTAGTAAATGAATCATCAAGAACAAACAAATAAATCATGATAAACATCCTGATGAATCAAAAACCAAGACTCACAGATTCAGTAAGCTGCCCGACGATGGAGATCCCTGGGCGCCAAATAACTTACTAACTCCGGAGCTATAGAAAAACATCAGTTGGACCCCGGTGGGCCAAGCAACAGACAAGAAGCTCCGGCGCCAACCAACTAAAATGAATAGCTTTAAGTCGGGGCCATCATAGAGTCTGACGCCCGACCCACCGGCGTGCATTTAAAGAAGGCAGCATAGTTATCAACCGTGATTGGGTTAAAAACTAAGCATGCAGACTGTCGCATAACATTCAAGTTATAACCTATACGTCTGTAACGTGTTATGATTTTTCTAAACTGAAAAGAAAAATCATAACTTCCTATAAGTTTCTTAAATCTCAAGAGTTTATTATACCTTCCAAGAGTTATTATACCTTCCAAGTGCTTATTATACCTTTCAAGAGTTTATTATACCTTCCAAGAGTTTATTTAACCTTCCAAGAGTTATTATACCTTCCAAAAATTATATTACCTTCCAAGAGTTTATTATACCTTCCAAGAGTTTATTATACCTTCCAAGATTTTATTATACCTTCCAAGAGTTTATTTAACCTTCCAAGAGTTTATTATAAATTCCAAGAGTTTATTATATCTTCCAAGAGTTTATTTAACCTTCCAAGAGTTTATTTAACCTTCCAAGAGTTTATTTAACCTTTCAAGAGTTTATTATACCTTCCAAGAGTTTATTATACCTTTCAAGAGTTTATTTAACCTTCCAAGAGTTTAGTTTACCTTCCAAGAGTTTATTATACCTTCCAAGAGTTTATTATACCTTTCAAGAGTTTATTATACATTCCAAGAGTTTATTTAACCTTTCAAGAATTAATTATACCTTTCAAAAGTATATTATACCTTCCAAGAGTTTATTATACCTTCCCAAAATTTATATTACCTTCCAATAGTTTATTATTCCTTCAAAGTGTTTCTATGCCTAGATTTGAATATTTAGTCAAGTCATTTATGACACACTGTATAAGTAGTTCAGTTAATCTTGTTGAGTGTGAGTACCAACACGAACGGTCAAATTTGCTTTCCACTCTCTGACTAGAATGTCAAAACATCAAGATGATCTAACGAAATAAGTCAGCACCACACATGTTTTTGGAGGTAACTAAAGTGCGAACTGTATCCTTTTGAACAACTTATATATTTAGTTGCTTATAGAGCATTTTCACTTCACTAAGTGTTGCACGCAGAACACTTTTCATTACGAAAAATCCATTAAATATACAGAGTTTTTTTTTCAGCTGTAGAAAGTGAATATTTTATTTAAAAACAAGATTGATATTTTGGCATTTTTGCTTAAACCATTGATTGTGGGTACACGTTTGAACTGTCTCGACAAGGCGGATCTGACGAGTACCCACCATCGTGAGTACCCACCGTCTATGTTTTGGAGCAAAAATAAGAAATAATGAAACATTGCATACCCCTGTACACCCCATTTACATACATAAAAGTCGGGTGTAGGGGGGTGTAGTTTACATGAGTACATGAGCATGTTATCCTGATGACACTATTGAGTCTTTGTTACAGAGGTGGATAACTGTGACCCGAACCCTTGTGTAAATGACGGAGTTTGTGAAAACCTTGCTGATGGCTACAACTGTGAATGTACCCGGAAATGGCGTGGTGAACGTTGTGAAAAAGGTAAGTATTTTTTTTAATTTATATGGTTTAACACATTTCCTGCCATTGTCGACTGTAGTCGTTTTAACAATAATCACTGTTTTCGACGACTGTAGTCATTTGACGTACGATATACTGATAAATCCCGGGTTATAGATGAAAGATCTAAAGGGAGGTTAATATATTGTATGGGCGGCCCCCGTGGCCGAGTGGTTAAGGTCGCTGACTTCAGTGCTCTTGATCATTCGATCATCTCACCGATGTGGGTTCGCGCCTCGCACGGGGCACGAATTCATATGTGAGACAAGCCATGTTCTGCTTGCGGGTGTGTCAGGTGGTTTTTCCCCGGGTACTCCGGTTTTCGCCCCACCTACCGATTGATTCGTCTCGATATGAGTGAAAAAGCTTAAAAGGGACGTAAAACTGAATCCAAAAAAAAAAAAAAAAAAAAAAAAAAAAAAAAAATAATATATTGTATACCAGATTAGTAAGCGTAAAAGGTCATTTCCAGTGATATATGATATGTGCATATATCTTTAAATAATATTTACTAAGTAAGTAAACAAATAAGTAGATAGATAATAAAATAAATGTTTCGCACTGAGATATTAAGAGGCGTGGGAGTAAAAGTCTTAACGCCTTTGACAACAATTTATCGGACACGCGGGGATGGAGCCGACCTTTGCCCGAGACTAACAGTAGAATGTTGTGAATGTGTCTTTGAATGATTTCGAAAGACCATCGTTCGTTAAAACTTTGCATTATCTTAAACATTTTCTCTCTATTTGCAGAGAACGAATTCCCCGTGAAACGGATTAAATTGAAGCTAAAGTACAAAGTCAGTGTAACAGTGGACCTGACAAACCCTGACAATAATGTGGAAGTAAAGAGACAGGCTTATCTACAGGTAAATATAATTGGTTCCTTAAAATATTTTGTTTGATTTGTTGCTTAATGTTTCAGAATGGAGCAGTATAGCCATGTCGGGGACCTTGTCTCAACTTAATGGTTCTTCTATCCGATATAAGGATGTCATGACATCTTAAATATGCTTCAAATTATTTTTTCAAACATAACACAAATCAGTTTGGGCAAGTGGATTTTGTATTCATTTTGCATTCCTTTTAAGATACTTTCAGCTCAATCAGTAGGTGAGGCGAAAACGAGAGAGCACGACAAAAATCACCTTGCACACCCGCAAGCAGAACTTGGTTCGTCTCACATGTGCCCCGTGTGGGGCTCGAACCCACACCAAACACAGCGGTGAGATCCAATGTACAAGCACGTTAATAAAATTGTGCTCTTAACCCGTCAAGTGGAATGATTTTATTTTACAACAGCAGTGCATGAATACCTTGTAGGGCTTACTCCTAGTTAATTTTGATTTAGGTTCATACACGTTTATAATATGTTTGCATTTAGATAAGAGCCAATTTGTGGAAGAGATTCAAGGGACGTGGAAATTTACGGAAAATCATCATTTCTAAAATATGGTTTGTATCTATACGTAGAGTAACATTAGACCGAATCGTACATAGATAAAAGGATTTAACCTCCATTAACCTACATTTTTAACATTCAGTACACTTAAGCCATATTCACATGCGCCAAATTTATACGCGTCGCCAAATTTACACGCGTGTTGATTTGGTCCGGTATGTAAATTTTACCCTGGGGACGCAAAAAATGTATGCATACGCGAATACATGTACACAATGGAGTAAAAGGCCTACGGAGTTTAAGGCCTGATTTCGGCCACAGGTTTGGCAAAAAAAAAAATGAATTTTGGAATTGTGATGAGAAAAGTGTTGCAAATAGCAGGTATATGTCTCTGCTTTGAAAAGCTAGTATAATAATTTCTTTCAAATAATAAACGTTGACATGGCAACGTCCAGAAAACATAGAAATAACACTTTTTGCACTTTTTAGGTCTACTTTTCACTATTTACATGTATATACATTTTCAACCACCGGCCCACGCGACAAACAATTTCTTAATATGAAATAATTATCAAGTTTCATCCAGACATACTGTACGCAAAGTATCATTTTGTTTGTCGCGTGGGCCGGAAGTTAAAATAAAAAAATATCACAGATATCAGTTCGCATTTTCATGGTGGTTAGGGTGGATTAAACATTGTAACAAAATGACATTTATATTTTTACATTTTTTGGCAATTTGAACATTTTAAATTTCTGGGCTATTTTAGGGTATGTTTTCATCTATAAAATCAATACTGCTTGGCACTTAATGGTGTGTCACATCCAGTACATTTAGGTTCCCCTTCCCGTTTAAGTAAACATGAATGTGTCAATCGTGTATGACCAATTCGTAGACGGAAAAGAACGATCTCTTCAAAACATACATGGTGAAGAAATGTCATCTATTAAGAAAGTTATTAATTATAATAAACACCATGATGTTTTACGACTTGTTCTCTTTGTATTAGTACCTGGTTGTCACTTTAGTTTTTCCCATCTCGGTTTTTGGAGTGGGAATTTCGTTCTGATTGCGCCGTTTACTGATCATTGCTTTCTTATACATTTCAATGTACTTGTAGCAGTACCTACACGTATTTGTAAATTCCATGGTAACAAAAGGGTGCTGAGACCAATGTTCTTATTTCACCAGAGCCTCGAATGACAATCATCCCTTAAAGTGAATAAAAAGAATTGTTAGATCCTTTGGAAGCAGTGAAAATTTCAAAGCGAGAAGATGGGTCATATTGTACAATTTCGGGTAATGAACCTTCATCAGTGATCCTTTACAAAACTGGCATCGAAAGCCATATATATGTTTTGCTGAAATTTCAAGAATTTACACTGTGTAGTCTAAATCAAAGACTCATCTTCTCAAAGGGGCCAAATAATCAAAATACTATTAAGAAGATGATTCTTAATGTACAATATGTTAGAGTTAAAGTACCGAGTAGAAAAAATAAGTAAAATAAAGCGAGTCGAAGACGAGCTGTTTTTACTTATTTTTTCTACGAGGTCTTTAACTAACTTGTAGTATGACACAACACAAATTGGCAGATCCGTACTGTAACTTCCAATATCAGGAAGTTATTGTACGGCTTTCATCCCGCCTCTTTGCTTTGTAATAATACCTCTTTTCATATTGACTTGTATTGGATTTAATGTTATAAAAACTTCAAAGAAAAAACAGAAAGTCATACTACAAATTAGAAATACTCCAAATATATTCACTGATCCCAAAGGCTCATAAGAACCAGAGGACCAATGGTCCTGTAAACGCTCACCTGAGATCTGCTGCATATACCAAAAAACATGTTTGAATATTATGGTATTTAATCCCAGTGCAGGGGCAGATGAAGCCTTTGGGCCATTTTCTTTTTCAGAATAATCAATATTTTGTCCATTTGCCAATTTCCTGCTGGCTTTTTCCTTCAAATGACATTTTAACAGTTATTCCCATTCAAATGCATTGGCAACCCATGTTGACCTTGCCATAAACTGGGTCAAGGTCATCACAGGGTCATTATCACAGGGTCATGATTTATATATACATTGTAGTACTTGAGCCATCGATGCTTCAAGCCAAGTTTCCTTGAAATCAGTCCACTGGTTCCGGAGAAGAAGATTTTTTAGAGACTTTTACCATATATATGGGCCTGGCGGCCATGTGACCTGGATTATTTATATACACATTGATTATCCCATCCTATAGATGCTTCACATAAAATTTGGCTTTGATTGGCCAAGTGGTTTCAGAGGAGCAGATGTTTGAATATTATGGAGATATACATGTATATTGCCCCGGGGTGGGGGCATATGAGCCCCTGTGGTCCATTTTTTGTCAGAATCATTAATAGTCAGTCCTAATGCCCATTTCCTGCAAGACTTTCACTTTAAATGACATTTTAAAAGTTTTCCCCATTCGCTTGCATTGGCGATCTATGTTGACCTTGCCATAAAATAGGTCAAGGTCATCACAGGGTCATGATTTATATATAAATTGTAGTGCTTTAGCCATCAATGTTTCATGCCAAGTTTCATTGAAATTGGTCCACCGGTTCCAGAGAAAAAAGATTTTTGAAGGGTTTTTACCATATATGGGCATGGCGGCCATGTTGGTAATGTGACCTGGATTATTTATATACACATTGGTTATCCCTTCCTATTGATGCTTTACATAAAATTTGGCTTTGATTGGTCAAGCGGTTTCAGAGGAGAAGACGTTTGAATATAGTGAAGATATACATGTATAGTGCCCCGGGGTGGGGGCACATGAGCCCCTGGGGTCCAATTGTTTTCGGAATCATTAATATTCAGTCCTACTGCCCATTTCCTACAAGACTTTCACTTTAAATGTCATTTTAAAAGTTTTCCCCATTCAAATGCATTGGTGACCTATGTTGACCTTGCTGTAAAATAGGTCAAGGTCATCACAGGGTCATAATCTATATACATATTGTAGTGCTTGAGCCATTGATGCTTCATGTCAAGTTTCACTGGTTCGGGAGAAGAAGATTTTTGAAGGGTTTTTACCATATATGGGCATGGCGGCCATCTTGGTCATGTGACCTAGATTTCTTATATACACATTGGTTCCCCCTTCCTATAGATGCTTCATATAAAATTTGGCTTTGATTGGCCGAGCGGTTTCAGAGGAGAAGATCTTTGAAATTGTGGACGGACGACGGACGGACGGACGCCGGATCATGGCCATCCTATAAGCTCACCTTGTGAGCCTAACGGCTCAAGTGAGCTAAAAATATAATATGCACTATGGATGATGTACGGGGAGACTTTTTAGGGCCGCCACGCGTCACAACACCAGCTGCAGTAATAGCAAATAAAATAATTGTTAGATCATAAATCATAAAAAGTAAGACCATAGCAAATCTGACGAGTTTCATCATCCAAAAAGATGAATTCAAAACATACTCAAACCATACTTGTCGGTGTTATCATGCAAATGTTATTTTCGTAAAACCAGCTTATTGATTGTAAAGGTAAAAAAGTCAAATTTTGTAACCCTTCGTACGAGAGCTTTAAAATTTTGGGTCGAATGTTAATAACTGTTTACCTTTAACTATAATGTAGGAAAGGCAGTTTGAACGTTGAAGTCGATATTGACGTTGTTGACACCCCGGAAGCCCACGTCGACGCCACAGTTGCTGTCAGCGGTATGACGCAGGATACGTTTATCTTCTTTGACACTGAAACGACAGCTTCAAACGTCAGTCTTGATGGGATTTATGGTAAGTGAGGTGAATAAAAGACAGGAATGATGTTAAATTTATATACAGTGTAGGTAGAACATACAGTTACAAGAGAGAGAGCTCAGTGGATTTCACTTTCACATGATTTCAGAGACTATTGAACAAGTGTCTGCTCTGTTGACTGCGGTCAGTCCTTTTACTCAAGTGACAAGTTATGTACTTACCACGGAAAACTTGATCTACACTTTTTCGCATATGAATAATTCTGGGTTTTTCATGCCGTGACTCAAATGATGTTTAAATGTATATTTCGAAAATACGCAAACGCATATGTTCAGTAAGAAGTGAATTTTATCTGCGTACGAGTTTCGGTGCAAAATTGGAAACATATCATCAATTGCAGATCGTTATTATCGCCAATGGCTTTACACCATTATTTATGCCTTACACATGTAGTGCGATTCCTTCGACCATGTCGGTTGACGTCGGACACAATCTGCATAGGCGAAAACAAAGACGCAGATCAGCTTCGCAGTAACTGCGAAGCTGATCAGCGCCTTTGTTTTCGCTACACGGAAAGTACAATTCCTTTTCTACTTAAATCCGAAAATTCAAGCTTCTAGCTCTTTTCTGTGCTTGTACAGGCCGGTTTGTGTCGGACCTGTTCGGAAACCACATTGTTGGTTTTCCCACGATGCGGCTCATTTTAGTCACGTTAGGAGACGTATATGTATCTTGCTCAATCAGCACCGGTGGATTATACGCTCTATGCCCCTCACTAAACCTAAAATCTCGAGATTATTTTATCTGTAAACATTTCAGTGGGCACCTCGGCAAATGATATGTGTCGTTTGTACACTGCTCTTATTGGTGGATCATGTCCTGGAGGTGGACATTGTGCTGTAGAGAACAACATTCCTACATGCCAGAAGTAAGATATTAAATTACACTTTAATTTATATGTGTTTTACATTTTCTTCGATTAATTTCAATTAATATTCAGTTAAGCCGGGCCGGGGAAATTCAAAGACTTCATCTCCCCTAGTTTTCTCTGTTTACACACGTGAGAGTCACGTCATTTAACAATTAAACCCGAATTGCTTTATCAGAGGAAACATTGATATGAATACAATGAAGAACATAACTGATCTGACTAACTGATGCTGAACATCCCGGTAGATGGCTTTGGTCATGCAGGGACGTTGTCTCCATTTTTGGGGGATTTTAACCAAAATGAGGATGTCATGACATCCTACAAGCGTTTCTAGCCAAAAAGACTTATACGCATGGATGGATTGTTTGACTTGAACCTTTTTGTTTCCTGGGCAGACCCATACCAGAGTGGTAAACCACTAATCAGATAGTCAGCCAGAGGCGTTTACGCTTTGCATGGGGGCACTTCAAGCCCATTTATTTCTTTAGGTCCCGTTGGGCGGGGACCCCTATTATCACCCAACCGCCTTTCCACTTAAAACAAAATATAATTGTCATCGATTTTGACATCTTTAAACAAAATATAATTGTCATCGATTTTACAGCATAACAACTACATACACCAGACATAAAGTTACGCTTTAAATCTTAATGCCCGAGTAATGGGTGTGTTCATGTATTAATGGGGCTGCTTCTACCTTGATATGATCAGTAAGTAAATTCTTTTTATAGAGGGTAACCCATTTGGTTAAGCATAATCTTCCATGAGGCCCTCTAACTAACATACATGAAATAGCTAAACGTACATTAAACATACATGAAATGGCTGTAATTCGTAAATTGATAATCTACAGGAGCGAATCGGATGAGCTGAAATACGTGTTCACAACAGCCATGGCTGCGGTACTTGCGTCCCTCGTGGTGATCTTAGCAGGAGCCATTGTGTTTGCGGCTGTTCTGAAGTACAAGCAAAAACAGAAAGCAGTTCTGCCGCTCGACAAGCCAGGAAGGTAACGCCCATTGATTGAGTAAATAGTGTTCGTGCACGATCAATAGCTAACATGGTATCGGGACGTTTATAATATACTAAAACCGATCCGATTGGGTTAAGAATTTTCATTCGATAAAAGGAAAACAATTAATTAACCTTTTTACAAAACATCAAGCCAACGTTTAAATCTATATACAATGTAGAGGGGAGATTTAGTACGATGCATTTGTCATAGACAGATAGTGAATTACAGTAAAACAGCTGATAAACACGTGGTATGTAATGGGTGACGTACATTGCAATTTTGTCCAAATTCGAGTTTTCTTCTATACCATTTACTCTATCGGTTTGTATGTAAACAATACCATGTGATTGTCAGTAGTGGTAAGGTCAAAACGAATACTATTTGTTTATCTTCTTAAGCTTCTTCTTTTTTGAACAAGTTCACTTGCCCAAGTTTCTTTCAGACTTATATTTACTTGTTTCGTTTCAGCCCTGTACAGGTATTTAGACCAGAAAAAATGTAAACAACAGCTTGACATTTATGAAGTGGCTACACCAGAAACCAGCAACGGACAGACTGATTAGATTCAAAAACATAAAAAAAACTCTAGCGAAATCACAATATTTTTATGCTGTGTTTTAATGTACATTTTACATTTTAAGACTTAAATTTTAGCAGGCTTATTGTTAATGTAAAGTGACACATCGCGATTCGCTATTACGACTTTTTTGTAGATTTTTGACAAATATTTGCCAATTTTAGACTGTGATATATGTGTATTGTATTATTTATAGTAATATGTTAGGGTTTATTTTTTGTGACCCTACCTGTCGACTTACGTTTCTGATGAATTCTTGAGCTCATACTCTCTCCCAAAGGATCTAACTTTATATATTATTTGCTATTACTGCAGCTGATGGTGTGCCGTGTGGTGGTCAAAAGGTCTTCCTGCATATCGTAGTTTGTGCAAATTATATCTCTCTTTCGGTCCTTTGAGATTGGCAAGAATGTTCAGAGTATTAAAAAATTGTACGTTTAGAGTCATCTTCTAAACAATGTTTTAATTATTTGACCCCGTGTGTAAAATGATTTCTTTTTTGTCTGGTTATCGTCGCCGGTTTTTAATGGGTCATTGCTGAGGGTTCAATACCTGAAACTGTGCAATATGGCTTTTACTATCTATCGCTTTTTGAACCTTTCGTTGCTTCCAAAGGATCTAACTTAACGTTTAATTCGGTCACACTGCTTCAGATGGACTTTCTAGGAAATGTCATTGCAATCAGATCAATTTATATATGTCCGACTGATTTAAATGTTAGGCGCCTGTAAAATCGAAGTGAGCCCCTCCAGTAATTTTATATTATAATTACTGATCGATCGAAGTATATACTTCTGTTTGGTTCTATTTGTTTTATGTTAGTGTTTTAAAGTCTAATTTTTGTGCTGTTTGAACCTTATGCGCGTTTTCGTATTTTTATTTAAGGTGGGGTAACTGAGTGACCGCCTATTGGGAAATAGCTGCACACTCGGCTTACGATATGTTTTCTAAATATCAGTCCCTAATTGTTAATTTAGATTTTCACACCTCGGGTTTTGGAGTTGGACGTCTTTTCCTGATCATTGCCTAGATGTTCCTTTTTGACTTAACACATTCGTACGTCATAGTCAACTTTATTTTGTAACTTGGGACTACAATGACCTACTCAAGGGGTGTTAATGAGAAGGACCGTAATCACCTGTTCGAAAACCTGTGGCACAACGCAGTTGATATCACATATTTAAACTAACGACGCAGCCCAACGGTTCTAAGTGAGGACAACTACATGCCTTTTTTTGTAGATTCAGTCTTGCACACTACTGCTAGACCACCATGCTTTCAATGGACAGACTTGGAACTATCTGCTTCAATTGCGCAATATGGTCCATACTAACCACCTTTGATCAGTTTCACTACTTCTAATGTATCTAGCTTTCATATTCTATTAGAACAATTGTATCTGTATAGGTATTTTGATTCAGTTTAAATTTTGTTGGTCATTTACGTAAAGCATCAAATGTAGTAAAGTCCATCGGTAGGGTCAAACGTTTGTGATATTCTATTTATTCTGTTTTCAATAGCATGTGTATTTAAATATATCTGAATATTATGTAGACCGACAGGGCTCTGACTTGGAGCTGAATCTGTAAATACTTTTTATATACCAGAAATATTATACAGCAATTGCTAACTGAATTGTGTCAGCTTTTGATCCCAATCTTAGCGACTTCGAGTGCACGAAAACTGTAGTGGCACGGCAATGACAAACTTCAATTTTACTATAAAGGTAACATGAAGCGCACACCAAAGCAAGTGCCTGAATTGATACAGTTTTTGTCTATTCCATATCAGATTCTCTTTATTACTTTTGGAACCCATATTATTGATTTAGATATCTAATAGCCAATATCATTTTTATATGAATATCTTCATGATGAGAACATATTTTATATCTGTAAACAGGAATTATTATCCTGCTGTTATGCAGCTATTATGTAAATGAACTAATTAATACATAGAGTTTTTAGCTACATTTACCTGTATTTGACCTCAAGAAATTATTTAAAACAATATGTTTTAGTCAAATTCAACGATTGAAACACTAAATTCAATTAACTTTTCTCCCTCTTTAAAAATATAGCCTTAAAAGTTTTGTACAATTTAAAATTAAAAAGAAATATATTTCCATTCTTTTGATTGTGTTATCAGATTCCCTCTTAATGACCACCCCAATATTTTATTGCAATAATTACTACAGAGTGAATCAAAGCCACCCGTTATCAGCAGGAAGCCTCAAAACCTCACTTCCTTATGTAACCCGTGTTTGCACCTACTTTTTCGGGTAATCGCACTTAATTTTATAAGAGGATGTTCTCAGCATGTAGATTTTGTTTTCTCAACTGAGTTTCAAAGCCAACGCAACGTATTCCTTTCATCTCATATTTTAAATTGGCCAATTATATGAAAACCTTTGTGCCCAATCAGCATCAAAATGACTCGAAAGTCTTAATGTGTAATCGAATCCAAAGTTTTAGCGCGCAAGTGCGTGAACATTCCTCAAGGTACAAAAATGCATTTTCCGTGCCGGGATTTTTAAAACAATTGCACATAACTTAAATCTTTGAAGATCGTCCGTTCGTCCGTTGAGTGTATGGCAATTTCAATGTTGTCACCTAAGGCTCAACGCAAGAAATCGCCATTGATTTTGTGTACCCCATTTTTTTTTTTTTTTTTTTTTTATCTTTTTTTTTTTGGGGGGGGGGGTGTACAACATCACTTGGTCACGTGATCGACATCACTGCAGATGCCAAGATTAAGCTTTATTTTGAGTTGGCAACCCAACCTTATCGAATGAAGTGTATTGCAATTATGGGAAATGTGTTTTTCACTGTGGTTCGCTGCTTAAGAAAAGGGTGGTTTACAGAGTGTAGCAAGAAATTCGTCAAAATCGCTAAATTCCATATTTTTTTTTTCAAACTGACCCCTTTGTCAGTTTTTACACAATTGTATGCAAACAAAAAAAGTCTGATAATTTATATTCACAGGTCGTCTTTGAGGATGGTTGGGCTACATATATGCGGAAACCGAAATCCCAAACAAATATTCAAATGTTAATGACTAGTTGCGTTCACTTGGCTGTGGAACTCAGTATATCTTAATTGCATGATCGTAGTTGTATATCTTTTCGTACATGTATAGTTTTGTATAGTGTATTTTATTATTGTAATGGAATATCTACAGTGACATTGTTATGTGTTTTACATAAGATTTCATTTACCGTATATCTGTGATTCTCTAATCTGTACTCAGTCTCTGATCTGTACCATGTGATTTTCTAATCTATACCAATTCTCTAATCTGTACCCAGTCTCTGATCTGTACCGGCACTATCTTTGATCTGTACCCACAATTCGTACCACTGATTATCTATTTTCTGTGCAGTCCCTGATGTGTACCTATAATATTCAGTCTTTGATATATACTGGTCTGCACCCAGGTTTTATGACATCCTAACTGAATCCACCTACATTCTTGATCTATACCGATCATGACTGCAAACTTTGGTACAGATAAGGGGTTATCTAAAGTGGGTAGAGAAAAAATATTGTGTGGGTTTAGATTAGAAACCAAAGCTAAAAGAGGGTATAGATGAAAGAGTGGGTACGTATCAGTATCAGAGTATATTTCTGAGCTCTACATATATACATCGACAGGATAAGACTGTAATTTGACCGTGGAGTAAGAAATGGCATTTGGTTTGCTAGCACGTACCAGAGAGAGGCTGTTGTTTCGATACAGTAATGCATTTAGGTATCCGTATTGGTGACAACATTAATACGTGTATCTTGGCTAAATCGGCTTGTCCATATACACAAAAATATAAACCACATAAACACAAACACATAACTCAACGTCATACCTTGATCAATACAAATCAGATGTCTGTGTTTGTCAAGCCATGTGAATTTGAAAACAATTGTAATTCATTCTGATTTATATTTTATAGTGAATTGGTGAGATTTTTCTGTGCAAACAGTGTTATTTACATATTTTAAGCTTCTATCAAAGTCAGGGTTTTCAACCGAATAATATACAGTACAGTCCAGGGGGATTTTCACCAGCCCGCCCACCCCCGCGGAGAGGGGGCTGCAAGAAAAAGGATTAAAATTTTAATATCCACCGCGGAAACGCCCTAGTCGGCGGGATTGCGGAGTTTCCGCGGCGGGGTAAAGAAATAGAAATTTTATCGTCCGCGCTTACCTGTATTTTTTGTCTCTAACTTTCCACCGCGGACCCGCGGTGGAATGAGGATGAATAAGGAAAGTGGGCGGGGCTTGTTTCCAATTTATTGTAATGCATACTTGTACTTAGACCCGAGTTTAAATCTAATTCGATTATTATTTTTGTTTCATGTATCTTAATTAAAAATACATGTTTTACGATCATAAGTGTAAATGCATTTCTATCACGAAAATCCAAGATTCTGCATGGTTGTAGAATCACTTCAGTGAAAGATATAATATATGGTACGACGCACACACACCTAAAGGCAAACAGAGAGAGAGAGAGAGAGAGAGAGAGAGAGAGAGAGAGAGAGAGAAATCTTATTTTCATGTGACAATAATAGACACAAGGTTAACATAGGTAAAAGCTAACGTTAAATCTTTTTTTTTTCTTTTTTTTTTTTTTTTTTTTTTTTTTACACAAAGTATACTTCATACTGGTACACAATAAAAAAATATTATTTTTATAAACCGATGATTTTAATTGTTATCTAAAGCTACTGATATGAGCCGTGTCATGAGAAAACTGTGCATATACAAAAACAAAGACGCAGATCAGCTTCGCAGTTACTGCAAAGCTGATGAATCCCTTTGTTTTCGCTTAACAGATAGTACAATTCCTCTACTTTCTAAATCCGAAATTTCCAGTCTCTAGCCTGCTTCTGTGACTGCGCAGCTCGGTTTGTGTCGAATCTGTTCTGAAACCACATTGTTGGTTTTCTGATGATGTGGCTCGAAGGCTTGAGTTTACTGTCAAATGAAAATCAAAAAAAAATATTTTACAACACTTCTTAAATCACCATTTACAATCAAAAGGAAACATACAAAGACACATTTGTGAAAAAATATGTATCATCGTTGAATCTGAAACACAGAGTGTATGGTTACACTGTCTCTCTCTCTTTCTCTCTGCTCCTCTACCCTACACTAATTTACTAACTATGAGTTAGGCGCACAGTCTGATCCAATTTGGCGGCAATTTGTTTGTGTCAAAAATGTATACTTGCACCAGGAAAAAATAAACATTAAATGTTTGCCCCGTATACCCCACTTTTATAGCAAACCTTGGGTATACAGGGGTTTACATTTTTTTTCTCCAAAACAGATTGTTGGTACTCTTTAGAACCGCCTCGGCGAGACGGTTCTCACGTGTACCCACAATTTGTGCGTTAAGTCTTTTGACAGTATGCTCCATGGTGAGAAATGTGATCTTGACTAATTAACTTTAAACGAACTGGTTTTGATTCTAGAAATTAATATTTAAATGATGCTAAAATATTAAGTGCATTATATACCTTATTGACAGAGAAGCCATAAATTGGCATGTCCTTATAAGTATTACCTGTTAAATTAACAGGTGGCAAATGTGTGGTCAGCAATGAGTTATTATTGGACACGACAAGCAATAAAAAGTTTCTTTACTTGCAATCATGTATATTAGAATAGAAAACAAAATTTTTCACATCAAAGCCCAACTTCATATATTTTGCGGAAACAATAACTAAAGAAAAAGAGAGGCAAAGATGCTAAATATTTTGATTTGAACATTGAATGTACATAGAAAGAACAAACAAATGGATGAATACGAAAGCAAGAATGAACGAATGAATGAATGAATAAATAAATGTTTCAATTTTGCTATTGACTGTCAAATTTGTATCTTCTTTTGAATGACAGCATGACTGAAAGCAAGAAAGAAGAGATAGAGGAAATTTACTTTTTTGAGATGAATACCAAATATATTTCATCGAGTAAGTTGAAAACATCAAATGTTCACGAGTGCGTAGCACGAGTGAAAATTTAGATGTTTTCAAATCACGAGATGTGTGAGATAACTGTACCTGTCAATCATTATGACGTCATTACTTTTCATTGGAAATCCTCCGCAAACCCGCGGTGGAATTATACAGGTAACGGGAGGATCCTCCGCGGATCCGCCGCAATCCGCGGTGGGATTAAAATATTCCGCGGTGGGATCATAAGCGGACAGGTGAGCGGGATTGCGGGGGGCTCAGAGAAATAGTCCGCGGGGGTGGGCGGGCTGGTGAAAATCCCCCTGGACTGTACTGTATTAATAATTTATTTTAATAAAATATCACATAATACGGTAACCCAAATGCTCTACGCGGTAATAGCACAATGCTGACATTTCTGTATTTGTTTTCAATTTTATGTAAGCAATGAGTAAACTATTAAACCAAAAATGTCGTCGAGTTCATATTCGTTTCCTTAAATACGAGGGTGGGTCAGGAAGCTCTGTCATAGGTGTTATATTACGATAAATAGACATGATTGGTTGCTGAATTATACATTGTTAGAAAGGGCAACCTTTCTCCTTTATAATGATACCAAACCCATGCCCCCCCCACCAAATAATTAGTTTAAATTATCCGTCTTGAAAGACAGGTTGGGTAAAAACACTGGCATGTTTTCTCGAAAACATTGTACGTGACTTTCATGTGTTGTATATTTAAAACTACTGGTCATATTTTCTTCGAATTTTAAGTGATGAATTACATTATTACATTTAGAAAAGAAATCCGGCAGAAATGAATGACACAAGTGTAATGAAGCGATAAAGATGACGTCAATGGAATATGTACCCGTGTAACTGTTCAATATCACTGTGCCATTATAATTGCTAGCATTATTATGATTTTACTTCACAGCAGACTAAGATGATACAGTTAAATGGTTAAATCCATTTAAAGCTTCGAAGTTCATGCCTAGATGTCATTTTTTCTTTGAATTTAAACTGCAGTTTTAGAAAATGTCAGGACATGCCGATTTCGTTGTCTATAAAACAATTCAAATAACTTGAAGAAGTTTGAGTTGTGCAGAATATAATCACTCATATTTGAATAAAATTCAAACTGAGATCCTTTAAGAACAGTGAACACATTATTGAGAAAGGGGATGGGCCATACCGCGGTTTCGACTACTAAAAGTCTCGTCAGTGACCCTTTAAATTTAGCAAAGAATATATAGCACTTATGACTTTTTTCGAAATCGTTTTACTGTATATCTTTGTATTGTTTTCTTTTAACCATGCCAGTGTCAGGATGTCATTACATTTCATTCATGAAGAGCCACAGACATTTTTACCACATGTAATAGCTAAAGAAATGGTCTTTCAGATGTTGCTATTTTAAAATAGTTTGCAATGACAGATTACGAGAAATATATGGAGTAACTTTTTGACCGATCCTCGTAATGGTTATATGACACATTTTTGTATGGGAGAGTGTTGCTTTACGTCCACATAAACATCCATGAATATTGCAGATGTTGTTTCGGTTTATACAGTCGTTTCTCTGGTTGGATCCACGGGGACACAAAATTGGTCTTGTTTTGCTCTAGTATTTCAGGTTCAACATTAATGTTGAGCTTCGTCATGTTGCATACATGTTTCTGAGATTCTTCTTTAATGAGCTATGATGGTTGTGTTTGAAATACATTACTGACTGAATAACGACGGAATAAGGACGAGAATGTGTGCAATTGATACAAGTCCCACAAACCATTCCGAGGCAGTTCTACTGTGATTAATCTTTACGTAGCCTGTTAAATATCCATACTTAAGCTGAGCGTCCATTTGTTTTAGTCGATGTTTGCCGTAGGTAGCTCGTCTTTCGTCTGTGACAGAGGAGTTCGGTGCACCGACGGGAACATCCTATCTGCAAACGGCCGAACCGTTTCTCAGCTGAGCCCCGTCGTAAAGACGCCTTTTACGTTCCAAGGCGATACTTCTGTGGTGGCTCTTATTGCTTTATGTCTTGGTGTTGAATTTTTGTGCTGTTAGCACTTTATGTGTGTGTTCATATTTTTAGTGTGGGTGGCTGAGTAGCCACCTATTTGGAAAATGGCTGCCGATTTGGCTTACAATATGTTTTCTTAGTATAAGTACCTGCTTCTGAATTTAGGATTTTTCCACCTCGGGTTTTGGGGACGACAACATCAATGAGTATGATTAAGAGCCATTAAAACCATGAAAACATTTCGTAAGCCGAATGAGCAGCTATTTTCCCAATAGGTGGCCACTCAGTTACTTTAACTTAACTAAAAATATGAAAACATACATAAGGCGCCAACAGCACAAAAATATTTTAAACACCAAAACATAAAACAAAAAGAACTACCACAGAAGTATCGACTTGGAACGATCAGTAACACAAAGACGCAGAACAGCTGTGAAGTAACTGCACAGCTGATCAGCGCCTTCGGTTTCGCAACTTGGATAGATCAATTCCTCTTCTACTTATATCCAAAGTTTCAAGCTTCTAGCTTTATTGTGTGACTGTATAGCCTGGTTTGTGTCACAATTGGTCGGTAACCGAAATTGTTGGTTATCTTACACACAGGCTCATTTGTTTTTAAATTAGCTTAACATGAACACCGCAAGGAACTTTAATGCGGCCGTGTCAGCATTTACCAGAATGCATGGTTAACTAACTTGACGACAGATTCACATTGGTGAGAAATTCACGAATACAAATGTACCATGGACTTAAGCAGGTTCCTGCATCCCAATTTGTGTAATCAGTAATTTCGAGATACAAGGATCAATTTTCTAAACTAAACGGATATTCTCATTTTGGTTGGTTGCCTCAAAATGTGGGCGAAAACTGATGCTGAGGTAGTTTACATTACGGTATGTGGAGAAACGTGCCGAGTTCATTTACGTATTTTGATCAGTGTAGAAACACTATTAATACAGAATGATATAGAACAATGCGAAGTGTTCCACATGAAATTGTCAGTGGTCGTTCGTCTGTCAGTAATGAGAATGACCATCGTTATTTGAGCCGCCTCGTGGGAAAACCAACAATGTGGTTTTTGAACAGGTCCGACACAAACCGACCTGTACAGTCACAGAAAAGAGCTAGAAGCTTGAAATGTTGGATTTAAGTAGAAGAATTGTACTATCCGAGTAGCGAAAACAAAGGCGCTGATCAGCTTCGCGGTTACCGCGAAGCCGATCTGCGTCTTTGTTTTCGCCTATGCAGATTGTTGGTTTTCCCATGAGGCGGCTCATTTCTTGAATAAGGTTCACGTGTGTTGGTGAGTTCTTTGATGGCTGACTAGGCCAATTCTAGCCCTAAAGTGTTTGTTGCAAGTAGATTTCATGGAATCTGTTGGTGGCTCATTGGTCTTTGCATTGCGTATTATGAGTTTCTTTTCAGTCTGATAGATTCTTTATGGACAGCTGCTCCTTTTTTGATCAGACCTTGCCACTTTGATCTCTCCTGTGCAGTCTGTTTCCAGGACCCTATTGGTATGTCGAAATCCTTCAGATAAGCTTTGATGGTCTCTTTGTACCGATTCTTCTGGCCACTCTGAGAGTGCTTTCCCTACTGTAATCCTCCATAGAAAGGTACAAGTAGGCAAAGATCAGGAAAAGGCACAATCAGAAAGAGATTCCCGCTCCAAAAACCGAGGTAGGAAAAAACCAAACTAACAATGAGGTACTTTTACCATGAAACATATCGTAAGCCGAATGAGCAGCTATTTTCCCAATAGGTGGCCACTCAGTTACCTTAACTTAATTAAAAATATGAAAACATACATAAGGCGCCAACAGCACATTTTTTTTTAAACACCAAGACATAAAACAGAAAGAACTACCACAGAAGTATCGCCTAGGAACGATCAGTAACACAAAGTTACTGGCGGGCTTAAACCGGTTTTACAGGATCCTAACCTCACCCTCCTCTTCTGCAGTGGTTCATGACATTTAGTTAGTTCTTCAGTCCTCGTGGTGAATCTCTAACTAGTCAATGAATCATCAAGAACAAACAAATAACTCATGATAAACATCCTGATGAATCAAAAACAAGGACTCACAGATCGAGTAAGCTGCCCGACGATGGAAATCCCTGGGCGCCGAATAACCTACTAACTCCGGAGCAAAAGAAAAACACCAGTTTGACCCCGGCCAAGCAACAGACAAGAAAACTTTCTTTGGAAATTTCTTATCAGGCATTCTTATAACATGACAAGTCCATCTAAGCTCTGCTAGCTTTAAGAATATGCATGTTCATGCTTTGCATCCTTGCTTTCTTCAGGACCTCTGTGTTTGGAATCTCGGTACACTTCCCATGTCTCACATGCATACAAGCGGTAGTACCACAGCCTTGTAGACTTGCAGGTTGGTGTCAAGTTTGATTCCATTTCGCTTCTGAATGCCACACCGGCTTTTGCAATTCTTGCAGTGACATTACCAGCAATATGTACAGCTAACACGATCAGTTATCGGAAAAGGAAAACTGATTACAAACAGTCTATGAGGATCGGTTTATTTGCCTAATGGTCTAACGTCCCATTCAAAAGCTTTGTAAACCAGGGGTCGCAGATTCGATCCCGGGCTTCACCAGACCGTCGGATGGGACTATAAACCGAGGTCCCGTCTCCATATGACCTTAGCTGTTGGTGGGACGTTAAACCCCAAT
This sequence comes from Rugalucina vietnamica, assembly GCA_964017185.1. Taxonomy (NCBI): domain Eukaryota; kingdom Metazoa; phylum Mollusca; class Bivalvia; order Lucinida; family Lucinidae; genus Rugalucina; species Rugalucina vietnamica. The sequence continues at coordinate 19,798,447 of OZ024879.1, forward strand.
CAACCAAAAGCTATGGTTGGGATATTACCTCCATTTTATGGGACTGTTATACAACTGATTTAATAATGTTTGCTTAGAACACTTAGACCTGATCATTAATTTTGACGATATTGCCGTTAAAATACACGTGCAATTTGTGCAATACAACAATTTTGGTCACGGTCGGCTGCACAAGTATAAAACCCGGAATTCTTCCATTTTAGATTAAAAAAAAGTCCTACTCGTGGCAATTTACTTCCTGCTAAAAAAATCAGAAATTGTCTGGGAAAAAATGAATTTGAAAATCTTCGGTAAGCAGTTTTGACAAGTTTAAATGAGCCACCATGCGAGAAAACTGCTCTTTAGGGTTCTGATTTATCCTATGAGAATGTTGGGCGACACGTCCACATTTATCAACTTTCACCAGAACGGACAGGCGCTACAGAATGGTAAAATGCAAGGCCACGGTCACCCAAGCTTGAGGAAATCCCGGAAAATGGGATACTTAATCCATAGAATATATATAATGGCTTTAAAATGGTAGTTGGCCATTATTGAATTCTGTGTAGCAACGATAACTGTCCATCAACGTCTTCTGTTCACCATGGACAATTGTCGTTGCGGCGGCAACGACTTCTGTCCACTAGACACTAATCGTTTATTTTTCAACCGTTTCTGTCCATTGTGGACAATTATTGTTGCTGTGGTTGATATGACCTGCAGTGACAACGACTACTGTCCATTTGTGAAAAACCCTCAAAGCTGTCTATATCTTCACAACCGCTTACCCGGCAGCATTCATACATGGGTCATATGTAGTCAATATCCACCCAGGGATCAGTCCAACTCCCCGAGCATCGACCAAGGGTTTCGAACCATGGACTGAATACCAATCATACAGAGTGCATATGGTCAAAGTGTGAATGCCGTCTGTTAAATGGGTGTCAAGGTATGTACTTACAGAAAAGAAGTAACAGTAATAAAGGTAAAAGTAGGCAATGATCAGGAAATGACGCTGTCAGAAAGAAATTCCCATTCCAAAATCCGAGGTGAAAAAAAAATACAATCAGGTACTTAAACTAAGAAAACATATTGTAAGCCGAGTGAGTTATTTTCCCAATAGGCGGATACACAGTTATCTAAACTTAACTAAAATTATGAAAACGCACATAACATGCAAACAGCACAATAATAAGACACCAAAACATTAAAAACAAGTACCACCACATAAGCCTTTGTTTCGCAGTGCTCTAAGAAAATGAACAGTAATCGTTGAGAGTAAATTTTATATATACATGCTCAACGACTATTGTCCAGCTTGTTAAGCTTGTGGACAGAAGTGTCCATGGTGAACAGAAGTCCTTGATGGGCAGTTATCGTTGCTACAATGCTGTCAGTAGGGTTTTCCAGGAAAGATTATTTCATCAGCTCTGTTTTATGTTGCGTTGGGAGTCTGGGTCAGTATATTGAGGTTGCTGTGTCAGTCAACCGTCAACAGTAACATAAATGCCTTATTACTAGTACATACACATAACACGACGATGTTTTCCCGCTTAATTGGATTTATAACGGATTAAATTTAAATGAGCTTACTTGAAACGTTTACGTTTTAATATGATTTTTCTTCTTCAGCTCATTACACACCAAACATATAATTTAATGAATTTTACGGTATGTAACTGTGATCCGTTGATTTGCATGCGATACTATGCCGAAGCGAAATAATGCCAAAGACGCGCATTCGACTATCCCATGACACCTTATACGATCAACAATTACCTTATACCGCCCATACAACCGAACTTAAGACGCATCACTTTTTCTCTAGGTGAACGTGTATATATTGTAATGTACGCATGCTTGTCCTAAGAATGTAGTATGTCTTATCTTAATGCGTTGAAAACAGTTCTTTTGCTCCTAAGACCACCCTTGCCCGGACACACCTTCACTAACGACGCGCATAACTCCGACACTATAAGCATAATTTGTGCATGCAATACTTATATTGAGTGCAAATCGTTTGTGGAATTCACATCTCATGCTGCGAAATCCGTTACAAAGTTTGTGAAGAAAAGGGTCCTGTTAATTAAAGATTAAGACCTAAGCAGTGCAGCAGCATGTCTTGAATTATAATTCATGACATAAAAGAACTTGAACTAATTGTAAGATAAAAGACTAATCATTACGAAAACTTGTCCATGCAATATATAGAGATTTTTTCACCTGTAAAAATTGAAAATTTCATCAGAAAAAAATTGATATTTTTCTTATTTTTGCTCAAAACATAGATTGTGGGTACACGTTAGAACCGCCTCGCCGAGGCGGTTCTAACGAGTACCCACAATCTATGTTTTTGAGCAAAAATAAGAAAAATAGGTATGCCCCTGCAAACCCCAGTTTTACTGTATAAAAGTGGGGTTTAAGGGAGTATATATTGCACGGACTTGTTTTCCTGATGGTACAATTGTACCACCCTATTGCACTTAGCAATTTTGATCGAAATATATACTAAGAAAAACAATTAAAGGCTACTTTATTTCCGATATTTCACCTCTTTTACAAATACAATTAAATTCTAACTTATTTCAACATGGATACATTCATTAGTTCCATTTATATGCTATCGATTTGCATGTCATGCTTCAATGGTTTAAGTAAAATCTAGTTCCAAAAGGCATGATCCCGTAAAACAAAAATGGGCAAGAATTTATTTATCTTAATTCCTGCGTGTAAAATCATCACTGATTCTTTTGTACATGTTCCACACCTAACTTCAACTACGATATCAATTTCTTCTTTCCAGTTGGTTGGTTGGTTGATTGGGGTTTAACGTCCCACCAACAGCTAAGGTCATATGGAGACGGGACCTCGGTTTATAGTCCCATCTGACGGACTAGAGAAACCCGGGATCGAACCTGCGACCCCTGGTTTATAAGGCAAGTGACATAACCACTGCACCACGGAGGCTTCTCTTCTTTCCAGTAGTTTGTAGGATTTGCACAAGTGGGCGAAATGCAACCAATATTTCTAGGCATGTTTAGCGCATTATTCTTGTGTTTTGCTACATGTGAATAAATGTTATTCGATTTTTCAAAAATAAAGGTAACCAATATTTTGGAATGGGCTTGATTGTAAGAACTGAAACGGAAATTATATGCAAATGCTTTGTGTGCATGGGACATGTATTGTAACCAGTGATGCGTAAACCATTTTTGCACTTTTATCAATTGCATATGCGTTGTTCTAAAAGATTCGTTCATGATTTTGTTGAAAAATGTTGTGATAAAACCGATAGAGTTTTAGCATTCTTCAATAGTTTTTTTTCTACGTAAAGTTTTGTAAAATGCCAATGGTTTAAAGTAGAGCGTTTTGTGGTAGAGGTACAGTAGAGCATGTTATATTTTATACATTCACCAACTTGACGATTTTGAATTGTTTGAAAATAACACATCACACCTTTATTCATCGTTCACAGGTAACTGCGTGTGCCAAATCGCCAGATATGGTCATGTGGGTACGCTGCCTCCATTTTTTGGGAATTTTTCCCAACATTAGGATGCCATGACACTCATAATGTGCTTAAAGATATCTGACTAGGGTAATCTTTGACCTAACTTAATAATAGGATTGTCCTCCTTATGTTTCGTAGTAAATTCAGGGGCCTGTGTGGCTTCGTGGTTTAGAAACACGCATTGTTAACCAAGGGGCATGACAGTTCGATCCCCTGCTTCTATTGCCTTTTGGATAACACTGCAAGTCGGTAACGCGTCTGTATTTGATCATAACAGCTGTTGAGTGGAACGTAAAACACAAACTCAAACATTAATTACAAGATGTCGTGTATCTGCAATGATCGTATTTCTGTCATAGTCCGCATGCACTTACACAACATTTGTTTGAGCCGCCTCGTGGGAGAACCAACAATGTGGTTTCCGAACAGGTCCCACACAAACCGGCCTGTACAAGCACAGAAAAGAGCTAGAAGCTTGAAATTTCGGATTTATGTAGAAGAGGAATTATACTATCCGAGTGGCGAAAACAAAGGCGCTGATCTACGCAGTTTGATGTAAAGAGGTTACCGCGAAGCTGATCTGCGTCTTTGTTTTTGCCTATGCAGATTGTTGGTTTTCCCATGAGGCGGCTCATTTAGAAGATAGGGTAAAAAGGGCATCTAAAGTTTTTACCAAATATGGTCGGGATGTATGTATTACTACACAGGGTTGATCTAAATGGTATCCAAACAATATAGGGATCAAACTTGATTTTCCATTCATTAACATTCGCTAGGTCCCGAGGGGAGTGTTGAAAACCGAGGGCGCAGCCCGAGGTTTTCAACACTTCCCGAGGGACCTAGCGAATGTTAATGAATGACAAAATCATTTTTGATCGCTATTATTGCATAAATTCTGCAAAAACGAAAGAAATAAGGTGCAGAAGCGAAAGAAATATGGTGCACTATATTTTACAACCTCATCACATTTTCATACGCGTAGAAGCTTTCGTTTTTATGCTCGTTCTGGGCGGACTTCAGTTTCTCATTACTAGCACATGCTTTGCGTGGCGCCCGGTAACGAGCATAAGTAAGAGCCATGCATTAACAGCACGTGCGCGCGTGAATTGCAATATTAATACATGGCTTTCTCTTCATTAATAAACGGCTGTTAATATCGTGTGACACGGGTATTTATACAATAATACTTATTTATTTTAAAGTCTAATGTGGCAAAGTAATTTGAGTTTTGCATACACTATAAAACAACAAGCAACGTTAGAAATTGCCATATTGAAATCAGCAAAGACGGAAATACATCGCCATGAAACCCATTTCCATAAAAAAGCTAAATCTGTCTGCCAATACTTCTAAGAGGGCGCCAGGAGGAAAACAACTATAGCACAAATATACATCAGATAATAGTCATTTAGCTATCTTTACTAAACCAAATATTATTTTTCATATATGTGCGTGCATGTCGAACAAGGTGAATAGATAAACGGCAATAATTTCCTTGGGGGTTTGGGTCGGGATAGAAGGTTGATCTTATTTGATGACCGCGCAATCTTCGTCCTCAATTCATTTAGCTCGGTTTACATATTAATCATCAACTAACTTAATGTTTTGAACCACTGCAGAAGATGAGGGTGAGGTTAGGCGCCTGTAAAACCGGTTTAAGCCCCCAGTAATTTTATATTACTGATCGTTCCAAGGCAATAGTTCTGTTGTGGTTTTAATTGTTTTGTGTTTTGGAGTCAATTTTTGTGCTGTTTGAGCCTTATGTACGTTTTGTTATTTTTAGTTCAGTTCGGGTAACTGAGTGGGGACTCGGCTTACGATATGTTTTCTTGCTATAAGTACCTAAGTGGCATTTTAGTTTATTCCCACCCCTCTTTTTATGGATTGGGAATTTCTTTCTGATTGCGCCATTTCCTGATCATTGCCTACTTCTAGCTCTTTATTCACCGGAGGGGAAAGTATCAAGGTGTATTGGAGGTCAGCCCTCATAAATGTCTCAAATAAACAGTATCTGTGAACGACAAAATGTGATGCTGCCGGACTACTTTTTGTCATGCTGCCGGACTTCTTTTTATTGTGAAGTTTTAAAACGAAAACGCACCGCAAAGTGTACTTATTTGTTCATTGACTATTGCCTTAAATGAAGACAAGATTTGATTATAGACTTGTAGATCTGTCGTATTTACTTATCACTTTGGATAAACCTTAGTAAGTACTTTTTCACAATTGCTTCATTGGTTGTAAGCCTGAAAACTTTTTACACCATAATGCTTATTCTATATTTACACAATAAATAAATAATGATGCACTCGACTTAATTGTAGACTATTAAAACACTTACATTTCTTGATGCACATTTGTTGTAGGATTTGAAAAATGTTTACATCAAACTGCGTAGAGCTAAGTAATTTTGTACACAATATATATTGATAAAAAAAGTTTATTCCTACGTTTTAATTGTCAGTTAATCTTATGTGTGTGGAATGTTTCTAAATTTGTGTTATGCAGTAGATTCCAGCAAAGGTCTACGGAAACGTTTACTCAAAAGTTATCTTGACGTCGTTTAACGTCATTTTATTAGAAGTTATTCCAATCATGTTGCCAAATTGAATGTGCAATCATATTGCCCCACCTACTGATTGGGGCGTAAAACTGAATTAAAAAAAAAAAAACTTAGCCGTTTAGATATTTTTTTTTTTTTTTCAAAAAACTAATCTATATATCAGGAGTTTCTGATTATGACAAAATGTTCGTCAAATCACTTATGGAAAGTCTACTGAACAAGGGGACAGATTGACATTCGTTTGCGTTATAAGATATCAAAACTGCCTTTTTAATCGAAATTGTTAAAGACGTTTTGAAAGTCACGAAATGACGTTTTCATTCATTACTACGATCGACTTATATTTGAACGTCAGTTTTGACGTTTGAGTCAAGCTATACGCAAATGGGTCGTTTTGAGCTACCTTAGCACAATATTCAGAAAGTAAAAGTTGGCAGTGGTCAGAAAAAAGACGCAATCAGAACGGAACTCAAGCCCCAACAACCAAGATGGGAAAAACAAAATACATTCACAATCAGGAACTTATACCAAGAAAACATATTGTTATCCCAGTAAGTGGCTTTTTTCACAATATGCGACCACGCAGTTTCCCGAACTTAACTAAAATATGAAATCTTATATAAAGCACAACAATTCAACATCAAAACATAAAACAATTAGAACCACAACAGAAGGCTCGCCTCGGAACGATCAGTAATATAAAATAACTGGGAGCTTAAAGGTTTTACAGGTACCTAACCACACCATCTGCTTCCGCAGTGGTTCCTAACAGTAAGTAAATTGTCTGGTATTTCTTGTGAATCTCTAACCAGTCAATGAATCATCAGGGACAAACAAATAAATTATGATAAGAAGGTACAAGTAGGTAAAGATCAGGAAAAGGGCAATCAGAAAAAGATTCCCACTCCTAAAACCGAGGTGGGAAAAAACCCAACTAACAATCAGGCACTTATACCATGAAACGTATCGTAAGCCGAATGAGCAGCTATTTTCCCAATAGGTGGCCACTCAGTTACCTTAACTTAACTAAAACTATAAAAACACACATATGGCGCCAACAGCACATTTTTTTTTAAACACCAAGACATAAAACAAAAAGAACCACCACAGAAGTATCGCCTTGGAACGATCAGTAACACAAAGTTACTGGCGGGTTTAAACCAGTTTTATAGGCGCCAAACCTCGCCCTCAGCATCTGCAGTGGTTTTGTTATACACAAATATAAACAAGAAATAAGGAAAATCATGTTAAGAAAATATACATAGATACCAACGTAAAACATGTATAACGGAAAGCAGGGTGAGCAGCTGTTGAAGGTCAGGTGGTCACAGTGCTAGCTTGGACAGAACAAGTAAATGCAGACGGCTAAGTGAACAGCCGAATGATATTCGAGTGGCCACAAAGTCATGCAACATGATAAATCAAGAACGGGGACTCACACATACAATAATCTGCCCAGCGATTGGTATCCATCGACGCCCAACGTCACTGAAAATCGGAAGTAAAAATAATACACCAGATGAACCCCGTTGGGTCAAGCCACAGAAAAAAGCTCCGGTCCCAACCAACTAAAACGAATAGCTTTAAGTCGGGGCAATCAAAAGGTCTGACGCACGACGCACCGGCGTGCAATTAAAGATTGGGTTAAAACCTAGGCATGAAGACTGTCGCATCACAGTTAAGTTATATCTTACACGTTTGTTACGTATAACGATTTTTCTAAACTGAAAAGAAAAATAATTTCTTTCTATAAGTTCCTTAAATTGTAATTTAAGTCACCATAAAATAAAATATAAAGGTTTGATCCTATGAAAGCAGTAAAAATATTCAAAGGGAGATAGTATGGACTATATTGTACAATTTCGGGTAATGAACCCTCATCAGTAGCCCTTTTAAAACCGGCAACGAAAGCCAGACTATTGTACTGTAATTTCGAAAATTTAAATGAGAAGTCTAAATCAAAGACACATTCTTAAACGGGGTCAAATAATTTAAAGATTGCTTAGAAGTATATTTCTAAACGTCAGTGTTTTGAACACTCTGAAAATCTTTATTGATATCATAGGACCTAAATGAAAATATAATCTGCACTATGGATGAAGTCTGGTGTTGGTCACTCAACGCCATCTTAAGCTTAAGATCAACTTACGACCAACTCTAAAGTGTCTCTTAGTGATTGTGGTGAATAACTGAAAAGGATCTTAAGTAACGGTGATAACTTAGCTGCATCGTAACTTTGCGGTCAACTGAACTCTACCTTAGCGTCGTCTTATCTCACGAAGTGGCACATTTCGTTACAAAAAGTTACGATGGCTTAGAGTAGCTGGAATTGCAAGGGCGTACATTTTTTGGTAGTCATCTCAAGATCATCGTAAGAATGTCGTAAGTATGGGAACTTACGATGACTTCGAGTTACTAACCCATGGTTCCGAAATGCCTCCTCGTAAAATCGTATTTAATTCAGAAATCAATTGATAGTGTCTGCGAAAAAAACAAAAAAACAACGTTTTTCAAAGTTTATGATACCGATAGCCCTGCTGGAGAAGTTTTTCTCTTTTATGTCGCGCGCTGAAGTCCGTAATCTGATTGCAGAGGCTCTGGCAGAACTACTAATTTGCTAAATGTATACACTAAGAAGCACGTCGAGGAACGTCACCACCCAAAACTGTAACATTTACTATATCTTAATCACAGTCATCGCGCTAATCATAAATTTTAAAAGAAACAAATTCATTTGCAACAGAAAATATAAATCTAAAAAGAAGGATTTGGCATTGATGGTGTTGGTTTTATTCACTTATAGTTCAGGTGGATATATTTGTTTGCCCATACCTTCACAATAAGGATTGATGATGTTCAGAAGGTCATCTAGGTGCCTGGAAGTCCAATTAAAAGCCTCGATACCATCAGACTGTTTTGTCATGGTTAAGAGAATCCAAGAAATCTCTTTCGTAGCAGTATAAAAACAAATCAGTAACGCGAAGGGTGCATTTCGTACCCATCGGAATTGAAACAATACGTCTGTTTAACTTGGTACCAAATCTAATATAATTATTATCCAGAAGAAAAGTCGTCGCATGCATAGTATATATCGACTTTGGTCAGAGGTAGTGAAAAAAGCCTTTCGGTCATTACATGCTAAACATAGTGAATCATAATAGATCTTAATGCCATTTTGAAGGTATACGCTTTGGTCGATATACACTTTTGGTCATGTCAGAATATATGTGATTCCTTATCCTATCTCCTGTATAATATTTATATTAGATTTGGAACCAAGTTATACAGACACATTGTTGGAATTCCGATGGGTATTTTTATGGGAATTTCTTTCTGATATCGCCATTTCCTGATCATTGCCTACTTGTACCTTCTTATCGAATCGAGAAGTTTTTCTTCAATCTAGAAGTTTTTCTTCAATATGTGGCAATGTTGTGTACAAAAACCGTAGGTGGACACGCTTTTTAATCTTTTAAATATTCAAATTGTTAACGAGAATAAAACTTGATTTTATTGATGACACATACGTCGTTTTGATAAGGGTACATGCTGATCTAATGCCTATAACACTTACAGAGATCGCGTTCCTATTGCCGTTAGCCCATAGAATGCAACAAAGAAAAAACAACAAACAAAAAAAACGTCATTAAAATTGAGCCGCATCGTGAGAAAACCGGACTTTTGCCTAGGCGAAAACAAAGGCGCAGATCAGCTTCGCGGTAACCGCGAAGCTGATCAGCGCCTTTGTTTTCGCTACTCGGATAGTATAATTCCTCTTCTACTCATAGCCAAAATTTCAAGTATCTAGCCTGCTCCTGTGACTGTACAGACCGATTTGTGTCGCACCTGGTCGGAAACCCCGAAGACCGGTTTTCTCACGATGCGGCTCAAATTAAAATCAATTGTGCTCAACGTCAATGTAGGTTTGTTTTTTCGAAAGGGAAACCAAATGGTTATCTTTGCATCATGCCATATAAAATATAATCAGGTTTCTTCCATTGGCGTCAGCAATATATGACAAAAAGGTGTGTTGGATTTTTTTATTCGGCGTTCCCGTGAACAAGTTTTTAGACATGTCGGGACGGAGTCGCCACTTCCGTGTATTTATCAAAAACATAAAACACACATATTTAACTCTTCATTAGTTGTTGAAAGAAAGTTTTAAGACTGAACTTTATTGAATCATTGTCATTAATTCTCGGGTGACCCTCGTATAATATTGTGTTTTCCGTCATTGCAGATACACCATGAAGGCCGTTCTACACCTTGTGCTAATAACGTGCTGGTCGTTGTCTATAAGTCAGGCGGGAGGTTAGTACATGTGCTTTTAAGGCAATTTATCTATTTAAGACTGCTTTGGGAGTATTGAACATTTTAACACATGACACTTTTGATGCTCGCCCACTTCATATTTTGTGATAAAATTTTCATTGAAATTTAGCAAATGTTGTCCAATTTTAAACTAACTCTCTTAATTTTCTGATTATTATGGCAATTTTCTTAATGTTAGACCACATTTAAGTGAGAATAAAGTTTTGAGAACTGTTGGAAATTGTATTTTGCTAACTGCTTTGCATTTTTAGGAATGCAAGTTGCCGCAGAAAACTGGAAGTGACATCACATATTTGTTAGGGCGTCACTTCCTGTTGAAGAACCGCCTAGCAAAATGGTTGTCAGGTTAAGGATTAAATATAATAGATTTACTATTGTCTTAAATATCTTACATTTATCTGTATTATTAAAAAAGTTATGCACGGTTTAGTAGCAGTTGCGTTTTTGGGACACCCTGTACTACTCATTCAGGATGGCATCAGCAAAGCATTCCAAAAGACAAAATAAGAATCGAGGTATGTAAAGAAAAAAAAAGAAACAAAGAAATATTCCGTTTGTGACAATATTTACAAACAGCCCAGAACTATTTTGAATCATCAATCAAAATAGACGAATACTTGAGAAGAGCAAAGTGATATAATCAATTCTTATACAAGACTCATTGTAAAAGAGCAAAAGACAACCTCATTATTTACTGCGTTCTTTAATACGAAAGCTTGGTTTGAAAACAGTTGTACTGAGCATTTTGTTCAAAAGTGCGGAAGATCTAACTGTATCTATGCAGGCATTTACTGGAGGGCAATGAATTCCAATTGGTGACTAACAAATTATTTAAAGTTAATACCAAAAAGAGCTGGGACGTTAAAATGTCATTTATTTTATACCATGTCGGGGATATGGTGACAATTCAGTACAGATGACGGCTATGTGCAGATTTTCATGGAATGCTTTCATGCAATGTCATTAAGATAAGGCCAAAAAAGTATAAGTAAGCAACGACCAGGAAAAGGCGCAATCAGAAAAAAGTTCCCAATCCAAAACCCGCGGTGGAATAAAACCCTAAATAAACAATCAGGTACTTATACCATGAAAACACATCGAAAGCCGAATGAGCAGCTATTTTCCCAATAGGTGGCCACTCAGTTACCTAAACTTAACTTACAATATGATAACAAACATAACAGCACAAAAAACACCAAGACATTAATCAATAAGAACCGCCACAAAAGTTTCGCCTTGGAACCATCAGCAATATAAAATTACTGGCGGGCTTAAATGAATTTTACAGGTACCTAAGCTCACCCTCAGCTGCTGCAGAGGTTCACAACATTTAGTTAGTTGTTCGGTCCTCGTGGTGAATCTCTAGCTAGTCAATGAGTCATCATGGACAAAAAATAAATCAGGATAAATACCATGGTGAGTCAAAAATGAGGACTGGCAGATTGAGTAAGCTGACGACGATGGATATCTCTGGGTGCCAAATAACTTATTTACTCCGGAGCAAAAGAAAAACACCAGTTGAACCCCCGGTAGGCCACTTGCATGAAGAAATGTGATAAGAGCCTTCACATTAGAAAACCATAAATTTAGCTTCCGACCAAGATCGACACAAACCGGCCTGCATAATCACATGCTTGATATTTTGGATTTAAGAAGAAGAGGAAAGCTAAGGTGCTAATCAGCTGTGCAGTCACTGCGGTTTCTTCCTTTGACAGCCTAATGAACTTTGAAGAGGCTTATATACTTTTTTGTCGTAACCGCGGTATGGTCAATAATATGTTTAATGCTCTTAAAGAATCTCGTTTTTTTTTTATTTGCTATTTTACTGCAGCTGGTGTTGTGCATGTGGCGGCCCTAAAAAGTCTCCCCGTACACCATCCATAGTGCAGATTATATTTTCCGTTTAGTCCTTTGAGATTATAGAGGGTATTCTGAGAAATCAAAAATTAATTATCGATTTAGACTAATTTCTTACCAACGTTTATACAGTCCCGGTAAATAAAAAACAACAAATTTCGCGTTTCTCGGAGGACACCAAGCTATTTTTCTCGGAGAAAGAACGGCAAATTTCTCTTTTCATTTAAATATTTCATGCAATTTGATTGCTCAGAGAAACACCGCGAAATTTAACCGCGACCGCAGATATTTACCGGTGAAAACAGGTGAGTCCAGTCAGACGTGTTCGCGGAGTTTCTCGGAGAAATATGTGCACGATTATTAAAATCGATTTAACCTTATTTTTCATAATCCTTTTGAATATTCTGATTAGAAAGAATTTTAAGATATTAGAGAGGTTGAGAAAATGAACTTGTAACTTGTACGTGTACGTGTAGAACAGTTTTATCCCCAAACTTCGTCATTTATTACAAGTTCAAAATACTCGCTACACGTTGAGAATCAGTTAGGCTGTGAATGAAATAAATTTGCGACTTGTAAGTTTTCTTTATATGTTTCCATCGATAGGTTAGGTAGGTACAAGCAGAAACGAAGTTCGATGAAGCGTTGCCAAATCGTTTTGCACGTGCAGCCGAAGTATATCTGACCAAAGGCGAATCGACGTACATGTGACCATATATGTATGTAGGTATGTACTTTCTGACGTTTGTGGATTGATCTTCCGTGTAGGTGTCTAGGTCGAAACCCTTTTCAAAAGTGGGCACATCGGAGCCGGAACAAACTTGTGACAATAAAATTAACTCATCATCGTTGTCTAAAAGTCCGGCTAACAATAAATCACCCATATTTACTTTCATATATCAACACATGTATAAACAATAAAAAATTCAGCTGTATATACTTTATGAAATCTACACGTACACGTTCGATTTTCTCAAACGATTTTACACTCAAAACGATCGTGTACGGGTAAATAAAGCTACAAGTACACGTACACGTTACAAGTTGATTTTCTCAACCTCTCTATTAAACCGATCGGTAAGTATTATTGTACGCATTTGAAACCTCCTGCAAATAGAAATTAACAGTATGACAGGTTTGACAGGTTTTAAGTCTAACAAAGAGACATATTGTTGACTGAGAAATCATTCAATTATCTTCCTTTATTGGTTTCCGTAACAGTTGGTCAGGCATGACTTGCCTCGCATTTGACATACCAATTAAGTAGTACTTTGTTTTATCTTAATAGTCCTATATAAATCACCTGCGACTATTTCATTTGTTGGGGAATTTTCAGTTAGCAAACATAAAAGCAGTAGGCCATAGACATGTACGAACATAATTAGTGATCATTTTGTGCATTATCGCATTCATATTGAAATAAAATTGTTTTCTTCTTCTTGTTGTAGTGTCAAGCTTTGTAAAAGTGCATGTACAATAAAATGACATAATTACATCACCTTGTCGCCTTATGAAGCATGTTATTTTTGTAAAATGTGACTGCATGAATGATCAACATGCAGCGCTCTTCATTTGACTAATCCATGCCCTATTTGAATATGCATTCCTTTTCTCCTTAACTATCCATAAATATACTTAACGCCATTTATCCCAAATATGTTTGGTGGACCACGCTAGATCACAACGGAAAAAAATAAACGAGTTTTAAATTCCAACTCTATGGAGAAATTGCATGTTTAAATATCAGAACCGAAAACAAATATAAAATGATAAGACTGCGATTACGAAAGCTAATTTGCGCTAAAACGTGACGGTTGCGTAGAAAGCAGAAATGGAAACACTCATTTTACCCCAAAACAGATGCATGGATTTTTGATTTGGTGTCGGTTTTATACATTACCGGGACGGTCTATAAATCTATGCATGGATATGAATAGAAAAATCACGGTGGAATGTGTCTGCGTAACGTCATAGTACACAGCCACAGTTTCATCGCTGAATGGAACAATATCAAAGTTTGGGATGTCCTGCCATTCAAAATGGGCTACATGCAATACTGATACAGCAACCAGTGCAACAGCCATCATCCTGAAAAGTGAAGAATATGAATCTGCCCTAGCTGCAGCACAACATTCGTATTAGCAAACTCATCTCTTACAAGAACTACCGAAACAGCAACCGATACGCTTTGAACTGAAGACACATGCATATTTGGTACATCAAAATTAATATCTCGATGTCGTATTGAAACAAGAATGATGATGGTAAATGACGACAAAATAGTGATGTATTCGTAAAAATCATGAAAACTAAATACGTAAATGGCATTGCCCAAAATTCATGTACATGTAAATGAAAGTTTATATGTTTCAGCCTCTTACTTTGATGCACTGTACGAAATATTTAAACAGTGTGTTCTATATCTGTTGCACATAATGCTGTTTACTTGTCTAATAATGTCATTGAGATTTATAGAAGGTGCGAAATCAAACTTTAAGACAGTTAAAATTTTCTCGACTGAATATACATGAACATGTACAAAAACCAACTTCTGCACACAAAATAACATACATGACAATGAAAAAGCATTTACGATCTGTCCACTGTCAAACTGATTGTCAATCTCTAGTCGTAACGACCAAAGCACTCTTTGTTTCAAAGTACATGTATAATTGCAACTTTACGGTATCGAATGCTTTAGAAATCTAGTAGTGGATGAAATATGTTCCTTTGAAAGCGTTGCTGCTAATTGTCTCTATGAGGTTATAAAGAAATGGTGTCATATATCTTTCAACTTTGATTCATAATGGTACAAATGCATGTTCGTCCATAACAAGAGGACCAGTGGTCCTGTAAACGCTCACCTGAGAACTGGGATATGCCGCCTAAGCTGACCTTGCCGTAAAATAGGTCAAGGCCATCCCAGGCTCATGATTTATACAAACTTTGTAGAGCCATAACGCGTCTTAGGTTTTGGACCCGACTTTACCCGTTAAAATCGCGTTTTGGCGGGTATCCTCGGGTTGGAACTTATGCTGTAATCCCGCTGTGCGTACATATGCTTTTCATTAATATCGACCGGTCTTGCTGCAAGAGATGCTCAAAACTGTAACCTGATAACGTAACATCCAGGTATGGGAATTGATTATTTTTTTTAGAAAAAGATGAATTTTGTCATAATCATTTCTTTTGAAGAAAGAAATGGGATCCTCACAAAAAATTAATAGGAAGCGTTTTTTCAACCGTTTTTCTGCGTTAAGGAATAAGTATTTTATTATTCAATTTGCTGGCGTATTCTACCAGTCCATCAACGAAAGTGCCTCACCCCCAACTGCATTGCATAAAAATAGTTCCAATATTTCAAACGATTGTTACAAAAATAAAACGGAATGACGACATATTTATTGCATAAGTTAATTTGAAACATTTGAAGCTTTCAAACACATTTATAAGTTATTTTTCTGTAATTTGAACTCCTAGTTGGCGTATTAATATCTCAACGACTGACTGACAGGTCACAGAAGATCGCGTCATATTAAATAAGAACTGGTTTCAGAAAAAAATTGAAGTTGTGATTTTATTACTAGATACGTATATTAGTAAAACAGCAGCATACATTAGCGTATAACCGAAACGCGCGCCGGGCGTATGAAAAATCTCAACACACTGTTGATGTTGGATGTATAAAAATAATTCATTTTAGCAGTCACACATTAGCATTGCCGAACCTCGGATCCGAGGCCGAATTAATAAAAATATCAAAACACTGAAAATTTTGGACCATGTTTATGCTCTGTCCCAGACTTGCTACGCACGCGCTACAGGAGCACATCAACGTTATTTGCGCATCTCATAAACGCTTTGGGTACGTCACTAAAGCAATACGAGTATCTAGTAAAATTATACACGTAGCGTACACTGGCATGCTTAAAATATGCGCCAAACGCATTCAAAGCGTATTCAACGCACCTGTAACGCACGTGGAACTTATTCAAACCAAGACACGCCAAGCTTCTAGAAAATATTTAAGCATGTTTAAAACATTTTGAACCCATACGCGCACGAAATGCGCACCGACTTTGAGCGACGTACAGCGACGCGCACCAGACGTACACCAAACTTACCAAACTCAAACATTACGCGTTTTGAACGTGTTTCCGTATGTGGAATTTTGCATTTTTTTAACACGCCCGGTGCGCTTTTCACTTACAGCTGTTTATGCTTATTTTTAACTGCTATTTAAATTTGACTGCCAGCTTCTCAAGAGTAAGCCTTTAGGCTAGAGCGGGGTGGCCTTGTGGCAGAATACTTGATTCCGAATCGAGAGGCCCCGATTCAAACCATGTTAATTTGCCATAGTTTGTCTTTGTGAAAGCAGGGAACTGTCCGCATCGAGTGTTTTTTGATGAGTTTCAAAACTATACTGGTATAATATGCTGTCTCTTACATGTAATGAAACACGGGCTGAGTAAATAAACTTGGAAACTCGATTAAGATTACTTCCTAATAAGCTTGGTAAACATAAAAGCTAGAAAAAACAACAACAGTTCAGCAAACAGAAACTTGAATATTGTAAACCTGAAAATAATTAATTCAGGCTACTGGTGGCTTATCAACAGATAAGGTAGAAAAGAAGTTCCGACCACTGAGCATCACAATATTATCAGGAAAATCCAGGTAGTATTAATTGGTGCTAATTGGTTTATAGCAGCTCACAGCATGAAGAGACTAATGACCAAAGACCATTTTTTGGACCTAAGAGATGTACACCTAATGTATATTTATTGATGCTTCAGACCCAGTTTCAAAATCAAAGGCCTTCTGGGTCTGAAGAAGAAGATCTATAATGGTTTTTGCTATTTATAACCATGGTGGCCATCTTGGTTATATGACCTGTACCATTTATATTAACTTTCACTCGCCTTTCCTGATCATGCTCCACATAAAGGTTTGGCTTTGATTGGCCAAGTGGTTGCAGAGAAGAAGATCTTTGAATATTATGGTCAATTACATGTATATAGCCCAGTGGCGGGGGCAGACAACCCCCCTAAGGACATTTTTTCCATCACCATAAATCTTCTGCCCATTTGCATATTCCCAGCAAATTTCCTCCCATTTAATTACATTTTACTAACTTTCCCCATTCAAATACATGGACAACCTATGTTGGCCTTGCCATAATAAAGGACAAGGTCATCCCAAGGTCATGATTTATATAAACTTTGTAGAGCTCCTCTCCCTGATGCTTCATGCCAAGTTTCAAAATCATAGGCCTTCTGGTTCTGGAGAAGAAGATTTTTTTGCTATTTATAGCCATGGTGGCCATCTTGGTCATGTGACCTTGACCATTTATATAAACTTTCATTCTCCCTTCCTTAGAATACTCAATAAGACATTTGGCTTTGATTGGCCAAGCAGTTTCAGAGAAAAAGATCTTTGAATATTATGGTAATATATATATGTTTATTGCCCCGGGGTGGGGGCAGGCCTGCCCCTGGGGTCCTTTTTTCAGAATCATAAATATTCAGTCCATTAGCCCATTTCCATAAAGTTGTTCCTGTCAAAAGACATTTTGACAATTTTCCCCATTCAAATGCATGGTAGACCTATGTTGACCTTGCCGTAAAATAGGTCAAGGTCATCCCAGGGTCATGATTTATATGAACGTTGCAGAGCTCTTCCCCCTGATGCTTCATGCCAAGTTTCAAAATTATAGGGCTTCTGGTTCTGGAGAAGAATATTTTTAAAAGTTTTTGCTATTTATAGCCGTGGCGGCCATCTTGGTCATGTGACATTGACTATTTATATTAACTTTCATTCCCCCATCCTAAAGAGACTACATAAAAATTTGGCTTTGATTGGTTGAGCGGTTACTAAGAAAATTAAGTTTAACATTTAATTTGTAAATTACCTTTGGCCAAGATCAACAAATGACCTTGACCTTTAATACTCACATCACTTCATTAGCTCAACATGTTGTCTGTATCTACCAACTTTCATGTCACGGGCTACAAAACTTCCTGAAAAATTCAATGTTTTCACTTTTTTCCATTGTAACCAAAATTGACCTTGCCGTAAAATAGGTCAAGGTCAACCCAAGGTCATGATTTATATAAACTATGATAGGCGAGAGTCCCCGATGCTACACATCAAATTTCATTGAAATCGGTCCACCGGTTCCAGAGAAGAAGAGTTTTTATGGTTTTTACCTTATATGGGCATGGCCGCCATCTTGGTCATGTGACCTGGATCATTTATATAAACTTTTTCCCCCCTTTCTAAGGATGCTCCACATGAAGTTTGGCTTTGATTGGCCCGGTGATTTCAGATCTTTGAAATTGTGGACGGACGACGACGGACGGACGCCGGAGCATGGCCATCCTATAAGCTCACCTTGTGAGCCTTCGGCTCAGGTGAGCTAAAAATGCTTGTACATGTACATTCATGTTTACGTGATGTACATTGCCCGTCAGTTGGGAAGACTTCATGACAGTGTTCGCTCCAGGGTCTGTATTTGTACTTGCTTGATTTTAAATTACACTGTACGCCACTGTATTATTCACATGTCGCGAAGGAGCAACAGCTTCATTTTTATAGGAGAATGCGACACACAAGAACATATGTATGATAAAACACACGTCTTGGTGATTCGGTCTCCTCCAGATATTGTGGCGAAACACCATAAATACAACAACATTTAGTGTCAAATATTGTAATAGTCAATTTGCCACAATAGAAACTGATAAACTTGTATTCTCAGAAATGTCAAAATATTCTGCAAATGTCAATATTTAATGTTGAAATGTAACCAGGTAACTCTTTGCTTTGACACAATATTATTCAAAGTTTTAATATGTGGTAGGTGGTCTGAAGTCTGGCTACGACGGACAGACGAACGGACGCCAAAGATGGACGGACGCACGGACACCAGAGATGGACAGACGGACGAACGTCAGAGATAGACGGACAGACACCAGACGAATACTGAGCCACCCAGAGTACACTTAACAATAAGTGCACTCCCGTGTATTGTATAGAGGTTCGATCACTAGAGTCTGAATGCGTTCGCTACACAAGAAATACAATTCAAAAGATTTCAATTTTATTCAATTTTAGACAAGGAATTTCAAAATAGATGGCGTGATTAGGCGATGAAATGTGAAAATGGTTGAGAAAAAAAATATACACTGTTTCCTAATTTAACCGTTTGAACTGTCAGCCGAATGAAAAATGCAAGATGCGAAAGCCAAAAAATATGAAGCCAAAAATTGTCCTTATTTCCTAAATTGCAGAAGAGAAAAAAAAAATATAATTTAGAAAACGTCGAGTTAATGAAAACTCGTTTTATATTTAAAAAAGTTTCGAATCTATAGTAGATTCGTTCAGTAAGAAGGAACGAGCACTCGTGAGTGCTCGATGACAGGTATCAGCGGATTTACCTCCGATAACCCCAAACAAGACGCTGGAACAAGCGATAGAAGGACGAAACTTTCAACTTAAGCCTATCATTTAATATGCCTGTCATTTCAAATGAAAATAGTGTGAATCAACTTCGCTATGCAGAGCAAAGCGACTCTTAATTTATGAAAGTTACTGAATGAAAGTTGATGAAAATCAACCCTGATATAAAGATTAACTAAATATGCCTTCAGGAAAATATAAAATGCTACTAAAATAGCTAATAACAGAATTTATAGAAATAATGCTAATTCAGCACTATTTGAATAAACCGCCATTAAAATAAAGAAAGATAACTTTTGTATAACCAGACAAGCGGATTATTCATCTTAGCACGAAAGTGCAACTGTACGAAACAACGTTCCTGATTGGTTCAAAATGTCCAAAAGTGACCAATCACAGAACGGCTTATAGAAAAGTTCGGTTGAATTCACAAAATGGTAGCCTGCAGTGTAAATAAATTTAACTGAAACAAATATTGAATAATACGGCAAATTTAGACAAAAGTTAATGACCCTAGTTATTCAGACCTATTACATACGTCCTTCCTTTTTGAAAAAATGTGAAGAATGAATATTTTTAGGAGAATTTTGAACCTAAATTTATAAAAAAAAAATATCAAAAACTATTCGGCTGTTACAAAGAATGAAAAAAAATAAATTAACCCTAACATGTAATCACGCCAAATACTCAGTCCTCATAGTCCAGGGTAACATCCTCTGTAGACTCTAGGGTAAATGGTCTCTCCTCAGGAAAGATGTTATCTAACTCCCGGGTGGCCAGATGGTTGGCTGAGGAGGCAGCAGCTATCCTCTGACGCTCCCGGCGAGCTGCCTCCCTGGCTTCGTCTTTCTCTGTTTGAGTGGACACATCCTGCCCCGGCGGATACAGTACCTGGGACGGTATTGTCAGGATTCCCGGCATTCTTTCAGGCATAGGACCGCTTGGGGGAATGTATCGGCGGTTGGGAAAGTATCCCTGGACGACACAAGCTGAGTGGCAATCCCACAAGTGCCGATTGGCATCAGGCTTCCGGCTAAAGGTATGCCTACACACACTACACGTGTACAGGCTGATGACAGGCTGGTGAGTGACTTTCCAATGCTGAACCAGTTTGGAATATGTAGTATAGACCGCTGTAGAGCATGATGGCTCAGGGCAAGCCATCCCGCCAAATGGGAATCGTAACGGTAAACCTGCCATTCTGTAAATATATAAAATAACATCTCCCCATATAACAACATAACCCCCTTAAATTCTCAATTTTTGTTTTAAGCTGTGTGTTTTTTGTTTGTTTGTTTTGTTTTGTTTGTTTCCAGAGAATGCAGACAAATAACTTATCAAGCTGTGTTGAATTCATCAGTGAGTCAGGGCAAGTACAAGATTTTGAGCAGACAGAGTCAATCTATATATAAATTCTGAAATCTATTCCTTCATTGCAGCAGTTTTTTTTTTTAAACTGTATAGCAATAATTTGAATAGAAATTTTACCCCCCACATAATAAACCATAATTTACATTATAATGTCAATACTAAATATGGCAGTGAATAGATCACATATCATAATCTATTCAAAATATTAATAATGCAATAATTAATATTTCCTGAAGAAGTACCTCAAACCAAAGGTCTAGAGGCCAAATTTAAAATTAAACTACAGAACTAGGTTCTAAGCTACATTTTTTTTTTTATTTTTCATTTTTATGATTTTTTTTCTTGGGTTTTATAATGACAGTTTTAATCTAATTCTACTATTCTGGTGAATAAACTTCTCTTGGCTTCACCATTCTCTCCCGTCTACTTCATATCTGTACAGGAATTTCATTGTAAGTCCCCCCGGAGCCCTCGTGTTCTTGGTCTGAGGGTAAATTGTTCCCCGGGGCAAGTTCTTGTTGTGGTTCAACGACCTCTTGCGGTTCAGTCAACCAATTTCTGGGATGTTTACGGCCTATGAACGGTTTCAAATGGTCTACACGGACCACAATGGAGTTAGTCTCTTTATTTCTTTGAATTCTGTACGTCAAATATGATAGACGCTGAATGACTAAATAGGGACCAATCCAACCCAACCCCAGTTTCTGATTAATAAGGGGAGGGTACCACCTCCAAACCCAGGACCCCACACTGAATTCCCTAGGTTTCAAGCCCCGGTCATAGTTGCTCTTTTGACGTTTTGCAGCTACACCTAACTGTCCATGGGTGAATACGAATGCTTCCGTCATTGCCTGACGTACCCATTCGACATATTTAATGGGACATTCCTCGGTTTTCTGATTTGGCGGATCCCCTACCATTAAGTCTAAGGGAAAGTTGAGCTCCCGATTCAGCATCAACAGATTTGGTGTTACCCCTGTACTTTTGTGTTGAGTAGCCCTGTAAGCAGCCATTACATAGGGTAAATGGTCATCCCAATCAGTTTTGTTTTCATCAACGAACATGGAGAGCATGGTAGCCAAAGTTCGGTTAAATCTTTCGATCATACCGTCAGATTTTGGGTTATATGGTACAGTTCTAGTCTTTTCAACCCCAAATAAGTTACATATAGCCTTAAAAAGGTCACTTTCAAAGTTTCTTCCCTGATCAGAATGTAGCTGCGCAGGCACCCCGAACCTTAGAAACACCTCTTGTACGAGCTTATCAGCGACTGTGGCTGCTGTTTGATTAGGCACGGCAAATGCTTCTTTCCATTTTGTGTAATAGCAGCCACAGACAATGATATACTCATTGCCATTGTTAGTTCTCGGTAAAGGACCCAAGATATCAATAGCTACTACAGACATTGGTTGATACACCTTAATTTGCTGTAATGCTGATTTGCCTTTTCCAGGTCCTGGTTTCCTGCGAGCACACAACTGACATTCCTGACACCAACGTGCTATATCTTCACTCATTCCAGGCCAGTAGAACCGTTTCTTTACAGCCGTAATGGTACGGTCTCTTCCAAAGTGACCTGCATAACGTTGTTCATGTAAATGAGTGAAGATTGTGTCACGGATTTCTTTTGGGGTAATCAACTGAAACTGATCTGCACCTAAATCATTTTCAATTTTCCTGTACAACAATCCCTCACAGACTACCAACAACTCCCACTGATGCCATAGAGTAATAACGTCCCTATGAACTTGCTGAATTTCTGTTTTTAATGGCTTATTTTCAAAACTTTGCTTTAGTCTTAAAATTTCACCAATACAGACATCTTGCTGTTGAAACTGAACCAAATCATCTTTTGTCCAAACATTTAACCAATTTGGAATCAATTCTTGTATTTCAGGTACATTTTCTATGGCATCGACCTGGGCAGATTGCTGCAAGCCATCGTTTTGAGTAGATTGGTTTCCTTGACTACAGTCTAGGCATTCTGGGAATGGACAATTTCGTTTCCTTGATAACGAGTCGGCATTAGTATGTAAATAGCCTTGGCGGAAGATAATGTCATAATCGTAAGCACCCAAGATGCTGAGCCATCTTGCCAGAATGCCTGTTGGTTCACGGAACCGACTAAGCCATAACAATGGTTTGTGATCAACCCTCAAGATGAATTTTCTACCCAAAAGATAGTTCTTAAAATGTTGTACGAAGTATACTACAGCATACAACTCTCTTTTGGTCGTACAGTAGTTTTGTTGAGCGGGGTTCAGAGTATGGCTACCGTATGCAATGACTTTTTCTTCATTATTCTGATACTGAGACAAGACACCACCAATGGCGGATCCACTGGCGTCCACGTCAAGCAAGAAAGAACCGCCATTTTCCATAGGAAATGCCAAAATAGGCGGCTGTGTCAGTCTTTCCTTTAACTCTTCAAAAGCAGTTTCCTGCTCTGTACCCCACTCAAATTGTACTCTCTTCCTGGTCAGTCTGGTTAATGGAATTGCAATCTCGGCAAAACTGGGAACTAACTTCCTATGGTACCCAATCAA
Organism: Rugalucina vietnamica; assembly: GCA_964017185.1. Classification (NCBI taxonomy): domain Eukaryota; kingdom Metazoa; phylum Mollusca; class Bivalvia; order Lucinida; family Lucinidae; genus Rugalucina; species Rugalucina vietnamica. Next base: position 19,822,067 of record OZ024879.1, read on the forward strand.
GCCGAGAAAAGCTTTCAATTCTGTTTTGTCCCTGGGCTGCGGCCAGTCTTTTATTGCTTTCACCTTTTCAGGATCACAGGAAATGCCCTCTGATGAGACCAAATGACCCAGGAAGACAGTCTGTTTCTGCATGAGTTTGCATTTGGACACTTTTAATTTCAAGTTAGCTTGTCGGAGTTTCAAAAAGACTGCTCTCAAATTTTCGAGTGCAGACTCAAAATTGTGTCCCAATACAATAATGTCGTCCAAGTAAACCAGACATTTGTCAAATTGCAACGAACCTAACACGGATCGCATCAAGCGAGAAAACGAACTTGACGCATTTTTTAAACCAAAACACATAACTTTGAACATATAGGTTCCAATGCCAGGTATAGCAAAGCTTGTTTTCTCACGGTCTGGTTTACTTAGACCCAACTGCCAGTAGCCAGAAGCCATATCGAGATGACTGAAAAACTGTGAACCAGACAGTCTCTCAAGAGTCTCGTCAGTTCTTGGTAAAGGGTAAGTATCGAGCCGAGTAACAGAGTTAAGAGCTCTTAAGTCCACGCAAAATCTCCACTCCCCTGACTTTTTAGCAACTAAACATATGGGTGAGTTCCATGGACTAGTACTAGGCTCGATCACTCCCTGATCTAACATTTTCTTAATTTCAGTTTGTACGACCTCACGCTTGAACATGGGTATTCTGCGACAAGGCATCTTAAATGGTTTAGTATCCCCTGTATCAATGTAATGTTCAGCCAGAGTTGTCTGCCCCAGCTGTCCATCAGGGGACATAAACACATCCTGAAATTCAGCAACCAGTGATGACAGCTTCTGTTTTTCTTCACAGCTCAAAGCTGATGAGCAATTTTCTACCAGAGGCTTCAAGTGTTCAGGTAGCTCTGAACTATTTTGCTCGACCTTGACCTTTGATGAGTCAAGGTCATCACATTTACAAATTTGATCTATGGGATGAATTGTTCCTAAAGAAACATTCTGTTTTAATTTGATATTCTTATCACTAACATTCAGTACAGAAACCGTCATCTGATTGTGTGATGTATCTACTAATGTCCTCCCAATCAACAAGCCTTGATCAAGGAAGCGATTGGTTGGCTCTAATATGTTCAAGCGTGCTTCGCAATTTTGGACAGTATATGTCTTTATGTATGCCTCAGATTGAGAAGGAACTGTTATGTTTTCACAAAGCTGAAGTCTATTACAGACATCTGTACTTTTTTGTTTATGCAATTTTATTCTGCCTTGATTTGTTTTGAGAATTTTTTTCCTGATTTTTTACATCAGCCTGATATTGATCCAAGAAATTGATTCCCAAAATTCCTAATGACTCCTCAATATTGGCAACAATAAATTCTTGATTGAACAAGACATGGTCCAATTGTATTTGTAATGTACATGTACCCTTTATTCGCAGTAATGTGCCATTAGCAGCACGTACCTGGCGATGAGAGGGTTGTAAACTAATGTCATTTCCTTTGATTCTCTCATAGACTTTTTCAGACAAAACACAGATACTAGAACCTGTGTCTATCAGAAATTTTCCCCTTACATGACCTACTTTGCCATTTACATAATAGCATGCTGAATTTAACAACTGAACCATATCCCGTTCCTCGGGCAAGTTTGTGTCTTCACTGTCAAATTCAAAGTCATTTGAAAATGGAAAAATTATTTCTGTATCACTCTGTGTATGGTCAGTAGAAGATGACTGATTACTATGGTAACCTTGATCTTGACACTCAATTCCAGAAGGCTCAATTCTATTTCCATTTGAGTTAAGTAAATGGGTTGATGAAGACTCTTTGACCCCTAAAGTACTATTGCATTGGTGTTGCAAAAGAAGAAGCGAGGTACTTGATTTCTGATGACCTTGACCCATTCTTTCATGACCTTGACTCATAGTTTCATGACCTTGACTTACAGTATCATGACCTTGACTCATAGTTTCATGACCTTGACATTGACCTACAGTATCATGACCTTGAGTCATAGTTTCATGACCCTGACATTGACCTACAGTATCATGACCTTGAGTCATAGTTTCATGACCCTGACATTGACCTACAGTATCATGACCTTGAGTCATAGTTTCATGACCTTGACCCACATGTTTATGACCTTGCAGTTCTAAAGTATCTTCAAGTGAACTTGCTTTGAGTGTTGTATAACTCTTATCATAAGAATTATTTTCATGGGTTTCGTACACAAGAGGACATGCTATGTCTGTATAACCTTGACCTTGACCTTTAACCTCATTATCTGGGGAATAAATTCGAATTTCTGGTATCTGAATTTTCTGTTTTTCTAAGGAAAATTTACAAGTTGTTTCCTCATAAGTTTGTGGCCTATTCAAAGAAGTATCAACTTGGGTTGACCTGCCGGCCCCAGGCACAACCCTAGTTAGTTTAAATTTTCTTTTGCTAATTTTTCCCTCTCTAAATCTCTCAACTTTGAATAGCATCTGTTTTCTACATGGCCAACCTTTGAGCAGTAAGTACAGATTATTTGTTTCGGGTCAGAGGATCGTTGGTCATAAAACCTGCCAGGGGAGCCGTCTCTTTTCTTAAAACCGGCGGGGCTTAAATCCCGCCTCCGTGAGGCGGACCTGCTTCCCGGGGCTCGGGACGCAGACCTACCCCTATTTTGTGTGTCTGACTCATTTCTGAGCGTTTCTCGAGAATTTCTATTTTGATCTGGAGACAATCGAATTGACTCCAATATTTTCTCGATTTGATTTTCAAGCTTTTCACATTTTTTCGAGACGATACCCTCGACGGTTTGTTCCAACTCGGATTTGGAAAAATTCGACGAGCTGTCAATTGGCCTAAGGGAAGCTACTTTTGATTGCTCATGTGTTTCTACATTACAAGTTATTTCCCCTGACGTGTCAAGTGCGGGTTTAGTAATCTTATCGAGATTTCCGACAAAAGCCGTATATTCGATGGCCAAGTTAATTGCAGTTTCCACGTTTTAGGATGTTGAAATTGAACAAATTTTTGTAATTCTACGGCCCCTAAACCTGCTATGAATTGATCGACAACATGCGTCTCTAGGGCGGAGTATGAAAGGGTCGGAAATGCCTTCAAACTTAAACGTCGAAGGGCAAATCCAAAGTCACTTGGGCTTTCATTTTTCATGCGCCGGCGGTTACGAAATTCGCACCTATAGGCAGATTCTCTTTCTTGTGGGTTAAACCTATGTGACAATGTGGCTTTCAAAATCTCATAATCATTGTATTGTTCTGAAGTCAAGCTACCCAATAATTTTTGAGCCTCTCCCCTCAATTTGATTGAAAGCATTTTAGCTTTTTGAATATTGGACCAGCCATTCCATTCAGCAATCTGTTCAAAATGAATAATGTATTCTGCCCATTCTGCACTTGATGTGCCATCGAACGTCTCGGGCTCTAACATTTTAATTTTCCCCGACCTTTCAGGTTCAGTAGATTTTTGTAAGTTTTGGGATTGCATTTCTGATCGTTCAGATTGCAAAACAGGCTGGCTGGTTTGTGTCACGGTTTCATTCAAAATATTACGATTCGGATCGTTGGTTCGAATGTTTACCCCCGACGGAACTTCAAGTGTCCGGAAGCTAGTTTGAGTCTCGGGCCAAGTACGGGGCACATTTTGATTTATGTCTGCTTGCTGCGGTGGTACATTTTGAAAACCCGTACTGCCTAATACTGGATTTCTTAACATGGGCTGGGGAAAGGAAACACTTTCCCGTGGCTCTGATCTATAATCTAAGTTTCCCATATAGGGCCTGTCCCTTCTTGATTCCTGATTGACTGGATAGGGAACGAACCCAGGACCCACTTGCCGTAGGTCAAACCCTGTATTCATATTGCCAAAAGTGTTTGGTTGATTTGGGTAAGCATTAATTGTGCTAGGGTACGGTTGTAACGGTATTGCTCCGGTTACTGGGCGTGTCCCAACAAATGAGCCAGGAAAATGGTTAACCGGTGCATTATTGTTATACTCAAACTGGGGATAGACAAATGGTTCGACACAGGGCATTGAATAAGGCACTTGATACCCGCTATGCACGTACATGTTTGTATCTAAAGCCCTGGTTGTTGAAACATGCGGCATTCTGAAACTATTTTGTGTTGTGAAATTGTCAAATCCGACCGACCTCGCTTGTTGTTGCGTATAAGTTCGTGTGTCAGGAGGCATGTTATTGCTTAAATTCGGCAAAGTTTGATTGTTCATGCTGTTTCCTGGTTGCAAGCTACACCTAGTACCCATGCCTGGAATAGCAGTCGTTACCGACGGACCCGGTATATAAGCAGTACTATTAAACGGCTGTCTCGGTCCGACGGCACACGGAGTAACACTCCCTGTAACCGAGGAATCGAAAGGCTGTGCTTGTGTATGCATATTTGAATCACTAGAACTCGACGGAACGGTTGTTCCGATGACACTAGAAGTCGACAGAACCATATGCGAGTGGATAGTCGATGACTGACTGCTGTTATTTCCAAACATGTTTACTGTACGGTTATTTGTACATGTACTTACTTGACACGTCACTGGGTTATTGCTAATAGGGTATGAGCATGATGCAGTCCCAGACCCAGGAATACGAATCATATGTGTATCCGTAAGTCCTACAGGTGTACGAGGCATGTAATATTTGGAAGTAGTTTCATTCCCATATGTATACACGGAACCTAAAGGGTTAACAAGATCATTAGGTGTACTGGGTAATCTTTCGGGTTCGCTTCTGAGCCCGTTGAATGGTAACGGAGTCAACAGTTCAAAGTTTGAGCCTTCGGAAACTGAAGTGTCATGGCTTCTATCTATAAATGAATGTCCATAATTTTGTCCCCAAATGTCAGTCCCACCAACAGCCATCTGTTGCTGCTCTGGGCTCTGTAGCTTATTCATCATAATTGAATTCTCAAAGGCAGAAAAATCCTTTGAGCCTCCATTATGAAATGAGACGGACTTACCTCTCGTGTCTGTCTGACCTGTATAACTGACGTGGCGACTAAGACCATCACCCGTGTCGACTGTACATGTGGGAATTGTCCACGTATGTATATTCACACAGGTACAAGTTGGTGTATGTGCTACAGTGCTTACAGGCACCGTTAAAGAAGGAAAAAATGGGTGCTGGTATGCCCCGGTGCTCATGGGCACCGATGAAGGATCAGCAAAATCGCTGTCCTCTAAAACCATATCTGAACCAGTGTATGACATGATGAATGAATGTGACAGTTCTTCAGATTAAATTAACAAACTGTACTTATAACTGCATTAAAATATCAAGAATTAAACCCTTAAACATCACAAAAAAATGTGTAACGCAACGCAAAACAGATCTCCGGTCAAAAGGCACCAAATGTGGTAGGTGGTCTGAAGTCTGGCTACGACGGACAGACGAACGGACGCCAAAGATGGACGGACGCACGGACACCAGAGATGGACAGACGGACGAACGCCAGAGATAGACGGACAGACACCAGACGAATACTGAGCCACCCAGAGTACACTTAACAATAAGTGCACTCCCGTGTATCGTATAGAGGTTCGATCACTAGAGTCTGAATGCGTTCGCTACACAAGAAATACAATTCAAAAGATTTCAATTTTATTCAATTTTAGACAAGGAATTTCAAAATAGATGGCGTGATTAGGCGATGAAATGTGAAAATGGTTGAGAAAAAAAATATACACTGTTTCCTAATTTAACCGTTTGAACTGTCAGCCGAATGAAAAATGCAAGATGCGAAAGCCAAAAAATATGAAGCCAAAAATTGTCCTTATTTCCTAAATTGCAGAAGAGAAAAAAAAATATAATTTAGAAAACGTCGAGTTAATGAAAACTCGTTTTATATTTAAAAAAATTTCGAATCTATAGTAGATTCGTTCAGTAAGAAGGAACGAGCACTCGTGAGTGCTCGATGACAGGTATCAGCGGATTTACCTCCGATAACCCCAAACAAGACGCTGGAACAAGCGATAGAAGGACGAAACTTTCAACTTAAGCCTATCATTTATCACCTGAGGTGATGATCAGAAATTGATCGACTCAGTATCAGAAGATAGATTTAATATGCCTGTCATTTCAAATGAAAATAGTGTGAATCAACTTCGCTATGCAGAGCAAAGCGACTCTTAATTTATGAAAGTTACTGAATGAAAGTTGATGAAAATCAACCCTGATATAAAGATTAACTAAATATGCCTTCAGGAAAATATAAAATGCTACTAAAATAGCTAATAACAGAATTTATAGAAATAATGCTAATTCAGCACTATTTGAATAAACCGCCATTAAAATAAAGAAAGATAACTTTTTTATAACCAGACAAGCGGATTATTCATCTTAGCAAGAAAGTGCAACTGTACGAAACAACGTTCCTGATTGGTTCAAAATGTCCAAAAGTGACCAATCACAGAACGGCTTATAGAAAAGTTCGGTTGAATTCACAAAATGGTAGCCTGCAGTGTAAATAAATTTAACTGAAACAAATATTGAATAATACGGCAAATTTAGACAAAAGTTAATGACCCTAGTTATTCAGACCTATTACAAATATATAAAATAAATACTTTCCATTAGTTCCTCTTCTTTTTGCTATCAGTCTGTTATGTGTCCATTTCTGCATTGTTCTTTGTTCTCTTATTATTCCTCTAATGAAAGTTCCAACTGTTTTCCTCTTAATTATGTAACAAAATTCTTTATAGACAACTACATGCCTTCCATCTTAATACCATCGTTACCATGTCACGTAACTAACGTCGCGACGCTAACGTCACGACGTTACTTTAATTGACAGTTATTATAAATAAATACTTAAGCAAAGTAACCAAAATTGTGAGAAAGAAACATAAGAATCAATCATAATAGCATCGTGGAAAATCCACGACAACCATTAGGTCATCAGTCATCGGTGATTTCTGTAGATCTGCTTGGCGACGGGGCACCAATTTAGGCGATACAACAAGTTAAGAAGTTTTAATGCACATTCTTTCCTCCTACATGTAGCATCGATATAATACCAGTATGCATGTACAGATGACCATATTATTTGCGATTTATATTGAACCATAATCTCAATAATTGATTAGGGCTACGTTAACAGCTTACCAAATTATGCTGACTAAGGTACGCACATTTAGTCAGACTGGCCACGGTGGTCTTATAGATAGTGATTTCTTTTTGCAATGAAGAGTTTGCGATTTCGATCTCCGGCCGGTATATACATGTATCTGTCATGCTGATGACTTATGTTTATCCTGACACAATTAAAGCAAATCGCCTGTTAAAACTCGTTGATATTGTACAAAATAATATACATTTGATCAAATCTCAGTAAACTAATTCATGCATTCAATTAAAACACTACTGATTATCCATATCTTCACTTGAAAAGAGGTATTTCATTCTTTATCGCTAATCCCTCATGACCATCCGCAAGTTGCATACTTGTAAATACTAGAGAAGTTTATCTATTTTATATTAAATCAAATTATTATGCGTTTTTATTTTGAAATTTCTCCGAGAAACTCCGCGAAAAGAGACTTTGATCGATAAATCCAGGTAATTACCTTTCTCGGAGAAACACCGTGAAATTTCACCGAGAAACACCGAGGAATTTTGCGCAGTTGTTTTTGTCTACCTTTCTTATTTCGCGGTATTTTCCCGAGAAATAAAAATTTCGCGTTTGTCATGGTTGCGAAGAAACGCGAAATATGTTTTTTGTTTCTTATCCGGGAGTGTATATTTGGCTATGTTTGGCTAATGCTAGTTTTTGCATCGACTAGCCTGTTGAAAGTTGAAGAATTACAGTACGAAATATATCTTTGGCTCCATGTGCCTAATCTAGAGCGTCAATGAAGAGGCTAATGTGGTCGAATATGGCCCATCCCCTTGCCCATTAATATGCTCACTTCTCTCAAGGGACCACAGTTTATGTTTATTTAAGTAATCATTGTTTTTGAAACCTGTATTTTCTGCTTATGGATGGTTTTTAATATTGATATTTTAGATTTAGTTTTCCATTAAGGTTGCTTCTTTTAATCAACTTTAATTTTATCTTCTGAATTGTTCAATGCACCTCACTTTATTCTGATTTCTTTCAGCGACTTGTCAAATAGGAAACCTGGCCCGCGCTAACAAAGCACCTAACCAAGAAGAGATAAACGCTAATGAGAATGTCATATATACATGTCATACCGGATACATGTTCACCGCTTGGCAAGTAATTTCATGCAGTTCAACTACCGCTATAATTAGTGGATCTCCAATCTGTCAAAGTGAGTACTATTTCATTTCAAAAACACACCAAATAAGTTTACCCATGCTTCGTCGTCTGTCGTAGTTGTCGTAGGCGTTGTTGTCCACAATGTTGAAACGTCTTTTCCTCTGAAACCGCTGGGCCAATCAAATCCAAACTTTATGTGGAGCATCCTTAGCAAAGGGGAATGAAAGTTAGTATAAATGGTTAAGGTCACAGTATAAATGGTCAAGGTCACAAGAACATGATGTCCGACATGGCTATAAATACCAAACACCTTAAAATATCTTCTTCTCCAGAACCAGAAGTCCTATGATTTTGAAACTTGGTATGAAGCATCAGGCAATTGAGCTTTATAAATTTAGTATAAATCACGAATCTGAGATGACATTGGTCTCTAGTGAACATAGGTAGCCCATGCTTTTAAATGGGAAAATTGTTAAAATGAGATTTGAAGGGCAAACCTTGCAAAAATGGGCCAATGGATATAATATTTATTTGCATGTTTATTAAAACAGTTTGTCCCCTGGGGGTTGTTTGCCCCTGCCCAAGGTATACATAAATGTATATGACCATAATATTCAAACATCTTTTCTGAAACCACCTATCCAATCAAAGCCAAAATTTACTAGGAGCATCTTTAGGAACGTGGAATGAAAATTTGTATAAATGGTCAAGGTTACATGACCAAGATTGCCGCAATGGCTATAAATAGCAAAAACAAAAACACACACACACACACACACACACACAAAATATTTCAAATCATCTTCTCCAGAATCAGAAGGCCTATGATTTTGAAACTTGGAATTAGATAGCAGAGCTCTATAAATTTCGTATACATCATCACCCTGTGATGACCTATTTTAAAGAAAAATGTTGGTTCCCAGGGGTTTGTCTGCCTCTGCCCCGGGGCTATATACATGTATATGACTATAATATTCAAACTTGCAGGAAATAGGTGAGTGAACTGGAGATTTAAAATTCTAAAAAGAATTTGGACCCCATGGGTGGGTCTGCCCCTGCCACGAGGCATTATAGTATATCAATCGTCGTTGTCGTTGTTGTGCACAATTTTCAACCATCTTTGGCCAAACTAAGCCAAATTTCTTATGGAGTATCTTTAGGAATGGGAAACAAAAGTTTGTATGAATGGTCCAGCTCACTTGCCCAAGATTGCCACCATGCCAGTATACGGTAAAATTCTTAAAACGTTTTTTCCCTAGAACCGGTGGACCTTTTTCAACGGAATTTAATATGTAGCACCAGTGACCCTGGCCCATCATAATTTGTATAAATCATTACTTTCGGATGTCCTTCTTATTTTACGGCAAGGTAAATTGTGATCACACAGGCTTTTCAATGCAAAAAAGTGAAAACACTGGATTTTTCAGGAAGTTTTATAGCCTGTGATCTGAAAGTTTATAGATATATACAACATATTGAGCTTATTAGGTTAAGTATATAGAAACCACTTAACCCATCAAAGCCAAATTTTATATGTAGCATCTTTAGGAAGAGGGAGCGAAAGTTTATATAAATAGTCTTGGTCACACGACCAAGATGACTGCCATGCCAATATATGGTAAAAACCTTTACAAACTTCTTCTCTGGAATCGGTGGATCGATTTCAACGAAAATTGGAATGTAGTATCAGTGACTCTTGCTCATCATATTTTATATAAATCATGACCTTGGGATGACCTTGGCTTGTTTTACAGGAAAGTTTATTGGATTTTTCAGAACGTTGTGTAGCTTGTGACCTGAAAGTTGATAGATACAGAGCATATTGAGCTAATGAAGTTTTATGAGCATTCGAGGTCGAGGTCATTTCTTTACCTTGGTCAAAGGTCATTTATTAAATGAAAAAAAAATTCTAGGAAACTTGACCAATCAAAGCCTAATTGTATATGTAGTATCCTTAGGATAGGATAATTTATAAAAATGGTCCAGGTCACATTACCAAAATGACCGCCATGTCCATATATGGTAAACCCCATAACAGAATCTCTGAACCCAGTGAACCGATTTCAATCAATCTTGGTATGTAACATGGGGGATTCTGGTCCATCATAATACTGTATTAAACTTTTTTAATTTTCGCGGATTGAAAGACAATGATTAACATTTTCAGCTCACTTGAGCCGTTAGGCTCACAAGGTGAGCTTATAGATTGGCCATGATCCGGCGTCCGTCCGTCCGTCCACAATTTCAAAGATCTTCTCCTCTGAAACCGCTTAGCCAATCAAAGCCAAATTTTATATGAAGCATCTATAGGAAGGAGGAACCAATGTGTATATAAGTAATCCAGGTCACATGACCAAGATGACCGCCACGCCCATATATGGTAAAAAACCTTTAAAATCTTCTCCAGAACCGGTGTACCGATTTTAACGAAACTTGGCATGAAGTATGGATGACTGTATATATATATCACGACCCTGTGATGGCACTGACCTATATAACGGCAAGGTCAACATAGGTCGCCAATGCATTTGAATGGGGAAAACTTTTAAAATGTCATTTAAAGTGTCTTGCAGGAAATGGGCAGTAAGACTAAATATTAATGATTCTGAAAAAAATGGACCCCAGGGGCGCATATGTCCCGACCCGGGACAATATGCATGTATATCTCCATAATATTTAAACATCATCTCCTCTGAAACCACTTGGCCAATCAAAGCCAAATTTTATGTGCATTTGGCCAGTTGAAACCTCCTTTTAAAAATTGAAACCCCGGTTTGAAAAATTAATGTGCACTTTGAGTTTTAAACCAGGGTTTAAAGTTTTCAAACCCGGGTTTGAAATTTTCAAACCCGGGTTTGAAGTTCAAACCTAGGTTTGAAAAGTTAATATGCACTTGGCTTGCCATACCAGGTCATATGACCAAGATGGCCGCCATGCCCATATATGGTAAAATCCCTTCAAAAATCTTCTTCTCCGGAACCGGTGGACTGATTTCAACGAAACTTGGCATGAAGTATTTCAAGTACTACAATGTATGTACTACAATGTATATATAAATCATGACCCTGTGATGACCTTGACCTATTTTACGGCAAGGTCAACATAGGTCGCCAATGTATTTGAATGGGAAAATCTTTGAAAATGTCATTTAAAGTGAAAGTCTTGCAGGAAATGGGCAGTAGGACTGAATATTAATGATTCTGAAAAAAATTGGACCCCAGGAGCTCATATGCGCCCACCACTGGGCAGTATACATGTATATTTCCAAATTATTGAAACATCTTCGTCTCTGAAGCCACTCGGCCAATCAAAGCCAAATTTTATGTGAAGCATCTATAGGATGGGGTAACCAATGTGTATATAAATATTCCAGGTCATATGACCAAGATGACCGCCATGCCCATTTATGGTAAAAACCCTTAAAATCTTCTTCTCCAGAACTGGTAGACTGATTTCAACAAAACTGGGCATGTAGCAGCAGTGACCCAAGTACTTCAATGTATATATGAATTATGACCCTGGGATGACCTTGATGTATTTTACAAGGTCAACATAGGTCGCCCATGCATTTGAATGAATAAAAAAAACTGTTAAAATCTCATTTGAAGGTGAAAGCTAGCAGTAAATGGTAAAATCCCTTCAAAAATCTTCTTCTCCGGAACCGGTGAAACTGGGAAAACTTTTTTTTTAAGGAAATGGGCAGTAAGACAGAATATTAATAATTATAATTCTGAAAACATTTGGTCTCTAGGGGTTAGTCTGCCCCCACCCCGGGGTAATATGCATGTATGTTACAAAAAACCTTCTTAGATCTCCTTCTCTGAAACCACTTGGCCAGTCAAAGCCAAACTTTACTTGAAGCATTTAAGGAAGCGGAAATCAATGTGTATGTTAATAATCCAGGTCACATGACCGGGATGGCCGCCTTGCCCATACAAGGTAAAAACCCTTCAAAAATCTTCTTCTCCGGAACTGCTAAACCTATTGCAGTTAAAAAAGACATGTAGCAACTGGGACTTGGGTACTACAATGTGATGACAAATTTGAAGGCAATGTCAACGTAGGTCACATATTGCAGAAAAATTTCATTGAATAAAAAATCAATTGAAATGGGCAAATGGACAGAATATTTATGATTTTTAAAAACGAAATTGACCCTAGGGGTTATTCTGACCATGCACCGGGGCTAAATACAGGTATATGAATATTATAGTCAAACAAATTTATTGGTTTATATCTCAGATCTCAGGTGAGAGTTTACAGGACCATTGGTCCTCTGGTTGCGATATGTCATGCTCTGGCGAAAATGAAGTATGTCTTTTGGGCGTGTAACGTCACTCTCGATTATTAATTGGATTTGGCCGCCTCATATGAGATGAATCACCAAAGCGTGGGAGAAAATATTTTTCAACAAAAGGAAACAATTATAAAAGGATTTGTCAAACATACCGATGATAGTCATTGTTGACATTGTTTCTAAATAAAACTGCGAATTTAAATGTGAATAGAAAACAAAGTTTTTAAATAAGTTTTAGCTGCGGAATTTATCTATTTTTCAATTTTTATGGACTAAAATCTTACTTGCAATTTTCGAAATATGTACATTAACTATTTTATGAAATTTCTGATTTCTGTTTATTACCAAAAATAGTGACAATATATATCAACAGTTCCGCCCCGATTTAATTTCGCGATTTTGACAGCCTCACAAAATCGCGAAAATAAACCGCTGCCGAAAAAGAACTATTTTACAACAAATCATGACCTTGGGTTGACCTTGACCTATTTTGAGCAAGGTCAAATGTTTAATAACTTTTTAACTGGAAGAAAGAGGAAACATTGGATATTCCAGATAGTTGTGTTGCCTGTTAACCTGAAAATTGGTAGATGCAGACAGTTTGTAGTGTTCATAATTATGTGAGTGTTCGAGGTCGTGTCTTTTTATCTTGACCAACATAACCGTAGCAAAAGTTCATTAGTCAAAGACAACATCTCTGGTGAGCGATTTGTGACCATTGGTCCTCCGGTTATATCTAAAATTTGGGAGTAATGCCGTTTTCATTACATTGACTGTCTTGGTGTTAAATAAATTCAAATATAGCAGTGAACGTGATAATTTGTAATGTCTGCCTTATCTCAGAGTTTGAAAAGAAAATGAAAGAAAAAGTAAAATTAACTACGAACCAGAGAGAGAGGGAAAGATAGAGAGTACAAATGAAATACCGAGTATACATTGAGCTCTTGATACATAAAAACTGTTTAACTCATTAAGCTATTGTCAGTGTTTTATTTCATTCAATCATTTACGTACATGTATTAACTACAGAATAAATCAGCCCTTACTTCCATTTAGTGCAAAACTGTGCGATTGTCTCCTACTCTTTTGGGCGTCAAAACATCTACACATGTTTGAAAGACCCGATGAGGAAGCCTATATTAACTGTATATCGACGATGTAACAACGACGGTACATTAACAGGATGGTTACCGAGATGTGTCCGTAAGTATTTCTCCCGGCCGGCGTTTAAAGTGATATTCTGTCCTTAAACGACTTTGTTTCTTCAAAAGGGTCGATTTTATGGGCGAGTAATATACACACTAGATTGAGGGACTTTCTTTTATTTTCAAGTCTACAGAAACAAGGCATCCATCTTGGCATGAACGTGTAGATCCTTCAGATTAAAAACGATCTATTTATCTATTAAAACACTTAATTGTCGAACAGGTGTCCACACGGAAATCATTACAGACATAAGCACTGATATCAAAGGTTTATATTATTATTATGGACTTTAATACAGAATTTGGCATTAAGTTTTCATCTCACTTAAAAAGACAAAGGCTAACGTGGTGAGCTTTTATAGTATACACAGGATCCCTAGTCCGCCTGTCGATCGTCCATCCGATGCCTTCCTTCGCCATTTTAAAGAAGAGTTTTTTTTTTAATCGTGTGGCCCAACCTTGAACATAATTTATGTTAACCATCATTCGATTGGGTTGGGGGATCAATTACATAAGGTATTACTGTGACAGATGGTTTTACAATGTGGGTTCGATGGCAAATAAAAATGTACAAGTAGGCAACGATCAGGAAAAGGTGCAATCAGAAAAAGATTCCCACACCAAAAGCCGAGGCAGGAAAACCAAACTAACAATAACTTATTATAATGTACTTATACCATGAAAACATTTCGTTAGCCGAAAGAGCAGCTATTTTCCAAATAGGTGGCCACTCATTTACCTAAACGTAACTAAAAATATGATAACATACATAAGGCGCCAACAGCACAAAAAATTAAACACCAAGACATAAAACAATAAGAACCACCACATAAGTATCGCCTTGGGACGGTCAGTAATATAAAATTACAGGCGGGCTTAAACCGGTTTTACAGGTACCTTACCTCACCCTCAGCTTCTGCAGTGGTTCAAAACATTTAGTTGTTCGGTTCTCGTGGTGATTCTCTAACTAGTCAATGAATCATCATAGACAAACAAATAAATCATGATAAATTATATGATGAATCAAAAACGAGGACTCACAGATTGAGTAGGCTGCCCGACGATGGAGATCCCTGGGCGCCCAATAACTTACTAACTCCGGAGCAAAAGAAAAACACCAGTTGAACCCCGGTGGGCCAAGCAACAAACAAGAAGCTCCGGCCCCAACCAACTAAAATGAATAGCTTTACGTCGGGGCCATCAAAGAGTCTGACGCCCTACCCACCGGCATGCAATTAAAGAAGGCAGCATAGTTATCAACCGTGATTGGGTAAAAAACTAAGCATGCAGACTGTCGCATAACATTTAAGTTATAACCTATACGTCTGTTACGCGTAATGATTTTCTGAATTGAAAAGTAAAATCATTCCTTCCTATAAGTTTCTTAAATTTGTAAACCAAGTCACCATAAAATTCTTGTTCCGATAGGCCCTCGCGTAAAAGGGTCTTTAGCCCAACTTTAAATTTGGAAATCAGTTCAAAGTGTCTGCGATAAAATTTAGAAAAGGTTTTCCGAAGTTTATGAAACCGATAGCCCTGCTGAAGAAGTTTGGCTGTTAAACATTTATTTCGCGCATTGAAGTCCTCAACATGATTGCAGACTCCAGCAAACCTAATAAGTTACGAAATTTATACGAGGAACGTCACCATTCAAAAAACGGAAAGTTTACTATAACAACATCGCGTTTATCATAAATTTTAGAAGAAACGAATCCATTTGCAATAGAAGGATGTAAGTCTAAAATGGGGTTTCGGTATCTGTGTTGTTTGCTTTATTCAACTGTAACTCAGGTGGATAAATTTGATTGACCATGCCTTTAAAATAAGGAGTGTCAATGTTCAAAAGGTCATCGAGGTACCTAGAAGTCGAATTAAAAGCCTCGATAACATCAGCTTGATACTCATGGTTAAGAGAATCCATGTATTCTCTTTCGTAGCAGTATAAAAATAGATCAGCAATGAGAGAGGCGCAATTAGTACCCATCTGGATTCCAATTTTTTTTGTATCACTTGGTTCCTAATCTCCAATAGACTAACACTGTGAAAAAATCTTCTCTAAAATTACAAGGCCTGAACTTTTATATTTCGTTTATTTCTATTTTAAGCAATGTCTTTTATGAAACCGCTAATCACGATTCGTTGTTCATATGGGCTAAGCCTTGTTCGCGTCAGAATCTGTCATAGACTTATATTGAGAAACCTGTGTATAATTCTTTGAAACCATAATGCTCGTCAAAATCTGCCTCACATTTTTAAATGGGAAAACGTAAAATCATTCTTCCCTGAAACCACAAAGCCAAAAGATTTTATCCCAATAATTTATGTCCCGGACAAGTAGAAAAATGCGACAATTTTGGCAAGTTTCCCTAAACGTCCTCCTTTATAAACAATGTTTATTTTTTTATATTTGTGAACCGATTAATGAGGTCAGTGCGCTAAAGTAATAAAAAAGTGAAGGTGATGATACTTTTCTATGTGATAATACTTTTCTATGTATTCTTGTTGTTGGTGAAATCAATGAATTTCGTATTTAATCATATGAGATGCATATAGAGCTTTGGAAAGTTTACACCTGCGGTGTTTCGTTTGACACACAGTGTCAATTCTGCCAACCAAGGTCGTGAGTCCAAACATGCCAAACTCTGATGAGCGTCATAATCTACCCTATGATAACTACTGAAACAACACAAACATAAGAACGCCCATCTTTCGCCAGAACGGCTCTTCTTTAGGTCCTTTGAGATCAGTAAAGATAATCAGAGTGTTCAAAACACTTACGTTTAGAAACGTACTTCTGTAACACGTTACAGACGTATAGGTTATAACGTGAATGTTATGCGACAGTCTGCATGCTTAGTTTTTAACCAAATCATGGTTGATAACTATGCTGCCTTCTTTAATTGCACGCCGGTGGGTCGGGCGTCAGACTCTATGATGGCCCCGACTTAAAGCTATTCATTTTAGTTGGTTGGGGCCGGAGCTTCTTGTTTGTTGCTTGGCCCACCGGGGTCCAACTGGTGTTTTTCTTTTGCTCCGGAGTTAGTAGGTTATTCGGCGCTCAGGGATCTCCATCGTCGGGCAGCTTACTCAATCTGTGAGTCCTTGTTTTTGATTCATCAGGATGTTTATCATGATTTATTTGTTTGTTCTTGATGATTCATTGACTAGTTAGAGATTCGCCACGAGGACCGAAGAACTTACTAAATATTATGAACCACTGCAGAAGCTGAGGGTGAGGTTAGGATCCTGTAAAACCGGTTTAAGCCCGCCAGTAACTTTGTGTTACTGATCGTTCCAAGGCGATAATTCTGTGGTGGCTCTTTTTGTTTTTTGTCTTGGTGTTTAAAATTTTTTGTGCTGTTGGCGCCTTATGTGTGTTTTCATATTTTTAATTAAGTTAAGGTAACTTAGTGGCCACCTATTGGGAAAATAGCTGCTCATTCGGCTTACGATATGTTTCATGGTATAAGTGCCTGGTTGTTAGTTTCGTTTTTTCCCACCTCGGTTTTTGGAGTGGGAATCTCTTTCTGATTGCGCCTTTTCCTGATCTTTGCCTACTTGTACCTTTCTAAGCACTATTTTTATTGTTTGACCCCGTTTAGGAATATGTCTTTGATTTAGACTTCTCGTATAAATTCTCGAAATTGCAGAACAATAGTCTTGCGTTCGTTGCCGGTTTGAAAAGGGCTACTGATAAGGGTTCATTACCCGAAATTGCGCAATATAGTCCAAACTATCTCCCTTTGAATGTTTTAACTGCTTCCAAAGGATCAAACTTTTTTTTTTGTTATTACTGCAGCTGGTGTTGTGCCGTGTGGCGGTCCTAAAACGTCTCCCCGTACATCATCCATAGTGCAAATTATATTTTTCTTTCGGTCCTTTGAGATCAGTAAAGATATTTAGAGTGTTCAAAACAATTACGTTTAAAAACGTACTTTTGAGCAATGTTTTATTGTTTGACCCCGTTTAGGAATATGTCTTTGATTTAGACTTCGCGTATAAATGCTCGAAATTGCAGCACAATAGTTTGGTGTTCGTTGCCGGTTTAAAAAGGGCTACTGATGAGGGTTCATTACCCGAAATTGCGAAATATAGTTCATACTATCTCCCTTTGAATGTTTTTACTGCTTGCAAAGGATCAAACCTTTATATTTTTTCTTCAGTGCAAACCGCCATTGCACATTGCACACTGTTTCTTAGTAACAAACGGCCTTGACGCGTTGTGAGCTTAACGTCACTTGTACTGCATATGACACCACAGTTCATTTTTAATTCAAAATGCATTATTATCATTATCATTATTAGTATTATAACAGCAGCCGTTCAGTCTCATGTAGTATACTTCCAGTACAAAGTATTTCATTCGATTTTACTGTCCCGCGTCATGTGACATGTGAAGTCATTTCTTTATTCGCATATTTGTCTTCTCTTGTGCCTTGAACTTTCTTCTTTTATATTATGAAGCAGTGAGTCCAACAGTTTTTGGTTTTATTCTGGTAATTAATGTTTCTTTCATAAATGCTGCTAACTATGTCACATGTACATTTCTGTATATATTACTTATTATCTATGAAGATAATAACTTGTTATCTAATACAAATAAATCCATGTATGTCAGGTTTAGAATGCTACTATGTACCTTTGCCTGGTCAAAATGTCGTGCGAGTACCTGATGAGTACGCGGTATACTATCAAACCAGTGTGACCTACACATGTCATGGCGGTTTCCAGTATCCAAATGGAGAAACAACTATGGTCATGATATGTGAAGCTGATGGAAAGATGTCTGGAACAGCCGAGGATTGTGCCGG
Source organism: Rugalucina vietnamica (assembly GCA_964017185.1). Taxonomy (NCBI): domain Eukaryota; kingdom Metazoa; phylum Mollusca; class Bivalvia; order Lucinida; family Lucinidae; genus Rugalucina; species Rugalucina vietnamica. The sequence goes on from OZ024879.1 coordinate 19,840,601, forward strand.
TATTTATTGTGTTATAACATGTATTTAAACTGTGGCACAAGTAATGCACAATCATTTGGAGAGTTATTTAATAATGTTTTTGTTCATCTTGTTTCCAGGGAGTGTCATTACCCATTATGAAAACTTGCCCATGCAACATCAAGAGATTTTTATAACTGTTTATATAAGAAATTTTATTACAAATTATATATTAGTTTACCTGAGCCGAAGGTTCACAGGCGAGCTTACACGATAGACAGGAACCCGGCGTCCGTCCTTCCGTCATCCGTCCACCGTTTTCAAAGATCTTCTCCGAAACTTTTTGGCCAATCAAAGTCAAATTTATTAGGAAGCATCTATAGAAAATAGGGAATAAATGTGTTATAAAATCCTAGTCACAAGACCAAGATGCTTACCTTGCCCAAACAAGGTAAAAACCCTTTAAAATCTTTTCCAGAAATGTTGAATCTATTGCAGTGAAACTTGAAATGTAACAATTGAGTTTAGGATACTACTACTGGTAAGCCGTGATTACACAGACCTTGCGACCGACTCGCGACCGCTTCGCGACTAGAATTGTTTTAGAAAAAGGTTGTACAGGTCACAGCAAGGTTTTCTGGAAGTCGCCGACCGGTCGCAATCGGAAATCAGTCGCGAGCAGTCTTTTGAACATGTTCAAACATTCGATCGCGACGCATTTATGGTGTACCGATCGCTGACCAATCGCCGACTGGTCGACGACCTTTTGGAGACTTCAATCTACCGGCGAGTCATCGCCAACTGGTCGCCGACTGATCGGCAATCTGTCGGCGACGAGGTTAGTTTTCACGTCGTCACTTTAACTTAATGTGAACAGTGAAAAATACGGTATTGACGATGACGTTTATTACATAATTTCGATGCACACCACTTATTCACTAATAAGAAACAGTTTAAATAGATTAAATGATCCTCAAAATTACACTTGCTTTCTTTTAGCCGGTCAAATAGGATGGTACTGTACTCATAATTTGCCCTTTGAAACTAAAACTGACGTTTCGAAAGGGGTTGGTCACTACCAGCTATGCATTTTCGTAATGTTTAGCGCTAGGCGTCTTCGCAAATTAGCTTTTAACTATGAATATATAAACGAAACTCCGTTTTTAGTTGCATTAGTTTATCAGTAATACTACGTCGGTCTGAAGATAAGCAATTGGTACAAAGGCTGGGTGGCGTGTTTCTGACGTCACACAGGCCGGAATAACCATCCTCGAAAAGTTGGGGATCGCAGGAAGACTATGGTCGTTAATTATATCGCAGCTTACACTGTCGGAAACGAGCTCCGTATAAGCTATCAATTGTGTACACGACGAAAACGCCGCAGGCTAAATTAATAGTTCGGCCAGAACCTATGTTCGGAAAATGTGTGGTGCGGTTTGCATAGTTACGTTATCCTAGACCCTTCCTCTATCATATGTAGCATACATTCTTGACCCTATAGCTGTTAAAAATTCAATAGCCTTAATCTGGTCGCAGAGAACACTTTGAAAACGTTATTGTAGCGAAGTTTTCTAAATCTACACAAAGGCCTAAGTATGCCGCCGGGTGACAGGAAATTAATACCTTTATTGAGACAGGTAATACAGGTAGAGATGTGCTACTGTGCAGCTAATGCCATGTCTATTGTCTTATTGATAATCCCCAAGACATTACCTGTTTGAATAAAGTGCCATAAAGTTGATCACAGGTATGGGCATAGGTATTTATGGTTTTCTATTTTACAAGCGAGCATATATCAGTCATTCCACAGGTAGAAGCCACGGCCAATCAAATTGATTATTGGATTTTTAGGTGCTGTTGGAGATGTTAACCCTTCGCCGACATGTCGCCGACTAGTGGCCGATCGATTATGCCTACTGGTCGCCAATTGCTCTCCGACTGGTCGGCGATTGTAAAGTTTGGCGAAAATGTGTATAAAATAGAGCGTTTCCCCGTACATTCATTTAATGCTCTCTTTTTTCCAATCCTCGGGGATTGCTTGCAATCTGTTTGTATTTCCAATCTATAACTTCTAACTAATTTTCTGAACCACTGCAGAAGCTGAGGGTGAGGTTAGGTACCTGTAAAATCGATTTAAGCTCGCCAGTGATTTTATATTACTGATAGTTCCAAGACGATTCTTCTGTGGTAATTCTTATTATTTTATGTCTTGGTGTTTAAAATTTTGTGCTGTTTGCACCTTATGTATGCTTTCATATTTTTCGTTAAGTTTAGGTAACTGAGTAGCCAAATATTGGGAAAATAGCTGCTCATTCGGCTTACGATATGTTTTCATGGTATAAGTACCTGATTAATTATTTAGTTGTTTTTCCACCTCGGTTTTTGGAGTTGGAATCTCTTTCTGATTGCGATTTTTCCTGATCGTTGTTCACTTGAACCTTCTTTTAAATAAGTTTTTGATCTGATGGGTCAGATCACGTCTCATGGCTGCGACAGAATAGTCCGGATCAGACTCAACACAATTTCAAAAGTAATAATGGCCATGCATTGCATTTGCAGAATACGTTTAATCAGTACATTCACTGCCTTATATAAATATCCAGCAGATTCTAGTTTATATATCACATTTAACGCCCTTAGTATTTGCCTTGTTTTATATCATGGCTATATTTGCTTTGAGAATATAATTAAACATCTACATTATAATTCGCAAATTTCTTTGATTTTTATACCATATAATGTCCATGCTCCGGTGCTTTTATGTTATGCACCTTTTCCTAAGCCTTAAGTAGCAAGTATGGCGCGTATTTAAATCTTGGGACTGGACCACTCTTAACTAGACCACTAGATCATCACAAAATTGCTTCTGCGTCTCAAATGCATACATATATGTATGTTCGCAATTTCTCACCAAATGCATTGCAGATATAAACGAGTGTTCACCTGTTACCAAGTGCACCCATGGGACATTACAATATGCGGGAAGTTTCACCTGTGATTTTACTGGTACTGGGTTTAGGGGACCATTGTGTTCATTTGAGTTAAATTAAGATACATAATATACTCATCCTAAAACATCGCTAAACATTAATTGCTTCTGGGGCCAAGGATTAAACTTATGATAGTAATCCAATTACGTACTAAATAATTTATGTCAACATGCCGGTATATACAGTTTCATTGTAAGTTACTAGTCCCTTCTGATACATACAATTTTCTTGTGTCTAAATATTTCTCTACCGTACTTCATCTGGGGTTATTTAGACTGAACGGGTTTGAGGGTGTGTGGGGTGCTAGCCCCAATTAATGTAAGAAAATGCTTGACCCAAGACAAAGCTTATGTTCATGTGATCGTAATTCCATAACACATTAATTGTAGATACACTGGTACTCCGTGCGATACTGGTGTTTGTAGTAATACTCAAGGGAGCTTCACCTGTGATTGTACTGGTACTGGGTTTGATGTTTGTTTGTTTGTTTGTTTGTTTGTTTGTTGTTTAACGACGCATCAACCCTGATGGGTCATTAGCGTCTAACAAGGTAAAAACGTTAAAATATATTGAACTCGTATGAAAAAGTAACACTAAGTAAGATATAAATGTCGTTGTAAAGAAACGATATATAAAATAATAAGATTGGTGATTTAAAAAATATATTTTATAAAACAGATTTACTTGTCTAAGAAATGATAAACGGGTACATCTTTGAACAATTCTTTCAAGTTATTAGCTTGAAAGCAAGAAATTCGCTCTGCTGCAAAGTCAGTGCATTCTAAAAGAAAGTGTTTAACTGTAAATGGTGTATCACAGCCAATGCATTTAGGTTGATCTTCTCGCTTTAATAAGTGAGCAATAAGAAAAGCATTATCGGTTTAGATTCATTTCTAACCAACGTTTGATATCTGGTCCCATTTGGATTATACTAGCCTTTGTATCGACTACCCTGTTGAAAGTTGCAAAATTACAGTAATTCTCTTTTGCTCCATGTTGCCATAGAGTCACTGAAAAGGCTTAAAGGGGATATATAAAGTTATTTCAGAATCTTTTTATTCTTTGTCTCCTGATCACATTTGTTCTTTGGACTTGTTAATTGAAAACTAAAGCTAAATATACCCATCAGTTTAAAAGATATGGGACCGTATTTGAATAACAACATTATATTTATGTGAGGGTAGTCTCCCTTGGTGAAAAAAATAAAAAACAAAATAATTCACTTAAAAAATGATTAAAAGTTTTGACACTGAAACAATAAGATGTATAAAAAAATGGTGAATTGTTATTTTCAAATGATAAGTTGTTTGTTTTAGTTGTTTGTTTGAATGATATTCAAAATTTTCCTATGTGCTTCTATGACATCATAGTGGAACTTATGAATATTCACGAGATAAAAAGCCAAATTACAAATCAAGCTGTCGCCGGAACCAGTCATGATAATTTGGTGAGGTTTTCGGCAATCAGTTTCTTTCATCAATGTCTACTTCAGTTTTACAAAATCAAAACCTTTGGATATGACCTTTAAGTAGCCGAAACCGCGATATAGCCTATGCCCTTTTTCATTAATATGTTCATTGCTCTTAAAGGGACTCAGTTTTATGTTTATTTCATACGTCAGTGTGTATGACTTCAACCGCATTACTTAAGGATTGAAATTCAGATTTTAGCTTTCACTGGATGATGAAAAACATTAGGCTGTTTTAATGTCTATGAAGCCCGAAGGGCTTCTCGGAGACATTAAAACAGCTAATGTTTATAATCATCCAGTGAAAGCTAAAATCTGAATTCCAATACTTATATTTACATTTTATATTATCAATCAAGTATCAGATTTTTAATTGCGCATATCACCGTTCATTTTCATGTTATTTGACATTAAATCCGACTTAACGTAATTTTGGAACAGCCAAAACGTCAAATTTTCGCGCCTAACGTCATGGCGGTACGCGACCAACGTCACGACCACAAGAGTAAACAAACAGCGTCACTGGATGGGTTTTGACGTCACCCCGCCGATAGGCGTGGCCTCTAGATCACGTGACTTAATGTTTTTCATTGGGAAATGAAGAACATCAAGAAAGATACTTTCATCTAGGGCGATTGCAATAAAAAGTGTAAATATAAATATATAACAAAGATTTAATTATAAACATAAACTTCTAAATATTACGAATGGCTTCTGGAGTTCAAGAACATGTATTGTTTTCTTCGGCCTTACTCACCAAATTCATTGCAGATGTCAACGAGTGTGACACTGGTACCCCGTGCAACACTGGTGTATGTAGTAATACAGAAGGGAGCTTCACCTGTGATTGTACTGGTACCGCGTTTGCTGGCCCAACGTGCTCAGATGGTGAGTATTGATGCGTTCTTCGATCTGTCTGTCCGCCATTTAGGTCGTATTTCATTATGTCTGACCTCTGTCCGTATTATGTCGAGTAATTAATTAACCGGCTGAAATAATAATAATAATAATAATAATAATAATAATAAACAAAAAAAAACTTTATTTTATTGGTTCAGGTTTTATTGGTTTATATGGTCATCAATCTAGATTTGTCGTCAATAGTGAGAATATAGCCATTTACTTACATGAATATTTTAAATTTCCACCTTCGTTGGGGACCTGAAAACTTCCCACTTTACACGTAAAGTGAGTTACACGCCTTAAATACACTCATCATCTTTTGTAATTGGTCTTTGACAATGAATATAAGTTGACATATTTCACAATAAATACACCATACAAACCCACAAAATCCGGTACACGTCATAAAACAGCTTCTAATAATTTTTGTTTAAATGGACTGTTTTAATATTGCACCTCTATTCGAAAACAGTTTCTAGAAATTGTCCTATAAAAGGACATTGCGTTGGTCTGTATGGGGCATACATCTTCGGACTGACACAATATACTGTTATTATTAAACAAAACTACAATAAATTACTTCGTATGCCAGTCTAACTGCATTAAGATTTGTTTATTTGAAAACTTTTGTTTCCATGACAATTGATTAGTCCCATAGACTTAGAATTTGCAAGAAAAAACTCAGATCCTCACCTACAGTTAAGTTATCTGGGAAATTGCTGAGCTCACATATATAATTTATAATGTATCCTTTTGTGGTGTCACCAGAACTTTAGTGCCTTAGTTACATATTAGGTGTTGGTAAGCACAATGAACACCATTGAATTAGTTATCCAAACAGTGTGACTTTATGACATACAGTGTAGACTTCTAATTGTAACGTTGCGAGCGTGGACAGTGTGGAAAGATCTACCGCGGTAAGTTAAAGATGTCTATCAACCGTCTTTGTCAAATGATAGTAAAACCTTTCTGGCATATTTTGCTATATTGTGTGATTTAATCAGCTGTTGTTTTTTGTTATACAATGGCTGAATTTTTTGAATAATCATTTTGTCATTGTTGACCGATTTTGGGGTGTCCCGAAACAGCGGAATAAACCGACCTTGGATGCTGGATAACACCCTATTTTTCGGTGCACTTGTACATGGCCTGGGGCGTTCTCTCGTCCGCTGAATGTGTTGGGGCCTACTAATTGTTGTGAACCACTGCGGAAGATGAGGGTGAGGATTTGCGCCTGTAAAACCGGTTTAAGCCCCTCAGTCATTGTATATTATTGATCGTTCAAAGTCGATTCTTCTGTTGTGTTTCTATTTGTTCTATGTTTTGGAGTCTAATTTTTGTGCTGTTTGAACCTTATGTACGTTTTGATATTTTTAGTTAAGTTCCGGCACTGAGTTGGGAAATAGCTGCTCACTAGGCTTACGGTATGTTGGCTCAGTATAAGTACAAATTTAGTTTTCCTACCTCGATTTTTCGCTCACCTGAGCCGAAGGCTCACAAGGTGAGCTTATAGGATGGCCATGCTCCGTCGTCCGTCTGTCGTCGTCCGTCCACAATTTCAAAGATCTTCTCCTCTGAAACCGTTTGGCCGATCAAAGCCAAACTTCATGTGGAGCATCCTTAGGAAGGGGGAACAAAAGTTTGTATAAATGGTCCAGGTCACATGACCAAGATGGCCGTCATGGCTATAAATAGCAAAAACCTTTAAACATCTTCTTCTCCAGAACCAGAAGGCCTATGGTTTTGAAACTTGGCATGAAGCATCAGGCAATGGAGCTCTACAAGTTTGTATAAATCATGACCCTAGGATGACCTTGACCTTTTTTACGGCAAGGTTAACTTAGGCCGCCCATGTATTTGAATGGGAAAAAATAGAAAAATGTCAATTAATGGCAGAAAACTTGCTAGGAATGAGCAAATGGACATAATGTTCATGTTTATGAAAATATTTTGGGCCAGAGGGTTATCTGCCCCTGCCCCGGGGCTAAATACATGTGTATGACCATAATATTCAAACATCTTCTTCTCTGAAACCGCTTGGCCAATCAAAGCAAAACTTTATGTGGAGCATTTTTAGGTTGAATGAAAGTTTGTATAAATGGTCCAGGTCACATGACCAAGATGGCCGCCATGGCGATAAATAGCAAAAACCTTTAAAAATCTTCTTCTACAGAACCAGAAGGCCTATGATTTTGAAACTTTGCATGAAGCATCACAGAAAGAAGGTTTACAAAGTTTATATAAATCATGAACCTGGGATGACCTTGACCTATTTTACGGTAAGGTCAACATAGGTCGCTCATGCATTTGAATGGGGAAAAGTGTTAAAATGTCATTTATAAGGAAAAACTTACAGGAAATGGGCAAATGGACTTAAAATTGATGATTCTGAAACAAATTAGACCCCAGGGGTCTGTCTGCCCCCACCCTGGGGCAATATACATGTATGTTATAGTGATATTCAAAGATCTTCTTGTCTGAAACAGCTTGGCCAATCAAAGTCAAACTTTATGTGTAGCATCGTTAAGAAGGGGCAACAAAAGTTTGCATAAATGGTAGAGGTCACATGACCAAGATGGCCGCCATGGCTATAAATAGTAAAAACCTTTAAAATTCTACTTCTCAAGAACCGGAAGGCCTATGATTATGACACTTGGCATGAAGCATCAGGCAATTGAGCTCTACAAAATTTGTATAAATCATGACCCTGGGATAACCTTGACCTTTTTAACAGCAGGGTCAACTTAGGTTGCCCACGCATTTGAATGGGGGAAATTGTTAGGGCAAAACTTGCAGTAAATTGGCAAATGGACTTAATCTTTATGATTTAAAAAAGAAATTGCCTCCAGAGGTTGCTCTGGGGTTATATACATGTATATTACCATTCTAGTCAAACAAGTTTATTGGTATATATCTCAGGTCTCAGGTGAGCGTTTACAGGACCATTGGTCCTCTGGTTGGAGTTGGAATTTCTTTCTGATTGCGCCTTTTTCTGATCATTGCCTACTTCTACCTTTCCATCTTGCCAAATTGATAGGGTTACTGATGAGGCTTGAATAGCCGAAATGGCATATCCACATTCTCACAAATGTATTTTTCTACTTTTAAGGATTATACCGACAACCAGGCCGGGTATTCTATTAAGAGCTGTGAATCGCTGGCTTTGGATTTCGAAAATAGAGTATTTATGTAACAAACTTATTTTATAATGGTCAAAAAAGCGTTTGTATAATTTGATGTATTTTAAACTTACCTGAGCCGTTCGGCCCACAAGGTCAGCTTATAGGATGGCCATGACCCGGCGTCTGTCCGTCCACAATTTCAAAGGTCTTCTCCTCTGAAACCGCTTGGCCAATCAAAGCCAAACTTTATTATGAAGCATCTATAGGAAGGGGGTACTTATGTGTATATAAATAATCAAGGCCACATGACCAAGATGGCCGCAACGCCCATACATGTAAAAACTTGTAAAAATCTTCTTTTCCAGAAGCGGTGAATCGATTTCAACGAAACTTGGCATAAAGTATGCATGACTCAACTACTATACTATATATATAAATCATGACCCTGTGATGACCTTGGCCTATTTTACGACAAGGTCAACATAGGTCGCCAATGCATTTGAATGGACAGAACGTTTAAAATGTCATTTAAATAAAAAGTCTTGCAGGAAATGGGCAGTAGGACTGAATATTAAGGATTGTGAAACAAATGGACCACAGGGGCTCATATGCCCCCACCCCGGGACAATATACATGAATATCTCCATGATATTCAAACATCTTCTCCTCTGAAACCACTTAACCAAACAGAGCCAAATTTTATATGCAGCATCTATAGGATAGGGAAACCAATATGTATATAAATTATCCGGGTCACATGACCAAGATGGCCGCCATGCCCATATATGGTAAACACCTTTCAACCATCTTCTTCTCCGAAACCGGTGAAGCGATTTCAACGAAACTTGGCATGAAGTATGTATGACTCCAGTACTACAATGGGTATATAAATCGTGACCCTGTAATGACCTTGACCAATTATACCGCAATGCCAACATAGGTCGCTTATGCATTTGAATGGGGAAAACTTTTAAAATGCCATTTAAATCGAAAGTCTTGCAGGAAATGGGCAGTAGGACTGAATACTAATGATTCTGAAAAAAATGGGTCCCCAGGAGCTCATATGCTCCCACCTTGGGGCAGTATAAATGTACATGTATATTATCATAATATTCAAAGATCTTCTCTGAAACCGCTTGGCCAATCAAAGTCAAATTTTATAATTAACATCTATGGCAAAAGGGATCAATGTGTTTATAAATTATCCAGGTTACATGACCAAGATTATATGGTAAATACCCTTCAAAAATCTTCGTTTCCGGAACCGGTGAACCTATTTCAACGAAACTTGGCATGTAGCATAAGGGATTGGAGTACTACAGTGTGGTCATAAATCATGACCTTTGGATGATCTTGACCTATTTTACGGCAAGGTCAACATAGGTCGCCCATGTCCCATGCCTTTATACGGGGAAAATTGTTAAAATGTAGTTTGAAAGGAGAAAACTTGCAGGGAATGGGCAAATGAACTGAAGATATAAGATTCTGGAAAAAATTGGACCACTCTGGGGTTGGTCTGCCCCCAACCCGGGGCAATATACATGTATATTACCATAATATTTAAAGACCTTCTTTTCTGAAACCGCTTGGACAATCAAAGCCAAATTTTATATGAAGCATCTATGGCAATAGGGAACCAATGTGTTTAAAATAATCCAGGTCACATGACCAAGATGACCGTCATGCCCAAATATGATGACAACGCTCTATAAATTTCTTTTTTGGAACCGCTGGGCCGATTTCAACGGAGCTTGGCATGTAGCATCGGGGTTTGGAGAACTACAAATTATTTATTAATCACGACCCTTGGATGACCTTGACCTATTTAACGGTAATATCAACATAGGTCGCCCATGCATTTGAACAGGGAAAATTGTTAAAATGTCATTTGAAAGGAAACACTTGCAGGAAATGGGCAAATGGACTGTAAATATATGATTCTGAAAAAAATTTGGACCCCATCGGCTGGTCTGCATCCATCCCGGGGCAAAATACATGTATATTACAATAATATTCAAAGAACTTCATCTCTGAAATCGCTTAGCCAGTCAAAGCCAAATTTCATATAAGCATCAATTGGAAGGGGGAAACGTGTATATAAATAATCAAGGTCACGTGACCAAGATGGCCACCATGCTCATACAAGGTAAAAACCCTTCAAAAATCTTCTTCTCCAGAACTGCTGAACCTATTTCAATGAAACGACATGTTACAATTGGGACAAGAGTACTATATTATCTTTATAAATCATGACCTGGTGATGACCTTGTCAAGTTTTAAGGCAAGATCACTTAGTTAAAAAAGCAGAATATTGTTCAAATGTCATTGAAGGAAAAAAAAACTTCAGGAAATGGGCAAATGGACAGAATAACTATGATTTTAAAAAAGAAATTGATCAGAGGGGTTAGTCTGACCCTGCCCTGGGGCTATATACATGTGTATAAATTCTCAGGTCTCCGTTTAGCGTTTACAGGACCATTGGTCCTCTGGTTTGAATATGAATTTCGCCTAATTGATAGGTTTACTGATGAGGCTTCTATAGCCAAAATGGCATATCCAGATTCTCATTAATATTTTTTTACTTTTAAGGATTAACCCGATAACCAGGCCGGAAATTCTATAAAGAGCTGTGAATTGCTGGTTTTGGAATTTGAAAATGGAGGATTTATGCAAAACAAACTTATTTTCTAATGGTCGAAATAACGTTTGTATAATTTGAAGCATTTTTGGAATATGAACTACGCCTATGACGTCATAATAAAGGCGAGGTTACGTTGAATTTCTACTCAATTTCATGCGACATTTTTTGGCGCCATGTCTTTTAAATTTTGCGATACTGTGTTGAATAAAGCTGTATATTTAATTAAAGAAGCACAAAATATGTCCTGACCTGTTACTGAATATCAACAAAAAAACTTTGCGCTACACATTCAGGTTCACCACTACGATTTAAAGCCTACAGTGGCGATTTATATGCGTTTCTCATTATTATAAAATCACGAAAAGCGTAAGCAAAATTAAAATGGTGGGGGTAACATAATCGTCTAGAGTATTTTTTTGCATTCTACAAACCACGCTTTTTTCTCATCAAATTATCTGTTATTAGATGGTCTGTAACAAAAAGGTTTTTCGCGGAAATTTATCGGAAGGTTCTATTGGGAGCGGGAGGTCGTGGGTTCGATCCGGGGCCGGGTCATACCAAAGACTTTAAAAATGGTACCAGTAGCTAGCTTGCTAGGTGCTCAGCATTATAAGGCAAGCACTGGCTTCTCTTCTCCCAAAACAGAATGTAGCATCACTAACATCGCATGTCTAATATGAAAAAGTTCGAATAATAACAAAAAAGGTCCGAAAATAATCAATGTCTGTATTTACTAGAGGACCGTATGGAAGACTGGCCGTTGTGCTAAATACGTTATCCTCTATAAATATAGAGATTATTATTTTTATTATTATTATTATTATTATTATTAACAATATTAGATTTGCTACGTAAACGAGGATTAAATCAAAATAACCAAACAATCACAAATCTACCAAATATCTGTTAGTAATACCATTTTTAGGCAAAACTCACACCTGATAATGATTATATCTACATCTTGTCGTATTGAAATGTATGGTATTGGGATAGTACTTATTGTACTTTTCGAATTTTTATTGCCAAAGTGTAGTAGCAACTAGCAGAAAACGCCTTTTTCGGCACGCGCAATGGGCGTTCTTTCTAGAGGTATAACCCAAAATTAAACTTGGTGACCCAAATTTTTTATTTGCTCAGTACAAAGAAAACATTCTAAACTAGCTTCAAAATAAAAATTAGAAAATTTTATCGAGCCGTTAAAATCGTTTTTGGGGTCGGTATCATCCTTAGAGGTACTCCCTATTACTTTTAACTGTTAACATAATGTTACATTACAGCTGTATCTTGTACAGTATCTAGAGATTCGAACGCAGTGCAAGATCCTGACCAGAACCTAATCAACTATCCAAACAGTGTGACATTTACGTGTAACAATGGTTATACATATCAAGATGGAAAGATGACTAAGGCGAGAAAATGCGAGGCAACAGGACAGCTGTCTGGAACAGACGAGGAATGTGCTGGTATTCATTGTTTTATAACTTAACATGTGAAGTAATATTAATGTATATTGATTAGCTAGTGGCCACCTATAGCTGGGAAATAGTCGGTCACTCAGCTTTTTATTTTTACCGGATTGTCAACTTTGTTTTCCCACCTCGGGCTCTGTCGTTCTGATTGTGCTTGTTACAATCATCGTACAGCTTGCCAAATAAGTTACTGTGTAAGCGACAACTTTCATATTTATATGTTGGCGTGATCGGCTAGTCCATCTATTCAAGGCATTTCGCCCCCAAACATTTGCACGGAGTCTTCCGACTGCCACACTTGCTTTTGCAATTCTGGCATTAACCTCATCATCAGAGTGCACTGCTCTGTACAGAGTTTTTTTCCAGGTAGGTGAATATATCAACTTCTTCCAGCTCTTGGCCATTCACAGTGAAGGTTTGGTCGTTGTACAGTTTTCCAGGTGCTGGCGCTGGTTGGCGTACAACCTTTGTCTTTTTGTGCTGATTGTGAGATCATAGTTATCACATGACTGTGCGTCTTGGTCCATGGCTATCTAGCACACCAGTCTGCACCTTACTTTTGACTTACAACCGTATAAGGCTGAATATATTACCATCAAAACGGTACCTGATTCGAAAAAGGTACAAGTAGGCAAAGATCAGGAAAAGGCGCAATCAGAAAAAGATTCCCACTCCAAAAATCGAGGTGGAAAAAACCAAACTAACAATCAGGTACTTATACCATGAAACATAACTGTCCTAAAAGCATCCATGAGCAAGGCAGAAAACATCATGCTAAACAGTCCTGTTTGACCCCATTCGTTACCTCAGAAGGGTCACAGAACTATCCATCATCTTGCACATGTGCCTGCATGCCATGATGAAACTGCCGCAGCATTGTTATGAATCTGGTTGGACAGCCAAACTTGGCAATGATTTTCAAGAGTCCATCACGCCTAATTGTTTTAAAAAGCTTTGGTAAGGTCGACAAACTCCATGTATAGATCTTCATTCTGTTCTTGGCATTTCTCTCAAAGCTGTCTTGCTGTGAAGATTATAGCTATTATCCCTCTGTCTTTCTGAATCCACGTTGACCTTGTGTGATTAGTCCCTTCTGATCAAGATGAACAGTCAGGCGATTCAACAGAATTTTTGCCTGTGTCTTCCAAGCAATGGATAGGATGGATATGCCTCTGTGATTCTCACAGACTTGAGGATTTTTTTTCCTCTTGTAAAGGTGGAATATGGATGCATCCTTAAATTATTGTGGGATAGCCTCCTTCTTCTACATACAGTGAAACAACTCTGTCAGTTTCTCTGCCATGGGTAGCCCCTTGGCCTTATAAACCTCTGCAGGAATTGCATCTGCACATGGAGTTTTGCCAGATGACAGGTTTTGAACTGCTTTTTAAGATAGCCTCTTTATCTGTGCTTCCATCTGCACTGAGCGATGTGGTGGCTCTAGACCTCGTTGGGCCATAGTTTACAGTGCATCATGAAATTTCTACATTTCCTTTCTGTTCGCAAAATACTGAATTTCTTCTGTTTTCTTCCTCAGCCAGGAATCTTGCATGTCCTTAGGCTTGGTCTGCTTTCTTGGATACTGAGCAGGTATCATCTAGATTGGCATTGTGTAATCGGTGTAGCCTCTGAATTTCGTCATCACTGTCATCAAACCAATCTTGATATTTGCAAGATGGATATCCTAAAGTAGTAGCGGCTGACGAATGAACAGTTATAATGGAAAACTGTCCAGTTTTCTTCTGGATTCTCTTAACTGAGATTGATTGCATCCAGATTGTTGCAAATGTCCATAACGAAGGCTTGTCTCATGCTGTCTTGATTCAGCTTTGAGACATCCAGTCTTTTGTTTGGGAGCCTTCTTGTCTTGAAGTCGCCTTGTAGGCTGGATACATAAGTTTAGTTTGCTGACAACCAGTCTATAATCTGACCAGCAGTCTGCACCACACAGTCTTTGTCACTCTGACGTTCTGCCTGTCTGTTCTCCGCACTATGGCATAGTCTATGAGATGCCAGTCTTTGGAACGGGGATGCATTCAGGATATTTTGTTTCTGTTAGGTAAACGGAAGACTGTGTTGGTGATTAGAAGATCATGTTCAGCGCGCTTCCTTAGAAGCAAGAGACCTGTGCTGTTATACTTTCCAACACCTTCTAACCCCTTCCCAGGTCTGCTGATCTGTACCAACTCTGTCATTAAAGTCGCCAAGAAGGATAAGCTTGTCTGTACGGGGTGTTGCAGAAATAACTTCGTCTAAGTCATTATAGAACTTTATGTCTTTGACCTCATCCGGATTGGTCATCGTGTGTGCATAGGCACTGACAATAGTCGCAAGTTTATTGCTTGACAGAGGAAATCGCAATGTCATTTGGCGGTCATTGATGTATTTTGGCAATCGAGAAAGCTCAACAACAAGATATGAGATGTGAGCTTCTGTTATACTTTTCTCGTTCATTCGAAAGACTTTGCATTACGATTAAATGCATGATTTATTCTATAACTGGTATGAGTATCGCGCTTCTTTTGGCAGTATCAAAACACAGCTTACAACAATGACTATCACAGAAAGATTAGGTATTACATTAACTGCCCTTAGGTTGCATACCGCGGCTTCTGTTCGTATTCCTCATTCTACTTATAATTTTCAATATGTATTACCTACTGTTAGGGTGACACCTCTTAATTTATTTTCGGCATCTACTGTAAATCTACACGGACCTGCTAGTTCTAATATATTTCGTAATAATCTTCAGATAAGATTATCGCCACTCAAATCTCCAATTTTACGTAAATATATACTAAACCGTTCAGGAGACCTGGAATGTACCCTAGCTCTAAGACTACTATCACTTCATTTGTGAATGGTAGGACATTTTCGGTTGTAAATGATTCTGATTTAGACTGAAAATCAATGGATCTTGTATATGTTTTAACTTGAAATACTAAAAATTGTAATATGCAATATGTTGGACAAACTTGTCGAACTTTGCAAAAACGATTTGTTGAACACTATCGTAGAATTAGAAAGCCCAAAAATAATGAAACCTTTCTTTACCAGCATTTTAAACGCACCGGTTATTCTCCCAATAATGTTATACATGTAGTTCAACCAGTGGAGAAAATTTTATATGAAACAAATTCTTCCGTTAGATTCAAAAACATCAAACGATTTGAAACTGAACTTAAATGGATAAAGTTATTGCAAACACCCTTTTCACTGAGATTTAACGACAACATTTACCATTAGGGAAATATTTCCAAAATGCCCGATTCTGATGTACTTACTCTTTCAAAGTCTCGAAAACGTAAATCTAGATCTCATGGTATAAGGAAAAAGGGTAATGACAAACGTAAACGGTGCGCTGCAATAAAATTGAACATTTCCCTTAATGATTTAGCGGCTAAACTAAGGATTCACGGTCGATATTCAATGCTTTCTTATCTTACATGTAGTTCCCTACCTATAGCTGTATTACGTTCCTTGGACACAGAGGCTGATAGATTTCACGATAGAAATCATCAAATGTACGATGTTGCTCTGCTTACAAGATGTTATACTCAACATGCTCTTCGTCCATTTATCGATTCCGTATCTAGTCATATTAGGCATTTTATTAAAATTCCTTTCATTAATAAAGGAATTGACTTTATTGATTTACCAAGCATATTCCAGGATAAATCAGTGACACTGTCTATACCTACATACTTCCAAAATTCAGAATCTCCCATTATTTGTTACAAATATAATAAACCAATCAGAAATAATATTTTTAATTTCAATTAACTTGTTTCTGTTCTTGATATTTATGCTTATACTCCTAAGTCTTGAGATTGTTAAGATTAAAAATATCTTTATCAACCCGCTGGATATATAATAACTGGAAATTTAAAAATCATTTCGGATTCTAGAATTCGCAAAATTGTTTCTAAAGGTCCGAAATATAGATTCCCTTCTTACATTAATTTCGACAAATGTATGGAGGAGATTGCATGTGCATTGAATGAGTTCGGGAATCGATGGTGTAAGCGAGAGGGTGTTGAGGATGGTGCTCTTAAGCCATGGAAAAGAAGTATCTTTACTATTGTGGATAAACATATTAAGTTTTATTCACAAAATACTAATCTTTTACCTCCTTAACCCAAATCGTCCTTTATGTATTTGAAGCAGGGTATCCAAGAATTTCATAGAAAGTATTTCTTGGTTCCAGCAGACCAGGCCGCAAACAATGTAGTTGTTGTTTGCAGGCGTCACTACATTAACACCTTCAAACAGGAACTTGATGGTACCAGAGCTTATAGGGAACTTGATGGTGCCAGAGCTTATATCCTTATCTGTATTTAATGCCATTAAACGAATTACCTGTTAAGTTTTCTGTTTGTGTCAATGAAGGCCAAGACAAACTTCCTACGATGTATTGGTTGCCTAGGCTTAACAAAAAAAACGTATACGGCTAGATTTATTGCTAATTCTAGTTCTTGTACTACCACTGAACTTTCTAAATTATTAACTTCCTGTCTTACTGCTATCAAATCTCATGTCATAAGACACTGTGATACGGTGTATGAAACTTCAAATAAAAACTGGTTTTGATCAATAAAAATTCTGGCGAGGTGCTCAGTAAACTGAGGTTTAGAGGGTTCCGTGCGACGAGCTTGTCCACATACAATTTTTCTACTCTGTATACCACATTGCCACATAATCTGATTAAAGAAAAACTTTTTGATTTGATAGAGTGGACCTTCAAAAGAGCATCAAAAACTATGGTTCACTTTATTTGACCTGTAATGACAGAAAAACGTTTTTCACTTCCACTGACCAAAGTCGATATACACTTTGGTCATGTCAGAATGTATGCGATGCCTTGACCTATCTCCTGGATAATATTTATATTAGATTGGGAACCAAGTTATACAGGCTAATTGTTGGAATTCCGATGGGTACAAATTGCGCCCCTCTCGTAGCTGATTTAAACGAAAGAGATTTCATAGATTTTCTTAGCCATGACAATCAAGCTGATGAAATAGAGGTCTTTAATTCGACTTCTACGTACCTCGATGACCTTTTGAACATTGACAATCATTATTTTGAAGGCATGGTCAATCAAATTTATCCACCTGAACTACAGTTCAATAAAGCTAACACAACAGATACCGAATCCCCCTTTTTGGATTTACATCTTTCTATCGCAAATGGATTTGTTTTACAAATTTAAGTAGCTTAAAGGAAAGAATGATTTTTCTTTTCAGTTCAGAAAATTCATAACTCGTTACAGACGTATAGGTTATAACTTGAATGTTATGCGACAGTCTGTATGCTTAGTTTTTAACCCAATCATGGTTGATAACTATGCTGCCCTCTTTAATTGCACGCCGGTGGGTCGGGCGTCAGACTCTATGATGGCCCCGACATAAAGCTATTCATTTTAGTTGATTGGGGCCGGAGCTTCTTGTCTGTTGCTTGGCCCACCGGGGTTCAACTGGTGTTTTTCTTTTGCTCCGGGTTTCAGTAAGTTATTCGGCGCCCAGGGATCTCCATCGTCGGGCAGCTTACTGAGTTTGTCTTTTTGATTCATCAAGGTGGTTATCATGATTTATTCGTTTGTCCTTGATGATTCATTGACTAGTTGGATATTCACCACGAGGACCGAACAACTAACTAAATGTTGTGAGCCACTGCAGAAGATGAGGGTGAGGTTAGGCGCCTGTAAAACCGGTTTAAGCCCCCCAGTAATTTTGTATTACTGATCGTTCCAAGGCGATACTTCTGTGGTTCTTATTGTTTTGTGTATTGGAGTCGAATTTTTGTGTGTTTTTATATTTTAGTTAAGTTCGGGTAACTGAGTGGCCGCCTATTAAGGGATAGCTGCTGATTCGGCTTACGACATGTTTTCATGGTACAAGTACTTTAATGTCATTTTAGTTTTTTCCAACCCCTCGGATTATGGAGTGGGAATGTCTTTCTGATTGCGTCATTTCCTATTCATTGCCTATTTTTTACTTTTTTATGCAAAACAAACTTATTTTCTAATGGTGAAAATAGCGTTTGTATAATTTGAAGCATTTGTTGAATATTAATTACGCCTATTACGTCATAATAAAGGCGACGTTACATTGAATTTCTACTCAATATTTAATTAAACAAGCACAAGGTTTGTCCTAAACTGTTACCGAATATCAACATAGAAACTTTGCGCTACACATTCAGGTTCACCACTACGATTCAAAACCTACAGTGGCGATTTAAACATGTTTCCCATTATTATAAAATCACGAAAAGCGTCAGCAAATTAAATGGGTGGGGGAAAAAAAACGTCTTTAGTATTTCTTTTTATATTCTTGGAACCACGTTTTTTCTCATCAAATTATTTGTTATAAGATGGTCTGTAACGAAATGTTTTTTCGCGGAAATTTATCGGAGGGATCTTGAATAATATTCGATTTGCTACGTAAACGAGGATTAAATCAAAATAACCAAAAAATCACAAATTTACAAAATATCTGTTAGTAATATCCTTTTAAGGCAAAGCTCACACCTGATAATAGTTATATTCTTTCAACAACATCTAGTCTTATTTAAATGTATGGTTTTTGGATACTAATCTTGTACTTTTCGAATTTATTTTTGCCAACGTGTAGTAGCAACTATCAGAAAACGCCCTTTTTCGGCACACGCAATGGCTGTTCTTTTCAAGAGGTATAATTCAAAACCAACCCTGATGACCCCCATTCTTTATTTGCTCAGTACAAAGAAAACATTCCAAAATAGCTTCAAAATTTTATCGAGCCGTTAAAATCGCCTTTGGGGTCGGTATCATCCTTAAAGGAACCCCGTATTACTTTAAATAGTTAACATAATGTTACATTACAGCTGTACCTTGTACAGTATCTAGTGATTCGAACGCAGTGCGAGATCCTGACCAGAACCTAATCAACTATCCAAACAGTGTGACATTTACGTGTAACAATGGTTATATGTATCAAGATGGAACGATGACTAAGGCGAGAAGATGTGAGGCAACTGGACAGCTGTCTGGAACAGACGAGGAATGTGCTGGTATTTATTATTGTATCTCTAAATATGTCAAGTAATATTCAAGAATACTGATTAGCTAGTGGCCACCTACAGCTGGGAAATAGTCGGTCACTCATCAATTTTAGTTTTGCCGGATTGTCAATATTGTTTGTTTTTTTTTACCCATCTCGGGCTCTGTCGTTCTCATTGTGCTTGTTACAATCATGGTATAGCTTGCCAACTAAGTTACTGTGTAAGCGACAACTTTCATATTTATATAGTCCATCTATTTAAGGAGAGGTGATCATAGAAAAGTAGAATTCGGTAACCAACGAAGACTACAATCACTAGTTTACCGTTAGAAATCAGCAATATACGGTTGTACAGGTTATTCAATTCAATGAATTAGGCAGTCTTGTACATTCAGAGTTCCATAGAATACTGTAATAAGCATATGCAGTGTTATAAACTTTAAGAGATTATTATGTTTCACGTGCATCTGATAAAAGTTTATGTTATAGCTTGCCAAATAAGTAACGTATAGGCGGCAACCTTAAAATTAATATGCGGGCGTGATCGGCTAGTCTATGTATTCAAGGATCATGGAAAAGTAGAACTCGGTAAACGCATATTAAACAAATTTAGAAATCAGCTGTATACATTTTATCCAATGCAATTTATTAGGCAGTCTTGTATTTCATTCATAGTTGATAATAATAAAAATAATAACAATAATTATAATAATTATATCTTAATTTAAAGGGATAATATGTTTGGCAAGTATGCCAGTCTAACTGCATTAACATTTGGTTGTTTGAAAACATCTGTTTCGATGGCATAGACTTACAATTTGAAAGACAAAACTCTGATCCTCACCTACAGTTAAGTAATCTGGGTAATTGCTGAGCTCACATATATAATTTATAATGTATCCTGTTGTGGTGTCGTACAGTATTAGGTGTTGGTAAGCACAATGAACACCACTGAATTGACTATTCAAACAGTGTGGCTTTAGGACAGAAACAAGTACCTGTTAAAGTCTTAATATACAGAATCGAGCTTATGCTCCTTTTGTAACATGGCTATTGAAACTATCGATCATTTGTTCTGGGAATGCCATTTTGTAACAAACTCTTTGATGTCCTAACACAACATCATTTTATTGACATTGGGAATAAATTCAATATATTTTTATATACAGGGGCCACTTATTTTCTTATATTTATATATTTGCAAAATTCTACATTTATCAGTGTAAGTTCAGAAACATAATACCCAACTTCAACACTTTCAGTACTAAACTTCAGAATAGAAAAAAATCTTGAAAACAAAACAGCCCTTGAAAATGATCGCACAGAATACTTCCACGAAATCTGGGACAGGTTGCAGGATCTGTAACGAAGCATGAAGGCACAAAATGGATGCATTGCTTATGTAAAAATGTTGTTGTTAGAAACAAAAAGACAGAAACCTCTAATTGTTACATTGTAACGTTGCAAGCGATTGGCCTAAATTGTGGGCAGATCCACCGCGGTAAATTGAAGTTGTACCTCTACCTACGATTGGTCATGGTCGTTCGTCTCTCACTGATGAGAAATGCCATCATTATTTGTTGGATAGGTTCGTGTGTGTTGGCGAGTTCTTTGATGGCTGACTAGGCCAATTCTAGCTCTAAACTGTCGGTTGCAAGTAGAGCAAGTCGGTGTCATAGAATCAGCTGGTGGCCCTTTGGCATTGGCCTGCGCTTTCTTTCAGCTTCACAGATTTTCTTTTCAAAGAGAGTTGCTTCTTTGTCGATGAGACCTCGCCACTTTGATCGCTCCTGTGCAGTCTGTTCCCAAGACCCCATTGGTATGTCGAAACCCTTCAGAGATGCTTTGAGGGTGTCTTTGTAGCGTTTCTTCTGGCCACCTTAAGAGCGCTTTCCCTCCTCTAATTCCCATAGAAGACGCTCCACTGAAGTCGATCATAAGGCATTCTTATATCAATGCCAGTTCACCTTAGCTGTTCTAGTTATAAGATAGTATGCATGCTTTGCATCCCTGCTTTCTTCAGGATATCCGTATCTGGAATCTTGGCTGGCCACTTGATTTTAACAGCTTTCTCAAACAGCTTAAGTGGAAATGGTTAAGTCTCTTTGCATGATGCTGGTATACTGTCCAGGTCTCACATGCATATATGAGGGTTGACAGTAGCATAACCTAGTAGACTTTCAGCTTAGCGTCAAGCTTGATTGTATTTCGCTCTTAGACATCTGCACGGAGTCTTCCGAATGCCACACTTGCTTTTGCAATTCTGGCAGTGACCTACCTCATCATCGATATGCACTGCTCTGAAGAGTGTGCTTCCCAGGTAGGTGAATTTATCAACAACTTCCAGTTTTAAGCTAATCACAGTGATGGTTGGGTCATTGTACGGTTTTCCAGGTGCTGGTTGGTGTACAACCTCTGTCTTTTGTTTTTGTGCTGGTTGTGAGATCATAGCTATCACAAGACTGTGAGGCTTGATCCATGGCGCGTTGCATTTTTGCCTCTGAGACGTCATTCTTGTCCATATCATCTGCATAGAGGAGCTCATCTAGCACATCAGTCTGCATTTAGTTTTGGCTTGCAACCGTCTAAGGTTGAATATATTGCCATCAAAACGGTACCTGATTGGAAAACCAAACCAGTGACACTGTCCTGAAAAGCATCATGAGCATGTTAGAAAACATCATGCCGAACATAATAAGTTGGTACAGACTTGAGGATTTCTTTTCCGCTTGTATAGGTGGATTATAGATACATCCTTAAATTCTTGCGGGATAGCCTCCTTCCTCCACATACAGTGAAATTGTCGATTCTGCACACTACGCTAGTGAAATGTTATGCCCACCTTTTCAAGATAGTCTCTTTATCTGTGATAAGAGTGCTTCCATCTGCACTGTGGAAAGTGGTGGCTCTAGAACTCTATGGGCCATAAATGGGTTTCAGTGCATCATGAAAAAGTAGTTGTAGTCATTGTCACTCTGACATACTTCATGTCTGTTCGCCGCACTGTGGCATAGACTATCAGATGCCAGTGTTTGCAATGGGGATGCATCCAGGATGTTTTGTTTCTGTTAGGCAAACGAAAAAATGTGTTGGTGATTAGAAGATCATGTTCAGCATACATCCTTAGAAGCAAGAGACCAACACCTTCTGGGCTCATAACTCCTTCCCAGGTCTGGTGATCTGTACCAACTCTGGCATTTAAGTCGTCAAGAACGTAAAGATTGTCTGTAGGGGGTGTTGCAGAAATAACGTTATCTAAGTCATTATAGAACTTGTCTTTGACAATTTGGCCGGATTGGCCATCATTGGTGCATAGACAATGGCAATAGTCGCATATATATTGCCTGACATAGGAAGTCTGAATGTCATAAGGCGGTGATTGATGTATTTTAGCAATCCTGAAAACTTAACAAGTTCTGTTTTAATGGCAAAGCCAAATCCCGCTCTACACAAACTCTTCACTTGTGTGTCCGTTCAAGAAGAAAGTATATGTAGCACCAACTTCTTTAATCTCTCCAACATCTGCGAACCGAGCCTTACTAAGTGCAGCTATCTGAATTTCGTACCTCCAAAGTTCTCTGCCCACAATGGCCGTTCTACGCTATGGTTTATCTGACCCAGCACTGTCCATCAGTGTTCGCACATTCCATGTGCAAATCCGCAAAAGGATTATCTTTGTTTTCTTCTTATTATATACTCATCAAAAGAAGTTTTGCACCATTTAGATTTTTTTCAAATTTTTAAGTGACATTTTAACTAAAAATTTTAAACCTAGCTTTTTGAATTTGCACAGTCTGAAAGAGTTTTATAATGTGTATGATAAGACCAAAAATCGTTGCGGAAACGATTTTAGGAAAAATTAAAATTCCCATTTTCTGTAAATTCTGAAAATTGGAAAATCGAAAAAAATCCACAAAAAATGCCACAGCATTAAGAATACATTTTTATTTTTGTTTCCAAATTTACACACAAGAGCTCCAAAGCTAAGGATTAAGCCTAAAGACAATTTAAAAAATCTCAAAATTTTAGTAAAAAGTCATTTTTTGACAAAATTGCAATTATTGAGAAAAAATGATTAATATTGGAAAAAATGAGTAAAATCGAAATTCATTTCAATTTTGGATCACTATGGGATGTTTTCACACGAAAACCTGCCGCCTGTTTTCTTTCTGTTAAAGGCACCATGACTTTGAAATTTGCGATACCGTGTTGATTAAAGCTGCATATTTAATTAAACAAGCGCAAAGTATGCCCTAAACTGTTACTGAATATCAACAAAGAAACTTTGTACTATACATTCAGGTTCTCCACTATAAAACCTACAGTGGCGATTTATATGCGTTTTCCATTATTATAAAATCACGAAAAGCTTAAGCAAAATTAAAGGGGTGGGGGTAACATAATCGTCTGTGGTATTTTTTGTTATTAAATCTGGTAACCACGTTTTTGTCTCATCCAATAACTTGATATTAGATGGTCTGTAACTAAAAGTTTTTTCGCGGAAATTTATCGGAGGGTTTTTGAATAATATTAGATTTGCTACGTAAACGAGGATTAAATTAAAATAACCAGAAATCACAAAATTTACCAAATATCTGTTAGTAATACCAGGTTTAGGCAAAGCGAACACCTGATAATGGTAATATTCATTTAGCAACATCTAGTTTTATTGAAGTCTATGGTATTTGGATAGCACTTATTGTACTTTTCGAATTTTTTATTGCCAGGATGTAGTAGCAACTAGCAGAAAACGCATTTTAGCTCACCTGAGCCGAAGGCTCACAGGTGAGCTTGTAGTATACCCATGATCCGGCGTCCGTCCGTCGTCCGTCGTTCACAATTTCAAAGATCTTCTCCTCTGAAACCGCTTGGCCAATCAAAGCCAAACTTCATGTGGAGCATCCTTAGGAAGGGGTGACGAATGTTTATATAAATGGTCCAGGTCACATGACCAAGATGGCAGCCATGGCTATAAATAGCAAAAACCTTTAAAAATCTACTTCTCCAGAACCAGTGGGCCGATTTCCACGAAACTTTGTATGTAGCATTGGGGACGCGGGCCCATCATAGTTTATATAAAGCATGACCCTATGATGACCTTGACCTATTTTACGGTAAGGTCAACTTAGGTCGCCAATGCATTTGAATGGGAAAAAATGGTAAAATGCTATTTAATGGGTAAAACTTACTGAGAATATGCAAATGGACAGAAGATTAATGTTAATTGAAAATTTTAGCTTTGGGGTTTGTCTGCCCCTGCCCCGGGGCTATATACATGTATATTTCCATAATAATGAAATATCTTCTCCCCTGAAACCGCTTGGCCAATCAAAGCCAAACTTCATATGGAGCATCCTTGGGAAGGGGGAAAGTTTATATAAATGGTCAAGGTCACATGACCAAGATGGCCGCCATGGCTATAAATAGAAAAAAAAAAACCTTTAAAAATCTTCTTCTCCAGAACCAGAAGGCCATCGATTTTGAAACTTTGTGTGAAGCATCAGGCAATGAAGCTCTACAAAGTTTATATAAATCATGACCATGGGATGACCTTGACCTTTTTTACGGCAAGGTCAACTTAGGTCACCCATGCATTTGAATGGGAAAATTTCAATTTATGGCAGAAAACTTGCTAGAAATGAGCAAATGGACAGAAAATTTATGTTTATGAAAATATTTTGGGCCCAGGGGGTTGTCTGCCCCTGCCCCGGGGCTATATACATGTATATGACCATAATATTCAAACATCTTCTTCTCTGAAACCGCTTGGCCAATCAAAGCCAAAATTTATGTGGAACATCCTTAGAAAGAGGGAATGAAAGTTTGTATAAATGGTTAAGGTCACGTGACCAAGATGGCCGCCATGGCTATAAATAGCAACAGCCTTTGAAAATCTTCGTCTCCAGAACTAGAAGGCCTATGATTTTGAAACTTGGCATGAAGCAGCAGGCAATGGAGCTCTACAAAGTTTGTATAAATCATGACCCTGGGATGACATTGACCTATTTTACGGCAAGGTCAACTTAAGTCACTAATGCATTCGAATGGGGAAAAAATAGTAAAATGGAACTAAATGGAGGAAACTTGCTTGGAGTATGCAAATGGACAGAAAATTTGTTTATGGAAACATATTTGACCCCAGGAGGTTGTCTGCCCCTGCCCTGGGGCTATATACATGTATATCACCATAATATTCAAACATCTACTTCTCTGAAACCGCTATACCAATAAAAGCGAAACTTTAAGTGGAGCATTGTTAGGAAGGGGGAATGAAAATTTATATAAAAGGTCAAGGTCACAAGACCAAGATGGCTGCCATGTCTACAAATGGCAAAAACCTTTTAAAAATCTTATGCTCCAGAACCAGAAGGCCTATAATTTTGAAACTTGGCATGAAGCAGGCGATAGAGCTTTATAAAGGTTATATAAATCATGACCCTGGGATGACCTTGGCCCATTTTATGGCAAGGCCAACTTAAGTCACGTGTCCCAGATCTCAGGTGAGCGTTTATAGGACTATTGTACCTCTGGTTTTGCACACGCAATGGGCGTTCTTTCAAGAGGTATAATTTTGAAATTAAGCCTGGTGACCCCCATTTTTTACTCAGTACAAAGAAAACATTCTAAAGTAGCTTCAAGATAAAAAAAGAAAATTGTATCGAGCCGTTATAATCGCCTTTGGGGTCGGTATCATCCTTAAAGGAACTCTGTTTTATTTTCAACTGTTAACATAATGTTACATTACAGCTGTACCTTGTACAGTATCTAGTGATTCGAACGCAGTGCGAGATCCAGACCAAAACCTAATCAACTATCCAAACAGTGTGACATTTACGTGTAACAATGGTTATTCGTATCAAGATGGAACGACGACTAAGACAAGAAAATGCGAGGCAACTGGACAGCTGTCTGGAACAGACGAGAAATGTGCTGGTATTTATTGTTTTATAACTTATCATGTCAAGTATTATTAAAGTGTATTGATTAGCTAGTGGCCACCTATGGCTGGGAAATAGCTGGTCATTAAGCTTACGATATGTTCCGTTTGTGTTTGTACCTGATTGTGTATTTTCTTTTTACCGCCTTGCTTTTTGCCGTTCTGACTGCTTCGTTTCCTAACAATTGCTTACTTTTACATTTTGATCGTGCGTTATAATTAATATGTACAATTATCATGAAAAGGTGCAATCAGAAAGAAATTCCCACTCCAAAAACCGAGGTGGGAAAAACTAATTTGACAATTATGTACTTATACTTAGAAAACATATAGTAAGCCGAGTGAGCAGCTATTTCCCAATTGACGGCCACTCAGTATTAGGACATAAATAAAAAATAGGAATAACGTACATAAGGTTTAAACAGCACAACAATTCGACTCCAAAACATAAAACAAATGGAACCGCAACAGAAGTATCGCCTTGGAACGATCTGTAATATAAAATTACAGGGGAGAGGGGGCTTAAACCGGTTTTAAAGTTGTAAAATTACAGTAATTCACTTTGGCTTTCAAGAGATATAATTTTGAAATTAAGCCTGGTGACCCCCATTTTTTACTCAGTACAAAGAAAACATTCTAAAGTAGCTTCAAGATAAAAATAAGAAAATTGTAGCGAGCCGTTATAATCGCCTTTTGGGTCGGTATCATCCTTAAAGGAACTCCGTTTTTGTTAACATAATGTTACATTACAGCTGTACCTTGTACAGTATCTAATGATTCGAACGTAGTGCGAGATCCTGACCAGAACCTAATCAATTATCCAAACAGTGTGACATTTACGTGTAACAATGGTTATTCGTATCAAGATGGAACGACGACTAAGACAAGAAAATGCGAGGCAACTGGACAGCTGTCTGGAACAGACGAGAAATGTGCTGGTATTTATTGTTTTATAACTTATCATGTCAAGTATTATTAAAGTGTATTGATTAGCTAGTGGCCACCTATAGCTGGGAAATGGCTGGCCATTAAGCTTACAATATGTTCCGTTTGTGTTTGTACCTGATTGTGTATTTTCTTTTTACCGCCTTGCTTTTTGCCGTTCTGACTGCTTCGTTTCCTGACAATTGCTTACTTTTACATTTTGATCGTGCGTTATAATTAATATGTACAATTATCATGAAAAGGTGCAATCAGAAAGAAATTCCCACTCCAAAAACCGAGGTGGGAAAAACAAATTTGACAACCATGTACTTATAATTAGAAAACATATAGTAAGCCGAGTGAGCAGCTATTTCCCAATAGACGGCCACTCAGTATAAGAACATAAATAAAAAATAGGAATAACGTACATAAGGTTTAAACAGCACAACAATTCGAGCCGTTATAATCGCCTTTGGGGTCGGTATCATCCTTAAAGCAACTCCGTTTTATTTTTAACTATTGACATAATGTTACATTACAGCTGTACCTTGTACAGTATCTAGCGATTCGAACGCAGTGCGAGATCCTGACCAGAACCTAATCAACTATCCAAACAGTGTGACATTTACGTGTAACAATGGTTATTCGTATCAAGATGGAACGACGACTAAGCCAAGAAAATGCGAGGCAAATGGACAGCTGTCTGGAACAGACGAGAAATGTGCTGGTATCTATTCTTTTATAACTTATCATGTCAAGTATTATTAAAGTGTATTGATTAGCTAGTGGCCACCTATAGCTGGGAAATAGCTGGTCATTAAGCTTACGATATGTTCCGTTTGGGTTTGTACCTGATTGTGTATTTTCTTTTTACCGCCTTGCTTTTTGCCGTTCTGACTGCTTCGTTTCCTGACAATTGCTTACTTTTACATTTTGATCGTGCGTTATAATTAATATGTACAATTATCATGAAAAGGTGCAATCAGAAAGAAATTCCCACTCCAAAAACCGAGGTGGGAAAAACTAATTTGACAACCATGTACTTATACTTAGAAAACATATAGTAAGCCGAGTGAGCAGCTATTTCCCAATAGACGGCCACTCAGTATAAGAACATAAACAAAAATATGAATAACGTACATAAGGTTTAAACAGCACAACAATTCGAGCCGTTATAATCGCCTTTGGGGTCGGTATCATCCTTAAACTAACTCCGTTTTATTTTTAACTGCTAATATAATGTTACATTACAGCTGTACCTTGTACAGTATCTAGCGATTCGAACGCAGTGCGAGATCCTGACCAGAACCTAATCAACTATCCAAACAGTGTGACATTTACGTGTAACAATGGTTATTCGTATCAAGATAGAACGACGACTAAGACAAGAAAATGCGAGGCAAATGGACAGCTGTCTGGAACAGACGAGGAATGTGCTGGTATTTATTGTTTTATAACTTATCATATCAAGTATTATTAAAGTGTATTGATTAGCTAGTGGCCACCTATAGCTGGGAAATAGCTGGTCATTAAGCTTAAGATATGTTCCGTTTGTGTTTGTACCTGATTGTGTATTTTCTTTTTACCGCCTTGCTTTTTGCCGTTCTGACTGCTTCGTTTCCTGACAATTGCTTACTTTTACATTTTGATCGTGCGTTATAATTAATATATACACTTATCATGAAAAGGTGCAATCAGAAAGAAATTCCCACTCCAAAAACCGAGGTGGGAAAAACTAATTTGACAACCATGTACTTATACTTAGAAAACATATAGTAAGCCGAGTGAGCAGCTATTTCCCAATAGACGGCCACTCAGTATAAGAACATAAATAAAAAATAGGAATAACGTACATAAGGTTTAAACAGCACAACAATTCGAGCCTTTATAATCGCCTTTGGGGTCGGTATCATCCTTAAAGGAACTCCGTTTTATTTTTAACTGTTAACATAATGTTACATTACAGCTGTACCTTGTACAGTATCTAGTGATTCGAACGCAGTGCGAGATCCTGACCAGAACCTAATCAACTATCCAAACAGTGTGACATTTACGTGTAACAATGGTTATTCGTATCAAGATGGAACGACGACTAAGACAAGAAAATGCCAGGCAAATGGACAGCTGTCTGGAACAGACGAGAAATGTGCTGGTATTTATTGTTTTATAACTTATCATGTCAAGTATTATTAAAGTGTATTGATTAGCTAGTGGCCACCTATAGCTGGGAAATAGCTGGTCATTAAGCTTACGATATGTTCCGTTTGTGTTTGTACCTGATTGTGTATTTTCTTTTTACCGCCTTGCTTTTTGCCGTTCTGACCGCTTCGTTTCCTGACAATTGCTTACTTTTACATTTTGATCGTGCGTTATAATTAATATGTACAATTATCATGAAAAGGTGCAATCAGAAAGAAATTCCCACTCCAAAAACCGAGGTGGGAAAAACTAATTTGACAACCATGTACTTATACTTAGAAAACATATAGTAAGCCGAGTGAGCAGCTATTTCCCAATAGACGGCCACTCAGTATAAGAACATAAATAAAAAATATGAATAACGTACATAAGGTTAAAACAGCACAACAATTCGAGCCGTTATAATCGCCTTTGGGGTCGGTATCATCCTTAAAGGAACTCCTTTTATTTTTAACTGTTAACATAATGTTACATTACAGCTGTACCTTGTACAGTATCTAGTGATTCGAACGCAGTGCGAGATCCTGACCAGAACCTAATCAACTATCCAAACAGTGTGACATTTACGTGTAACAATGGTTATTCGTATCAAGAAGATGGAACGACGACTAAGACAAGAAAATGCGAGGCAACTGGACAGCTGTCTGGAACAGACGATAAATGTGCTGGTATTTATTGTCTTATAACTTATCATGTCACGTATTATTGAAGTGTATTGATTAGCTAGTGGCCACCTATAGCTGGGAAATAGCTAGTCATTAAGCTTACGATATGTTCCGTTTGTGTTTGTACCTGATTGTGTATTTTCTTTTTACCGCCTTGCTTTTTGCCGTTCTGACTGCTTCGTTTCCTGACAATTGCTTACTTTAACATTTTGATCGTGCGTTATAATTAATATGTACAATTATCATGAAAAGGTGCAATCAGAAAGAAATTCCCACTCCAAAAACCGAGGTGGGAAAAACTAATTTGACAATCATGTACTTATACTTAGAAAACATATAGTAAGCCGAGTGAGCAGCTATTTCCCAATAGACGGCCACTCAGTATAAGAACATAAATAATAATAGCATAACGTACGTAAGGTTTAAACAGCACAACAATTCGACTCCAAAAAATAAAACAAATGGAACCGCAACAGAAGTATCGCCTTGGAACGATCTGCAATATAAAAGTACAGGGGGGGAGGGGGCTTAAACCGGTTTTAAAGTTGTACAATTACAGTAATTCACTTTGGCGTCATGTTGCCAAATCGGTAGGGTCGCTGAAGAGGCTTAACGTAGCCGAAACCGCGGTTAGCCCATCCCCATTTCTCATTAATATGTTCGTTGCTCTTAAAGGATCTGATTTATTTTATTTGCTATTACTGCGACTGGTGTTGTGCCGTGTGACGGCCCTTAAAAGTCTCCCCGTACATCATCCATAGTGCAGATTATATTTTCTTTTGGTCCTTTGAGATCAACGAGGGTATTCTGAGAAATCCGAAAATTGTTAATCAGTTTAGATTCCTTTTCTAACCAGCGTTAAATATATTTCACCTCATTTGGTTTAAAATGGTCTGCAGAAGCTGAGGGTGAGGTTAGGCGCCTGTAAAACCGGTTTAAGCCCGCCAGTAACTTTGTGTTACTGATCGTTCCAAGGCGATACTTCTGTGGTGGTTCTTTTTGTTTTATGTCTTGGTGTTTAAAGTTTTTTGTGCTGTTTGCGCCTTATGTGTGTTTTCATAGTTTTAGTTAAGTTAAGGTAACTGAGTGGCCACCTTTTGGGAAATAGCTGCTCAATCGGCTTACGATATGTTTCATGGTATAAGTACCTGATTGTTAGTTTGGTTTTTTCCCACCTCGGTTTTTGGAGTGGGAACCTTTTTCTGATTGCGCCTTTTCCTACGGGCTTGTGATTTGATTTTATGTACAACTGACCTCCTAACAAATTATTACTGAATGAATTTTTACTCAGCAATTCACTTCTAGAGCTGATCTATTTCTTATAAGTATTATTCATTGGCTTTGATTAAATAAAAGATTGAATCGTTCTAAGGCAGCTGATATTTCTGAAATTCACAGACTCGCCACAAACAAAAACCGTTTTAGGTTATGTGTATGTTAGGATTTTTTAGGGACAGCAAAATCGAACCAGTGTGATTGTTGTCTTCGGCGACGTCATCATCTGATATGTAAGATATTTACGTCTTGACTTTGTTGTGTCCTTGTTTATTGACGTTATGACCTGTGTTGAAGCAATATGGCCCAGACATCAAAATCAAACTGAGGGTGTTATGTTTTTCGGAACGGCGAAAAAAATTGCGGCCAAATAATTAAATGCCTTTTCTAGTTCTATCGTTGGTTTTATGGCCCAAGATTGTCTTTACAGGCAGTATAGATTTCCTATTTTGTGTCGTACCAGTTATCAGAGTCACCGGCAGTATAACAGGTATAACCGGGGTCCAACTGATGTTTTTCTTTTGCTCCGGAGTTAGAAAGTTATTCGGCGCCCAGGGATCTCCATCGTCGGGCAGCTTACTGAATCTGTGAGTCCTGGTTTTTGATTCATCAGGATGTTCATCATGATTTATTTGTTTGTTCTTGATGATTCATTGACTAGTTACAGATTCACCACGCGGACCGAAAAACTAACTAAATGTTATGAACCACTGCAGAAGCTAAGGGTGAGGTTATGGCCAGTAAAATCGATTTAAACCCGCCAGTAACTTTGTGTTACTGATCGTTCCAAGTCGATACTTCTGTGGTGGTTGTTTTTGTTTTATGTCTTGGTGTTCAAAATATTTTGTGCTGTTTGCGCCTTATGTATGTTTGCATATTTTAAGTTAAGTTAAAGTAACTGAGTGGCCACCTATTGGGAAAATAGCTGCTCATTCGGCTTACGAAATGTTTTCATGGTATAAGTACCTGATTGTTAGTTTGGATTTTCCCACCTCGGTTTTTGGAGTGGGAATCTTTTTCTGATTGCGCCTTTTCCTGATCTTTGCCTACTTGTACCTTTTCACGCGTCTTGAACCTTATCAGTGTGGCGCATATAAATACAGACACAATAAAGTATGGATTTACCATAACAATTTTATATTTGGACTTGGATTTTTCTTTTTCAGCTGTGAGCTGCACCATTGAACCAGTTGCAAATACAGAAGTATATCCACCCAACACGAATCAGATCAGTTTTACCATGTCCGCAATATATGTCTGTAAAGAAGGTTATGTGTTAAAAGGTGGAGATACCGTAAGAAGTTGTCAAGCGGATAAACAGTTGTCAGGAGAACCCCCGGTTTGTTCAAGTATGTAAATATTACGAAAACACGTCCATGCTATATACAGAGATTTTTGAATCTGCAACATTGAAAAATGTATTACATGTTTTTTATATTTTTCTTATTTTGCTCGAAACATAGATCGTGGCGGTTGGTGGTTCTAACGAGTACCCACAAGCTATGTTTAGAAGCAAAACTAAGAGACTCGGCATACCCCTGCATAGTCAAGTTTTGCTATATAAAAGGGTGTATAAGGGGTTTATATTGCACATACATGTAATCCTGATGATTGGTATCTCATAGGTGAACCCGGTTCAAAAAGGTTAACGTAACATGTCCGTGCATACCCCCTCATAAACCTTTTACATGGTAAAACCGGGTTGTCCAGGATTTACATTTTTGACATTCCGTCTTTAAAACATAGATAATGGGATGTTATTTCGTGTATCCACAGTCAATATGTGGCTATTTCGTGTATCCACAGTCAATATATTGAACAAAAATATTAATTGTTTAATTTTTTTGTTCGAATTAAATTTTCAATTTTTACAGCAGAAAAAGTCTATGTATATTGCTTCAACATGTTATCGTAATGGCAACCGCGATGGCGCTTCAAAATTGTTTTTTATGCAGGAAGACGAGAAGAGCAATATAATGACCTACTGGTTTGTGCGCTAAAACATGTTTTGACAGCTAACAAGATAATTAACTTTTTTTATCATTTATTAGAGTATTTTATTTTTTTCACGAAGAAATGTAAGCAGAAAATTCATTAAATTTGCTTAAATGCCAAGGTGGACTATAAAGGGAAAACATAGGTATCCTCAGTAAATTTCTAGACATCAGAGGGGTAAAATTTCCAGTAGCTCCTGAAAAATCCAGAAGATGATCTGACTGACTGTTGCTGCTACCCGAGAAATATCATGTAAAGTACACGACAATAAATACCTATACACATATATGTACACAATTTTATTGCACTATATTCAAACACGTATTGCATTGGGAATTATCAATAAGTCTTAGACAATATAAAGGAGAGGATCCACAGGAGCTTAGTGCAGTCACACAGTAGAGTATGAGGCAAACGCGCGACAGGCGTATAAAAAATCTCAACATACTTAAGATTTTGACGTATAAAAATTAATTTGCTTCTTGAAGTTTAATTAGCAGTCACATATTAGCGTGTGTTCCAGACGTATAAAGAATCGCAACATACTGAACATTCTGGTGAACGATTGTGTTACGTCCAAGACACGTTAAGCACACGCTACAGGCGCTTGTCAAACGTTTAAGGCACGTCTCATACACACTTTGGGCACGTTCAAGTAACGTTTGGCATGCGAAAAAACCAATACATCTTAAATCCAGAACGCGCGTAAAGCGTACACTGACATGCCTAAAACGTGAGCCAAGTGCGACACACGCCCGAGACGCACCGAGTTTCTAGAATTTGTTAAGCATGCTTATAAATCTTTTTAGCCCAAACACGTATGGAACGCGCACCGACGTATAGTGACCAACATCAACATACATCATGCGTACAAGACGCGCATGTAACGCGTTTCTAACGCTTCTGACGTTTTCTAAATTTTATCCGGCGCGCGTTTGCCTTTTACGTTAATGTGTGACTAAGATTTTATCTTTACCTGGATGACCTGTGTCGATATAGGTTATAATATTCTGCCACCCGTCGCCAGACTTAAGCCCCGTTCTCAAAGTCCCGATTCTAAAAAGGTACAAGTAGGCAAAGATCAGGAAAAGGCGCAATCAGAAAAAGATTCCTACTCCAAAAACCGAGGTGGGAAAAAACCAAACTAACAATCAGGTACTTATACCATGAAACATATCGTAAGCCGAATGAGCAGCTATTTTCCCAATAGGTGGCCACTCAGTTACCTTAACTAAAACTATGAAAACACACATAAGGCGCCAACAGCACAAAAAAATTTAAACACCAAGACATAAAACAAAAAGAACCGACACAGAAGTATCGCCTTGGAACGATCACCCCGGTGAAGACAAGCTGTCATACCGTGATAAACCACAGAGCTTTTCATACAAAACTGACCGTGTTTACACAAGCAGGGTGTTACCAAGGTGAAGCCCAGGTCGTTTTCTCGGTCCTTTATAATGGTAAAGCCGGTTGTATACGGTGGCACCCAAGATACTGTCGGTCGCGCCACTGATATGTCGCGGTGTAAACCGTTAATGAACGTTATAGCAACCGGCTAAACTGTTGCGATACCGGGGTGAACTGGGACGACACCGGGGCAAACAGGGGTTCACCGTGATCAAACTCTTGATGCCAGTAGGCCCCGGTTCATCACAGTGGAGTCCCCGTTAAGTCCCATTTTATGCCCGAATAGATCGGTGTCGTTCCGGTTAACCACGGTTTACACCAGATCATGCCGGTTTATCACGATCGAGCCCCAGTGGTGTTACGGTTTGTCCCAGTGTCGCCCGGTGTTTTGACATCTCTGTCGATTTGCCCTGATGCAACCTAGTTGTATCAATCTTTTTATGAGAACCGGTAAGGCTCAAGGTATCGCTACTGCAGTGCTTCGATTCTATCAAACCGGGTTGAGACGGGGAGCTAAACAGGGACATTTAGAACAGGGGTTTAGGCATATAAAATCGCGCTTCTTCGTTGTCGTTACAAATAATGTTCAAAAAGTAACTTTGACAGTAAATGGTTGAACACTTGCCCAAATCTATACCGCGAACGTTTGTAACACATCATTGTCGTGGTGAGATTGGTTGGTTGATATATTTTCGTAGTATAAGTACCTGATTGTAAATTTAATATTTCCCATCTCGGTTTTTGGAGTGGGGATCTCTTTCTGATTGCACCTTTTCCTGATCATTGCCTACCTTTACCTTTGAATGAAAATACAAAATTAACTGTAGTTCAGAATTTCGCTTTCATTGGATGATGGAAAACATTATGTTCATATTGTTTTATATCCTCTATTGACAGTTTATAAATTTACCCCTCGTTTCTACGCCTTAAGGGACATTCCTCATCTTGTCAGTAGCCTCCGACATGCCCTTCGGCTTCACAGACATAAAACTTCCCAGTGTTGCTTATCATACCGTGATCTGTATCTACATTTTCGTTCATTCTTTATATGTCCACTTCACGTCGCAAATTCTCAGATATTATGAGTTTTGGAGTTGTGGACCAGCCACGACGTTAAATTTTCGCGATTTGAAAATGTCATGGCGATACTCAACCGATATCACTTAAACATGATTAAACCCACCACTAAATTGCATGGCATTGACCTCTTTCTTGCCAAATGAGCCGCCTCATGGGAAAACCAACAATTTACATATGCGTAAACAAAGGCGCAGATGAGCTGATCAGCGCCTGTGTTTTCGCTACACGGATAGGACAATTCCTCTTCTACTTAAATTCGAAATTTCAAGCGTCTAGCTCTTTTCTGTGACTGTACAGGTCGGTTTGTGTCAGACCTGTTCGGAAACCACAGTGTTGGTTTTCTTACGAGACGGCTCAAATGTGTTGCCTAGATCTTTTGACTTCTTAATGCCTCCAATCAGGAAATAGCGAACATCAAGAATGAATCTTTCACTGAAGGTGATTGGAAAAGAAAAAAAAAGTAAACTTACCCAATTGAATGTATTTACAGTCGTGCAATGCCGGACAACTGTATGCCATGCGATAAGCAATTCATCTGAAGAGTATGTCGACTTCAACACCGAAGTGGAGTACACATGTGCTGAAGGATATACCCACGCCAGTGGTGATTTGACCCAAAAATGCCAAGCTGATGGAATTTTGGATGGGACCGGACCAGTTTGTACAAGTGAGTCACTTCTCATCATATTATAAGTCGGAAGAGAGCAAAAAGTTCGTGGACTGTCAATAAAATCAAAAGTACGTGTACTTTAGTGATTTCTCTGAAATTACCGTATGTTTGCGATCAATTTAATATAAACAAGCATAGAAAGTTTCAGACAAATCGCTTGATAAACGTCGTTGCTATGACAATTTGGTTGTGCGTGTAAGCGCTACCCGGAGCACGCCAAGACATTAACGTCATTTGCCAACAGGTTTCTGTATTCGCTGGCCGGGTCAAAAGTTCCTATAAAAACATTATTTCTCATTTGACTTCAAGAAAATTTTTGTATATTTATTCCCCATCCGTGAAGAATAACAGTAGAAAGTATTAGGCAAATCGATAGAAAAATTAAGTTTTTATGACAATTTCTGCGACAGACACAAGGATAATCCGGGACATACCATGACGTTTAAGTTGTTCGTGTAGACTTTTATGCTTACTTGTTGTTTTAACAGCTATTTCGTTGTGACTAAAACTTTGCACATCATTGAACACTGTTGTATGCTTCAGTTCTGATGTGTCTCTAGTCTTTTGGTAACAAATCAGACGTTTCTGTAGGTTTTATTTGAAAGTCTCGCACAAATTTTATCGATGTGCAAGTTTCCGCCATTTATCAGTAACGTCATCTTTACAGAATTTTACTTAGACTTGTCTTTCAAAAAGTGTCACTGTAGCGTTGTCTTTCGAATGCGAGGACTGAATTTTCACATTGCAAGCCGAATTACATCAATATCAATATTTCCATAATTTAAGGAGATTTGGGAACGATAATTTTTAAAATATTTTTATATTTATAAACATGTAAAGAGATTTTACGGTGTGCTCCGGGATAGCAAACCCCACGTGTTTGTCGATGTAATATGATTAATAAAAATAAGATTCGACAATTTAACATTTGACATGAATGTCGACAATAGACCATTAATACACTAGTGAAAAAAAGTAAACAATCGGACGTCAATTATAAAAGTTATTAAGAAAGTATTCGAACTTTTTGCTCACCTCTCGTATTCTGGGTGTCGGTCTGTCTGATTCACGCCGGTTGTGGTTCAACATCAGGAACAGATGTCCATGGATTGTACGCGTATACAACATACACTCCACACCTGCAATGAAACACCTCATTTATTCCTCAGGGCCGTCAGTAGAACATGCCCATGAAATGTACACAGTTACTGGGAATACAATTTGTCCTATTTTGATCCAATGCATAGACTGTGGGTACTTGTTAGAGCCGCCTTGCGTGTACCAACATTCATTTTTAGCAGAATTTTGGCAACTACTAGTATTACAAACATTAACTGCAATTCTATTTTACAGCTTAAGCAAATGGATGTTTTCGTAATGCATAAAATTTGCCACATTGTTTCTGAAAATGAAAATTTTATGCAATAAATATCTTGACCGTGTATACTACATCTACGCTGGAGAGTAATTCAAAATCATTAAATAATGCTGTAGCACATCCCGGGACCGTTGTCATCATTGTTGCCACCATGTCAGAAGATAATGTAAAGACATGGAAGAAATGGAAGCATATATTATTATGCTTTACTTAATTTTACTGGAGTTTTAATATCGATATTTCTTCTTCTAGTGGTAACTTGTGAGACACCATCGGTCCCAAATGCACCAAAGAAGCCGAAAACGACCCAGATCTATTACTCGGAAAAGGTTGTCTACGAATGCGATCCGGGATATGAGCGTACCACTGGAAACTTGAAGAGAACATGTGAAAGTTCTGGTGAACTCTCTGGAGATACGCCACAGTGTAGTGGTAGGTTTATGGACATATAGATACAAGGTAGCGTTAGGTCTAAAGTAAAGAAAACATCCTCTTCGAAATTGATGTGCAACACAGGTGCATGAATGTCTATATTTCGTGGCATATAATGTGCACCTCAAGTGCTCATGTGCGCGAGTGTGTATACTTTAGTTCAGATTCCATAGTCAATGTATATGTACAACGGTCATCTATAAATAATCACCGTGAGGCTGAGCACAGATCATTTTGGTCGGTGGTTAGTTGTTCCCACAGGTATAGTACTTTTGAATCTACGCACGTTTGTCGTTATACATTTTTGTGAGCGGGTCCAATTGCTTGTTTAATAACCGTCCACACTAAGCAGCTAAGACCATATTAAGACAGGTACAGGCATTATCGAGATATTCCTAAAAGCAATTCTCCTAGTAGTAAATTGCCAGTTCGTAGTTCACTTGTCCACTATTAACTGATAAAGTTTCTTCTTTATTTTATATGAGCGAAGCGATTTAGGAGGAACGGTCACAGAAGATCTAAGTTTCATGACTCACTCTAAGTAAATCGGGTATAATAAGAATCACTTGCTGCAACTGATACATCGCACAATGTTACCGCATGTAACCATGGTAACATTTTGACAGCATAAACATGTTATTAAAATATTAAACTCTACTGAATATTAACGGACACCATTCGTATATTAGAAAATATTTATAACCTCAACATCGCGCACTCATTAAAACATTTTCTGTGACTGTACAAACCGGATCTTTATCTGTGATCAGCGCAATTGGATTCACTACACAGTATAATACATTTTCTTATTAAAACCGAAATGTCAAGCTTCTAGACTTTTGCTGTGACTGTGCAGGTCGGTTTGTGTCAGACCTGGTCGGAGACCCCGAAGACCGTTTTTCTCGCGTTGCTACTCATATTCTAGCAAGTGGTCTACAATGTCCAACTGTTTATTATTTATTTACAACTTGCACTGATTCAGGGATGTTCAACCGATTTTTATCATTTGAGTCCCCACGCGAGAAAACCGGTCGTCGAGGTTTCCGACCAAGTCTGACACAAACCGGCCTGTTCAGTCACAGAAAACGGCTAGAAGCTTGAAATTTCAGTTTGAAGAAGAAAATAATTTATGCTATCTGTGTTACGAAACCAGTGGGGTTTGTCACAGGCAGAGATCCGATTTTCTCATAACGCGGCTTAAAACAATGCCCCAAAGTACGTTTTTCACATATAATTTGACGATAGAAGTTCCATGCTTACATTGCTGCAGCATTTTTATTTTTATGGATAAAATATGAATAAGAAAATGATTTTTATAGATAGAATTTCTGTGTTTCTATAAAACAATTACAATACAAAGAAAGAACTTAACCTCGGTCTTTGATTAATTAGAAAAGAAATGTTCTGTGCGCCTGCTCTTATTCTAAAGTTTCAAAGATTATTTTAAGGATGTTCGCTGCTAACATTTGACATTTTGGAACTTCCAGTTTTTCTTTTGTTGAATATCTCGTAAACGGTTGCAGATATTTTCCTAATATTTTATATTTGGATACATATTGATACAATGCACTGAATGAGCCATAAAAATTGTCAATCTAAGGAACTTCATTTTTTCACCCCATTTTCTGCAATTTTTCAGAAAATTTCTGTTGTCAGTAAAACTTAGGGGGTAGGGTAGATTATTCTTGAATATTACACATCTTAAAGAAACAAAACAGCCGACAAAAGGCTTAAAATGGCGATTTTCAAGTTGTTAGTTCTCTCTTATATGCACACTACCGTATATATTTCTTTCTTTTATTCAAACAATATTACCAAGTTTTATGTTGTGTGAAAATACAAGAAAAAAAAGGTACAAGTAGGCAAAGATCAGGAAAAGGCGCAATCCGAAAAAGATTCCCACTCCAAAAACCGAGGTGGGAAAAAACCAAACCAACAATCAGGTACTTATACCATGAAACATATCGTAAGCCGAATGAGCAGCTATTTTCCCAATAGGTGGCCACTCAGTTACCTTAACTTAACTAAAAATATGAAAGCATACATAAGGCGCCAACAGCACAAAATTTTTTTCAAACACCAAGACATAAAACGAAAAGAACCATCACAGAAGTATCGACTTGGAACGATCAGTAACACAAAGTTACTGGCGGGCTTAAACCGGTTTTACATGGCCATAACCTCACCCTCAGCTTCCGCAGTGGTTCATAACATTTAGTAAGTTATTCTACAAATATTGGTTTTTTCCGACTTTTCAAGTATGGGGGTAGGGTTGGAAAACGACTCCTAAAATTTTGTCGTCCACTTAAAATTGCAATTTTTCTATGCTTTTAGTCCAAAATAGTATGCATTACGTAAATATTATGACTTTTGAAAGCAGTCTAGATGCATTTTTGTTCAAAACAGGTATGTTTCCAAGAATTAAAAATTAAATAAATTTTACTAAATTTAAAACAAGGTGTTCAGAGGTCTCATTGGCAGGCCTGTAGCTTGAAAAAAATGCATACTATCCTATACTTATTTTGTTTTCAAATGTTTTGTGTTGTATTTTGGAATCAAAAACGAATGGTTAGAAAAAACGTTTGAATACTTTTTCATTGACAGCGAACATCCTTAAATGCCCAGGTTACAAAAATATAACAACGTGAGCACGGTTACAACCTTTTATGCAATGGCATTTGCAAGTAGACCCAAGGTTAGTGTTGATAACTAACACTAACATCGGGACAAGGCGAATAGTATGAATTATAAAACCATGCATGGTCTCTCTTAATGAATTACAAAACCATGCTTGATCCTTCTGTTGGAAGACAATACTTATAATATAATAACTTTGGTTACTAATTTTGATATTTTGAATATTGTAGCTCAAAACATAGATCGTTGTTGCACGTGAGAACCACCTCCGCGAGGCAATTCTAACGAGTCTGAGTCAAAAGTGTGGATGACCTCTATTAACTTATTACGGCAGCGATTCTAACGAGCCCCCACAATCTGTGTTTTGGAGCAAAAATAAGAAAACATGTATACCCCTTTATACCCCAGTTTTTCTATTAAATTGGACTTTGATGTATACTTTTTATGGACATGATTCTCCGATGAATAATTATATTATAATAGCCTTTGTTGCTATTTGTCAGACATAGATGAGTGTGCAACATATCCAACACCGTGTGAGAACGGAGCTTGTGTGAACTCGGAGGGAAGTTTTACATGTGACTGCACTGGCACAGGGTACATTGGAAAATTGTGTCAATACGGTGAGTTTGTTTGAGATTGAAGATTACATGTGGTTGCATTTTATATCACAAAATACGGCATCAATTTAGTTTGATACAAGTGAAATGTATATTGCAAAACGACACGTAGGTTCTTTTGTACATAAACGAATGTTGGGTATGTAGAAATACATTCAATACATTGAACAGCTGCCGATTTGACTACACTCACCGGAATCGAAGTCCTATCTAACGGTTTACGACTGATATAGATCATTAAAACGTCTGCAAAAAACATTGAGGCAGTCATAGACCCACAAGTTTCTGAAACAATCGTCTATAATTGGACAAAAGGCTTATAATAAACTATTCTGATGTAACCTGGTAACGGTGCCTGTAGTTCATATTAATAAAACCAGAGGACCAATGGTCCTGTAAACGCTCACCTGAGATCTGTTGTACGTATATACCAATAAACATGTTTGCATATTATGGAAAAAAAGCCCCAGTAAAGGGGCAGATGATTCCCTGGTGTCCATTATTTTTCTTCATAATAATCAATATCCTGTCCATTTGCCAATTGCCTGCAAGTATTTCCCTTCAACCGACAAATAACAGTTATCCCCATTCAAAGGCATAGGCAACCTATGTTGACCTTGTCGTAAAATAGGTCAAGGTCATCACAGGGTCATGATTTATATATACATTGTAGTCCTTAAGCCATTGATGTTTCATGCCAAGTTTTGTTGAAATCGGTCCACCGGTTCCAGAGAAGAAGATTTTGGAAGGGTTTTTACCATATATGGGCATGGCGGCCATCTTGGTCATGTGACCTGGATCATTTATATATACATTGGTTCCCTCATTCTATAAATGCTTCACATAAAATTTGGCTTTGATTGGCCAAGTGGTTTCAGAGAAGAAGATGTTTGAATATTTTGGTAATATACATGTATATTGCCCCGGGGTAGGGGCATATGAGCCCCATGGGTCCATTTGTTTCTTCAGAATCATTAATATTCAGTCAAACTACCCATTCCTGCAAGATTTTCACCTCAAATTACTTTTTAAAAGTTTTCCCCATTCAAATGCATAGGCGACCTATGTTGACCTTGCCATAAAAAAAGGTCAAGGTCATCACAGGGTCATGATTTATATACACATTGTAGTACTTGAGCCATCAATGCTCCATGCCAAGTTTCTTTGAAATCAGTGTACCGGTTCCGGAGAAGAAGATTTTGGAAGGGTTTTTACCATATATGGGCATGGCGGCCATCTTGGTTATGTGACCTTGATTATTTATATACACATTGGTTACCCCTTCCTATTGATGCTTCACATGAAATTTGGCTTTAATTGGCCAAGCGGTTTCAGAGGAGATGATGTTTGAATATTATGATAATATACATGTATATTGCCCCGGGGTGGGGGCATATGAGCCCCTGGGGTGCAATTTTTTTCAGAATCATTAATATTCAGTCCTACTGCCCATTTCCTGCAAGACATTTACTTAAAATGACATTTTAAAAGTTTTCCCCATACAAATGCATTGACGACCTATGTTGACCTTGCTGTAAAATAGGTCAAGGTCATCACAGGGCCATGATTTATATACACATTAAAGTGCTTGCGCCATCGATGCTTCATGCCAAGTTTCGTTGAAATCGGTCCACCGGTTCTGGGGAAGAAGATTTTTGAAGGGTTTTCACCATATATGGGCATGGCGGCCATCTTGGTCATGTGACCTGGATTTCTTATATACACATTGGTTCCCCCTTCCTATAGATACTTCATATAAAATTTGGCTTTGATTGGCCAAGTGGTTTCAGAGGAGAAGATCTTTGAAATTGTGGACGGACGACGGACGACGGACGGACGACGGACGGACGCCGGATCATGGCCATCCTATAAGCTCACCTTGTGAGCCTAACGGCTCAGGTGAGCTAAAAACTGACCAAGACAGATAAGAGTAAGCACCGAGCAAAATATTGCGCAATCATAATGAAATTCCTAAATTAACAATCCGGTACAAATAAAAAAAAACTTATCGAAAGCTCAGTGAGCAGCTGTTTCTCCATAATTGGCCATTCAGTAACTTTAAGCCTGTATCACGTATCATCACATATATTTTTATTTCGATTACACAGCCTCAAGCGACTACATCGAATACTACCCATCAGGACTTTTGAATATTCTGATCACGGCACCATACGGTGGCAGCAAAACGTTGGACGACATTACTCCTGCAGTTTCTGATAGACATGATGGATGTTTTGATGTCGCTACTGGCGCGTGTGTGTATGAAATCGGGTGTACGCCACAGGACTCTGTCAAGTAAGTCGTTTATTATGATTAGTTTGTTTTATTTTTTATCTTAAAGCGTCGCAGCAAACGCTTGTCGGTGCGGCGTCACTGACGCATCTTGATGATAAACCACTACTGTGGGGAGCTAAAATGTCTCTAGCCGATCGAGGTACTTGTACATGTATTAGCAATATCATGAATAACAACATTCTTTGGTCGTCGATTAAATAGATGGTACAGCTAGGCAACGAATAAAGCATTCAGAAAACATTTAGCTTCAAACTGATTTTATCTCGCACCAACTCATATAAAATCTCAGATTCTGATTCGTACAATCACCTGAAAAAATGGAATTATTTTTTTTTTTTTTTTTCGTATAAATAAGAAATACTCACATTCATCACACACACACAGGCAAAACATTTTCTCAAAATGCTAACTATAGTCTACTGTTTGTTTGTAGTTGCGGGATTCAGAACTCTCAAGAACCTCACTCAGAGGACATCGCCCTTAGACTTTACAACAAGATTTATTCACTTACCGGTTACTACCCTAAATTGTTGCTAAACAAAGTCCATCCTAGCAAATTGGACGTCGATGCGCCTCGAGATGAAGGGACTTTCAACCAGGAAATCCCAGCGGCTATTTATGATGATTACTATACTAAACTAGGATCTGCAGTCGCAAGTTTCGGCGGACCAGGACTCGTCATTGTCGTTCGCTCCTTCGACATAGATGGTGAAACAGTGATTTCTCTAGGTACACCTTTCGAGAACATACCCATGCATTATTCAGATATTTTTGGTAGTGCCTCGAAAGTGAAAAAAATCAGTTGCAACTATTTAACATTTTCAGTTTTCAGTAGA
This sequence comes from Rugalucina vietnamica, assembly GCA_964017185.1. NCBI lineage: Eukaryota > Metazoa > Mollusca > Bivalvia > Lucinida > Lucinidae > Rugalucina > Rugalucina vietnamica. The sequence continues at coordinate 19,885,548 of OZ024879.1, forward strand.
TTAAGGGAACTGTTTAGAACCGCCTCGGCGATGCGAGATAGGTGGTTTCAGTAAACATGCAAATATGCAGTAAAATCTGAACTTGTAGGTAATAAAGTCACAGTACAAGCATATGAAGCGTACTGTTTGCTGGTTAGGTTCTCAGATTAATAATATTTTTGTATACGATACGTAAACTTCTCATAAATGCTGAAACGCAAAAAAACTTGGTACAAAATTCAGTTAACATCATATCTACTCAGTAGCGTATAAAAAGTCTAGTCATACGCCAACGTTTTTGAGAAATAACTTGATGTACGTACATGTTACCACCATATCAACATAGATCGCTACTTAAGGGGACCTTCATATTATACAAACAAAATATAACCGAACACTTGGATTTTCTTAGATACAGTTTGTAACGAGGAAACCGCGGGACTGAAATTTATATGCAGCATTATTTATTCATTAGAAAAATTAATAATGCAAAATTTAATTGACTGTGCCTAATTTTGGCGACGAGATAATTTGCTCAACATGGTATCCATCAAACAAAAAAAGTCACACCATTCTTCAGAATCATATTATTACGAATTTCAAACCATATTTGTACACCCAAGCGTTAATGTTAGCATGACACCGCTTTTGACACACTTTTGACTCAGTCTGGAACTTCCGGTACAGGTCTGGAAGAAATGAGTATTGAAGCTGAAAATTATGGCATTTTATACCACCAAAACATAACGTAGGTCTAACTACTGAACGCACATCTTCAAGACAATAAACGAGTAAAAGAAAAAGGTACAAGTAGGCAAAGATCAGGAAAAGGCGCAATTAGAAAAAGATTTCCACTCCAAAAACCGAGGTGGGAAAAAACCAAACTAACAATCAGGTACTTATACCATGAAACATATCGTAAGCCGAATGAGCAGCTATTTTCCCAATAGGTGGCCACTCAGTTACCTTAACTTAACTAAAACTATGAAAACACACATAAGGCGCCAACAGCACAAAAAATATTAAACACTAAGACATAAAACAAAAAGAACCACCACAGAATTATCGCCTTGGAACGATCAGTAACACAAAGTTACTGGCGGGCTTAAACCAGTTTTATAGGCGCCAAACCTCGCCCTCAGCTTTTGCAGTGGTTCTGTTATACACAAATATAAACAAGAAATAAGGAAATCCATGTTAAGAAAATATACATAGGTACCAACGTAAAACATGTTTAACGGAAAGCAAGGTGAATTTCAAGTGCCAATTTCAGAAACAAAATCTTTATAATATGGCGAATAATGGCAAAAACACGAAATATTTTAATACTCAGAGCATGTCTTGCATCGCATTTTAGATATAAAAAAATACATACCTCTTTTTGTATATTTATCAAAGCCAAAGATTTAGAATATCTAATGTCGTTTAATATACACGTGTAACTTATGTGACAACACACGTTTGGACACAGTCCGGTGCGGAAATATGAATCCCGTGAATATTTAAGTTCAATCTGAAGATAATTGACATTCTTACCCCTGGCAATTTACTTCCTGCAAAAAAGTCGAAAAATAAGGGTTTGAAGATGTTCGGTTATCAATGATGACAAGTATACGTTTTGGTTAATTCCTTTCATAAAATTTTCAGGCTACATGCTAACTGGGGAACAACTAAACGACGCAGCTGGAATCGCAGGTCTGATCGATTCCTCATCCATGCAACATTTGCCCGATGGCGTGAGTTTTAATGACTTCATACGGGGAGATGAAAGCTTAGGTGCCCGTATGGAACAGCGAGGACTAGATGCAGTGCCATCTCCGGCCAGACTGGGCCCAGGGACCGGACTTTACTTCTCCCAGGAACACAGCCGCATAGCAAAGGCGTATCGTGGTGTTGTCAATGTGGTTGGGGTGTCGATACCGCTAAATAATGGAGGCGGGGATGGTGATGATGATGACTGCGATGGAGTTGATGCTTGTGTGACCAGGAGAACCATTCGGAAGGTGTCAAAGGCGATCATAGATTACTATAAGCAACACTATGGTAAGTATAGCAGTTCCAAGTTGGCCATGCTAGATCTTGTCTAGATTATGATTTTCGATCAGATAAAACATTAATCACACTGCAAAGAAGCAATCTTTCATTGCATAAGCAATCCCCATAAGTGTTTATACCTGCCAAGAGTTTATTATACCTTCCAAGAAGGTACAATTATGCAATGATAGGGAAAAGGCGCAATCAGAAAGAAATTCCCACTCCAAAAAAACAAGTTGGAAAAAAATTGAAACTTAGAAAACATATCGTAAGCCGAGTGAGCAGCTGTTTCCCAACAGGCAGCTACTCAGTTACCCGAACTTTACTTAAAATATGAAATGTATAAGATTCAAACAGCACAAAAATTCGACTCCATAACATAAAACAAATAGAACCACAAGAGAAGTATCGCCTTTGAACGACCAGATATTTAGTTGTTCGGTCCTAGTCCTGAACCTCTTATCAATGAATAATCAAGGACAAACGAAAAATCATGATACTGTAAATCTGGAAATTTTCGCGTGACTTTTTTTTCGTGAATTTTCTATTTCTTGAACCTTGAGAACCTTGAATTTGCAAGGCATCGAATTCGCGGATATTCGCGAAAATTAAGTTGTCGCAAAAATAACCGAATTTACAGTAACCACCATGATTAATCAAAACTGAGGACTCTAAGACTCAGTAAGCTGCCCGACGATGGAGATTTCAGGGCGCCGAATAACTTACGGAAATCCGGAGCAAAAGAAAAACACCAGTTGAACCCCGGTGGGACAAGCAACAGACAAGAAGCTCCGGCACCAACCAACTAAAATGAATAGCCTGATGTCGGGGCCATCATAAGAGTCTGATGCCTGACCCACCGGCGTGCAATTTTAAAAGACAGCATAGTTATCAACCACGATAGGGTTATAAACCAAGGATGCATACTGTTGCATAACATTCAAGTTATAACAGATACGTCTTTAACGTGTAATGATTTTCTGACTTGAAAAGAAAAATCATTCCTTATAAGTGTCTTAAAGGCTTTGTTAATCAAGTCACCATTAAATTCTGGTTCCAAAAGGCCCTCACGTAGAAATGTCTTTAGCCCAATATGAAATGTTGAAATAAGTTTTTAGTGTCTGCGATAGTTTAGAAAACCTTTTTCGAAGCTTACGATACCAAGAGTTTATTATATGTTCCAAGAGTTTATTATACCTTCCAAGAGTTTATTATACCTTCCAAGAGTTTATTATACCTTCCAAAAATTATATAACCTTCCAATAGTTTATTATACCTTCAAAGAGTTTCTTTGCCTAGATTTGAATATTTAGTCAAGTCATTTATGACACACTGTATAAGTAGTTCAGTTAATCTTGGTGAGTGTGAGTACCAACACGAACGGTCAAATTTGCTTTCCACTCTCTGACTAGAATGTCAAAACATCAAGATAATCTAACGAAATAAATCAGCACCACACATGTTTTTGGAGGTAACTAAAGTGCGAACTGTACCCTTTTGAACAACTTATATATTTAGTTGCTTATAGAGCATTTTTACTTCACTAAGTGTTGCACGCAGAACACTTTTCATTACGAAAATAAATCCATTAAATTTACAGAGTTTTTTCAGCTGTAGAAAGTGAAAATTTTATTTAAAAAACAAGATTGATATTTTTGACATTTTTGCTCAAAACATTGATTGTGGGTACACGTATGAACTGTCTCGACAAGGCGGATCTGACGAGTACCCACCATCGTGAGTACCTACCTTCTATGTTTTCGAGCAAAAATAAGAAATAATGAAACATTGTATACCCCTGTACACCCCATTTACATACATAAAAGTCGGGTGTAAGGGGGTGTAGTTTACATGAGTACATGAGCATGTTATCCTGATGACACTATTGAGTCTTTGTTACAGAGGTGGATAACTGTGACCCGAACCCTTGTGAAAATGACGGAGTTTGTGAAAACCTTGCTGATGGCTACAACTGTGAATGTACCCGGAAATGGCGTGGTGAACGTTGTGAAAAAGGTATTTTTTTTTTAATTTTATATGGTTTAACACATTTCCTGCCATTGTCGACTGTAGTCGTTCGAACAATTTTCACTGTTTTCGACGACTGTAGTCATTTGAAGTACGATATACCGATAAATCCCGGGTTAAAGATGAAAGATCTAAAGGGAGGTTAATATATTGTATACCAGATTAGTAAGCGGAAAAGGTCATTTCCAGTGATATATGATATGTGCATATATCTTTAAATATAATATTTACTAAATAAGTAAACAAATAAATAGATATATAATAAAAATAAATGTTTCGCATTGAGATATTAAGAGGCGTGGGAGTAAAAGTCTCTACGCCTTTCACAACAATTTATCGGACACGCAGGGATGGAGCCGACCTTTGCCCGAGACTAACAGTAGAATGTTGTGAATGTGTCTTTGAATGATTTCGAAAGACCATCGTTCGTTAAAACTTTGCACAATCTTAAACATTTTCTCTCTATTTGCAGAGAACGAATTCCCCGTGAAACGGTTTAAATTGAAGCTAAAGTACAAAGTCAGTGTAACAGTGGACCTGACAAACCCTGACAATAATGTGGAAGTAAAGAGGCAGGCTTATCTACAGGTAAATATAATTGGTTCCTTAAAATAGTTTGTTTGATTTGTTGCTTAATGTTTCAGAATGGAGCACCATGTCGGGGACCTTGTCTCAACTTAATGGTTCTTCTGTCCGATATAAGGATGTCATGACAACTTAAATATGCTTCAAATTATTTTTTCAAACATAACACAAATCAGTTTGGGCAAGTAGATTTTGTATTCATTTTGCATCCCTTTTAAGATACTTTCAGCTCAATCAGTAGGTGGGGCGAAAACGAGAGAGCACGATAAAAATCACCTTGTAAACCCGCAAGCAGAACTTGGTTCGTCTCACATGTGCCCCGTGTGGGGCTCGAACCCACACCAAACACAGCGGTGAGATCCAATGTACAAGCACGTCAATAAAATCAGCGATCTTCACCCGTCAAGTGGAATGATTTTATTTTACAACAGCAGTGTATGAATACCTTGTAGGGCTTACTCCTAGTTAATTTTGATTTTGGTTCATACACGTTTATTATATGTTTGCATTTAGATAAGAGCCAATTTGTGGAAGAGATTCAAGGGACGTGGAAATTTACGGAAAATCATCATTTCTAAAATATGGTTTGTATCTATACGTAGAGAAACATTAGACCGAATCGTACATAGATAACAGGATTTTCTCATTTTTTAGAATATAGACTTAACAAAAACCGTATAATGCGATAAAAACGAAAAGGAAAAAAAAGTTTGCCATGTACTACATTTTTATCATTCAGCACACTTATTCACATGCGCCAAATTTATACACGTCGCCAAATTTACACGCGTGTTGATTTGCTCCGGTATGTAAATTTTACCCTGGGGAAGCAAATAATGCATGCATACGCGAATACATGTACACAATGGAGTAAAAGGCCTACGGAGTTTAAGGCCTGATTTCGGCCACAGGTTTTGGCAAAAAATTGATTTTTGGAATTGTGATGAGAAAAGTATTGCAAAAAGCAGGTATATGTCCCTGCTTTGAAAATCTAGTATAATAATTTCATTCAAATAATAAACGTTGACATGGCAACGTCCAGAAAACATAGAAATAACACTTTTTGCACTTTTTAGGTCTATTTTTTACTATAAAACGACATTTTCAACCACCGGCCCAGGCGACAAACAATTTCTTAATATGAAATAATTATGAAGTTTCATCCAGACATATTGTATGCAAAGTATAATTTTGTTTGTCGCGTGGGCCGGTAGTTAAAATAAAAAATTTATCACATATATCAGTTCGCCTTTTCATGGTGGTAAGGGTGGATTTAACATTGTTACAAAATGACATTTACATTTTACATTTTTTGGCAATTTGAACATTTTAAATTTCTGGGCTATTCTAGGGTATGTTTTCATCTATAAAATCAATACAGTTAAGCAGAAAGTGCTTGGCAGTTAATGGTGTATCACATCCAGTACATTTGAAATTCTTAAACAGGGTTTGAAATTCTTAAACTATGGTTTGAATAAATATTCTCATTAAAATATTGAAACTATGGTTTAAAATTCAAACCAAGGATTAAAGAATTGATATGCATCTGGCACGATAAAACCCCAGTTTGAAACTTTAAACCAGGGTTTGAACTATTTTTGAATGGCCGTTTAATTTCAAACCCAGGTTTCAAAACTTTAAACTATGGGTTTGAAGTTCAAACCTATGTTTAAATAATTAATGTGCATTTGGCCAGCTGAAACCATGGTTTGAAATATCAAACCATAGTTTCAATATTTTTAGTGAGAATATTTTTTCAAACCATATTTTAAGAATTTCAAACCCTGGTTTGAAGTTCAAACCTAGGTTTAAAGAATAAATGTGCATTTGACTAGTTGAAACCCTGGTTTGAAAGTTGAAACCCCGGTTTGAAGAATTAATGTGCACTTTGAGTCTTAAATCCGGGTTTAAAGTTTTCAAACCCCGGTTTGAAATTTTCAAACCATGGTTTGAAGTTCAAACCTAGGTTTAAAGAATTAATGTGCACTTGGCTTGCCATACTTGTATGTTTTATTTTGATCATAAATCTAATATTTTCCATTTTCTGCTTCGCATGATGTATTTAGTACGAGTATCTGATTGGTCACCTATTGGGAAATAGCTGTTCACCCGTTTTACGACTTGTTCTCCTTGTATTAGTACCTGGTTGCCACTTTAGTTTTTCCCATCTCGGTTTTTGGAGTGAGAATTTCGTTCTGATTGCGCCGTTTACTGATCATTGCTTTCTTATACATTTCAGTGTACTTGTAGCAGTACCTACACGTATTTGTAAATTCCATGGTAACAAAAAAGTGCTGAGACCAATGTTCTTATTTCACCAAAGCCCAGAATTACAATCATCCCTTAAAGTGAATAAAAATAATTGTTAGATCCTTTGAAAGCAGTAAAAATTTCAAAGCGAGAAGATGGGTCATATTGTACAATTTCGGGTAATGAACCTTCATCAGTGATCCTTTACAAAACTGGCATCGAAAGCCATATTTTTTGCTGAAATTTCAAGAATTTACATTGTGTAGTCTAAATCAATGACTCATCTTCTCAAAGGGGCCAAATAATCAAAAAACTGTTAAGAAGACGATTCTTAACGTACAATATATAAGAAATACTCCAAATATATTCACTGATCCAAAAGGCTCAAAAGACAAATATAATCTGCACTATGGATGGTGTATGGGAAGACGTTTTAGGGCCGTCACACGGCACAACACCAGCTGCAGTAATAGCAAATAAAAATTATTGTTAGATCATAAATCATAAAAAGTAAGATCATAGCAAATCTGACGAATTTCGTCATCCAAAAAGATGAATTCAAAACATCCTCAAACCATACTTGTCGGTTTTATCATGCAAATGTTATTTTTGTTACACAGTAATGTATTTTCGACTTCGAAAAACCAGCTTATTGATTGTAAAGGTAAAAAAGTCAAATTTTGTAACCCTTAATACGAGAGCTTTAAAATTTTGGGTCGAATGTTAATGACTGTTTACCTTTAATTATAATGTAGGAAAGGCAGTTTGAACGTTGAAGTCGATATTGACGTTGTTGACACCCCGGAAGCCCACTTGGACGCTACAGTTGCCGTCAGCAGTATGACGCAGGATACGTTTATCTTTTTTGACACTGCAACGACAGCTTCAAACGTCAGTCTGGATGGGATTTATGGTAAGTGAGGTAAATAAAAGACAGGAATGATATTAAATTTATATACAATGTAGGTAGAACGTACAGTTACAAGAGAGAGAGCTTAGTGGATTCCACTTGCACATGATTTCAGAGTCTACTGGACAAGTGTCTGCTCTATTGACTCAAGTGACAAATTATGTACTTATTACGCAAAACTTGATCTACACCTTTTTTGCATATGAATAAATCTTGGATTTTCATGGCGTGACTGAAATGATGTTTAAATGTATATTTCGAAAATACGCAAACGCATATGTTCAGTTAGAAGTGAATTTCATCTGCGTACGAGTTTCGGGGCAAAATTGGAAACAGATCATCAATTGCAGATCGTTATTATCGCCAATGGCTTTACACCATTCCGTTATGCCTTATAGTGCGAATTTTTCGACCGTGTCGGTTGACGTCGGACACATATAGAAATATATATGTCAGAGGTAAAGCGGCACGGTTAAAAAACACTATATGTGGTAGGATACCATGAAAATTATTTTCTTATAATTCCAACATTACCAATTTCCTACATTCTGATTGGTTGTTTGGAAAAAGGTACAAGAAGGCAATGATCAGGAAAAGGCGCAGCCAGAAAGAATTCACACTCCAAATCCCGTGGTGAGAAATAACTAAATTGACAATTAGGTACGAATACTAAGTGAACATATCGTAAGCCGAGTAAGATGCTATTTCCCAAAAGGCAGCCACTCAATTACCCGAACTTCACTTAAACTTTGTAAACTTTGATAACGCTACTGGGGGCTTAAATAGATTTAACAAAGTTCTTACCTGTAGTGGTTCACACCATTTAGTAAGTTGTTCGGTCCTGGTGGTGAACTTTACTTCGATACTTTATACTTCGATTAAAGCAATGCGTAAGAATACTTGGTTTTTATCTGTTTTATTTTTATTTCATCTTAAAATGGCGCAACGTTTCTTCGAAAAGAAAACGTTGACGTCACCACATCTAAACCTCATAATAAACAATTGATGACAGACGCAGTGTAATGAGACTAAATTAGAATTATTCGGGCTGCATTCAGTTTGTAAGTGATTCGCCTGAGTTTACACATCAATAAAATCAACAAAAATTAAAATTCATTCCTGTATTAATGAGGCTTGGTTAGTGGGGTAGGCAATATCCCATACCCCAAAATAAACCGTCCAAAATATCCCATGTCCCACAATTAATTTAACTTGTATCCCCAAAAAAATCCAATATCCCATATCTCAAAATTCCTGAATATCCCATATCCCAACAAATAGGGTCAATATCCCATTTCTCAAAATAAAAATTGGTGAAAATTTCGTATCCCAAAATACCCATAACAAGCCTTCTTAATCGACGTTCGTTTCTTTGTATTGTAGTGTAACGTACCGGTCAACATTTGAGCCGCCTCATGGGAAAACCAACAATCTGCATATGCGAAAACAAAGACGCAGATCAGCTTCGCGGTAACTGAAGCTGATCAGCGCCTTTGTTTTCGCTACTCGGATAGTACAATTCCTCCTCTACTTAAATCAAAAATTTCAAGCTTCTAGCCTGCTTCTATGACTGCCCAGGCCGGTTTGTGTCAGACCTGTTCGGAAACCACATTGCAGGTTTTCCCACGAGGTGGCTCATTTTAGTCACGTAAGGAGACGTATATGCTCAAGTACACAACCCATTGGAGCCTTTTCGAAATCAGAACCTGTGGATTAAACGCTCTATGCCCCTCACTAAACCTAAAATCTCGAGATTATTTTATCTGTGAACATTTCAGTGGGCACCTCGGCAAATGATATGTGTCGTTTGTACACTGCTCTTATCGGTGGATCATGTCCTGGAGGCGGACATTGTGCTGTAGAGAACAACACTCCTACATGCCAGAAGTAAGATATTAAATTACATTTTAATTTATATGTGTTTTACATTTTCTTCGATTAATTTCAATTAATATTCATTTAAGCCGGGCCGGGGAAATTCAAAGACTTCATCTCCCCTTGTTTTCCTCTGTTTACACACGTGAGAGTCACATCATTTAACAATTAAACCCAAATTGCTTTATCATAGGAAACATTGATATGAATACAATGAAGAACATAACTGATCTGACTTGAACTGATGCTGAACATCCCGGTAAATGGCTTTGGTCATGCAAGGACGTTTTCTCCATTTTCGGGGGATTTTAACCAAAATGAGGATGTCAGGACAGCCTACAATCGTTTCTAGCCAAAAAGACTTATACGCATGGATGGTTTGACTTGAACCTCTTTTCTTGGGCAGACCCATACCAGAGTGGTAAACCACTAATCAGATAGTCAGTCAGAGGCGTTTACGCTTTGCCTGGGGGCAATTCAAGCCCATTTATTTCTTTCGGTCCCGTTGGGCGGGGACCCTTATTATCACCAAACCGCTCTTCCACTTAAAACAAAATATAATTGTCACTCATACAGCATAACAACTACATACACCAGACATAACGTTACGCTTTAAATCTTAAAGCTCGAGTAATGGGTGTGTTCATGTCTTAATGAGGCTGCTTCTACCTTGATACGATCAGTAAGTAAATTCTTTTTATAGAGGGTAACCCATTTGGTTAAGCCCAATCTTCTATGAGACCATCTAACTAACATACATGAAATAGCTAAACGTACATTAAACATACATCAAATAGCTAACGTAAGATGCCTCGATTAATTTCGTAATTCGTTGATTGATAATCTACAGGAGCGAATCGGATGAGCTGAAATACGTGTTCACAACAGCCATGGCTGCGGTACTTGCGTCCCTCGTGGTGATCTTAGCAGGAGCCATTGTGTTTGTGGCTGTTCTGAAGTACAAGCAAAAACAGAAAGCAGTTCTGCCGCTCGACAAGCCAGGAAGGTAACGCCCATTGATTGAGTGAATAGTGTTCGTGCACGATCAATAGCTAACATGGTATCGGGACGTTTATAATATACTTTCTTAAACGTATCCGATTAGGTTAAGAATTTTCATTCGATAAAAGAAAAACAATTAATGAACCTTTATTACAAAACATCATGCCAACTTTTAAATCTATATACAATGTAGAGGGGAGATTTAGTACGATGCATTTGTCATAGACAGATACTGAATTACAGTAAAACAGCTGATAAACACGTGGTATGCAATGGGTGACGTACAATGCAATTCTGTCCGAAGTTGAGATGAAAACATTGAGTTTTCTTCTATATCATTTACTCTATCGGTTTGTATGTAAACAATACCACGTGATGGTCAGTAGTGGTAAGGTCAAAACGAATACTATTTGTTTATCTTCTTATGCTTCTTCTTTTCTGAACAAGTTCACTTGCCCAAGTTTCTTTCAGATTTATATTTACTTGTTTCGTTTCAGCCCTGTACAGGTATTTAGACCAGAAAAAATGTAAACAGCTTGACATTTATGAAGTGGCTACACCAGAAACCAGCAACGGACAGACTGATGAGATTCAAAAACATAAAAAAACTCTAGCGACATCACAATATTTTTATGCTGTGTTTTAATGTACAATTTACATTTTAAGACTTAAGATTTAGCAGGCTTATTGTTAATGTAAAGTGACAGATTGCGATTCGACTTTTTGTAGATTTTGGACAAATATTTGCCAATTTTAGACTGTGATATATGTGTATTGTATTATTTATAGTAATATGTTAGGGTTTATTTTTTGTGACCCTACCTGTCGACTTACGTTCCTGATGAATTCTTTAGCTCATACTATCTCCCAAAGGATCTAACTTTATATATTATTTGCTATTACTGCAGCTGATGGTGTGCCGTGTGGTGGTCAAAAGGTCTTCCTGCACATCGTAGTTTGTGCAGATTATATCTCTCTTTCGGTCCTTTGAGATTGGCAAGAATATTCAGAGTATTATCAAATTGTACGTTTAGAGTCATCTTCTAAACAATGTTTTAACTATTTGACCCCGTGTGTAAAATGATTTCTTTTTTGACTGGTTATCGTCGCCGGTTTTTAATGGGTCATTGCTGAGGGTTCAATACCTGAAACTGTGTAATATGGCTTTTACTATCTATCGCTCTTTGAACCTTTTCATTGCTTCCAAAGGATCTAACTTTACGTTTAATTCGGTCACACTGCTTCAGATGGACTTACTAGGAAATGCCATTGCAATCAGATTAATTTATATATGTCCGACTGATTTAAATGTTAGGCGCCTGTAAAATCGAAGTGAGCCCCTCCAGTAATTTTATATTACTGATCGTTCGAAGTATATACTTCTGTTTTGGTTCTATTTGTTTTATGTTAGTGTTTTAAAGTCTATTTTTTGTGCTGTTTGAACCTTATGTGCGTTTTCATATTTTTATTTAAGGTGGGGCAACTGCGTGACCGCCTATTGAGAAATAGCTGCACACTCGGCTTACGATATGTTTTCTAAATATCAGTCCCTAATTGTTAATTTAGATTTTCACACCTCGGGTTTTGGAGTTGGGAATTTCTTTCTGATTGCGTCTTTTCCTGATCATTGCCTAGTTGTTCCTTTTTGACTTAACACACTCGTACGTCATAGTCAACTTTATTCTGTAACTTGGGACTACTATGACCTACTTAAGCAGTGTTTATGAGAAGGACCGTAATCACCTGTTCGAAAACCTGTGGCACAACGCAGTTGATATCACATATTTAAAGTAACGACGCAGCCCAACCGTTCTAAGTGAGGACAGGTACATGTAGATTCAGTCTTTAGACCACCATGCTTGCGATGGACAATCTGAAACTATCTGCTTCAATTGCGCAATATGGCCCATACTAACGCCCTTTGATCAGTTTCACTACTTCTAATGCATCTACATGTAGCTTTTATATTGTATAAGAACAATTGTATATGTGTAGGTATTTTGATTCAGTTTAAATTTTGTTGGTCATTTACGTAAAGCATAAAATGTAAAGTCCATTGGTAGGGTCAAACGTTTGTGATATTATATTTATTCTGTTTTCAACAGCATGTGTATCTAAATATATCTGAATATTATGTAGACCGACAGGGCTCTGACATGGAGCTGAATCTGTAAATATTTTTATATACCAGAAATATTATCCAGCAATTGCTAACTGAATTGTGGCAGCTTTTGATCCCAATCTTAGCGACTTCGAGTGCACGAAAACTGTAGTGGCACGGCAATGACCAACTTCAATTTTACTATAAAGGTAACATCAAGCGCACACCAAAGCAAGTGCCGGAAATGATACAGTTTTTGTGTATTACATATCTCTTTATTACTTTTGGAACCCATATGATTGATTTAGATATCTAATAGTCAATATCATTTCTATATGAATATCTTCATGATGAGAACATCATTTATATCTGTAAACAGGAATTCTTATCTTGCTGTTATGCAACTATTATGTAAATGAACTAATCAATACATAGAGTTTTACCTGTATTTGCCCATTTTCTTTACCTCAACAAATTATTAAAAAACAATATTTTTCAGTCAAATTCAACGTTTGAAAAACTAAATTCAATTAACTTTTCTCCCTCTTTAAAAATATAGCCTTAAAGTTTTGTACAATTTAGAATTTAAAAAAAAAAATAGATTTCCATTCTTTTGATTGTGTTATCAGATTCCCTCTTAATGACCATCCCAATATTTTATTGCAATAATTACTACAGAGTGAATCAAAGCCACCTGTAATCAGCAGGAAGCCTCAAAACCTCACTTTCTTATCTAACCCGAGTTTGCACCTACTTTTTCGGGTAATCGCACTCAATTTTGTAAGAGGATGTTCTCAGCATGTCGATTTTGTTTCTTAAACTGAGTTTCAAAGCCAACGCAACGCACTGTATTCCTTTCATCTCATATCATTACGAAAACTTGTCCATGCAATATACAGTGATTTTAAAGTTGTAAAAAATGAAAATTTCCAGTAGAAAATTTTTGATATTTTTCTTATTTTTGCTCAAAACATAGATTGTGGGTACACGTTAGAACCGCCTCGCCGAGGCGGTTCTAACGAGTACCCACAATCTATGTTTTGGAGCAAAAATAAGAAAAAATAAGTATACCCCTGCATATCCCAGTTTTACTATATAAAAAGAGGGTTTGAGGGGGTATTCATTGCACGGACATGTTTTCCTGATGTTTTAAATTGGCCAATTATATGAAAACCTTTGTGCCCAATCAGCATCAAAATGACTCGAAAGTCTTAATGTGTTATCGAATCCAAAGTTTTAGTGCGCAAGCGCGTGAACATTCATCAAGGTACAGAAATGCATTTTCCGTGCCGGGATTTTTAAAACAATTGCACACAACTTAAATCTTTGGAGATCGTCCGTTGAGTATATGGCAATTTCATTTTTTTTTTGGCATTCAACGTCACTTGGTCACGTGATCGACATCACTGCAGACGCAAGATTAAGCTTTATTTTGTGTTGGCGACCCAGCCTTATCGAATGGAGTGCATTGCAATTATGGGAAAGGTGTTTTTCACTGTGGTTCCCTGCTTAAGAATAGGGTGGTTTACACAGTGTAGCCAGAAATTCGTCAAAATCGCGAAATTCCATATTTTTTTTCAAACTGACCCCTTCGTCATTTTTTACACACTTGTATGCAAACAAAAAAGTCTGATAATTTATATTTACAGGTCGTCTTTGAGGATGGTTGGGCTACATATATGCGGAAACCGAAATTCCAAACAAATATTCAAATGTTAATGACTAGTTGCGTTGGCTGTGGGACTCAGTATATTTTAATTGCATGATCGTAGTTGTATATCTATTCGTACATGTCTAGTTTTGTATAATGCATTTTATTATTGTAATGGAATATCAACAGTGACATTGTTATGTGTTTTACATATGTCGTCTATGATTTCATTTACCGTATATCTGTGATTCTCTAACCTGTACCCAGTCTCTGATCTGTACCGGCACTATCTCTGATCTGTACCCACAATTTATTTCCTCTAAGTGTACCACTGACTATCTATTTTCTGTGAGTCCCTGATGTGTACATTACGAAAACTTGTCCATGCAATAAAAAGATATTTTTAAAGTTATAAAAAATGAAAAATTTCAGCAGAAAAAAAAAGATTTTTTTCTTATTTTTTGCACAAAACATAGATTGTGGGTACACGTTAGAACCGCCTCGTCGAGGCGGTTCTAACGAATACCCACAATCTATGTTTTGGAGCAAAAATAAGAAAAATAGATATACCCCTGCAAACCCCATTTTTGCTATATAAAACTGGGGTTTAAGGGCGTATTTCACTGACATATATTCCTGATGTACCTATGATATTCAGTCTTTGATATATACCCACGTAATTACTGGTCTAAACCCGGGTTTTATGACATCCTAACTGAATCCCCCAACATTCTTGATCTATACCGATCATGACTGCAAACTTGGGTACAGATAAGGGGTTATCTAAAGTGGGTAGAGAAAAAATATTGTGTGGGTTTAGATTATAAAACATAGCAAGAAGAGGGTAAAGATGAAAGAGTGGATACGCATCAGGGAAGGGGCATATATATCTGAGCTCTACATATATACGAGGGCTGTCCGAAAAGTTCCATTACACTCACTGTTTTGCCATAATTACAGCATATCAGATCTTACAAAAATTATGGCCACCAAATACTTTATCTTACGGCTTTTGGGGTAAATTTTTGTATGACTGTTTGCATCTGTTAAAATGCAGCGGGGTTTTGAACACGTGTACCCCTACTGCAGCGGAGCAGGAATAATGACAATGCCGTTAAATGTGATTTTTTCTTCATATTTTGCAGTTTGGATAAATATATGCTAGATACAAGAAATCTATTTGAAAATTATATTTATATTTAGCATAATGAAGCTGTAGCGTATATTTGGAAATTTAAGTAAAATAATTCTAAGCAAATCATCAAAATAATACTATACATATCGGTCATGCAAAATAAGAATCATAAACTAATGTTATCCACTGTTAATCACTTCCCATATTTCAGTAGGTCAAGTAATATTACTGTTGGTAGAAATATCGTTTTAAAAATATATGGTGTGTAAAACTATTGAAGTCCCCGACTAATATGAATCAAAACAATTGTTAGGTTTCTATTAAAGAACACATTTTAGATGTTTAAACATAATGACCCTGTAATTTTGCTCCGCATCTTTTTGCCAACTTCATAATTTTGTCGTTGGAATTTTATAGATATGCTTCTTTGTTTTTCTCCCAATCTATCAAGTTGTCTTCAACTTTCACAAGATCATCACTAAATGATGTTAATAGAATGATAGAAAGGATGGTATAGTTTCGAAATGATCACATTATCCTTATTTTGATTCAGCAGTTTGCATAATTTGACTTGCTCCGGTCATGCCTACTCATGGTTACCAAGGTAACTGTAGCAGTAAGGTCATTGATGTGAGTGACATGCTGTACACTAAAATAAAATCCACTATGGCCAATAGGTCTGCATGAGAAATTTTGATTGGTTCCTGCTATGTGTTCAGAATAAAATGCATTTGTATCGGGACTTTTAGGACAAGCCACGTACATCGACATTCGATCGTGGAATAAAATATTGACATTTGTTTTCTAACACGTACCAGAAAGAGGCTTTTGTGTCGATTCAGTAATGCATTTAGTTAACAGTATTGGTGAAAACCTTAATATATCACTAAAATTTCAATATTTTGAAAATATATGATTTCTTTCAAAAACTTGAGTTTCATTCATGATTCTGCTCAATGGCTAATCGATTACTTGACAATAAACAGTTCCACTCTCCTTCGAACTATAGTGCACGTGATGCACGTGCAATTCGTGATTTTCGCACTTTTGCAGAGCTAGACAGCCCTATTTTCACAGATCGTAATGCCTTCTTATGCCTGTAATACCCACACTGAAAACGCAATCAAAAATTGCTTTACATGTTTCAATCGGCTGGCGGAATAGAGGACGTAACATTTAGCTAGTACCCAAATTTTGCATTTCTCCATACATGTCAATGGAAACTTCTGACAATCGTCAAGGAGTGCGTAAAATCTGTTCGACTGTGATAAGCACCGTTGTCAACAGCAATGATGGATAGCTCGCTGTGCTATGAAAATGAATTTTGAAGTATTGGTAGTTGTCTATTCCGAATGAAGCAACTATTGCCATGTGTTAATTAAACCTGATTTACTGGTAACTTTTCACTGACGCTAAGTATATTCATATCCAGGACATATACACAAAAATGCAAGCCATATAAACGCAGAACTCAGTCAACGAAAAGCAACGCCAGCAGCGTTTATCAATACAAATCAGTTGTCTAGGTTTGACAAACCATGTGAATTGTGAAACAATTTAATTTCATTCTGATTCATATGATCTTATTGACACTTATGTTTTTGTTTTTCGTTCTTTATTTCAGTGATTAGTAAACTATTTAACCACATTTTGCGTCTAGGTTATATTCGTTTCCTCAAATAATGAAAATATCATATGACATAGTTCTGTATAGGAAATTTTGTTTGATATGCTGCTTTACGTCCACGTCAACAGCTATGAATATTGCAGATGTTGTTTTGGTTTATACAGTCGTTTCTCTGGTTGGATCCACGGGGGCACAAAATTGGCCTTGTTTTGCTCTAGTATTTCAGGTTTAGCATTAATTTTAAGCTTCGTCATGTTGCATACATTCCTGATCTTTGCTTACTTGTACCTTTTTCGTTTACACGATTTTCTCTAGTGCCCTTTAATAACAGATTGCGCGATTTGGATACAATTATTGTCCTGCTTCTCTTCGTTTTCTTATTTTATAAACTTTGAATTTTGCTACGAAATGGTTTTATGAGAGCCCAACAATTTGCATATGCGAAAACAAAGACGCAGAACAGCTGTGAAGTAACTGTACAGCTGATCAGCGCCTTCGGTTTCGCAACTTGGATAGTTCAATTCTTCTACTTATACCCAAAGTTTCAAGCTTCTAGCTTTATTGTGTGACTGTACAGCTTAGTTTGTGTCACACCTGGTCGGTAACCGAAATTGTTGGTTTTCTCACACACAGGCTCATTTGTTTTCAAATTAGCTAAACATGAACACTGCAAGGAACTTTGAATGCGGCCGTGTCAGCATTTACCAGAGTGCATGGTTAACTAACTTGACGGCAGATTCACATTGGTGAGAAATTCACGAATACAAATGTACCATGGACTTAGGCAGCTTTCTGCATCCCAATTTGTGTAATCAGTAATTTCGAGATACAAGGATCAATTTTACAAACTAAACGGATGTTATCATTTTTGTTGATTTCCTTGTGGGCGAAAACTGATGCTGAGGTAATTTACATTACGGTATGTGGAGAAACGTGCCGAGTTCGTTGACGTATTTTGATCAGTGTAGAAACACTAAAATACAGAATGATATAGAACAATGCGAAATGTTCCACATGAAATTGTCAGTGGTCGTTTGTCTCTCAGTATTGAGAATGACCATCGTTATTTGAGCCGCCTCGTGGGAAAACCAACAATGCGGTTTTTGAACAGGTCCGACACAAACCGACCTGTACAGTCACAAAAAAGAGCTAGAAGCTTGAAATTTTGGATTTAACTATCCGAGTAGCGAAAACAAAGGCGCTGATCAGCTTCGCGGTTTTCTTCTTTGTTTTCTCATATGCAAATTGTTGGATTTCCCATGAGGCGGCTCATTTCTTGAATAAGGTTCACGTGTGTTGGTGAGTTCTTTGATGGCTGACTAGGCCAATTCTAGCCCTAAAATGTGTGTTGCAAGTAGAGCAAGTCAATGTCATGGAATATGTTGGTGGCTCATTGGTCTTTGCATTGCGTATTATGACTTTCTTTTCAGTCTGATAGATTCTTTATTGACAGCTGCTCCTTTTTTAATCAGACCTTGCCACTTTGATCTCTCCTGTTCAGTCTGTTTCCAGGACCCTATTGGTATGTCGAAATCCTTCAGATAAGCTTTGATGGTCTCTTTGTACCGATTCTTCTGGCCATTCTGAGAGCGCTTTCCCTACTGTAATCCTCCATAGAAAACTTTCTTTTGAAATCTCTTATCAGGCATTCTTATAACATGGCAAGTCCATCTAAGCTCTGCTAGCTTTAAGAATATACATGTTCATGCTTTCCATCCCTGCTTTCTTCAGGACCTCTGTGTTTGGAATCTCGGTACACTTCCCATGTCTCACATGCATACAAGCGGTAGTACCACAGCCTTGTAGACTTGCAGCTTGGTGTCAAGCTTGATTCCATATCTCTCCCAGACGTTTGCGCGGAGTCTTCTGAATGCCACACTGGCTTTTGCAATTCTTGCAGTGACCTTACCAGCAATATGCACAGCTAACACGATCAGTTATCGAAAATGGAAACCTGATTACAAACAGTCTGTGAGGATCGGTTTACTTGCCTAATGGTCTAACGCCCCATTCAAAAGCTATGGTTGGGATATTACCTCCATTTTATGGGACTGTTATACAACTGATTTAATAATGTTTGCTTAGAACACGTAGGCGTGATCATTAATTTTGACGATATTGCCGTTAAAATGCACGTGCAACTTGTGCAATACAACAATGTTGGTCACGGCCGGCTGCACAAGTATAAAACCCGGAATTCTTCCATTTTAGATTAAAGATAAAAAAAAAAACAATCCTACTCCTGGTAATTTACTTCCTGCCAAAAAATTCAGAAATTGTCGGGGAAAAAATGAATTTGAAAATCTTCGGTAAGCAGTTTTGACAAGTTTAAATGAGCCACCATGCGAGAAAACTGCTCTTTAGGGTTTCCGACCAGGACCGACAGACATCGGCATGTACACTCATAGAAGAAATTTTGAACCTTGAAATTTTGGTTTTATGAAGAAGCCGCATTGTAATATTTGTGTAGCGAAATCAGCTGTGCCGAATCTGCACAGCTGATCAGCGTCTTTGTTTTTGCATAGGAAAACATTCGGTTCGTCATAACGCGGCTCAAATGCTTTTGGTTAGCTTGGTTAATTTATTTACCGTTATAATCTCGAATAAGTTGTATGTTCGTTTGTTTGAATTGATGCATTACGAAAACTTACCCATGCAATAAACAGACATTTTTTTATCTTGAAAAATTGAGAATTTTCAGCTGAAAAATATTGATATTTTTCTTATTTTTGCTCAAAACATAGATTGTGGGTACACTTTAGAACCGCCTCGCCGAGGCGGTTCTAACGAGTACCCACAATCTATGTTTTGGAGCAAAAATAAGAAAAATAGGTTTACCCCTGCATACCCCAGTTTTACTATATAAAAGTGGGGTTTAAGGGGGTATATATTACACGGACATGTTTTCCTGATGCTCTTCGGCCAAGTCAACAGCTACGGTCATGTTGGGAAGTTCTCTTTTCAACATAAGGATGCCATTACACCCAATAGTCAGCTTGAAAATATCATCACTCGAGTAAAAGTTAAGCTTATGGTTTGCCTTATAAGTTGTTAACCACTAAACAGATGGTCGGTCATTTAGTTGTTAAGTTTGTTTGTAGGCATAAGCAGTCCATCCGTTTCTCGCGGCCTAAATAGGCTGGGGCCCATATATCTACCCGACCATTTCTAAAATATATAAAATAAAATATAAAATTTAGATCCTTTGGAACAAGTAAATATATTTAAAGGCGGATAGTATGCACCATATTACGCAATTTTAGGTAATGAACCCTCAGTAATGACCTTCATAAACCGCAATGAAAGCCTGACAGTTGTGCTCCAATTTTGAGAATTTACAAGAGGGTAGTATATTGCAAATTCTAGCTCTTGTACTACTACTGAACTTTCTAAATTATTAACTTCCTGTCTTACTGCTATCAAATCTCATGTTATAAGATACTGTGAGACAGTGTATGAAACTTCAAATAAAATTGGTTTTGGTCAATAAAAATTCTGGTGAGGTGCTCAGTAAGTTGAAGTGTCGAGGCTTCCGTGCGACGAGCTTGTCCACGTATGATTTTTCTACTCTGTAAACAACATTACCACATAATTTAATTAAAGAAAAACTTCTGGATTTGATAGAGTGGACCTTCAAAAGGGTATTAAAAACTATGGTTCACTTTATTTGGCATGTAACGACAGAAAGGCTTTTTTCACTTCCTCTGACCAAAATAGATATACACTTTGGTCATGTGTGCGACGCATTATCCTATCTCCTGGATAATATTTATATTAGATTTGGGACCAAGTTGTACAGACAAATTGTTGGAATTCCGATGGGTACAAACTGCGCACCTCTCGTAGCTGATTTATTTTTATACTGCTACGAAAGAGATTTCATGGATTCTCTTAACCATGATAATCAAGCTGACGTTATCGAGGCTTTTAATTCCACTTCCAGGTACCTCGATGACCTTCTTAACATTGACAACCCTTATTTTGAAGGTATGGTCAATCAAATTTATCCACCTGAACTACAATTGAACAAAGCCAATATCTCGGATACCGAAGCCCCCTTTTTAGATCTACATCTTTCTGTTGCAAATGGATTTGTTTCTTCTAAAATTTATGATAAGCGCGATGACTTTGATTTTAATATAGTAAACTTTCCGTTTTTGGATGGTGACGTTCCTCGCCGTGCTTCTTATGGCGTATACATTTCGCAACTTATTAGGTTTGCTAGAGTCTGCAATCATGTTACAGACTTCAACGCTCGAAATAAATGTTTAACGGCCAAACTTCTCCAACAGGGCTATCGGTATCATAAACTTCGAAAAGCCTTTTCTAAATTTTATCGTAGACACTATGAATTGATTTCCAAATATAATGTTGGGTTAAAGACGCTTTTAAATGAGGACCTTTCGGAACCAGAATTTTATGGTGACTTGGTTTACAAATTCAAGAAACTTATAGGAAGAAATGATTTTTCTTTTCAGTTTAGAAAAATCATATTACGTTACAGACGTATAGGTTATAACTTGAATGTTATGCGACAGTCTGCATGCTTAACCCAATCATGGTTGATAACTACGCTGCCTTCTCTAATTGCACGCCGGTGGGTCGGGCGTCAGACTCTATGATGGCCCCGACTTAAAGCTATTCATTTTAGATGGTTGGGGCCGGAGCTTCTTGTCTGTTGCTTAGCCCACCGGTGTCCAACTGATGTTTTTCTTTTGCTGCGGAGTTAGTAAGTTATTCGGCGCCCAGGGATCTCCATCGTCGGGCAGCTTACTGAATCTGTGAGTCCTGGGTTTTGATTCATCAGGATGTTAATCATGATTTATTTGTTTGTTCTTGATGATTCATTGACTAGTTAGGAATTCACCACGAGGACCGAAGAACTAACTAAATGTTATGAACCACTGCAGAAGCTGAGTAAAATCGATTTAAGCCCGCCAGTAACTTTTTGTTACTGATCGTTCCAAGTCGATACTTCTGTGGTGGTTCATTTTGTTTTATGTCTTGGTTTTTAATATTTTTGTGCTGTTGGCGCCTTATGTATGTTATCATATTTTTAGTTAAGTTAAGGTAACTGATTGGCCACCTATTGGGAAAATAGCTGCTCATTCGGCTTACGAAATGTTTTCATGGTATGGGTACCTAATTGTTAGTTTGGTTTTTTCCCACCTCGGGTTTTTGGAGTGGGAATCTTTTGCTGATTGCGCCTTTTCCTGATCTTTGCCTACTTGTACCTTTTCGTAAAGACATATTCCTGAAGAAAGTTAAATGACTAAAATATTGTTAAGAATATGTCTCTAAACGTTGTTATTTTTAATACTCTGAATATTCTTACTGATATCAAAGGACCGAGACACAGGAAGACAATGCAGGGCCGTCATAAGGCACAACGCCAGCTGAAGTATTAGAAAGTAAAATGTATTATTTGGATTCTTTAAAAACAGTGAAAACATTCGCAGGAGGATAGTGTGATTCAAATAGCGCAAATTCGGTTAATGAACCTTCATCAATAACTTTATAAAACGGCAACGGAAGCCGTACAGATATGCTCTAATTTCGAGAATTTACACAAGGGTATTCTAAAGAAAGTCATCTAACTAAAATATTGTTTAGAATATGTATCTTAACGTGTATATTTTCAATAGTCTGAATATTGTTTCTGATGTCAAAGGACCGAAAGGAAAAATATAATCTGATCCATGGATGATGTTCTAGCAGAATTTTAAGGGCCGCAACAAGGCACAACACTAGCTGCCTTAATAAAAACTAAAATATTTGGATCATATGAAAACAGAGAAAACATTCAAAGGGAGATAGGGAATTTTGTAATTTTGGTTAATGAACTCTCATCAAAAACCATAATTAAACGGCAACGAAAGCCGGGCAGATGTGCTCCGATTTCGAGAATTTACACAAGGGTAGTCTTAATAAAAGACATATTCCTAAAGAAAGTCAAATAACTAAAATATTGCTCAGAATATGTCCCTACACGTGAATACTTTGAATACTCTGAATATTCTCACTTATTTCAAAGGACCACAGAAATAAAAGATCTGCACAATGTATGGATGATGTATGAGGGGACTTTCTAAGGCTACACCAGCTACAGTTATTATACAACCAGGCAAATAGCTGCTTAGCAATCTAGGTGTTTCAAGCATCTCAACTTCTTGTCAAAAAGATGAAATTGACATTTCCTGTCCAGTATTTGTATCAACCTTGAAATGTACATCATCACCTTATTTATCTTTGATTGGCCACAGTCAAGTGGACTTGACATTTTCAAACATTCCATTGGTTGTTTTAACATAATGAAACAAACCAAGGTGATTGTTTGAGAGCTTTTGGCTGTTTTAAAGAAATGAACAACTTTTTCCTCTATTGCACCTGTATCATTACGAAGATTTTTTTTCAGAAAAAAAAAATGAAAATTTAATTGGAAGAAAGTCTAAAAGAGAGGTTTTTTATATGGGCCACAACGTGAGAAAATGTATCATAGGACAATTTTTTGAGTGTAAGAAAAACAAAGTTACTTTGAATGTTTAATGTTTCTAGAGTCTATTTGTCTTTATTTGACCAGATTATTTAAGTTATTTTGTGAGTTATGACCAATTTACTATATGAACCCTACAGACGTCATTGTCCTGAAAAATGACGTCAAAACTGCGTAATGCATTTCTGCTTGCCAGTAGAGCTTACAAAACTCGATGAATTTGCTTAAAAATGCTTATGCACTGGCCAGAACCTATTGTTAAGACAGCAGCATACTATCCTTACAGGCAATCTGTCGTAATTACTTTGTCTATTTCTATGATGATGTAGTTGCTATGGTTACCGTTTAACGATAGATAATGGAAAATAATGTGTATTATGGGCTAAAACAAGGGCAGATAACTCCAAATATTGAAAAAAAAATATGTTAAAACCCATTTATTTGGTAGCCCAGTGTTCTATGATTACAAATACCGTGTTATTTCTAAAGCGTATGTTATATCATTTTCCGCATTTTGCTGCTTTCTACTAGTAATGTCAGAATGTCCGAAGGTACATTTTGTCGCGTTGAGGTTCATATATATATATTTTAGCTCTAAGCATACATTGTGGGTACACGTAAGATCCGCCCGCCGAGCTCCGGTTGGAGCAAAATAAGAAAAAATAAGCACATGTATACCCCTGCATACCCCCCTTTTCTACATAAAAGTGGGGTTAAAGTGGGTATACATTACACGGATATGTTTTTCTGATGATGACTGTTGTGGACTGTCAATTTCTTGTCTTTGACTACTGATTTTGAGATGTCTGTAACTTGTGAATTACTAATTTCAACTGGTATTTTAGCGGTGGTGATAATAAAAATAGAAGGATAGTGTATTTATCACAACTGTATGTCTTCCATATGTTCGTCCGGTGAATACAGACATTGATTATTAACAGACTTTTTTGTTATCATTCAGACTTTTAATTCACCTTAGCAAAAGGCTCACAGGTGAACTTATAGTATTTCCATGCTCCGCCGTCCGTCCGTCGTTCACAATTTTAAAGATCTTCTCTTCTGAAACCGCCAATCAAAGCCAAACGTCATATGAAGCATCCTCCGGAAGGAGGGGAGTTTTTATGAATGGTCCAGGTCACATGACCAGCACGGGTGTCAAATTCTGCCTGCTTAGCACTCCTTGGCATTCTTCCTATAGAAGTGGTTCTTCATAAAAACCTCTTAAACATGTATGTTAATATGATTAGAAATGACAACTCAATTGAGTATGAAATTGCACATAGGCAATTGGTTATGATAGATCCACAACAAAAAAAGCCTTTTTAATTATATAAGAGATATTTTAAATTTGTATGAATTACCCTCAATTTTCTCCCTTTTAAATAACCCCCCAACTAAGGAGGAATGGAAAGGTATGCTAAACCACAAAATCCATGGGAAGGTAGAATCTTTGTGGCAAGCAGATATTGCCAGCAAATCTTCAACCAAACATGTAAATCCAAATGTTCTTAAAGTTGGCAGTTGCCATCATATTTGGTCAACAGTTAGAAATAACATACATGACAGTAAAAGGGCACAATTAAAGTGTAAACTGCTAACTGGCACATATATATTGCAAGCAAACAGGGCTGCTTTTAATCAGTATTCTGTGAAAAGGTACAAGTAGGCAAAGATCAGGAAAAGGCGCAATCAGAAAAAGATTCCCACTCCAAAAACCGAGGTGGGAAAAAACCAAACTAACAATCAGGTACTTATACCATGAAACATATCGTAAGCCGAATGAGCAGCTATTTTCCCAATAGGTGGCCACTCAGTTACCTTAACTTAACTAAAAATATGAAAACATACATAAGGCGCCAACAGCACAAAAAATTTTAAACACCAAGACATAAAACAAAAAGAACCACTACAGAAGTATCGACTTGGAACGATCAGTAACACAAAGTTACTGGTGGGCTTAAACCGGTTTTACAGGTACCTAACCTCACCCTCAGCTTCTGCAGTGGTTCACAACATTTAGTTAGTTCTTCGGTCCTCGTGGTGAATCTCTAACTAGTCAATGAATCATCAAGAACAAACAAATAAATCATGATAAACATCCTGATGAATCAAAAACCAGGACTCACAGATTGAGTAAGCTGCCCGACGATGGAGATCCCTGGGCGCCGAATAACCTACTAACTCCGGAGCAAAAGAAAAACACCAGTTGGACCCCGGTGGGCCAAGCAACAGACAAGAAGCTCCGGCCCCAACCAACTAAAATGAATAGCTTTAAGTCGGGGCCATCATAGAGTCTGACGCCCGACCCACCGGCGTGCAATTAAAGAAGGCAGCATAGTTATCAACCATGATTGGGTTAAAAACTAAGCATGCAGACTGTCGCATAACATTCAAGTTATAACCTATACGTCTGTAACGTGATATGATTTTTCCGAACTGAAGAGAAAAATCATTTATTCCTTTAAGTTTCTTTAATTTGTAAACCAAGTCACCATAAAATTCAGGTTCCGAAAGGCCCTCACTTAAAAGTGTCTTTAACCCAACATTATATTTGGAAATCAATTCATAGTGTCTACGATAAAATTTAGAAAAGGTTTTTCGAAGTTTATGATACCGATAGCCCTGTTGGAGAAGTTTTGCCGTTAAACATTTATTTCGAGCGTTGAAGTCTGCAACATGATTGCAGACTCTAGCAAACCTAATAAGTTGCGAAATGTATACACCATAAGAAGCACGACGAGGAACGTCACCATCCAAAAAAGGAAAATTTACTATATCAAAATCAAAGTCATCGCGCTTATCATAAATTTTAGAAGAAACAAATCCATTTGCAACAGAAAGATGTAGATCTAAAAAGGGGGCTTCGGTATCTGAGATATTAGCTTTGTTCAACTGAAGTTCAGGTGGATAAATTTGATTGACCATACCTTCAAAATAAGGGTTGTCAATGTTCAAAAGGTCATCGAGGTACCTAGATGTGGAATTAAAAGCCTCGATAACATCAGCTTGATTATCATGGTTAAGAGAATCCATGAAATCTCTTTCGTAGCAGTATAAAAATAAATCAGCTACGAGAGGTGCGCAATTTGTACCCATCGGAATTCCAACAATTTGTCTGTATAACTTGGTCCCAAATCTAATATAAATATTATCAAGGAGATAGGATAAGGCGTCGCACACATTCTGACATGACCAAAGGGTATACCGACTTTGGTCAGAGGAAGTGAAAAAAGCCTTTCTGTCATTACATGCCAAATAAAGTGAACCATAGTTTTTTAATGCCCTTTTGAAGGTCCACTCTATCAAATCCAGAAGTTTTTCTTTAATTAGATTATGTGGTAATGTTGTATACAGAGTAGAAAAATCATATGTGGACAAGCTTGTCGCACGGAACCCTCTACACTTCAGTTTACTGAGCACCTCACCAGAATTTTTTATTGACCAAAACCAATTTTTATTTGAAGTTTCATACACTGTCTCACAGTATCTTATAACATGAGATTTGATAGCAGTAAGACAAGAAGTTAATAATTTAGAAAGTTCAGTGGTAGTACAAGAGCTAGAATTTGCAATAAATCTAGCTTTGTATGGTCTTTTGTGAAGCTTAGGTAACCAATACATCGTAGGAAGTTTGTCTTGGCCTTCATTGACACAAACAGAAAACTTAACAGGTAAATCGTTTAAGTGGGCATTTACTACAGACACCTCATCAGTATCTGTCTCCAGATAAGCCCTGGTACCATCAAGCTCCTGTTTTAAGGTGTTAACGTAGTGAAGTCTACAGACGACAACAACATTGTTTGCGGCTTTATCTGCCGGAACCAAGACATACTTTCTATGAAATTCTTGGATACCCTGCTTCAAATGCCTAAATGACGATTTGGGTTTAGGAGGTAAAAGATTAGTATTTTGTGAATAAAACTTAATACGTTTATCCACGATAGTGAAGATACTTCTTTTCCATTCTTTAAGAGCATTATCCTCAACACCCTCTCGTTTACACCATCGATTACCGAAATCATTTAATGCAGATGCAATCTCCTCTCTACATTTGTCGAAATTAATGTAGGAAGGGAATCTATATTTCGGACCTTTAGAAACAATTTTGCGAATTCTAGAATCCGAAATTATTTTTAAATTTCCAGTAACTATATGTCCAGCTGTTTGATAAACATATTTTGAATCTTTACAATCTCAAGACTTAGGAGTATTAGCATGGATATCAAGATCAGAAACAAGTTTATTGAAATTAAAAATAGTATTTCTGATTGGTTTGTTATATTTGTAACAAATAATAGGAGGTTCTGAATTTTGGAAGTACGTAGGTATAGACTGTATCACTGATTTATCCTGGAATATGCTTGGTAAATCAATAAAGTCAATTCCTTTATTGATGAAAGGAATTTTAATAAAACTTCTAATGTGATTAGATTCGGAATCGATAAATGGACGAAGAGCATGCTGAGTATAACATCTTGTTAACAGTGCAGCGTCATACATTTGATGATTTCTATCGTAAAATCTATTAGCCTCTGTGTCCAGGGAACGTAATGCAGCAATAGGTAGAGAACTAAGATAAGACAGCATTGGATGTCGACCGTGAATCCTTAGTTTAACAGCTAAATCATTAAGGGAAATGTTCAATTTCAATGCAGCGCACCGTTTACGTTTGTCATTACCCCTTTTCCGTATACCATGAGATCTAGATTTACGTTTACGAGACTCTGAAAGTGTAAGTACATCAAAATCGGGCATTTTGGAAATATTGCCTTCATGGTAAATGTTGTCGTTAAATCCCAGTGGAAAGGGTGTTTCCAGTAATTTTATCCATTTAAGTTCAGTTTCAAATCGTTTAATATTTTTGAATCTAACTGAAGAATTTTCATCATATGAGATTTTCTCCACTGGTTGAACTTTAACATCATTGGGAGAATGACCAGTGCGCTTAAAATGCTGGTACAGAAAGGTATCATTATTTTTGGGCTTTCTGATTCTACGATAGTGCTCACCAAATCGTTTTTGCAAAGTTCGACAAGTTTGTCCAACATATTGTATCCTACAATTGTTTGTATTTCAAGTAAGAACATATACAAGATCCATTGATTTTCAGTCTAAATCAGAATCATTAACCACTGAAAATGTCCTACCATTCACAGATGAAGTGATAGTAGTCTTAGAGCATAAATGATTGCAACAGTTGCACTTCTTGGCATTGCACTTAGAAATACTAGGGTACATTCCAGGTCTCTTGAACGGATTAATATATTTACGTAAAATTGGTGATTTGAGTGGAGATAACCTAATCTGAAGATTATTACGAAACATATTAGAATTAGAAGCTCCGTGTAGATTAACAGTAGATGCCGAAAATAAATTAAGAGGTGTCACCCTAACAGTAGGTAATAAATTTTGAAAATTGTTAGTTGAATGAGGAATCCGTACAGTAGACGCGGCATGCAACCTAAGGGGAGTTAATGTAATTCCTAATCTTTTTGTGATAGTCATAGTTGGGAGTATTGTGTTGATACTGCCAAAAGGAGCGCGACTCTACTTGTAAACTGTGCTCTAAAGAACCTGAAACTAGAGAACATTTCATAGGAAAGTGTCCCTTATATGACTCTATCAGAGAGCCTTATATCAGAAAGTTTCTAGCAATCGATGGACTAGGAGATTTAGTGAAACATCAACTACAAGACCCAGAATTCTTGACACAACTCACCCTAGATGCATCTGCACTTCCCAGCCTGAAAGACATCGATGAAATTCAGTTGGGGTTGCTAGAAATCTGTACGAGGGAGTTTGTGTTTAATATTCACAATCGACGGTTCGCTGCTCTGAAGAACATTGGATAATTTGTCAAGAGACAGTACTGTGTATATAGCACTGTAAATAACAAGTCACCAGTCGCGTACATTGAAACACTGAAATAATTAAATTGAGCTCTTAACTTGCCCAAGTAACGTCAAAAGACGT
This sequence comes from Rugalucina vietnamica, assembly GCA_964017185.1. Classification (NCBI taxonomy): domain Eukaryota; kingdom Metazoa; phylum Mollusca; class Bivalvia; order Lucinida; family Lucinidae; genus Rugalucina; species Rugalucina vietnamica. The sequence continues at coordinate 19,915,191 of OZ024879.1, forward strand.
GTGCCCCGAATAAACAAGCGGGGGAACTCTAAGAAACAACAACAACATGGCTATAGATAACGAAAATCTTGAAGCATCAGGGAGAGAAGCTCTACAAACTTTCTATGCATCATTACGTTTGGATGATTCTGACCTATTTTAAGGCAAGACCAACTTAGGTTGCCAATGCATGAGACTTGGGAAAATTAGTGAGATGTAAATGGGAAAAACTAGGATTAACTAAATGGACATAGAATTTATATTTATGAAAAACCTTTGTCGCAAGAGGATTGTCTGCCCCTGCCCTTGGGCTATATATATGTATATGACCATAATATTCAAAGATCTCCGCTGAAACCGCTTGGCCAACCAAAGCCAAACATTATGTGTAGCATCGTTGGGAAGAGAGAATTAAAGTTTAAATAAATGGTCAAGGTCACATGACCAAGATGACCGCCATGGCTATTAAAAGGGGGAAAAATCTTCTCGTTCAGACACAGATTGCCTCTGATTTTGAAACTTGGCAGGAAGCATCAGGGAATGGTGCTCTACAAAGCTTATATAAATCATGACCCTGTAATGACGTTGACCTATTTTACGTTAAGGTTAACCTAGATCGCCCTTGCATTTGAATGGGGAAAATTATTAAAATATAATTTGAATGGTAAAACTTGAAGAAAATAGGCAGATAGATTGACGATTTATGCTTTTGAAAAATGTCTGCCCCCAGTAGTTGGTCTGCACCCATTCCGGGACAATAAGCATGTATATTTCTATAATATTCAAAGATCTTTTTCTCTGAAACGGCTTTCCCAATAATAGCAAATTATATATGAAGCATCTATAGGTAGTGTGCAAATAAACAATCCTGGTCACATGGCCAAGATGGCCGCCATGCTCAATATATGGTTAAACCTTCTTTGGCACCGGTGGACTGACTTTAACAAAATTTGGCATGTTGCATTGGGTACTGGAGTACTACGTGTGTACATAAATTATGACCCTGTGATGGCATGACCTATTTACGCCAAGGTAAGGTTAGTTCACTTATGCAGTAAAGTTGAAGGAGAAAAATCCAGGAAATGGAAAAAATGATTGACTGATTGATTGATTGATTGATTGATTGATTGATTGATTGATGTTGAACGATGCGTCAACCCTAATGGATCAGTAGTGTCTAACAAAAGTAAGATGCAAAATTTATTTAAAAGAAAAAAACATATGATATGGCAAATATGAAACAAAGTTATATACAATTATTCCCGTACCAGCAGAACGATAATATGATTATGTTGAAATGGTGTAAATGGAGAAAGGTATAAATATGATTTGTGTGAAAAAGGTACAAGCAGGCAACGACCAAGAAAAGGCACAATCAGAAAAACATTCTCACTCCAAAAACCGAGGTAGGAAAAAGCTAAATTAACAATCAGGTACTTATACCATGAAAATATATCGTATGCCGAATGAGCAGCTATTTTCCAAATCGGTTGCCACTCAGTTACCTAATCTTACCTTACAATATAAAACATACATAAGGCGCCAACAGCTCAAAAAATTTAAACACTAAGACATAAAACAATAAGAACCACCACAGAAGTATCGCCTTCGAACGATCAGTAATATAAAACTACTGGCGGGCTTAAATTGATTTTACAGGTGTCTAACCTCACCCTCAGCTTCTGCAGTGGTTGACAGCATTTAGTTAGTTGTTCGGTCCTCGTGGTGAATCTCTGCTTTTGGCATTCGTCATCGTTTTCAGCGCTCACAGCCAGACTAAAAAAAAAAAAAAAAAAAAAAAAAAACGAATCGTCGATTTTTTTGTTTCACTTTCGCTGCTCGCAGGGAATTCGGGTCCATAACTCAAGTCATAGGTGCGATAGTAATTCTGCTTTCGGCATTCGTCATCGTTTTCAATAGCGAAACAAAATGAAGAAAGACTTACCCCAGTTTTTTTTTCACATAGTAAACTTCTGTTTTCGGCATTCGTTATCGTGTTCTACAGCGCTCACATCCAGACTCAAACGAATAAAAACTCGTCATTTTTTTTTCACTTTTGCTACTGGCAGGGTATGCGGGTCAATAACTCGGGTCATAGAAGGGAAAGGAATGTTCTGTTTTCATGATTCATCTTCATGAATGAATTTGACCAATTTGACAGGTGTGTCATTCAGATTCATAACTGTAAATCTGTGAGGTGAGTCAACTGCGATCATAATAGATCGATACCGGTAAATATCTGAAGACACTTTTATGTTGATGTCCGAGACCTGCACACTGTATATGTGGAATCCCGTATATTAATATACTAGCACAAAGAGCCAACGCAACAGTGGATTGTTTTGTCAATTTCACTCATCCTGTCCAAAATTTCGTCGGGATATTTTCTAAAACGAAATGCTGGGTATCGCTAAGGCGCCACGAATCAGTCGATATGTCTGTAAGAAATGAAATGCGTGTGAATTTGCTGGTATTCGACAAATCGTACAATTTAATTGGTATATTCGATAACTGCGTACTTTTGATTTTTATTTGCATGCTTGGTTTCAAATCTGACGATCGCCGTTCAGTTAACATGACATAATGCGCAATCGACTGTCGATATGCTAAATTTGGATCACAACAAAATTCGAGGAATGAATTTAACACCTAAATTAGTTCAATTTTAGGAAGTGTACTTAATAACATTTCATAAATGCAGCAAACCAAATGAAACTTTCCGACTTCTAAATGAATACAAACCATTGTTCTAGAGATTTCCTTGCATTTTGCATTTGCATTAAATGAATAGGCTTTCATGAGCGAAACACATATGTTCTGATTTATCCTATGAGAATTTTGGGCGACACGTCCTCGTTTATCAGCTTTCACCAGAACCGAAAGGCGCTACAGAATGGTAAAAAGCAAGGCCACGGTCACCCAAGCTTGAGGAAATCCCGGAAAACGAGAAACATAATCCATAGAATATATATAATGGCTTTAAAATGGTAGTTGGCCATTATTGAATGCTGTGTAGCAACGATAACTGTCCATCAACGACTTCTGTTCACCATGGACAATTGTCGTTGCGGCCGCAACGACTTCTGTCCACTAGACACTAATCGTTTATTTTTCAACCGTTTCTGTCCATTGTGGACAATTATCGTTGCTGTGGTTGATATGACCTGCAGTATCAACGACTACTGTCCATTTGTGAAAAACCCTCCAAGATACGAGCAAGATGCAAAAATTTATAGCTGTCTATATCTTCACAACCGCTTACCCGTCAGCATTCATACATTGATCATATGTAGTCAATATCCACCCAGGGATCAGTCCTACTCCCCGAGCATCGACCCAGGGTTTCGAACCATGGACTGAATACCAATCATACAGAGTGCATATGGTCAAAGTGTGAATGCTGTCTGTTAAATGGGTGTCAAGGTATGTACTTACAGAAAAGAAGTAAAAGTAATAAAGGTAAAAGTAGGCAATGATCAGGAAATGGCGCTGTCAGAAAAAAATTCCCATTCCAAAATCCGAGGTGAAAAAAAAAAACAAATTTACAATCAGGTACTTAAACTAAGAAAACATATTGTAAGCCGAGTGAGCTATTTTCCCAATAGGCGGATACTCAGTTATCTAAACTTAACTAAAATTATGAAAACGCACATAACATGCAAACAGCACAATAATAAGACACCAAAACATTAAAAACAAGTACCACCACATATGCCTTTGTTTCGCAGTGCTCTAAGAAAATGAACAGTAATCGTTGAGAGTAAATTATACATGCTCAACGACTATTGTCCATTTAGCTTGTGGACAGAAGTGTCCATGGTGAACAGAAGTCCTTGATGGGCAGTTATCGTTGCTACAATGCTGTCAGTAGGGTTTTCCAGGAAAGATTATTTCATCAGCTCTGTTTTATGTTGCGTTGGGAGTCTGGGTCAGTATATTGAGGTTGCTGTGTCAACCGTCAACAGTAACATAAATGCCTTATTACTAGTACATACACATAACACGACGATGTTTTCCCGCTTAATTGGATTTATAACGGATTAAATTTAAATGAGCTTACTTGAAACGTTTACGTTTTAATATGATTTTTCTTCTTCAGCTCATTACACACCAAACATATAATTTAATGAATTTTACGGTATATAACTGTGATCCGTTGATTTGCATGCGATACTATGCCGAAGCGAAATAATGCCAAAGACGCGCATTCGACTATCCCATGACACCTTATACGATCAACAATTACCTTATACCGCCCATACATCCGAACTAAAGACGCATCACTTTTTCTTTAGGTGAACGTGTATATATTGTAATGTACGCATGCTTGTCCTAAGAATGTAGTATGTGTTATCTTAATGCGTTGAAAACAGCTCTTTTGCTCCTAAGACCACTCTTGCCCGGACACGCCTTCACTAACGACGCGCATAACTCCGACACTATAAGCATAATTTGTGCATGCAATACTTATATTGAGTGCAAATCGTTTGTGGAATTCACATCTCATGCTGCGAAATCCGTTACAAAGTTTGTGAAGAAAAGGGTCCTGTTAATTAAAGATTAAGACCTAAGCAGTGCAGCAGCATGTCTTGAATTATAATTCATGACATGAAAGAACTTTAACTAATTGTAAGATAAAAGGCTAGGCATTACGCAAAACTTGTCCATGCAATATATAGAGATTTTTTTTCACCTGTAAAAATTGAAAATTTCATCAGAAAAAAATTGATATTTTTCTTATTTTTGCTCAAACCATAGATTGTGGGTACACGTTAGAACCGCCTCGCCGAGGCGGTTCTAACGAGTACCCACAATCTATGTTTTTGAGCAAAAATAAGAAAAATAGGTATACCCCTGCAAACCCCAGTTTTACTGTATAAAAGTGGGGTTTAAGGGAGTATATATTGCACGGACTTGTTTTCCTGATGGTACAATTGTACCACCCTATTGCACTTAGCAATTTTGATCGAAATATATACTAAGAAAAACAATTAAAGGCTATTTTATTTCCGATATTTCGTGTCTTTTACAAATACAATTAAATTTTAACTTATTTCAACATGCATACATTCATTAGTTCCATTTATATGCTATCGATTTGCATGTCATGCTTCAATGGTTTAAGTATAATCTAGTTCCAAAAGGCATGATCCCGTAAAACAAAAATGGGCAAGAATTTATTTATCTCAATTCCTGCGTGTAAAATCATCACTGATTCTTATATACATGTTCCACACCTAACTTCAACTACGATATCAATTTCTTCTTTCCAGTTGGTTGGGTTGGTTGATTGGGGTGTAACGTCTCACCAACAGCTAAGGTTATATGGAGACGGGACATAGGTTTATAGTCCCATCCGACGGACTTGAGAAGCCCGGGATCGAAGCTGCGACCCCTGGTTTATAAGGCAAGTGACATAACCACTGCACCACGGAGGCTTCTCTTCTTTCCAGTAGTTTGTAGGATTTGCACAAGTGGGCGAAATGCAACCAATATTTCTAGGCATGTTTAGCGCTTTATTCTTGTGTTTTGAATGCTACATGGGAATAAATGTTATTCGATTTTTCAAAAATAAAGGTAACCAATATTTTGATATGGGCTTGATTGTAAGAACTGAAACGGAAATTATATGCATATGCTCTGTGTGCATGGGAACTGTATTGTAACCAGTGATGCGAAAACCATTTTTGCACTTTTATCAACTGCATATGCGTTGTTCTAAAAGATTCGTTCATGATTTTGTTGAAAAATGCTGTGATAAAACCGATAGAGTTTTAGCATCCTTCAATAGTTTTTTTTTCTACGTAAAGTTTTGTAAAATGCCAATGGTTTAAAGTAGAGCGTCTTGTGGTAGAGGTACAGTAGAGCATGTTATATTTCATACATTCACCAACTTGACGATTTTGAATTGTTTGAAAAACCCACATCACACCTTTATTCATCGTTCACAGGTAACTACGTGTGCCAAATCGTCAGATATGGTCATGTCGGTACGCTGCCTCCATTTTATGGGAATTTTTCCCAACATTAGGATGCCATGACACTCATAATGTGCTTGAAAATATCAGACTAGGGTAATCTCTGACCTAACTTAATAAAAAATGTCCTCCTTATGTTTCGTAGTTAATTCAGGGGCCTGTGTGGCTTCGTGGTTTAGAAACACGCATTGTTAACCAAGGGACATGACAGTTCGATCCCCTGCTTCTATTGCCTTTTGGATAACACTGCAAGTCGGTAACGAGTCTGTATTTGATCATAACAGCTGTTGAGTGGAACGTAAAACACAAACTCAAACATTAATTACAAGATGTCGGGTATCTGCAATGATCGTATTTCTGTCATAGTCCGCATGCACTTACACAACATTTGTTTGAGCCGCCTCGTGGGAGAACCAACAATGTGGTTTCCGAACAGGTCCCACACAAACCGGTCTGTACAAGCACAGAAAAGAGCTAGAAGCTTGAATTTTCGGATTTATGTAGAAGAGGAATTATACTATCCGAGTGGCGAAAACAAAGGCGCTGATCAGCTTCGCGGTTACCGCGAAGCTGATCTGCGTCTTTGTTTTCGCCTATGCAGATTGTTGGTTTTCCCATGAGGCGGCTCATTTAGAAGATAGGGTAAAAACGGCATCTAAAGTTTTTACCAAATATGGTCGGGATGTATGTATTACTACACAGGGTTGATCTAAATGGTATCCAAACAATACTTATTTATACACATGGAAATAAGTTAGGGAACACCTGTTATAATGTGACTACTAACTTTGGACTGTATATATCCTTCTTTGTAAAAATAATGAAGAACGTTTTGACAATTTGTCAGAATCTGTAGTCTCCAAAGTTGTTTCTATGTGAAAATGGTTAGCATCAAACATAAACTGCGGCGGAGAGCGGCCATCTTTGATTCAGAAAATGTTAGCTAAATTTAAGAAACGCACTGCTAGTCTTTGCGATAACTTCATTATTTGAACCTACTTTGTCGTAATTTTTTGTAAGCATAAAGCTGAGACATTATTTGTGGAACTTTGATCATAAATTCTTTCTTTACGGACCGACTGCCGGCGGTAGGCCCATACTTTTCCGGGGGTAGGTTTCATGTCCACGTTTTGTTCTTTGGGTATACATTTTGCAGGTTGTAAATGTTGGGCCAGATATTCGATATGACCCTTTGGGAATCTAAACATGTACGTTCTGGTTATTGTGTCCTAGCGGAATTATTCTTTTACGGCTTTATTTGCAAAATATCCAAGAATTTTGATTTCCATAGAAATCAATGCAAACTGTAGATTTTATATGATTAGTTGGTTTGGAGATGAAGTATGAAGTTTTAGGTCCGAAGTCGTTTATTCATTTAGAACGATCAGATCCAACATTTTATTCCTGTTTTGCTTTCAAAAATTGAGTTTTGCGGAGAGCAGAAGCAAAACGGCAAACTTGTATTCAGTAAAATTGGAGTTTTTCGCATATGGCATATTGTATCCTCCGTAGCACAAAGACAAAATGCTATGAATTACCATAAATTGGTCTGTAACTAGGCCAAGGTATGAAATTTATGTGATAAAAATTTCAGTATCGCCAGAAAAAAGGAAAATGGATTTTTTCAAACTTTCCCAAAGGGCTAAAAGTGTTCCCTAACTTATTTCCATGTGTATATTTTAAAGTCTAATGTGGCAAGTAATTTGAGTTTTGCCTACACTATACAACAACAAGCAACGTTAGAAATTGCCATATTGAAATCAGCAAAGACGGAAATACATCTCCATGAAACCCATTTTCATGACAAAGCTAAATCTATCTGCCAATACTTCTAAGAGGACGTCAGGAGGAAAACAACTATAGCACGAATATACATCAGATAATAGTCATTTAGCTATCTTTACTAAACCAAATATTATTTTTCATATATGTGCGTGCATGTCGTACAAGGTGAATAGATAAACTGCAATAATTTACTTGGGGGTTGGGGTCGGGATAGAAGGTTGATCTTATTTGATGACCGCGCAATCCTCGTCCTCAATTTCATTTAGTTCGGTTTACATATTAATCATCAACTATCTAAATGTTTTGAACCACTGCAGAAGATGAGGGTGAGGTTAGGCGCCTGTAAAACCGGTTTAAGCCCCCAGTAATTTTATATTACTGATCGTTCCAAGGCAATACTTCTGTTGTGGTTCTAATTGTTTTGTGTTTTGGAGTCGATTTTTGTGCTGTTTGAGCCTTATGTACGTTTTTGTATTTTTAGTTCAGTTCGGGTAACTGAGTGGGGACCCGGCTTACGATGTGTTTTCTTGCTATAAGTACCTAAGTGGCATTTTAGTTTATTCCCACCCCTCTGTTTATGGAGTGGGAATTTCTTTCTGATTGCGTCATTTCCTGATCATTGCCTACTTCTAACTCTTTATACACCGGAGGGGAAAGTATCAAGGTGTGTTGGAGGTCAGCCCTCATAAATGTCTCAAATAAACAGTATCTGTGAACGATAAATGTGATGCTGCCGGACTACTTTTTGTCATGCTGCCGGACTACTTTTTATTGTCAAGTTTTAAAACGAAAACGCACCACAAAGTGTACTTATTTGTTCATTGACTATTGCCTTAAATGAAGACAAGATTTGATTATAGACTTGTAGATCTGTCGAATTTACTTATCACTTTGGATAAACCTTAGTAAGTACTTTTTCACAATTGCTTCATTGGTTGTAAGCCTGAAAACTTTTTACGCCATAATGCTTATTCTATATTTACACAATAAATAAATAATGATGCACTCGACTTAATTGTAGACTATTAAAACACTTACATTTCTTGATGCACATTTGTTGTAGGATTTGAAAAATGTTTACATCAAACTGCGTAGAGCTAAGTAATTTTGTACACAATATATATTGATAAAAAAAGTTTATTCCTACGTTTTAATTGTCAGTTAATCTTATGTGTGTGGAATGTTTCTAAATTTGTGTTATGCAGTAGATTCCAGCAAAGGTCTACGGAAACGTTTACTCAAAAGTTATCTTGACGTCGTTTAACGTCATTTTATTAGAAGTTATTCCAATCATGTTGCCAAATTGAATGTGCAATCATATTGCCCCACCTACTGATTGGGGCGTAAAACTGAATTTAAAAAAAAAACTTAGCCGTTTAGATATTTTTTTTTTTTTTTTTTTTTTTTTTTTTTTTTTTTTTCAAAAAACTAATCTATATATCAGGAGTTTCTGATTATGACAAAATGTTCGTCAAATCACTTATGGAAAGTCTACTGAACAAGGGGACAGATTGACATTCGTTTGCGTTATAAGATATCAAAACTGCCTTTTTAATCGAAATTGTTAAAAAGGGACAAGTAGGCAAAGATCAGGAAAAGACGCAATCAGAAAAAGATTCCCACTCCAAAAACCGAGGTGGGAAAAAACCAAAGTAACAATCAGGTACATTATACGATAAAACATATCGTAAGCCGAATGAGCAGCTATTTTCCCAATAGGTGGCCACTCAGTTACCTTAACTTAACTAAAATATTAAAACATACATAAGGCGCCAACAGCACAAAAAAATTAAACACCAAGACATAAAACAAAAAGAACCACTACAGAAGTATCGACTTGGAACGATCAGTAACACAAAGTTACTGGCGGGTTTAAACCGGTTTTACAGGTACCTAACCTCACCCTCAGCTTCTGCAGTGAAAGACGTTTTGAAAGTCACGAAATGACGTTTTCATTCATTACTACGATCGACTTATATTTGAACGTCAGTTTTGACGTTTGAGTCAAACTATACGCAAATGGGTCTTTTTGAGCTACCTTAGCACAATATTCAGAAAGTAAAAGTAGGCAGTGGTCAGAAAAAAGACGCAATCAGAACGGAACTCAAGCCCCAACAACCAAGATGGGAAAAACAAAATACATTCACTATCAGGAACTTATACCAAGAAAACATATTGTTATCCCAGTAAGTGGCTTTTTTCACAATATGCGACCACGCAGTTTCCCGAACTTAACTAAAATATGAAATCTTATATAAAGCACAACAATTCAACATCAAAACATAAAACAATTAGAACCACAACAGAAGGCTCGCCTCGGAACGATCAGTAATATAAAATAACTGGGAGCTTAAAGGTTTTACAGGTACCTAACCACACCCTCTGCTGCCGCAGTGGTTCCTAACAGTTAGTAAATTGTCTGGTATTGAATCATCAGGGACAAACAAATAAATTATGATAAGAAGGTACAAGTAGGCAAAGATCAGGAAAAGGGCAATCAGAAAAAGATTCCCACTCCTAAAACAGAGGTGGGAAAAAACCCAACTAACAATCAGGCACTTATACCATGAAACGTATCGTAAGCCGAATGAGCAGCTATTTTCTCAATAGGTGGCCACTCAGTTACCTTAACTTAACTAAAACTATAAAAACACACATATGGCGCCAACAGCACATTTTTTTTAAACACCGAGACATAAAACAAAAAGAACCACCACAGAAGTATCGCCTTGGAACGATCAGTAACACAAAGTTACTGGCGGGTTTAAACCAGTTTTATAGGCGCCAAACCTCGCCCTCAGCATCTGCAGTGGTTTTGTTATACACAAATATAAACAAGAAATAAGGAAAATCATGTTAAGAAAATATACATAGGTACCAACGTAAAACATGTATAACGGAAAGCAGGGTGAGCAGCTGTTGAAGGTCAGGTGGTCACAGTGCTAGCTTTGACAGAACAAATAAATGCAGACGGCTAAGTGAACAGCCGAATGATATTCGAGTGGCCACAAAGTCATGCAACATGATAAATCAAGAACGGGGACTCACAGATACAATAATCTGCCCAGCGATTGGTATCCATCGACGCCCAACGTCACTGAAAATCGGAAGCAAAAAATAATACACCAGATGAACCTCGTTGGGTCAAGCCACAGAAAAAAGCACCGGTCCCAACCAACTAAAAGGAATAGCTTTAAGTCGGGGCAATCAAAAGGTCTGACGCACGACGCACCGGCGTGCAATTAAAGATTGGGTTAAAACCTAGGCATGAAGACTGTCGCATCACAGTTAAGTTATATCTTACACGTTTGTTACGTATAACGATTTTTCTAAACTGAAAAGAAAAATAATTTCTTTCTATAAGTTCCTTAAATTGTAATTTAAGTCACCATAAAATAAAATATAAAGGTTTGATCCTATGAAAGCAGTAAAAATATTCAAAAGGAGATAGTATGGACTATATTGTACAATTTCGGGTAATGAACCCTCATCAGTAGCCCTTTTAAAACCGGCAACGAAAGCCAGACTATTGTACTGTAATTTCGAAAATTTAAATGAGAAGTCTAAATCAAAGACACATTCTTAAACGGGGTCAAATAATTTAAAGATTGCTTAGAAGTATGTTTCTAAACGTCAGTGTTTTGAACACTCTGAAAATCTTTATTGATATCATAGGACCTAAATGAAAATATAATCTGCACTATGGATGAAGTCTGGTGTTGGTCACTCAAAGCCATCTTAAGCTTAAGATCAACTTACGACCAACTTAAGTGTCTCTTAGTGATTGTGGTGAATAACTGAAAAGGATCTTAAGTAACGGTGATAACTAAGCTGCATCGTAACTTTGCGGTCAACTGAAGTCTACCTTAGCGTCGTCTTATCTCACGAAGTGGCACATTTCGTTGCAAAAAATTACGATGGCTTAGAGTAGCTGGAATTGCAAGGGCGTAAATTTTTTGGTAGTCATCTCAAGATCATCGTAAGAATGTCGTAAGTATGGGAACTTACGATGACTTTGAGTTACTAACCCATGGTTCCGAAATGCCTCCTCGTAAAATCGTATTTAATTCAGAAATCAATTGATAGTGTCTGCGAAAATAAAAAAAAAAAAATAAAAAAAAAAAAAAACAAAAAAATAAAAAAAAATAAAAAAAAAAAAAAAAAAAACGAAAATAAAATAAAAAAAAGATTTAAAAGTTTATGATACCGATAGCCCTGCTGGAGAAGTTTTTCTCTTTTATGTCGCGCGCTGAAGTCCGTAATCTGATTGCAGAGGCTCTGGCAGAACTACTAATTTGCGAAATGTATACACAAAGAAGCACGTCGAGGAACGTCACCACCCAAAACTGTAACATTTACTATATCTAAATCACAGTCATCGCGCTAAACATAAATTTGAAAAGAAACGAATTCATTTGCAACAGAAAATATAAATCTAAAAAGAAGGATTTGGCATTGATGGTGTTGGTTTTATTCAACTATAGTTCAGATGGATATATTTGTTTGCCCATACCTTCAAAATAAGGATTGATGATGTTCAGAAGGTCATCTAGGTGCCTGGAAGTCCAATTAAAAGCCTCGATACCATCAGCCTGTTTTGTCATGGTTAAGAGAATCCAAGAAATCTCTTTCGTAGCAGTATAAAAACAAATCAGAAACGCGAAGGGTGCACTTCGTACCCATCGGAATTGAAACAATACGTCTGTATAACTTGGTACCAAATCTAATATAATTATTATCCAGAAGAAAAGTCGTCGCATGCATTCTGACAGACCCAAGTATATATCGACTTTGGTCAGAGGTAGTGAAAAAAGCCTTTCGGCCATTACATGCTAAACACAGTGAATCATAATAGATCTAAATGCCATTTTGAAGGTATACGCTTTGGTCGATATACACTTTGGTCATGTCAGAATATATGCGATGCCTTATCCTATCTCTTGGATAATATTTATATTAGATTTGGAACCAAGTTATACAGACACATTGTTGGAATTCCGATGAGTATTTATATGGGAATTTCTTTCTGATATCGCCATTTCCTGATCATTGCCTACTTGTACCTTCTTATCGAATCGAGAAGTTTTTCTTCAATCTAGAAGTTTTTCTTCAATATGTGGCAATGTTGTGTACAAAAACCGTAGGTGGACACGCTTTTTTAAGCTTTTTAATATTCAAATGGTTAACAAGAATAAAACTTGATTTTATTGATGACACATACGTCGTTTTGATAAGGGTACATGCTGATCTAATGCCTATAACACTTACAGAGATCGCGTTTCTATTGCCGTTAGCCCATAGAATGCAACAAAGAAAAAAACAACAAACAAACAAACGTCATTAAATGAGCCGCCTTGTGGGAAAACCAACAATCTGCATAGGCAAAAACAAAGACGCAGATCAGCTTCGCGGTAACCGCGAAGCTGATCAGCGCCTTTGTTTTCGCTACACGGATAGTACAGTCCCTCTTCTTCTTAAATCCAAAATTTCAAGCCTCTAGCCGTCTTCTGTGCTTGTACAGGCCGGTTTGTGTCGGACCTGTTCGGAAACCACATTGTTGGTTTTCCCACGAGGCGGCTCAAATTAAAATCAATTGTGCTCAACGTCAATATAAGGTTTGTTTTTTCGAAAGGGAAACCAAATGGTTATCTTTGCATCATGCCATATAAAATGAGCCGCGACGCCAGAAGACCGGTCTTCGGGGTTTCCGACCAGGTCTGACACAAACTGACCTGTACAGTCACAGAAGTGGGCTAGAAGCTTGAAATTTCGGATATAAGAAGAAGAGAAAATGTACTATCCGTGTAGCGAAAACAAAGGCGCTGATCAGCTTCGCGGTCACCGCGAAGCTGATCGCTTCGCGGTCACCGCGAAGCTGATCTGCGCCTTTGTTTTCGCATAGGCAAAAATCCGGTTTTCTCACGATCCGGCTCAAATATAATCAGGTTTCTTCCATTGGCGTCAGCAATATAGGACAAAAAGTCGTATTCGGCGTCCCCGTGAACAAGTTTTTAGACATGTCGGGACGGAGTCGCCACTTCCGTGTATTTATCAAAAACATAAAACACACATATTTAACTCTTCATTAGTGGTTGAAAGAAAGTTTTAAGACTGAATTTTATTGAATCATTGTCATTAATTCTCCAGTGACCCTCGTATAATATTGTGTTTTCTGTCATTGCAGATACACCATGAAGGCCGTTCTACACCTTGTGCTAATAACGTGCTGGTCGTTGTCTATAAGTCAGGCGGGAGGTTAGTACATGTGCTTTTAAGACTATTTATCTATTTAAAACTGCTTTGGGAGTATTGAAAATTTTAACACATGACATTTTTGATGCTCGCCCACTCCATATTTTGTGATAAAATTTTCATTGAAATTTAGCAAATGTTGTCCAATTTTAAACTAACTCTCTTAATTTTCTGATTATTATGGCAATTTTCTTAATGTTATACCACTTTTAAGTGAGAATAAAGGCTTGAGAACTGTTGGAAATTGTATTTTGCTAACTGCTTTGCATTTTTAGGAATGCAAGTTGCCGCAGAAAACAGGAAGTGACATCACATATTTGTTAGGGCGTCACTTCCTGTTGAAGAACCGCCTAGCAAAATGGTTGTCAGGTTAAGGATCAAATATAATAGATTTACTATTGTCTTAAATATCTTACATTTATCTGTATTATTAAAAAAGTTATGCACGGTTTAGTAGCAGTTGCGTTTTTGGTACACCCTGTACTACTCATTCAGGATGGCATCGGCAAAGCATTCCAAAAGACAAAATAAGAATCGAGGTATGTAAAGAAAAAAAAAGAAACAAAGAAATATTCCGTTTGTGACAATATTTACAAACAGCCCAGAACTATTTTGAATCATCAATCAAAATAGACGAATACTTGAGAAGAGCAAAGTGATATAATCAATTCTAATACAAGACTCATTGTAAAAGAGCAAAAGACAACCTCATTATTTACTGCGTTCTTTAATACGAAAGCTTGGTTTGAAAACAGTTGTACTGAGCATTTTGTTCAAAAGTGCGGAAGATCTAACTGTGATCTATGCAGGCATTTACTGGAGGGCAATGAATTCCAATTGGTGACTAACAAATTATTTAAAGTTAATACCAAAAAGAGCTGGGACGTTAAAATGTCATTTATTTTATACCATGTCGGGGATATGGTGACAATTCAGTACAGATGACGGCTATGTGCAGATTTTCATGGAATGCTTTCATGCAATGTCATTAAGATAAGGCCAAAAAAGTATAAGTAAGCAACGACCAGGAAAAGGCGCAATCAGAAAAAAGTTCCCAATCCAAAACCCGCGGTGGAATAAAAACCCTAAATAAACAATCAGGTACTTATATCATGAAAACACATCGAAAGCCGAATGAGCAGCTATTTTCCCAATAGGTGGCCACTCAGTTACCTAAACTTAACTTACAATATGATAACAAACATAACAGCACAAAAAACACCAAGACATTAAACAATAAGAACCGCCACAAAAGTTTCGCCTTGGAACCATCAGCAATATAAAATTACTGGCGGGCTTAAATGAATTTTACAGGTACCTAAGCTCACCCTCAGCTGCTGCAGAGGTTCACAACATTTAGTTAGTTGTTCGGTCCTCGTGGTGAATCTCTAGCTAGTCAATGAGCCATCATGGACAAACAAATAAATAAGGATAAATACCATGGTGAGTCAAAAATGAGGACTGGCAGATTGAGTAAGCTGACGACGATGGATATCTCTGGGTGCCAAATAACTTATTTACTCCGGAGCAAAAGAAAAAACACCAGTTGAACCCCGGTAGGCCACTTGCATGAAGAAATGTGATAAGAGCCTTCACATTAGAAAACCATAAATTTAGCTTCCGACCAAGATCGACACAAACCGGCCTGCATAATCACATGCTTGATATTTTGGATTTAAGAAGAAGAGGAAAGCTAAGGTGCTAATCAGCTGTGCAGTCACTGCGGTTTCTTCCTTTGACAGCCTAATGAACTTTGAAGAGGCTTATATACTTTTTTGTCGTAACCGCGGTATGGTCAATAATATGTTTAATGCTCTTAAAGAATCTCGTTTTTTTTTATTTGCTATTTTACTGCAGCTGGTGTTGTGCATGTGGCGGCCCTAAAAAGTCTCCCCGTACACCATCCATAGTGCAGATTATATTTTCCGTTTAGTCCTTTGAGATTATAATGGTTATTCTGAGAAATCAAAAATTAATTATCGATTTGGACTCATTTCTTACCAACGTTTATACAGTCCCGGTAAATAAAAAAACAACAAATTTCGCGTTTCTCGGAGGACACCAAGCTATTTTTCTCGGAGAAAGAACGGCAAATTTCTCTTTTCATTTAAATATTTCATGCAATTTGATTTCTCGGAGAAACACCGCGAAATTTAACCGCGACCGCAGATATTTACCGGTGAAAACAGGTGAGTCCAGTCAGACGTGTTCGCGGAGTTTCTCGGAGAAATATGTGCACGATTATTAAAATCGATTTAACCTTATTTTTCATAATCCTTTTGAATATTCTGATTAGAAAGAATTTTAAGATATTAAACCGATCGGTAAGTATTATTGTACGCATTTGAAACCTCCTGCAAATAGAAATTAACAGTTTGACAGGTTTTACAGGTTTTAAGTCTAACAAAGAGACATATTGTTGACTGAGAAATCATTCAATTATCTTCCTTTATTGGTTTCCGTAACAGTTGGTCAGGCATGACTTGCCTCGCATTTGACATACCAATTAAGTAGTACTTTGTTTTATCTTAATAGTCCTTTATAAATCACCTGCGACTATTTCATTTGTTGGGGAATTTTCAGTTAGCAAACATAAAAGCAGTAGGCCATAGACATGTACGAACATAATTAGTGATCATTTTGTGCATTATCGCATTCATATTGAAATAAAATTGTTTTCTTGTTCTTGTTATAGTGTCAAGCTTTGTAAAAGTGCATGTACAATAAAATGACATAATTGCATCACCTTGTCGCCTTATGAAGCATGTTATTTTTGTAAAATGTGACTGCATGAATGATCAACATGCAGCGCTCTTCATTTGACTAATCCATGCCCTATTTGAATATGCATTCCTTTTCTCCTCAACTATCCATAAATATACTTAACGCCATTTATCCCAAATATGTTTGGTGGACCACGCTAGATCACAACGGAAAAAAATAAACGAGTTTTAAATTCCAACTCTATGGAGAAATTGCATGTTTAAATATCAGAACCGAAAACAAATATAAAATGATAAGACTGCGATTACGAAAGCTAATTTGCGCTAAAACGTGATGGTTGCATAGAAAGCAGAAATGGAAACACTCATTTTACCCCAAAACAGATGCATGGATTTTTGATTTGGTGTCGGTTTTATACATTACCGGGACGGTCTATAAATCTATGCATGGATATGAATAGAAAAATCACGGTGGAATGTCTGCGTAACGTCATAGTACACAGCCACAGTTTCATCGCTGAATGGAACAATATCAAAGTTTGGGATGTCCTGCCATTCAAAATGGGCTACATGCAATACTGATACAGCAACCAGTGCAACAGCCATCATCCTGAAAAGTGAAGAATATGAATCTGCCCTCGCTGCAGCACAACATTCGTATTAGCAAACTCATCTCTTACAAAAACTACCGAAACAGCAACCGATACGCTTTGAACTGAAGACACATGCATATTTGGTACATCAAAATTAATATCTCGATGTCGTATTGAAACAAGAATGATGATGGTAAATGACGACAAAATAGTGATGTATTCGTAAAAATCATGAAAACTAAATACGTAAATGGCATTGCCCAAAATTCATGTACATGTAAATGAAAGTTTATATGTTTCAGCCTCTTACTTTGATGCACTGTACGAAATATTTAAACAGTGTGTTCTATATCTGTTGCACATAATGCTGTTTACTTGTCTAATAATGTCATTGAGATTTATAGAAGGTGCGAAATCAAACTTTAAGACAGTTAAAATTTTCTCGACTGAATATACATGTACATGTACAAAAACCAACTTCTGCACACAAAATAACATACATGACAATGAAAAAGCATTTACGATCTGTCTACTGTCAAACTGATTGTCAATCTCTAGTCGTAATGACCAAAGCACTCTTTGTTTCAAAGTACATGTATATATGCAACTTTACGGTATCGAATGCTTTAGAAATCTAGAAATGGATGAAATAAGTTCCTTTGAAAGCGTTGCTGCTAATTGTCTCTATGAGGTTATAAAGAAATGGTGTCATATATCTTTCAACTTTGATTCATAATGGTACAAATGCATGTTCGTCCATAACAAGAGGACCAGTGGTCCTGTAAACGCTCACCTGAGAACTGGGATATGCAGCCTAAGCTGAGCTTGCCGTAAAATAGGTCACGGCCATCCCAGGCTCATGATTTATACAAACTTTGTAGAGCCGAGTGTATTTATTGATGCTTCAGACCCAGTTTCAAAATCAAAGGCCTTCTGGGTCTGAAGAAGAAGATCTATAATGGTTTTTGCTATTTATAACCATGGTGGCCATCTTGGTTATATAACCTGTACCATTTATATTAACTTTCACTCGCCTTTTCTGATCATGCTCCACATAAAGGTTTGGCTTTGATTGGCCAAGTGGTTGCAGAGAAGAAGATCTTTGAATATTATGGTCAATTACATGTATATAGCCAAGTGGCGGGGGCAGACAACCCCCCTAAGGACATTTTTTCCATAACCATAAATCTTCTGCCCATTTGCACATTCCCAGCAAATTTCCTCCCATTTAATTACATTTTACTAACTTTCCCCATTCAAATGAATGGACAACCTATGTTGGCCTTGCCATAATAAAGGACAAGGTCATCCCAAGGTCATGATTTATATAAACTTTGTAGAGCTCCTCTCCCTGATGCTTCATGCCAAGTTTCAAAATCATAGGCCTTCTGGTTCTGGAGAAGAAGATTTTTTTGCTATTTATAGCCATGGTGGCCATCTTGGTCATGTGACCTTGACCATTTATATAAACTTTCATTCTCCCTTCCTAAGAACACTCAATAAGACATTTGGCTTTGATTGGCCAAGCAGTTTCAGAGAAAAAGATCTTTGAATATTATGGTAATATATATATATATATGTTTATTGCCCCGGGGTGGGGGCAGGCCTGCCCCTGGGGTCCTTTTTTCAGAATCATAAATATTCAGTCCATTAGCCCATTTCCATAAAGTTGTTCCTGTCAAAAGACATTTTGACAATTTTCCCCATTCAAATGCATGGTAGACCTATGTTGACCTTGCCGTAAAATAGGTCAAGGTCATCCCAGGGTCATGATTTATATGAACGTTGCAGAGCTCTTCCCCCTGATGCTTCATGCCAAGTTTCAAAATTATAGGGCTTCTGGTTCTGGAGAAGAAGATTTTTAAAAGTTTTTGCTATTTATAGCCATGGCGGCCATCTTGGTCATGTGACATTGACTATTTATATTAACTTTCATTCCCCCATCCTAAAGAGACTACATAAAAATTTGGCTTTGATTGGTTGAGCGGTTACTAAGAAAATTAAGTTTAACATTTAATTTGTGAATTACCTTTGGCCAAGATCAAGAAATGACCTTGACCTTTAATACTCACATAACTTCATTAGCTCAACATGTTGTCTGTATCTACCAACTTTCATGTCACGGGCTACAAAACTTCCTGAAAAATTCAATGTTTTCACTTTTTTCCATTGTAACCAAAATTGACCTTGCCGTAAAATAGGTCAAGGTCAACCCAAGGTCATGATTTATATAAACTATGATAGGCGAGAGTCCCCGATACTACACACCAAGTTTCATTGAAATCGGTCCACCGGTTCCAGAGAAGAAGATTTTTTATGGTTTTTACCTTATATGGGCATGGCCGCCATCTTGGTCATGTGACCTGGATCATTTATATAAACTTTTTTCCCCCTTTCTAAGGATGCTCCACATGAAGTTTGGCTTTGATTTGCCCGGTGGTTTCAGATCTTTGAAATTGTGGACGGACGACGACGGACGGACGCCGGAGCATGGCCATCCTATAAGCTCACCTTGTGAGCCTTCGGCTCAGGTGAGCTAAAAATGCTTGTACATGTACATTCATGTTTACGTGATGTACATTGCCCGTCAGTTGGGAAGACTTCATGACAGTGTTCGCTCCAGGGTCTGTATTTGTACTTGCTTGATTTTAAATTACACTGTACGCCACTGTATTATTCACATGTCGCGAAGGAGCAACAGCTTCATTTTTATAGGAGAATGCGACACACAAGAACATATGTATGATAAAACACACGTCTTGGTGATTCGGTCTCAATACCATTGTTACCATGTCACGTAACTAACGTCGCGACGCTAACGTCACGACGTTACTTTAATTGACAGTTATTATAAATAAACAAATACTTAAGCAAAGTAACCAAAATTGTGAGAAAGAAACATAAGAATCAATCATAATAGCATCGTGGAAAATCCACGACAACCATTAGGTCATCAGTCATCGGTGATTTCTGTAGATCTGCTTGGCGACGGGGCACCAATTTAGGCGATACAACAAGTTAAGAAGTTTTAATGCACATTCTTTCCTCCTACATGTAGCATCGATATAATACCAGTATGCATGTACAGATGACCATATTATTTGCGATTTATATTGAACCATAATCTCAATAATTGATTAGGGCTACGTTAACAGCTTACCAAGTTATGCTGACTGAGGTACGAACATTTAGTCAGACTGGCCGCGGTGGTCTTATAGATAGTGATTTCTTTTTGCAATGAAGAGTTTGCGATTTCGATCTCCGGCCGGTATATACATGTATCTGTCATGCTGATGACTTATGTTTATCCTGGCACAATTAAAGCAAATCGCCTGTTAAAACTCGTTGATATTGTACAAAATAATATACATTTGATCAAACCTCATTAAACTAATTCATGCATTCAATTAAAACACTACTGATTATCCATATCTTCACTTGAAAAGAGGTATTTCATTCTTTATCGCTAATCCCTCATGACCATCCGCAAGTTGCATACTTGTAAATACTAGAGAAGTTTATCTATTTTATATTAAATCAAATTATTATGCGTTTTTATTTTGAAATTTCTCCGAGAAACTCCGCGAAAAGAGACTTTGATCGATAAATCCAGGTAATTACCTTTCTCGGAGAAACACCGTGAAATTTCACCGAGAAACACCGAGGAATTTTGCGCAGTTGTTTTTGTCTACCTTTCTTATTTCGCGGTATTTTCCCGAGAAATAAAAATTTCGCGTTTGTCATGGTTGCGAAGAAACGCGAAATATGTTTTTTGTTTCTTATCCGGGAGTGTATATTTGGCTATGTTTGGCTAATGCTAGTTTTTGTATCGACTAGCCTGTTGAAAGTTGAAGAATTACAGTACGAAATATATCTTTGGCTCCATGTGCCTAATCTAGAGCGTCAATGAAGAGGCTAATGTGGTCGAATATGGCCCATCCCTTTGCCCATTAATATGCTCACTTCTCTCAAGGGATCACAGTTTATGTTTATTTAAGTAATCATTGTTTTTGAAACCTGTATTTTCTGCTTATGGATGGGTTTTAATATTGATATTTTAGATTTAGTTTTCCATTAAGGTTGCTTCTTTTAATCAACTTTAATTTTATCTTCTGAATTGTTCAATGCACCTCACTTTATTCTGATTTCTTTCAGCGACTTGTCAAATAGGAAACCTGGCCCGCGCTAACAAAGCACCTAACCAAGAAGAGATAAACGCTAATGAGAATGTCATATATACATGTCATACCGGATACATGTTCACCGCTTGGCAAGTAATTTCATGCAGTTCAACTACCGCTATAATTAGTGGATCTCCAATCTGTCAAAGTGAGTACTATTTCATTTCAAAAACACACCAAATAAGTTTACCCATGCTTCGTCGTCTGTCGTAGTTGTCGTAGGCGTTGTTGTCCACAATGTTGAAACGTCTTTTCCTCTGAAACCGCTGGGCCAATCAAATCCAAACTTTATGTGGAGCATCCTTAGCAAAGGGGAATGAAAGTTAGTATAAATGGTTAAGGTCACAGTATAAATGGTCAAGGTCACAAGAACATGATGTCCGACATGGCTATAAATACCAAACACCTTAAAATATCTTCTTCTCCAGAACCAGAAGTCCTATGATTTTGAAACTTGGTATGAAGCATCAGGCAATTGAGCTTTATCAATTTAGTATAAATCACGAATCTGAGATGACATTGGTCTCTAGTGAACATAGGTAGCCCATGCTTTTAAATGGGAAAATTATTAAAATGAGATTTGAAGGGCAAACCTTGCAAAAATGGGCCAATGGATAGAATATTTATTTGCATGTTTATTAAAACAGTTTGTCCCCTGGGGGTTGTTTGCCCCTGCCCAAGGTATACATAAATGTATATGACCATAATATTCAAACATCTTTTCTGAAACCACCTATCCAATCAAAGCCAAAATTTACTAGGAGCATCTTTAGGAACGTGGAATGAAAATTTGTATAAATGGTCAAGGTTACATGACCAAGATTGCCGCAATGGCTATAAATAGCAAAAACAAAAACACACACACACACACATACACACACACACACAAAAGATTTCAAATCATCTTCTCCAGAATCAGAAGGCCTATGATTTTGAAACTTGGAATTAGATAGCAGAGCTCTATAAATTTCGTATACATCATCACCCTGTGATGACCTATTTTCATGAAAAATGTTGGTTCCCAGGGGTTTGTCTGCCTCTGCCCCGGGGCTATATACATGTATTTGACTATAATATTCAAACTTGCAGGAAATAGGTGAGTGAACTGGAGATTTAAAATTCTAAAAAGAATTTGGACCCCATGGGTGGGTCTGCCCCTGCCACGAGGCAGTATAGTATATCAATCGTCGTTGTCGTTGTTGTGCACAATTTTCAACCATCTTTGGCCAAACTAAGCCAAATTTCTTATGGAGTATCTTTAGGAATGGGAAACAAAAGTTTGTATGAATGGTCCAGCTCACTTGCCCAAGATTGCCACCATGCCAGTATACGGTAAAATTCTTAAAACGTTTTTTCCCTAGAACCGGTGGACCTTTTTCAACGGAATTTAATATGTAGCACCAGTGACCCTGGCCCATCATAATTTGTATAAATCATTACTTTCGGATGTCCTTCTTATTTTACGGCAAGGTAAATTGTGATCACACAGGCTTTTCAATGCAAAAAAGTGAAAACACTGGATTTTTCAGGAAGTTTTATAGCCTGTGATCTGAAAGTTTATAGATATATACAACATATTGAGCTTATTAGGTTAAGTATATAGAAACCAATTAACCCATCAAAGCCAAATTTTATATGTAGCATCTTTAGGAAGGGGGAGCGAAAGTTTATATAAATAGTCTTGGTCACACGACCAAGATGACTGCCATGCCAATATATGGTAAAAACCTTTACAAACTTCTTCTCTGGAATCGGTGGACCGATTTCAACGAAAATTGGAATGTAGTATCAGTGACTCTTGCTCATCATATTTTATATAAATCATGACCTTGGGATGACCTTGGCTTGTTTTACAGGAAAGTTTATTGGATTTTTCAGAACGTTGTGTAGCTTGTGACCTGAAAGTTGATAGATACAGAGCATATTGAGCTAATGAAGTTTTATGAGCATTCGAGGTCGAGGTCATTTCTTTACCTTGGTCAAAGGTCATTTATTAAATGAAAAAAAAAATTCTAGGAAACTTGACCAATCAAAGCCTAATTGTATATGTAGTATCCTTAGGATAGGATAATTTATAAAAATGGTCCAGGTCACATTACCAAAATGACCGCCATGTCCATATATGGTAAACCCCATAACAGAATCTCTGAACCCAGTGAACCGATTTCAATCAATCTTGGTATGTAACATGGGGGATTCTGGTCCATCATAATACTGTATTAAACTTTTTTAATTTTCGCGGATTGAAAGACAATGATTAACATTTTCAGCTCACTTGAGCCGTTAGGCTCACAAGGTGAGCTTATAGATTGGCCATGATCCGGCGTCCGTCCGTCCGTCCACAATTTCAAAGATCTTCTCCTCTGAAACCGCTTAGCCAATCAAAGCCAAATTTTATATGAAACATCTATAGGAAGGAGGAACCAATGTGTATATAAGTAATCCAGGTCACATGACCAAGATGACCGCCACGCCCATATATGGTAAAAAACCTTTAAAATCTTCTCCAGAACCGGTGTACCGATTTTAACGAAACTTGGCATGAAGTATGGATGACTGTATATATATATCACGACCCTGTGATGGCACTGACCTATATAACGGCAAGGTCAACATAGGTCGCCAATGCATTTGAATGGGGAAAACTTTTAAAATGTCATTTAAAGTGTCTTGCAGGAAATGGGCAGTAAGACTAAATATTAATGATTCTGAAAATAATGGACCCCAGGGGCGCATATGCCCCGACCCGGGACAATATGCATGTATATCTCCATAATATTTAAACATCATCTCCTCTGAAACCACATGGCCAATCAAAGCCAAATTTTATGTGCATTTGGCCAGTTGAAACCTCCTTTTAAAAATTGAAACCCCGGTTTGAAAAATTAATGTGCACTTTGAGTTTTAAACCAGGGTTTAAAGTTTGAAATTTTCAAACCCGGGTTTGAAGTTCAAACCTAGGTTTGAAAAGTTAATATGCACTTGGCTTGCCATACCAGGTCATATGACCAAGATGGCCGCCATGCCCATATATGGTAAAAT
Source organism: Rugalucina vietnamica (assembly GCA_964017185.1). NCBI lineage: Eukaryota > Metazoa > Mollusca > Bivalvia > Lucinida > Lucinidae > Rugalucina > Rugalucina vietnamica. The sequence goes on from OZ024879.1 coordinate 19,939,724, forward strand.
CCCTTCAAAAATCTTCTTCTCCGGAACCGGTAGACTGATTTCAACGAAACTTGGCATGAAGTATTTCAAGTACTACAATGTATGTACTACAATGTATATATAAATCATGACCCTGTGATGACCTTAACCTATTTTACGGCAAGGTCAACATAGGTCACCAATGTATTTGAATGGGAAAATCTTTGAAAATGTCATTTAAAGTGAAAGTCTTGCAGGAAATGGGCAGTAGGACTGAATATTAATGATTCTGAAAAAAATTGGACCCCAGGAGCTCATATGCGCCCACCACTGGGCAGTATACATGTATATTTCCAAATTATTGAAACATCTTCGTCTCTGAAGCCACTCGGCCAATCAAAGCCAAATTTTATGTGAAGCATCTATAGGATGGGGTAACCAATGTGTATATAAATATTCCAGGTCATATGACCAAGATGACCGCCATGCCCATTTATGGTAAAAACCCTTAAAATCTTCTTCTCCAGAACTGGTAGACTGATTTCAACAAAACTGGGCATGTAGCAGCAGTGACCCAAGTACTTCAATGTATATATGAATTATGACCCTGGGATGACCTTGATGTATTTTACAAGGTCAACATAGGTCGCTCATGCATTTGAATGAAAAAAAAAAAACTGTTAAAATCTCATTTGAAGGTGAAAGCTAGCAGTAAATGGTAAAATCCCTTCAAAAATCTTCCTCTCCGGAACCGGTGAAACTGGGAAAACTTTTTTTTTAAGGAAATGGGCAGTAAGACAGAATATTAATAATTATAATTCTGAAAACATTTGGTCTCAAGGGGTTAGTCTGCCCCCACCCCGGGGTAATATGCATGTATGTTACAAAAAACCTTCTTAGATCTCCTTCTCTGAAACCACTTGGCCAGTCAAAGCCAAACTTTACTTGAAGCATTTAAGGAAGCGGAAATCAATGTGTATGTTAATAATCCAGGTCACATGACCGGGATGGCCGCCTTGCCCATACAAGGTAAAAACCCTTCAAAAATCTTCTTCTCCGGAACTGCTAAACCTATTGCAGTTAAAAAAGACATGTAGCAACTGGGACTTGGGTACTACAATGTGATGACAAATTTGAAGGCAATGTCAACGTAGGTCACATATTGCAGAAAAATTTCATTGAATAAAAAATCAATTGAAATGGGCAAATGGACAGAATATGTATGATTTTTAAAAACGAAATTGACCCTAGGGGTTATTCTGACCATGCACTGGGGCTAAATACATGTATATGAATATTATAGTCAAACAAATTTATTGGTTTATATCTCAGATCTCAGGTGAGAGTTTACAGGACCATTGGTCCTCTGGTTGCGATATGTCATGCTCTGGCGAAAATGAAGTATGTCTTTGGGCGTGTAACGTCACTCTCGATTATTAATTGGATTTGGCCGCCTCATATGAGATGAATCACCAAAGCGTGGGAGAAAATATTTTTCAACAAAAGGAAACAATTATAAAAGGATTTGTCAAACATACCGATGATAGTCATTGTTGACATTGTTTCTAAATAAAACTGCGAATTTAAATGTGAAAAGAAAACAAAGTTTTTAAATAAGTTTTAGCTGCGGAATTTATCTATTTTTCAATTTTTATGGACTAAAATCTTACTTGTAATTTTCGAAATATGAACATTAACTATTTTATGAAATTTCTGATTTCTGTTTATTACCAAAAATAGTGACAATATATATCAACAGTTCCGCCCCGATTTAATTTCGCGATTTTGACAGCCTCACAAAATCGCGAAAATAAACCGCTGCTGAAAAAGAACTATTTTACAACAAATCATGACCTTGGGTTGACCTTGACCTATTTTGAGCAAGGTCAAATGTTTAATAACTTTTTAACTGGAAGAAAGAGGAAACATTGGATATTCCAGATAGTTGTGTTGCCTGTTACCTGAAAATTGGTAGATGCAGACAGTTTGTAGTGTTCATAATTATGTGAGTGTTCGAGGTCGTGTCTTTTTATCTTGACCAACATAACCATAGCAAAAGTTCATTACGGTTATATCTAAAATTTGGGAGTAATGCCGTTTTCATTACATTGACTGTCTTGGTGTTAAATAAATTCAAATATAGCAGTGAACGTGATAATTTGTAATGTCTGCCTTATCTCAGAGTTTGAAAAGAAAATGAAAGAAAAAGTAAAATTAACTACGAACCAGAGAGAGAGAGGGAAAGATAGAGAGTACAAATGAAATACCGAGTATACATTGAGCTCTTGATACATAAAAACTGTTTAACTCATTAAGCTATTGTCAGTGTTTTATTTCATTCAATCATTTACGTACATGTATTAACTACAGAATAAATCAGCCCTTACTTCCATTTAGTGCAAAACTGTGCGATTGTCTCCTACTCTTATGGGCGTCAAAACATCTACACATGTTTGAAAGACCCGATGAGGAAGCCTATATTAACTGTATATCGACGATGTAACAACGACGGTACATTAACAGGATGGTTACCGAGATGTGTCCGTAAGTATTTCTCCCGGCCGGCGTTTAAAGTGATATTCTGTCCTTAAACGACTTTGTTTCTTCAAAAGGGTCGATTTTATGGGCGAGTAATATACACACTAGATTGAGGGACTTTCTTTTATTTTCAAGTCTACAGAAACAAGGCATCCATCTTGGCATGAACGTGTAGATCCTTCAGATTAAAAACGATCTATTTATCTATTAAAACACTTAATTGTCGAACAGGTGTCCACACGGAAATCATTACAGACATAAGCACTGATATCAAAGGTTTATATTATTATTATGGACTTTAATACAGAATTTGGCATTAAGTTTTCATCTCACTTAAAAAGACAAAGGCTAACGTGGTGAGCTTTTATAGTATACACAGGATCCCTAGTCCGTCTGTCGATCGTCCATCCGATGCCTTCCTTCGCCATTTTAAAGAAGAGTTTTTTTTTTAATCGTGTGGCCCAACCTTGAACATAATTTATGTTAACCATCATTCGATTGGGTTGGGGGATCAATTACATAAGGTATTACTGTGACAGATGGTTTTACAATGTGGGTTCGATGGCAAATAAAAATGTACAAGTAGGAAACGATCAGGAAAAGGTGCAATCAGAAAAAGATTCCCACACCAAAAGCCGAGGCAGGAAAACCAAACTAACAATAACTTATTATAATGTACTTATACCATGAAAACATTTCGTTAGCCGAAAGAGCAGCTATTTTCCAAATAGGTGGCCACTCATTTACCTAAACGTAACTAAAAATATGATAACATACATAAGGCGCCAACAGCACAAAAATTAAACACCAAGACATAAAACAATAAGAACCACCACATAAGTATCGCCTTGGGACGGTCAGTAATATAAAATTACAGGCGGGCTTAAACCGGTTTTACAGGTACCTTACCTCACCCTCAGCTTCTGCAGTGGTTCAAAACATTTAGTTGTTCGGTTCTCGTGGTGATTCTCTAACTAGTCAATGAATCATCATAGACAAACAAATAAATCATGATAAATTATATGATGAATCAAAAACGAGGACTCACAGATTGAGTAGGCTGCCCGACGATGGAGATCCCTGGGCGCCCAATAACTTACTAACTCCGGAGCAAAAGAAAAACACCAGTTGAACCCCGGTGGGCCAAGCAACAAACAAGAAGCTCCGGCCCCAACCAACTAAAATGAATAGCTTTACGTCGGGGCCATCAAAGAGTCTGACGCCCTACCCACCGGCATGCAATTAAAGAAGGCAGCATAGTTATCAACCGTGATTGGGTAAAAAACTAAGCATGCAGACTGTCGCATAACATTTAAGTTATAACCTATACGTCTGTTACGCGTAATGATTTTCTGAATTGAAAAGTAAAATCATTCCTTCCTATAAGTTTCTTAAATTTGTAAACCAAGTCACCATAAAATTCTTGTTCCGATAGGCCCTCGCGTAAAAGGGTCTTTAGCCCAACTTTAAATTTGGAAATCAGTTCAAAGTGTCTGCGATAAAATTTAGAAAAGGTTTTCCGAAGTTTATGAAACCGATAGCCCTGCTGAAGAAGTTTGGCTGTTAAACATTTATTTCGCGCATTGAAGTCCTCAACATGATTGCAGACTCCAGCAAACCTAATAAGTTACGAAATTTATACGAGGAACGTCACCATTCAAAAAACGGAAAGTTTACTATAACAACATCGCGTTTATCATAAATTTTAGAAGAAACGAATCCATTTGCAATAGAAGGATGTAAGTCTAAAATGGGGTTTCGGTATCTGTGTTGTTTGCTTTATTCAACTGTAACTCAGGTGGATAAATTTGATTGACCATGCCTTTAAAATAAGGAGTGTCAATGTTCAAAAGGTCATCGAGGTACCTAGAAGTCGAATAAAAAGCCTCGATAACATCAGCTTGATACTCATGGTTAAGAGAATCCATGTATTCTCTTTCGTAGCAGTATAAAAATAGATCAGCAATGAGAGAGGCGCAATTAGTACCCATCTGGATTCCAATTTTTTTGTATCACTTGGTTCCTAATCTCCAATAGACTAACACTGTGAAAAAATCTTCTCTAAAACTACAAGGCCTGAACTTTTATATTTCGTTTATTTCTATTTTAAGCAATGTCTTTTATGAAACCGCTAATCACGATTCGTTGTTCATATGGGCTAAGCCTTGTTCGCGTCAGAATCTGTCATAGACTTATATTGAGAAACCTGTGTATAATTCTTTGAAACCATAATGCTCGTCAAAATCTGCCTCACATTTTTAAATGGGAAAACGTAAAATCATTCTTCCCTGAAACCACAAAGCCAAAAGATTTTATCCCAATAATTTATGTCCCGGACAAGTAGAAAAATGCGACAATTTTGGCAAGTTTCCCTAAACGTCCTCCTTTATAAACAATGTTTATTTTTTTATATTTGTGAACCGATTAATGAGGTCAGTGCGCTAAAGTAATAAAAAAGTGAAGGTGATGATACTTTTCTATGTGATAATACTTTTTTATGTATTCTTGTTGTTGGTGAAATCAATGAATTTCGTATTTAATCATATGAGATGCATATAGAGCTTTGGAAAGTTTACACCTGCGGTGTTTCGTTTGACACACAGTGTCAATTCTGCCAACCAAGGTCGTGAGTCCAAACATGCCAAACTCTGATGAGCGTCATAATCTACCCTATGATAACTACTGAAACAACACAAACATAAGAACGCCCATCTTTCGCCAGAACGGCTCTTCTTTAGGTCCTTTGAGATCAGTAAAGATATTCAGAGTGTTCAAAACACTTACGTTTAGAAACGTACTTCTGTAACACGTTACAGACGTATAGGTTATAACGTGAATGTTATGCGACAGTCTGCATGCTTAGTTTTTAACCAAATCATGGTTGATAACTATGCTGCCTTCTTTAATTGCACGCCGGTGGGTCGGGCGTCAGACTCTATGATGGCCCCGACTTAAAGCTATTCATTTTAGTTGGTTGGGGCCGGAGCTTCTTGTTTGTTGCTTGGCCCACCGGGGTCCAACTGGTGTTTTTCTTTTGCTCCGGAGTTAGTAGGTTATTCGGCGCTCAGGGATCTCCATCGTCGGGCAGCTTACTCAATCTGTGAGTCCTTGTTTTTGATTCATCAGGATGTTTATCATGATTTATTTGTTTGTTCTTGATGATTCATTGACTAGTTAGAGATTCGCCACGAGGACCGAAGAACTTACTAAATATTATGAACCACTGCAGAAGCTGAGGGTGAGGTTAGGATCCTGTAAAACCGGTTTAAGCCCGCCAGTAACTTTGTGTTACTGATCGTTCCAAGGCGATAATTCTGTGGTGGCTCTTTTTGTTTTTTGTCTTGGTGTTTAAAATTTTTTTTTGCTGTTGGCGCCTTATGTGTGTTTTCATATTTTTAATTAAGTTAAGGTAACTTAGTGGCCACCTATTGGGAAAATAGCTGCTCATTCGGCTTACGATATGTTTCATGGTATAAGTGCCTGGTTGTTAGTTTCGTTTTTTCCCACCTCGGTTTTTGGAGTGGGAATCTCTTTCTGATTGCGCCTTTTCCTGATCTTTGCCTACTTGTACCTTTCTAAGCACTATTTTTATTGTTTGACCCCGTTTAGGAATATGTCTTTGATTTAGACTTCTCGTATAAATTCTCGAAATTGCAGAACAATAATCTTGCGTTCGTTGCCGGTTTGAAAAGGGCTACTGATAAGGGTTCATTACCCGAAATTGCGCAATATAGTCCAAACTATCTCCCTTTGAATGTTTTAACTGCTTCCAAAGGATCAAACTTTTTTTTTTGTTATTACTGCAGCTGGTGTTGTGCCGTGTGGCGGTCCTAAAACGTCTCCCCGTACATCATCCATAGTGCAAATTATATTTTTCTTTCGGTCCTTTGAGATCAGTAAAGATATTTAGAGTGTTCAAAACAATTACGTTTAAAAACGTACTTTTGAGCAATATTTTATTGTTTGACCCCGTTTAGGAATATGTCTTTGATTTAGACTTCGCGTATAAATGCTCGAAATTGCAGCACAATAGTTTGGTGTTCGTTGCCGGTTTAAAAAGGGCTACTGATGAGGGTTCATTACCCGAAATTGCGCAATATAGTTCATACTATCTCCCTTTGAATGTTTTTACTGCTTGCAAAGGATCAAAAAAAAGTACAAGTAGGCAAAGATCAGGAAAAGGCGCAATCAGAAAAAGACTCCCACTCCAAAAACCAAGGTGGGAAAAAACCAAACTAACAATTAGGCACCATTACCATGAAAACATCTCGTAAGCCGAATGAGCAGCTATTTTCCCAATAGGTGGCCACTCAGTTACCTTAACTTAACTAAAAATATGCAAACATACATAAGGCGCCAACAGCACAAAAATATTTTAAACACCAAGACATAAAACAAAAAGAACCACCACAGAAGTATCGACTTGGAACGATCAGTAACACAAAGTTACTGGCGGGTTTAAATCGATTTTACACGGCCGTAACCTCACCCTCAGCTTCCGCAGTGGTTCATAACATTTAGTTAGTTCTTCGGTCCTCGTGGTGAATCTCTAACTAGTAAGTGAATCATCAAGAACAAACAAATAAATCATGATAAACATCCTGATGAATCAAAAACCAGGACTCACAGATTCAGTAAGCTGCCCGACGATGGAGATCCCTGGGCGCCAAATAACTTACTAACTCCAGAGCTAAAGAAAAACATCAGTTGCACCCCGGTGAGCCAAGCAACAGACAAGAAGCTCCGGCCCCAACCAACTAAAATGAATAGCTTTAAGTCGGGACCATCATAGAGTCTGACGCCCGACCCACCGGCGTGCAATTAAAGAAGGCAGCATAGTTATCAACCGTGATTGGGTTAAAAACTAAGCATGCAGACTGTCGCATAACATTCAAGTTATAACCTATACGTCTGTAACGTGTTATGATTTTTCTAAACTGAAAAGAAAAATCATTACTTTCTATAAGTTTCTTAAATTTGATTTTCAAACCTTTATATTTTTTCTTCAGTGCAAACCGCCATTGCACATTGCACACTGTTTCTTAGTAACAAACGGCCTTGACGCGTTGTGAGCTTAACGTCACTTGTACTGCATATGACACCACAGTTCATTTTTAATTCAAAATGCATTATTATCATTATCATTATTAGTATTATAACAGCAGCCGTTCAGTCTCATGTAGTATACTTCCAGTACAAAGTATTTCATTCGATTTTACTGTCCCGCGTCATGTGACATGTGAAGTCATTTCTTTATTCGCATATTTGTCTTCTCTTGTGCCTTGAACTTTCTTCTTTTATATTATGAAGCAGTGAGTCCAACAGTTTTTGGTTTTATTCTGGTAATTAATGTTTCTTTCATAAATGCTGCTAACTATGTCACATGTACATTTCTGTATATATTACTTATTATCTATGAAGATAATAACTTGTTATCTAATACAAATAAATCCATGTATGTCAGGTTTAGAATGCTACTATGTACCTTTGCCTGGTCAAAATGTCGTGCGAGTACCTGATGAGTACGCGGTATACTATCAAACCAGTGTGACCTACACATGTCATGGCGGTTTCCAGTATCCAAATGGAGAAACAACTATGGTCATGATATGTGAAGCTGATGGAAAGATGTCTGGAACAGCCGAGGATTGTGCCGGTATTTATTGTGTTATAACATGTATTTAAACTGTGGCACAAGTAATGCACAATCATTTGGAGAGTTATTTAATAATGTTTTTGTTCATCTTGTTTCCAGGGAGTGTCATTACCCATTATGAAAACTTGCCCATGCAACATCAAGAGATTTTTATAACTGTTTATATAAGAAATTTTATTACAAATTATATATTAGTTTACCTGAGCCGAAGGTTCACAGGCGAGCTTACACGATAGACAGGAACCCGGCGTCCGTCCTTCCGTCATCCGTCCACCGTTTTCAAAGATCTTCTCCGAAACTTTTTGGCCAATCAAAGTCAAATTTATTAGGAAGCATCTATAGAAAATAGGGAATAAATGTGTTATAAAATCCTAGTCACAAGACCAAGATGCTTACCTTGCCCAAACAAGGTAAAAACCCTTTAAAATCTTTTCCAGAAATGTTGAATCTATTGCAGTGAAACTTGAAATGTAACAATTGAGTTTAGGATACTACTACTGGTAAGCCGTGATTACACAGACCTTGCGACCGACTCGCGACCGCTTCGCGACTAGAATTGTTTTAGAAAAAGGTTGTACAGGTCACAGCAAGGTTTTCTGGAAGTCGCCGACCGGTCGCAATCGGAAATCAGTCGCGAGCAGTCTTTTGAACATGTTCAAACATTCGATCGCGACGCATTTATGGCGTACCGATCGCTGACCAATCGCCGACTGGTCGACGACCTTTTGGAGACTTCAATCTACCGGCGAGTCATCGCCAACTGGTCGCCGACTAATCGGCAATCTGTCGGCGACGAGGTTAGTTTTCACGTCGTCACTTTAACTTAATGTGAACAGTGAAAAATACGGTATTGACGATGACGTTTATTACATAATTTCGATGCACACCACTTATTCACTAATAAGAAACAGTTTAAATAGATTAAATGATCCTCAAAATTACACTTGCCTTCTTTTAGCCGGTCAAATAGGATGGTACTGTACTCATAATTTGCCCTTTGAAACTAAAACTGACGTTTCGAAAGGGGTTGGTCACTACCAGCTATGCATTTTCGTAATGTTTAGCGCTAGGCGTCTTCGCAAATTAGCTTTTAACTATGAATATATAAACGAAACTCCGTTTTTAGTTGCATTAGTTTATCAGTAATACTACGTCGGTCTGAAGATAAGCAATTGGTACAAAAGCTGGGTGGCGTGTTTCTGACGTCACACAGGCCGGAATAACCATCCTCGAAAAGTTGGGGATCGCAGGAAGACTATGGTCGTTAATTATATCGCAGCTTACACTGTCGGAAACGAGCTCCGTATAAGCTATCAATTGTGTACACGACGAAAACGCCGCAGGCTAAATTAATAGTTCGGCCAGAACCTATGTTCGGAAAATGTGTGGTGCGGTTTGCATAGTTACGTTATCCTAGACCCTTCCTCTATCATATGTAGCATACATTCTTGACCCTATAGCTGTTAAAAATTCAATAGCCTTAATCTGGTCGCAGAGAACACTTTTAAAACGTTATTGTAGCGAAGTTTTCTAAATCTACACAAAGGCCTAAGTATGCCGCCGGGTGACAGGAAATTAATACCTTTATTGAGACAGGTAATATAGGTAGAGATGTGCTACTGTGCAGCTAATGCCATGTCTATTGTCTTATTGATAATCCCCAAGACATTACCTGTTTGAATAAAGTGCCATAAAGTTGATCACAGGTATGGGCATAGGTATTTATGGTTTTCTATTTTACAAGCGAGCATATATCAGTCATTCCACAGGTAGAAGCCACGGCCAATCAAATTGATTATTGGATTTTTAGGTGCTGTTGGAGATGTTAACCCTTCGCCGACATGTCGCCGACAAGTGGCCGATCGATTATGCCTACTGGTCGCCAATTGCTCTCCGACTGGTCGGCGATTGTAAAGTTTGGCGAAAATGTGTATAAAATAGAGCGTTTCCCCGTACATTCATTTAATGCTCTCTTTTTTCCAATCCTCGGGGATTGCTTGCAATCTGTTTGTATTTCCAATCTATAACTTCTAACTAATTTTCTGAACCACTGCAGAAGCTGAGGGTGAGGTTAGGTACCTGTAAAATCGATTTAAGCTCGCCAGTGATTTTATATTACTGATAGTTCCAAGACGATTCTTCTGTGGTAATTCTTATTATTTTATGTCTTGGTGTTTAAAATTTTGTGCTGTTTGCACCTTATGTATGCTTTCATATTTTTCGTTAAGTTTAGGTAACTGAGTAGCCAAATATTGGGAAAATAGCTGCTCATTCGGCTTACGATATGTTTTCATGGTATAAGTACCTGATTAATTATTTAGTTGTTTTTCCACCTCGGTTTTTGGAGTTGGAATCTCTTTCTGATTGCGATTTTTCCTGATCGTTGTTCACTTGAACCTTCTTTTAAATAAGTTTTTGATCTGATGGGTCAGATCACGTCTCATGGCTGCGACAGAATAGTCCGGATCAGACTCAACACAATTTCAAAAGTAATAATGGCCATGCATTGCATTTGCAGAATACGTTTAATCAGTACATTCACTGCCTTATATAAATATCCAGCAGATTCTAGTTTATATATCACATTTAACGCCCTTAGTATTTGCCTTGTTTTATATCATGGCTATATTTGCTTTGAGAATATAATTAAACATCTACATTATAATTCGCAAATTTCTTTGATTTTTATACCATATAATGTCCATGCTCCGGTGCTTTTATGTTATGCACCTTTTCCTAAGCCTTAAGTAGCAAGTATGGCGCGTATTTAAATCTTGGGACTGGACCACTCTTAACTAGACCACTAAATCATCACAAAATTGCTTCTGCGTCTCAAATGCATACATATATGTATGTTCGCAATTTCTCACCAAATGCATTGCAGATATAAACGAGTGTTCACCTGTTACCAAGTGCACCCATGGGACATTACAATATGCGGGAAGTTTCACCTGTGATTGTACTGGTACTGGGTTTAGGGGACCATTGTGTTCATTTGAGTTAAATTAAGATACTCATCCTAAAACATCGCTAAACATTAATTGCTTCTGGGGCCAAGGATTAAACTTATGATAGTAATCCAATTACGTACTAAATAATTTATGTCAACATGCCGGTATATACAGTTTCATTGTAGTTTACTAGTCCCTTCTGATACATACAATTTTCTTGTGTCTAAATATTTCTCTACCGTACTTCATCTGGGGTTATTTTGACTGAACGGGTTTGAGGGTGTGTGGGGTGCTAGCCCCAATTAATGTAAGAAAATGCTTGACCCAAGACAAAGCTTATGTTCATGTGATCGTAATTCCATAACACATTAATTGTAGATACACTGGTACTCCGTGCGATACTGGTGTTTGTAGTAATACTCAAGGGAGCTTCACCTGTGATTGTACTGGTACTGGGTTTGATGTTTGTTTGTTTGTTTCTTTGTTTGTTGTTTAACGACGCATCAACCCTGATGGGTCATTAGCGTCTAACAAGGTAAAAACTTTAAAATATATTGAACTCGTATGAAAAAGTAACACTAAGTAAGATATAAATGTCGTTGTAAAGAAACGATATATAAAATAATAAGATTGGTGATTTAAAAAATATATTTTATAAAACAGATTTACTTGTCTAAGAAATGATAAACGGGTACATCTTTGAACAATTCTTTCAAGTTATTAGCTTGAAAGCAAGAAATTCGCTCTGCTGCAAAGTCAGTGCATTCTAAAAGAAAGTGCTTAACTGTAAATGGTGTATCACAGCCAATGCATTTAGGTTGATCTTCTCGCTTTAATAAGTGAACAATAAGAAAAGCATTATCGGTTTAGATTCATTTCTAACCAACGTTTGATATCTGGTCCCATTTGGATTATACTAGCCTTTGTATCGACTACCCTGTTGAAAGTTGCAAAATTACAGTAATTCTCTTTTGCTCCATGTTGCCATAGAGTCACTGAAAAGGCTAAAAGGGGATATATAAAGTTATTTCAGAATCTTTTTATTCTTTGTCTCCTGATCACATTTGTTCTTTGGACTTGTTAATTGAAAACTAAAGCTAAATATACCCATCAGTTTAAAAGATATGGGACCGTATTTGAATAACAACATTATATTTATGTGAGGGTAGTCTCCCTTGGTGAAAAAAATAAAAACCAAAATAATTCACTTAAAAATGATTAAAAGTTTTGACACTGAAACAATAAGATGTATAAATGGTGAATTGTTATTTTCAAATGATAAGTTGTTTGTTTTAGTTGTTTGTTTGAATGATATTCAAAATTTTCCTATGTGCTTCTATGACATCATAGTGGAACTTATGAATATTCACGAGATAAAAAGCCAAATTACAAATCAAGCTGTCGCCGGAACCAGTCATGATAATTTGGTGAGGTTTTCGGCAATCAGTTTCTTTCATCAATGTCTACTTCAGTTTTACAAAATCAAACCTTTGGATATGACCTTTAAGTAGCCGAAACCGCGATATAGCCTATGCCCTTTTTCATTAATATGTTCATTGCTCTTAAAGGGACTCAGTTTTATGTTTATTTCATACGTCAGTGTGTATGACTTCAACCGCATTACATAAGGATTGAAATTCAGATTTTAGCTTTCACTGGATGATGAAAAACATTAGGCTGTTTTAATGTCTATGAAGCCCGAAGGGCTTCTCGGAGACATTAAAACAGCTAATGTTTATCATCATCCAGTGAAAGCTAAAATCTGAATTCCAATACTTATATTTACATTTTATATTATCAATCAAGTATCAGATTTTTAATTGCGCATATCACCGTTCATTTTCATGTTATTTGACATTAAATCCGACTTAACGTAATTTTGGAGCAGCCAAAACGTCAAATTTTCGCGCCTAACGTCATGGCGGTACGCGACCAACGTCACGACCACAAGAGTAAACAAACAGCGTCACTGGATGGGTTTTGACGTCGCCCCGCCGATAGGCGTGGCCTCTAGATCACGTGACTTAATGTTTTTCATTGGGAAATGAAGAACATCAAGAAAGATACTTTCATCTAGGGCGATTGCAATAAAAATGTAAATATAAATATATAACAAAGATTTAATTATAAACATAAACTTCTAAATATTACGAATGGCTTCTGGAGTTCAAGAACATATATTGTTTTCTTCGGCCTAACTCACCAAATTCATTGCAGATGTCAACGAGTGTGACACTGGTACCCCGTGCAACACTGGTGTATGTAGTAATACAGAAGGGAGCTTCACCTGTGATTGTACTGGTACCGCGTTTGCTGGCCCAACGTGCTCCGATGGTGAGTATTGATGCGTTCTTCGATCTGTCTGTCCGCCATTTAGGTCGTATTTCATTATGTCTGACCTCTGTCCGTATTATGTCGAGTAATTTATTAACCGGCTGAAATAATAATAATAATAATAATAATAATAATAATAATAATAAACAAAAAAAACTTTATTTTATTTGTTCAGGTTTTATTGGTTTATATGGTCATCAATCTAGATTTGTCGTCAATAGTGAGAATATAGCCATTTACTTACATGAATATTTTAAATTTCCACCTACGTTGGGGACCTGAAAACTTCCCACTTTACACGTAAAGTGAGTTACACGCCTTAAATACACTCATCATCTTTTGTAATTGGTCTTTGACAATGAATATAAGTTGACATTTTTCACAATAAATACACCATACAAACCCACAAAATCCGGTACACGTCATAAAACAGCTTCTAATAATTTTTATTTAAATGGACTGTTTTAATATTGCACCCCTATTCGAAAACAGTTTCTAGAAATTGTCCTATAAAAGGACATTGCGTTGGTCTGTATGGGGCATACATCTTCGGACTGACACAATATACTGTTATTATTAAACAAAACTACAATAAATTACTTCGTATGCCAGTCTAACTGCATTAAGATTTGGTTATTTGAAAACTTTTGTTTCCATGACAATTGATTAGTCCCATAGACTTAGAATTTGCAAGAAAAAACTCAGATCCTCACCTACAGTTAAGTTATCTGGGAAATTGCTGAGCTCACATATATAATTTATAATGTATCCTTTTGTGGTGTCACCAGAACTTTAGTGCCTTAGTTACATATTAGGTGTTGGTAAGCACAATGAACACCATTGAATTAGTTATCCAAACAGTGTGACTTTATGACATACAGTGTAGACTTCTAATTGTAACGTTGCGAGCGTGGACAGTGTGGAAAGATCTACCGCGGTAAGTTAAAGATGTCTATCAACCGTCTTTGTCAAATGATAGTAAAACCTTTCTGGCATATTTTGCTATATTGTGTGATTTAATCAGCTGTTGTTTTTTGTTATACAATGGCTGAATTTTTTGAATAATCATTTTGTCATTGTTGACCGATTTTGGGGTGTCCCGAAACAGCGGAATAAACCGACCTTGGATGCTGGATAACACCCTATTTTTCGGTGCACTTGTACATGGCCTGGGGCGTTCTCTCGTCCGCTGAATGTGTTGGGGCCTACTAATTGTTGTGAACCACTGCGGAAGATGAGGGTGAGGATTTGCGCCTGTAAAACCGGTTTAAGCCCCTCAGTCATTGTATATTATTGATCGTTCAAAGTCGATTCTTCTGTTGTGTTTCTATTTGTTCTATGTTTTGGAGTCTAATTTTTGTGCTGTTTGAACCTTATGTACGTTTTGATATTTTTAGTTAAGTTCGGGCACTGAGTTGGGAAATAGCTGCTCACTAGGCTTACGGTATGTTGGCTCAGTATAAGTACAAATTTAGTTTTCCTACCTCGATTTTTAGCTCACCTGAGCCGAAGGCTCACAAGGTGAGCTTATAGGATGGCCATGCTCCGTCGTCCGTCTGTCGTCGTCCGTCCACAATTTCAAAGATCTTCTCCTCTGAAACCGTTTGGCCGATCAAAGCCAAACTTCATGTGGAGCATCCTTAGGAAGGGGGAACAAAAGTTTGTATAAATGGTCCAGGTCACATGACCAAGATGGCCTATGGTTTTGAAACTTGGCATGAAGCATCAGGCAATGGAGCTCTACAAGTTTGTATAAATCATGACCCTAGGATGACCTTGACCTTTTTTACGGCAAGGTTAACTTAGGCCGCCCATGTATTTGAATGGGAAAAAATAGAAAAATGTCAATTAATAGCAGAAAACTTGCTAGGAATGAGCAAATGGACAGAATATTCATGTTTATGAAAATATTTTGGGCCAGAGGGTTATCTGCCCCTGCCCCGGGGCTAAATACATGTGTATGACCATAATATTCAAACATCTTCTTCTCTGAAACCGCTTGGCCAATCAAAGCAAAACTTTATGTGGAGCATTCTTAGGTTGAATGAAAGTTTGTATAAATGGTCCAGGTCACATGACCAAGATGGCCGCCATGGCGATAAATAGCAAAAACCTTTAAAAATCTTCTTCTCCAGAACCAGAAGGCCTATGATTTTGAAGCTTTGCATGAAGCATCACAGAAAGAAGCTTTACAAAGTTTATATAAATCATGAACCTGGGATGACCTTGACCTATTTTACGGTAAGGTCAACATAGGTCGCTCATGCATTTGAATGGGGAAAAGTGTTAAAATGTCATTCATAAGGAAAAACTTACAGGAAATGGGCAAATGGACTTAAAATTGATAATTCTGAAACAAATTAGACCCCAGGGGTCTGTCTGCCCCCACCCTGGGGCAATATACATGTATGTTATAGTGATATTCAAAGATCTTCTTGTCTGAAACAGCTTGGCCAATCAAAGTCAAACTTTATGTGTAGCATCGTTAAGAAGGGGCAACAAAAGTTTGTATAAATGGTAGAGGTCACATGACCAAGATGGCCGCCATGGCTATAAATAGTAAAAACCTTTAAAATTCTACTTCTCAAGAACCGGAAGGCCTATGATTATGAAACTTGGCATGAAGCATCAGGCAATTGAGCTCGACAAAATTTGTATAAATCATGACCCTGGGATAACCTTGACCTTTTTAACAGCAGGGTCAACTTAGGTTGCCCACGCATTTGAATGGGGGAAATTGTTAGGGCAAAACTTGCAGTAAATTGGCAAATGGACTTAATCTTTATGATTTAAAAAAGAAATTGCCTCCAGAGGTTGCTCTGGGGTTATATACATGCATGTATATTACCATTCTAGTCAAACAAGTTTATTGGTATATATCTCAGGTCTCAGGTGAGCGTTTACAGGACCATTGGTCCTCTGGTTGGAGTTGGAATTTCTTTCTGATTGCGCCTTTTTCTGATCATTGCCTACTTCTACCTTTCCATCTTGCCAAATTGATAGGGTTACTGATGAGGCTTGAATAGCCGAAATGGCATATCCACATTCTCACAAATGTATTTTTCTACTTTTAAGGATTATACCGACAACCAGGCCGGGTATTCTATTAAGAGCTGTGAATCGCTGGCTTTGGATTTCGAAAATAGAGTATTTATGTAACAAACTTATTTTATAATGGTCAAAAAAGCGTTTGTATAATTTGATGTATTTTAAACTTACCTGAGCCGTTCGGCCCACAAGGTCAGCTTATAGGATGGCCATGACCCGGCGTCTGTCCGTCCACAATTTCAAAGGTCTTCTCCTCTGAAACCGCTTGGCCAATCAAAGCCAAACTTTATTATGAAGCATCTATAGGAAGGGGGTACTTATGTGTATATAAATAATCAAGGCCACATGACCAAGATGGCCGCAACGCCCATACATGTAAAAACTTTTAAAAATCTTCTTTTCCAGAAGCGGTGAATCGATTTCAACGAAACTTGGCATAAAGTATGCATGACTCAACTACTATACTATATATATAAATCATGACCCTGTGATGACCTTGGCCTATTTTACGACAAGGTCAACATAGGTCGCCAATGCATTTGAATGGACAGAACGTTTAAAATGTCATTTAAATAAAAAGTCTTGCAGGAAATGGGCAGTAGGACTGAATATTAAGGATTCTGAAACAAATGGACCACAGGGGCTCATATGCCCCCACCCCGGGACAATATACATGAATATCTCCATGATATTCAAACATCTTCTCCTCTGAAACCACTTAACCAATCAGAGCCAAATTTTATATGCAGCATCTATAGGATAGGGAAACCAATATGTATATAAATTATCCGGGTCACATGACCAAGATGGCCGCCATGCCCATATATGGTAAACACCCTTCAACCATCTTCTTCTCCGAAACCGGTGAAGCGATTTCAACGAAACTTGGCATGAAGTATGTATGACTCCAGTACTACAATGGGTATATAAATCATGACCCTGTAATGACCTTGACCAATTATACCGCAATGCCAACATAGGTCGCTTATGCATTTGAATGGGGAAAACTTTTAAAATGCCATTTAAATCGAAAGTCTTGCAGGAAATGGGCAGTAGGACTGAATACTAATGATTCTGAAAAAAAATGGGTCCCCAGGAGCTCATATGCTCCCACCTTGGGGCAGTATAAATGTACATGTATATTATCATAATATTCAAAGATCTTCTCTGAAACCGCTTGGCCAATCAAAGTCAAACTTTATAATTAACATCTATGGCAAAAGGGATCAATGTGTTTATAAATTATCCAGGTTACATGACCAAGATGGTCACCACGACCATATATGGTAAATACCCTTCAAAAATCTTCGTTTCCGGAACCGGTGAACCTATTTCAACGAAACTTGGCATGTAGCATTAGGGACTGGAGTACTACAGTGTGGTCATAAATCATGACCTTTGGATGATCTTGACCTATTTTACGGCAAGGTCAACATAGGTCGCCCATGTCCCATGCCTTTATACGGGGAAAATTGTTAAAATGTAGTTTGAAAGGAGAAAACTTGCAGGGAATGGGCAAATGAACTGAAGATATAAGATTCTGCAAAAAATTGGACCCCTCTGGGGTTGGTCTGCCCCCAACCCGGGGCAATATACATGTATATTACCATAATATCTAAAGACCTTCTTTTCTGAAACCGCTTGGACAAGCAAAGCCAAATTTTATATGAAGCATCTATGGCAATAGGGAACCAATGTGTTTAAAATAATCCAGGTCACATGACCAAGATGACCGTCATGCCCAAATATGATGACAACGCTCTATAAATTTCTTTTTTGGAACCGCTGGGCCGATTTCAACGGAGCTTGGCATGTAGCATCGGGGTTTGGAGAACTACAAATTATTTATTAATCACGACCCTTTGATGACCTTGACCTATTTTACGGTAATATCAACATAGGTCGCCCATGCATTTGAACAGGGAAAATTGTTAAAATGTCATTTGAAAGGAAACACTTGCAGGAAATGGGCAAATGGACTGTAAATATATGATTCTGAAAAAAATTTGGACCCCATCGGTTGGTCTGCATCCATCCCGGGGCAAAATACATGTATATTACAATAATATTCAAAGAACTTCTTCTCTGAAATCGCTTAGCCAGTCAAAGCCAAATTTCATAGGAAGCATCAATTGGAAGGGAGAAACGTGTATATAAATAATCAAGGTCACGTGACCAAGATGGCCACCATGCTCATACAAGGTAAAAACCCTTCAAAAATCTTCTTCTCCAGAACTGCTGAACCTATTTCAATGAAACGACATGTTACAATTGGGGCAAGAGTACTATATTATCTTTATAAATCATGACCTTGTGATGACCTTGTCAAGTTTTAAGGCAAGATCACTTAGTTAAAAAAGCAGAATGTTGTTCAAATGTCATTGAAGGAAAAAAAAAACTTCAGGAAATGGGCAAATGGACAGAATAACTATGATTTTAAAAAAGAAATTGATCAGAGGGGTTAGCCTGACCCTGCCCTGGGGTTATATACATGTGTATAAATTCTCAGGTCTCCGTTTAGCGTTTACAGGACCATTGGTCCTCTGGTTTGAATATGAATTTCGCCTAATTGATAGGTTTACTGATGAGGCCGGAAATTCTATAAAGAGCTGTGAATTGCTGGTTTCGGATTTTGAAAATGGAGGATTTATGCAAAACAAACTTATTTTCTAATGGTCAAAATAACGTTTGTATAATTTGAAGCATTTTTGGAATATGAACTACGCCTATGACGTCATGATAAAGGCGAGGTTACGTTGAATTTCTACTCAATTTCGTGCGACATTTTTTGGCGCCATGACTTTGAAATTTTGCGATACTGTGTTGATTAAAGCTGTATATTTAATTAAAGAAGCACAAAATATGTCCTTACCTGTTACTGAATATCAACATAAAAACTTTGCGCTACACATTCAGGTTCACCACTACGATTTAAAGCCTACAGTGGCGATTTATATGCGTTTCTCATTATCATAAAATCACGAAAAGCGTAAGCAAAATTAAAATGGTGGGGGTAACATAATCGTCTTGAGTATTTTTTGCATTCTACAAACCACGTTTTTATCTCATCAAATTATCTGTTATTAGATGGTCTGTAACAAAAAAGATTTTCCGCGGAAATTTATCGGAAGGTTCTATTGGGAGCGGGAGGTCGTGGTTTCGATCCCGGGCCGGGTCATACCAAAGACTTTAAAAATGGTGCCAGTGTTTACCTTGCTAGGCGCTCAGCATTATACGGCAAGCACTGGCTTCTCTTCTCCCAAAACAAAATGTAGCATCACTAACATCGCATGTCTAATATGAAAAAGTTCGAATAATAACAAAAAAGGTCCGAAAATAATCAATGTCTGTATTTACTAGAGGACCGTATGGAAGACTGGCCGTTGTGCTAAATACGTTATCCTCTATAAATATAGAGATTATTATTATTATTATTATTATTATTATTATTATTATTATTATTATTATCAAAATAACCAAACAATCACAAATCTACCAAATATCTGTTAGTAATACCATTTTTAGGCAAAACTCACACCTGATAATGATTATATTCATTCAACAACATCTAGTCGTATTGAAATGTATGGTATTGGGATAGTACTTCTTGTACTTTTCGAATTTTTATTGCCAAAGTGTAGTAGCAACTAGCAGAAAACGCCTTTTTCGGCACGCGCAATGGACGTTCTTTCTAGAGGTATAACCCAAAATTAAACTTGGTGACCCACATTTTTTATTTGCTCAGTACAAAGAAAACATTCTAAACTAGCTTCAAAATAAAAATTAGAAAATTTTATCGAGCCGTTAAAATCGACTTTGGGGTCGGTATCATCCTTAAAGGAACTCCCTATTACTTTTAACTGTAAACATAATGTTACATTACAGCTGTATCTTGTACAGTATCTAGAGATTCGAACGCAGTGCAAGATCCTGACCAGAACCTAATCAACTATCCAAACAGTGTGACATTTACGTGTAACAAAGGTTATACGTATCAAGATGGAAAGATGACTAAGGCGAGAAAATGCGAGGCAACGGGACAGCTGTCTGGAACAGACGAGGAATGTGCTGGTATTCATTGTTTTATAACTTAACATGTGAAGTAATATTAAAGTATATTGATTAGCTAGTGGCCACCTATAGCTGGGAAATAGTCGGTCACTCAGCTATTTATTTTTACCGGATTGTCAACTTTGTTTTCCCACCTCGGGCTCTGTCGTTCTGATTGTGCTTGTTACAATCATCGTACAGCTTGCCAAATAAGTTACTGTGTAAGCGACAACTTTCATATTTATATGTTGGCGTGATCGGCTAGTCCATCTATTCAAGGAGAGGTGATCACACAAAAGTAGAACTCGGTAAACAACAAAGACCATCATCACAAGTTTACCTTTAGAAACCAGCAATATAAGTCGATACGTCTGTGGTGGTTCTTTTTGTTTTATGTCTTGGTGTTTAAAATGTTTTGTGCTGTTGGCGCCTTATGTACGAGGGTTGGGATTTAAGTTCGTAGACTTTGGCTACTGATTGAATTTTACAGCAGTTATCCGATATTTGATGCATTATTACAAAGAAACAATGTCTCCTTGCTTCGTGTTCACAATATTTTTCAAGACACTTTGCGCAGTGCTCATAAAATGGTCTCCATAGCAACCTAGGTTTCGCTACCCGGGGCACGTCGAATTTCTAACAATTTTGAAGCTATGTGGCGTTGCAGAACACACCAATAATTACCATATTGTAAACCAAAACTTGAGCTAAATCAGTTTAAGGCATTGCAGTATCATGTTGTTATCTCAATTTTAAATGTTTAAGCATTATGTCGACGACTTGATTTGTAATTTGAGAAAATGTATTGCCAGTCGCGCTGCTTGGAAAAGAAAAATGGCGTTAACAGGCAACGTCGAAACAAGAGCATTGATCACATCTTATGTTTGATTAGCGAAAATACCCACAGAAACATTCAAAATGATAGGGATGTGTTGTACAGTTGTAGATCAGATCGGGCAGTGGTATTCTAAAATGGTATGTGAGATTTCAGATGGAGGTACTTGAATTTTAACGATAAGAAATGCACTCGTCTACAATTAGTCTTCAAATGCTACGCCAACATTCTTGATTTAAAACACTGATATGTATGATACGCATAGAAAGTTATGTATAAGAACTATATCTGATGATCGAAGTATTTCCACAATAATAATTCTGAAATCCCTGAAGGAAATCTTGCAAATAAGTAAAGGCATGGCTTGTTGTTTGGTTACAAACAAGGCGTTTTAATGCTGACACTTATTGAAATTTGACGTAGTTTTGACGTCAGAATTTCCACGACGTGCCCAGGGTGATGAAAGGTTATTGTGTTTAATTCATTGTTGTCCGAATACCATTTTGAGAAGAACAATGCTTTATACCTTATATGATAGGTAAAAGAATGTATTTTCAGATTATAGCCTTTTAATTTCTGTGTGACAGACATCTAATCTTTTACAAAGAAAGTCTACGAACTTAAATCCCAACCCACGTATGTTTTCATATTTTTAGTTAAGTTAACTGAGTGGCCACCTATTGGGAAAATAGCTGCTCATTCAGCTTACGAAATGTTGTCATGGTATAAGTACCTGATTGTTAGTTTGGTTTTTTCCCACCTCGGTTTTTAGAGTGGGAATCTTTTTCTGATTGCGCCTTTTCCTGATCTTTGCCTACTTGTGCCTTTTTTTGTTATCCAATTCAATGAATACTTTATAAGCAAATGCAGTGTCATAAACAGAGTGTTATAAACACATTATTACGTTTCACGTGCATCTTATAAAGGTTTATGGTATAGCTTGCCAAATACGTAACGTGTAGGCGGCAACTTTAAAGTTAATATGAGGGCGTGATCGGCTAGTTTATCTATTCAAGAACCATAGAAAAGTAGAACTCGGAATACTAATATAAGATCATCATATTAAACAGATTTACCGTTAGAAATCAACTGTATACATTTATCGAATGCAACTAATTAGACAGTCTTGTATTTCAATCATAGCTGATAATAATAAAAATAATCAAAATAATTATAATAATTATATCTTTATTTAAGGGGATAATATGTTTGGCACGTATGCCAGTCTAACTGCATTAAGATTTGTTTGTTTGTAAACCTTTGTTTCGATGGCAACTGATTACCCCCATAAACTTACAATTTGCAAGACAAAACTCTGATTCTCACCTACAGTTAAGTAATCTGGGTAATTGCTGAGCTCATATAATACAATTTATAATGTATCCTTTTGTGATGTTACCAGAACGGTAGTTCCTTAGTTACATTTAAGGTGTTGGTAAACACAAAGTACACCACTGAATTGACTATCCAAACAGTGTGACTTAAGGAGAAGAACCTCTAATTGTAACATTGTAAGGTTGCAAGCGATTGGCCCAAAGTGTGGGTAGATCTAACGCGGTAAATTTAAGATGTAGCTCTACCTACGATTTGTCATGGTCGTTCGTATCTCACTGATGAGAAAGATCATCATTATATGTTGGATATGTTCGTGTGTGTTGGCGAGTTCTTTGATGGCTGACTAGGCCAATTCAAGCTCTTAACGGTCGGTTGCAAGTAAAGCAAGTCAGTGTCATATAATCCGTTGGTTGCCCATTGCCATTGACTTTGCGTTCCCTGCGCTTTCTTTCAGATACTCAGATTTTTTTTCAAAGAGAGTTGCTCCTTTGTTGATGACACCTCGCCACTTTGATCGCTCCTGTGCAGTCTGTTCCCAAGACCCCATTGGTATGTCGAAATCCTTCAGAGAGGCTTTGAGGGTGTCGTTGTAGCGTTTCTTCTGGCCACCTTTAGAGCGCTTTCCCTCCTGTAGTTCTCCAAAGAAGACTTTCTACTAAAGTCGCTCATAAGGCATTCTTATAAAATGGCTGTGCTAGCTTTAAGAGAGTATGCATGCTTTCCATCCCAGCTTTCTTCAGGACATCCGTGTCTGGAATCGCGTTTGGTCACTTGATTTAAACAGCTTTCTCAAACAGCTTAAGTGGAAATGGTTAGGTCTCTTTGCATGATGCTGGGATACTGTCCATGTCTCACATGCACACAAGAGGGTTGACAGTACCACAGACTAGTATACTTTCAGCTTGGTGTCAAGCTTGATTCCATTTCGCCCCCAAACATTTGCACGGAGTCTTCCGACTGCCACACTTGCTTTTGCAATTCTGGCATTAACCTCATCATCAGTGTGCACTGCTCTGTACATAGTTTTTTTCCAGGTAGGTGAATATATCAACTTCTTTCAGTTCTTGGTCATTCACAGTGATGGTTTGGTCGTTGTACAGTTTTCCAGGTGCTGGTGCTGGATGGCGTACAACCTTTGTCTTTTTGTGCTGATTGTGAGATCATAGTTATCACATAACTGTGCGTCTTGGTCCATGGCTATTTGCATTTTTGCCTCTGAGCTGGCATTCTTGTCCACAGTATCTGCGTAGAGGAGCTCATCTAGCACACCAGTCTGCACCTTACGTTTGACTTACAACCGTATAAGGCTGAATATATTGCCATCAAAACGGTACCTGATTCGAAAACCAGTGTAACTGTCCTAAAAAGCATCCATGAGCAAGGCAGAAAACATCATGCTAAACAGTCCTGTTTGACCCCATTCGTTACCTCAGAAGGGTCACAGAACTATCCATCATCTTGCACATGTGCCTGCATGCCATGATGAAACTGCCGCAGCATTGTTATGAATCTGGTTGGACAGCCAAACTTGGCAATGATTTTCAAGAGTCCATCACGCCTAATTGTTTCAAAAGCTTTGGTAAGGTCGACAAACTCCATGTATAGATCTTCATTCTGTTCTTGGCATTTCTCTCAATGCTGTCTTGCTGTGAAGTTTATATCTATTATCCCTCTGTCTTTTCTGAATCCACGAATCCACGTTGACCTTCTGTGATTAGTCCCTTCTGATCAAGATGAACAGTCAGGCGATTCAACAGAATTTTTGCCTGTGTCTTCCAAGCAATGGATAGGATGGATATGCCTCTGTGATTCTCACAGACTTGATTTTTTTCCGCTTGTAAAGGTGGAATATGGATGCATCCTTAAATTCTTGTGGGCTAGCCTCCTTCCTCCACATACAGTGAAACAACTCTGTCAGTTTCTCTGCCATGGGTAGCCCCTTGGCCTTATAAACCTATGCAGGAATTGCATCTGCACATGGAGCTTTGCCAGATGACAGGTTTTGAACTGCTTTTTAAGATAGCCTCTTTATCTGTGAGAAGAGTGCTTCCATCTGCACTGAGCGATGTGGTGGCTCTAGACCTCGTTGGGCCATAGTTTACAGTGCATCATGAAATTTCAACATTTCCTTTCTGTTCGAAAATACTGAATTTCTTCTGTTTTCTTCCTCAGCCAGGAATCTTGCATGTCCTTAGGCTTGGTCTGCTTTCTTGGATACTGAGCAGGTATCATCTAGATTGGCATTGTGTAATCGGTGATTTTCTTCTAGTAGCCTCTGAATTTCGTCATCATTCTCATCAAACCAATCTTGATGTTTGCAAGATGGATGTCCTAAAGTAGTAGCAGCTGACGAATGAAAAGTTATAATGGAAAACTGTCCAGTTTTCTTCGGGATTCTCTGAACTGAGATTGATTGCATCCAGATTGTTGCAAATGTCCATAACAAAGGCTTGTCTCATGCTGTCTTGATTCAGCTTTGAGACATCCAGTCTTTTGTTTGGGAGCTTTCTTGTCTTGAAGTCGCCTTGCAGGCTAGATACATAAGTTTAGTTTGCTGACAACCAGTCTATAATCTGACCAGCAGTCTGCACCACACATAGTCTTTGTCACTCTGACGTCCTGCCTGTCTGTTCTCCGCACTATGGCATAATCTATGAGATGCCAGTCTTTGGATCGGGGATGCATTCAGGATATTTTGTTTCTGTTAGGTAAACGAAAGACTGTGTTGGTGATTAGAAGATCATGTTCAGTGCTGTTATACTTTCCAACACCTTCTAACCCCTTCCCAGGTCTGGTGATCTGTACCAACTCTGTCATTAAAGTCGCCAAGAAGGATAAGCTTGTCTGTACGGGGTGTTGCAGAAATAACTTCGTCTAAGTCATTATAGAACTTTATGTCTTTGACCTCATCCGGATTGGTCATCGTGTGTGCATAGGCACTGACAATAGTCGCAAGTTTATTGCTTGACAGAGGAAATCTCAATGTCATTTGGCGGTCATTGATGTATTTTGGCAATCCAGAAAGCTCAACAACAAGATATGAGATGTGAGCTTCTGTTATACATTTCTCGTTCATTCGAAAGACTTTGCATTACGATTAAATGCATGATTTATTCTATAACTGGTATGAGTATCGCGCTTCTTTTGGCAGTATCAAAACACAACTTACAACAATGACTATCACAGAAAGATTAGGTATTACATTAACTCCCCTTAGGTTGCATACCGCGGCTTCTGTTCGTATTCCTCATTCTACTTATAATTTTCAATATGTATTACCTACTGTTAGGGTGACACCTCTTAATTTATTTTCGGCATCTACTGTAAA
This sequence comes from Rugalucina vietnamica, assembly GCA_964017185.1. Classification (NCBI taxonomy): domain Eukaryota; kingdom Metazoa; phylum Mollusca; class Bivalvia; order Lucinida; family Lucinidae; genus Rugalucina; species Rugalucina vietnamica. Next base: position 19,965,757 of record OZ024879.1, read on the forward strand.
TCTACACGGACCTGCTAGTTCTAATATATTTCGTAATAATCTTCAGATAAGATTAACGCCACTCAAATCTCCAATTTTACGTAAATATATACTAAACCGTTCAGGAGACCTGGAATGTACCCTAGAAGTGCCAAGAAGTGCAACTGTTGCAACCATTTATGCTCTAAGACTACTATCACTTCATTTGTGAATGGTAGGACATTTTCGGTTGTAAATGATTCTGATTTAGACTGAAAATCAATGGATCTTGTATATGTTTTAACTTGAAATACTAAAAATTGTAATATGCAATATGTTAGACAAACTTGTCGAACTTTGCAAAAACGATTTGTTGAACACTATCGTAGAATCAGAAAGCCCAAAAATAATGATACTATGTTTACCAGCATTTTAAACGCACCGGTTATTCTCCCAATAATGTTATACATGTAGTTCAACCAGTGGAGAAAATTTTATATGAAACAAATTCTTCCGTTAGATTCAAAAACATCAAACGATTTGAAACTGAACTTAAATGGATAAAGTTATTGCAAACACCCTTTTCACTGAGATTTAACGACAACATTTACCATTAGGGAAATATTTCCAAAATGCCCGATTTTGACGTACTTAGACTTTCAGAGTCTCGAAAACGTAAATCTAGATCTCATGGTATAAGGAAAAGAGAAGTGACAAACGTAAACGGTGCGCTGCAACAAAATTGAACATTTCCCTTAATGATTTAGCGGCTAAACTACGGATTCACTGTCGATATTCAATGCTTTCTTATCTTACATGTAGTTCCCTACCTATAGCTGTATTACGTTCCTTGGACACAGAGGTTGATAGATTTCACGATAGAAATCATCAAATGTACGATGTTGCTCTGCTTACAAGATGTTATACTCAACATGCTCTTCGTCCATTTATCGATTCCGTATCTAATCATATTAGGCATTTTATTAAAATTCCTTTCATTAATAAAGGAATTGACTTTATTGATTTACCAAGCATATTCCACGATAAATCAGTGACACTGTCTATGCCTACATACTTCCAAAATTCAGAATCTCCCATTATTTGTTACAAATATAATAAACCTATCAGAAATAATATTTTTAATTTCAATTAACTTGTTTCTGTTCTTGATATTTATGCTAATACTCCTAAGTCTTGAGATTGTAAAGATTCAAAATATCTCTATAAACCCGCTGGACATATAATAACTGGAAATTTAAAAATCATTTCGGATTCTAGAATTCGCAAAATTGTTTCTAAAGGTCCGAAATATAGATTCCCTTCTTACATTAATTTCGACAAATGTATGGAGGAGATTGCATGTGCATTGAATGAGTTCGGGAATCGATGGTGTAAGCGAGAGGGTGTTGAGGATGGTGTTCTTAAGCCATGGAAAAGAAGTATCTTTACTATTGTGGATAAACATATTAAGTTTTATTCACAAAATACTAATCTTTTACCTCCTAAACACAAATCGTCCTTTATGTATTTGAAGCAGGGTATCCAAGAATTTCATACAAAGTATTTCTTGGTTCCAGCAGACCAGGCCGCAAACAATGTAGTTGTTGTTTGCAGGCGTCACTACATTAACACATTCAAACAGGAACTTGATGGTACCAGAGCTTATAGGGAACTTGATGGTGCCAGAGCTTATATCCTTATCTGTATTTAATGCCATTAAACGAATTACCTGTTAAGTTTTCTGTTTGTGTCAATGAAGGCCAAGACAAACTTCCTACGATGTATTGGTTGCCTAGGCTTAACAAAAACAAAACGTATAAGGCTAGATTTATTGCTAATTCTAGTTCTTGTACTACAACTGAACTTTCTAAATTATTAACTTCCTGTCTTACTGCTATCAAATCTCATGTCATAAGACACTGTGAGACGGTGTATGAAACTTCAAGTAAAAACTGGTTTTGATCAATAAAAATTCTGGCGAGGTGCTCAGTAAACTGAGGTGTAGAAGGTTCCGTGCGACGAGCTTGTCCACATACAATTTTTCTACTCTGTATACCACATTGCCACATAATCTGATTAAAGAAAAACTTCTCGATTTGATAGAGTGGACCTTCAAAAGAGCATCAAAAACTATGGTTCACTTTATTTGACCTGTAATGACAGAAAAACGTTTTTCACTTCCACTGACCAAAGTCGATATACACTTTGGTCATGTCAGAATGTATGCGATGCCATGACCTATCTCCTGGATAATATTTATATTAGATTGGGAACCAAGTTATACAGGCAAATTGTTGGAATTCCGATGGGTACAAATTGCATCCCTCTCGTAGCTGATTTAAACGAAAGAGATTTCATAGATTCTCTTAGCCATGACAATCAAGCTGATGAAATAGAGGCCTTTGATTCGACTTCTAGGTACCTCGATGACCTTTTGAACATTGACAATCATTATTTTGAAGGCATGGTCAATCAAATTTATCCACCTGAACTACAGTTCAATAAAGCTAACACAACAGATACCGAATCCCCCTTTTTGGATTTACATCTTTCTATCGCAAATGGATTTGTTTTACAAATTTAAGAAGCTTAAAGGAAAGAATGATTTTTCTTTTCAGTTCAGAAAATTCATAACTCGTTACCGACGTATAGGTTATAACTTGAATGTTATGCGACAGTCTGTATGCTTAGTTTTTAACCCAATCATGGTTGATAACTATGCTGCCCTCTTTAATTGCACGCCGGTGGGTCGGGCGTCAGACTCTATGATGGCCCCGACATAAAGCTATTCATTTTAGTTGGTTGGGGCCGGAGCTTCTTGTCTGTTGCTTGGCCCACCGGGGTTCAACTGGTGTTTTTCTTTTGCTCCGGGTTTCAGTAAGTTATTCGGCGCCCAGGGATCTCCATCGTCGGGCAGCTTACTGAGTTTGTCTTTTTGATTCATCAAGGTGGTTATCATGATTTATTCGTTTGTCCTTGATGATTCATTGACTAGTTGGATATTCACCACGAGGACCGAACAACTAACTAAATGTTGTGAGCCACTGCAGAAGATGAGGGTGAGGTTAGGCGCCTGTAAAACCGGTTTAAGCCCCCCAGTAATTTTGTATTACTGATCGTTCCAAGGCGATACTTCTGTGGTTCTAATTGTTTTGTGTATTGGAGTCGAATTTTTGTGCTGTTTGGGCCTTATGTGCGTTTTTATATTTTTAGTTCAGTTCGGGTAACTGAGTGGCCGCCTATTAAGGGATAGCTGCTGATTCGGCTTACGACATGTTTTCATGGTACAAGTACTTTAATGTCATTTTAGTTTTTTCCAACCCCTCGGATTATGGAGTGGGAATGTCTTTCTGATTGCGTCATTTCCTATTCGTTGCCTATTTTTTACTTTTTTATGCAAAACAAACTTATTTTCTAATGGTCAAAATAGCGTTTGTATAATTTGAAGCATTTGTTGAATATTAATTACGCCTATTACGTCATAATAAAGGCGACGTTACATTGAATTTCTACTCAATATTTAATTAAACAAGCACAAAGTTTGTCCTAAACTGTTACCGAATATCAACATAGAAACTTTGCGCTACACATTCAGGTTCAGCTCTACGATTCAAAACCTACGGTGGCGATTTAAACATGCTTCCCATTATTATAAAATCACGAAAAGCGTCAGCAAATTAAATGGGTGGGGGTAAAAAAGGCGTCTTTAGTATTTCTTTTTATATTCTTGGAACCACGTTTTTTCTCATCAAATTATTTGTTATAAGATGGTCTGTAACGAAATGTTTCTTCGCGGAAATTTATCGGAGGGATCTTGAATAATATTAGATTTGCTACGTAAACGAGGATTAAATCAAAATAACAAAAAAATCACAAATTTACAAAATACGTGTTAGTAATACCCTTTTAAGGCAAAGCTCACACCTGATAAGAGTTATATTCTTTCAACAACATCTAGTCTTATTTAAATGTATCGTATTATGTATGATACTAATTCTTGTACTTTTCGAATTTATTTTTGCCAACTATCAGGAAACGCCTTTTTTCGGCACACGCAATGGCTGTTCTTTTCAAGAGGTATAATTCAAAACCAACCCTGATGACCCCCATTTTTTATTTGCTCAGTACAAAGAAAACATTCTAAAATAGCTTCAAAATTTTATCGAGCCGTTAAAATCGCCTTTGGGGTCGGTATCATCCTTAAAGGAACCCCGTATTACTTTAAATAGTTAACATAATGTTACATTACAGCTGTACCTTGTACAGTACCTACCGATTCGAACGCAGTGCGAGACCCTGACCAGAACCTAATCAACTATCCAAACAGTGTGACATTTACGTGTAACAATGGTTATACGTATCAAGATGGAACGATGACTAAGGCGAGAAGATGTGAGGCAACTGGACAGCTGTCTGGAACAGGCGAGGAATGTGCTGGTATTTATTATTGTATGTCTAAATATGTCAAGTAATATTCAAGAATACTGATTAGCTAGTGGCCACCTACAGCTGGGGAATAGTCGGTCACTCGTCAATTTTAGTTTTGCCGGATTGTCAATATTGTTTTTTTTTTACCCATCTCGGGCTCTGTCGTTCTCATTGTGCTTGTTACAATCATGGTATAGCTTGCCAACTAAGTTACTGTGTAAGCGACAACTTTCATATTTATATAGTCCATCTATTTAAGGAGAGGTGATCATAGAAAAGTAGAATTCGGTAACCAACGAAGACCACAATCACTAGTTTACCGTTAGAAATCAGCAATATACGGTTGTACAGGTTATTCAATTCAATGAATTAGGCAGTCTTGTACATTCAGAGTTCCATAGAATACTGTAATAAGCATATGCAGTGTTATAAACTTTAAGAGATTATTATGTTTCACGTGCATCTGATAAAAGTTTATGTTATAGCTTGCCAAATAAGTAACGTATAGGCGGCAACCTTAAAATTAATATGCGGGCGTGATCGGCTAGTCTATGTATTCAAGGATCATGGAAAAGTAGAACTCGGTAAACGCATATTAAACAAATTTAGAAATCAGCTGTATACATTTTATCCAATGCAATTTATTAGGCAGTCTTGTATTTCATTCATAGTTGATAATAATAAAAATAATAACAATAATTATAATAATTATATCTTAATTTAAAGGGATAATATGTTTGGCAAGTAATACTATGCCAGTCTAACTGCATTACAATTTGGTTGTTTGAAAACATCTGTTTCGATGGCATAGACTTACAATTTGAAAGACAAAACTCTGATCCTCACCTACAATTAAGTAATCTGGGTAATTGCTGAGCTCACATATATAATTTATAATCCTGTTGTGGTGTCGTACAGCATTAGGTGTTGGTAAGCACAATGAACACCACTGAATTGACTATTCAAACAGTGTGGCTTTAGGACAGAAACAAGTACCTGTTAAAGTGTAAATATACAGAATCGAGCTTATGCTCCTTTTGTGACATGGCTATTGAAACTATCGATCATTTGTTCTGGGAATGCCATTTTGTAACAAACACTTTGATGTCCTATCACAACATCATTTTATTGACATTGGGAATAAGTTCAATATATTTTTATATACAGGGGCCACTTATTTTCTTAAATTTATATATTTGCAAAATTCTACATTTATCAGTGTAAGTTCAGAAACATAATACCCAACTTCAACACTTTTAGTACTAACCTTCAGAACAGAAAAAAATCTTGAAAACAAAACAGCCCTTGAAAATGATCGCACAGAATACTTCCACGAAATCTGGGACAGGTTGCAGGACCTGTAACGAAGCATGAAGGCACAAAATGGATGCATTGCTTATGTAAAAATGTTGTTGTTAGCTTCACAGATTTTCTTTTCAAAGAGAGTTGCTCCTTTGTCGATGAGACCTCGCCACTTTGATCGCTCCTGTGCAGTCTGTTCCCAAGACCCCATTGGTATGTCGAAACCCTTCAGAGATGCTTTGAGGGTGTCTTTGTAGCGTTTCTTCTGGCCACCTTAAGAGCGCTTTCCCTCCTGTAATTCCCATAGAAGACGCTCCACTGAAGTCGATCATAAGGCATTCTTATATCAATGCCAGTTCACCTTAGCTGTTCTAGTTATAAGATAGTATGCATGCTTTGCATCCCTGCTTCATCCCTTCATTCGGCTTACGATATGTTTCATGGTATGAGTACCTGATTGTTAGTTTGGTTTTTTCCCACCTCGGTTTTTGGAGTGGGAATCTTTTTCTGATTGCGCCTTTTCCTGATCTTTGCCTACTTGTACCTTTTTCTTCAGGATATCCGTATCTGGAATCTTGGCTGGCCACTTGATTTTAACAGCTTTCTCAAACAGCTTAAGTTGAAATGGTTAAGTCTCTTTGCATGACGCTGGTATACTGTCCAGGTCTCACATGCATATATGAGGGTTGACAGTAGCACAACCTAGTAGACTTTCAGCTTAGCGTCAAGCTTGATTGTATTTCGCTCTTAGACATCTGCACGGAGTCTTCCGAATGCCACACTTGCTTTTGCAATTCTGGCAGTGACCTACCTCATCATCGATGTGCACTGCTCTGAAGAGTGTGCTTCCCAGGTAGGTGAATTTATCAACAACTTTCAGTTTTAAGCTAATCACAGTGATGGTTGGGTCATTGTACGGTTTTCCAGGTGCTGGTTGGTGTACAACCTCTGTCTTTTGTTTTTGTGCTGGTTGTGAGATCATAGTTATCACAAGACTGTGAGGCTTGATCCATGGCGCGTTGCATTTTTGCCTCTGAGACGTCATTCTTGTCCATATCATCTGCATAGAGGAGCTCATCTAGCACATCAGTCTGCATTTAGTTTTGGCTTGCAACCGTCTAAGGTTGAATATATTGCCATCAAAACGGTACCTGATTGGAAAACCAAACCAGTGACACTGTCCTGAAAAGCATCATGAGCATGTTAGAAAACATCATGCTGAACAGAATTAGTTGGTACAGACTTGAGGATTTCTTTTCCGCTTGTATAGGTGGATTATAGATACATCCTTAAATTCTTGTGGGATAGCCTCCTTCCTCCACACACAGTGAAATTGTCGATTCTGCACACTACGCTAGTGAAATGTTCTGCCCACCTTTTCAAGATAGTCTCTTTATCTGTGAGAAGAGTGCTTCCATCTGCACTGAGGAAAGTGGTGGCTCTAGAACTCTATGGGCCATAAATGGGTTTCAGTGCATCAAGAAAAAGTAGCTGTAGTCATTGTCACTCTGACATACTTCATGTCTGTTCGCCGCACTGTGGCATAGTCTATCAGATGCCAGTGTTTGCAACGGGGATGCATCCAGGATGTTTTGTTTCTGTTAGGCAAACGAAAAAATGTTTTGGTGATTAGAAGATCATGTTCAGCATACATCCTTAGAAGCAAGAGACCAACGCCTTCTGGACTCCTTCCCAGGTCTGGTGATCTGTACCAGCTCTGGCATTTAAGTCGTCAAGAACGTACAGATTGTCTGTAGGGGGTGTTGCAGAAATAACGTTATCTAAGTCATTATAGAACTTGTCTTTGACAATTTGGCCGGATTGGCCATCATTGGTGCATAGGCAATGGCAATAGTCGCATATATATTGCCTGACATAGGAAGTCTGAATGTCATAAGGCGGTGATTGATGTATTTTAGCAATCCTGAAAACTTAACAACAAGTTCTGTTTTAATGGCAAAGCCAAATCCCGCTCTACACAAACTCTTCACTTGTGTGTCCGTTCAAGAAGAAAGTATATGTAGCACCAACTTCTTTAATCTCTCCAACATCTGCGAACCGAGCCTTACTAAGTGCAGCTATCTGAATTTCGTACCTCCAAAGTTCTCTGCCCACAATGGCCGTTCTACGCTATGGTTTATCTGACCCAGCACTGTCCATCAGTGTTCGCACATTCCATGTGCAAATCCGCAAAACGATTATCTTTCAAATTGTTTTCTTCTTATTATATACTCATCAAAAGAAGATTTGCGCCATTTAGATTTTTTTAAATTTTTAAGTGACATTTTAACTAAAAATTTTAAACCTAGCTTTTTGAATTTGCACAATCTGAAAGAGTTTTATAATGTGTATGATAAGACCAAAAATCGTTGCGGAAACGATTTTAGGAAAAATTAAAATTCCCATTTTCTGTAAATTCTGAGAATTGGAGAATCGAAAAAAAAAATCCACAAAAAAATGCCACAGCATTAAGAATACATTTTTGTTTCCAAATTTACACACAAAAGCTCCAAAGCTAAGGATTAAGCCTAAAGACAATTTAAAAAATCTCAAAATTTTAGTAAAAAGTCATTTTTTGACAAAATTGCAATTATTGAGAAAAAATGATAAATATTGGAAAAAATGAGTAAAACCGAAATTCATTTCAATTTTGGATCACTATGGGATGTTTTCACACGAAAACCTGCCGCCTGTTTTCTTTCTGTTAAAGGCACCATGACTTTGAAATTTGCGATACCGTGTTGATTAAAGCTGCATATTTAATTAAACAAGCGCAAAGTATGTCCTAAACTGTTACTGAATATCAACAAAGAAACTTTGTACTATACATTCAGGTTCTCCACTATAAAACCTACAGTGGCGATTTATATGCGTTTTCCATTATTATAAAATCACGAAAAGCTTAAGCAAAATTAAAGGGGTGGGGGTAACATAATCGTTTGTGGTATTTTTTGTTATTAAATCTGGTAACCACGTTTTTGTCTCATCAAATAACTTGATATTAGATGGTCTGTAACTAAAAGTTTTTTCGCGGAAATTTATCGGAGGGTTTTTGAATAATATTAGATTTGCTACGTAAACGAGGATTAAATTAAAATAACCAGAAATCACAAAATTTACCAAATATCTGTTAGTAATACCACGTTTAGGCAAAGCTCACACCTGATAATGGTTATATTCATTTAGCAACATCTAGTTTTATTGAAGTCTATGATATTTGGATAGCACTTATTGTACTTTTCGAATTTTTTATTGCCAGGATGTAGTAGCAACTAGCAGAAAACGCATTTTAGCTCACCTGAGCCGAAGGCTCACAGGTGAGCTTATAGTATACCCACGATCCGGCGTCCGTCCGTCGTCCGTCGTTCACAATTTCAAAGATCTTCTCCTCTGAAACCGCTTGGCCAATCAAAGCCAAACTTCACGTGGAGCATCCTTAGGAAGGGGTAACGAATGTTTATATAAATGGTCCAGGTCACATGACCAAGATGGCAGCCATGGCTATAAATAGCAAAAACCTTTAAAAATCTTCTTCTCCAGAACCAGTGGGCCGATTTCCACGAAACTTGGTATGTAGCATTGGGGACGCGGGCCCATCATAGTTTATATAAAGCATGACCCTATGATGACCTTGACCTATTTTACGGTAAGGTCAACTTAGGTCATCAATGCATTTGAATGGGAAAAAATGGTAAAATGCTATTTAATGGGTAAAACTTACTGAGAATATGCAAATGGACAGAAGATTAATGTTAATTGAAAATTTTAGCTCTGGGGTTTGTCTCCCTTGCCCCGGGGCTATATACATGTATATTTCCATAATAATGAAATATCTTCTCCCCTGAAACCGCTTGGCCAATCAAAGCCAAACTTCATATGGAGCATCCTTGGGAAGGGGGAAAGTTTATATAAATGGTCAAGGTCACATGACCAAGATGGCCGCCATGGCTATAAATAGAAAAAACCTTTAAAAATCTTCTTCTCCAGAACCAGAAGGCCAACGATTTTGAAACTTGGTGTGAAGCATCAGGCAATGGAGCTCTACAAAGTTTATATAAATCATGACCATGGGATGACCTTTTTTACGGCAAGGTCAACTTAGGTCACCCATGCATTTGAATGGGAAAATAGGAAAATTTCAATTTATAGCAGAAAACTTGCTAGGAATGAGCAAATGGACAGAAAATTTATGTTTATGAAAATATTTTGGGCCCAGGGGGTTGTCTGCCCCTGCCCCGGGGCTATATACATGTATTTGACCATAATATTCAAACATCTTCTCTGAAACCGCTTGGCCAATCAAAGCCAAAATTTATGTGGAACATCCTTAGAAAGAGGGAATGAAAGTTTGTATAAATGGTTAAGGTCACGTGACCAAGATGGCCGCCATGGCTATAAATAGCAACAGCCTTTGAAAATCGTCTTCTCCAGAACTAGAAGGCCTATGATTTTGAAACTTGGCGTGAAGCAGCAGGCAATGGAGCTCTACAAAGTTTGTATAAATCATGACCCTGGGATGACATTGACCTATTTTAAGGCAAGGTCAACTTAAGTCACTAATGCATTCGAATGGGGAAAAAATAGTAAAATGGAATTAAATGGAGGAAACTTGCTGGGAGTATGCAAATGGACAGAAAATTTGTTTATGGAAACATATTTGACCCCAGGAGGTTGTCTGCCCCTGCCCTGGGGCTATATACATGTATATCACCATAGTATTCAAACATCTATTTCTCTGAAACCGCTATACCAATAAAAGCGAAACTTTAAGTGGAGCATTGTTAGGAAGGGGGAATGAAAATTTATATAAAAGGTCAAGGTCACAAGACCAAGATGGCTGCCATGGCTACAAATGGCAAAAACCTTTAAAAAATCTTTTTCTCCAGAACCAGAAGGCCTATAATTTTGAAACTTGGCATGGAGCAGGCAATAGAGCTTTATAAAGGTTGTATAAATCATGACCCTGGGATGACCTTGGCCCATTTTATGGCAAGGCCAACTTAAGTCACGTGTCCCAGATCTCAGGTGAGCGTTTATAGGACTATTGGACCTCTGGTTTTGCACACGCAATGGGCGTTCTTTCAAGAGGTATAATTTTGAAATTAAGCCTGGTGACCCCATTTTTTACTCAGTACAAAGAAAACATTCTAAAGTAGCTTCAAGATAAAAATAAGAAAATTGTATCGAGCCGTTATAATCGCCTTTGGGGTCGGTATCATCCTTAAAGGAACTCCGTTTTATTTTCAACTGTTAACATAATGTTACATTACAGCTGTACCTTGTACAGTATCTAGTGATTCGAACGCAGTGCAAGATCCTGACCAGAACCTAATCAACTATCCAAACAGTGTGACATTTACGTGTAACAATGGTTATTCGTATCAAGATGGAACGACGACTAAGACAAGAAAATGCGAGGCAACTGGACAGCTGTCTGGAACAGACGAGAAATGTGCTGGTATTTATTGTTTTATAACTTATCATGTCAAGTATTATTAAAGTGTATTGATTAGCTAGTGGCCACCTATGGCTTGGAAATAGCTGGTCATTAAGCTTACGATATGTTCCGTTTGTGTTTGTACCTGTTTGTGTATTTTCTTTTTACCGCCTTGCTTTTTGCCGTTCTGACTGCTTCGTTTCCTAACAATTGCTTACTTTTATATTTTGATCGTGCGTTATAATTAATATGTACACATTACGTTTCCGGCCTCATATGTTTTAATCCCCCTGTTTCACCACTTTATATAGTAGAAAGGTGGATTCGAGGGGGCTTGAAATTTAAATGTCTGTTACACCTACCACAGGCACCAAATTATGAATTAAAACATTGTTATTCCTTCGGAATCACTAAAATGACATATTTGAACAATTTTGCTAATCCATGCCTTATAAAAATGTGTTTTTAATGTGAACTATTTCGCGCTTCGGCATTGAAAAAGTTAACAGGTTGAATATACGCGCGTAGTGATACAACCGACCAATCAAATTAACAAGTGGGCGGAGCAAATACCTGGTCAAAAACGTATCGATATCAAAAGAAAAACGATAATGTAAAAAAATGATAAATTATATTATTTCAATAAATATATGTGGTCTTGTAGATTTATTTTTGTTTCGCTGTAAAACTATTTTCAATTTCGCTAACAAGATTGCTTCCTATGACTATGTGACTATGTGAAAACGATGCATCGGTTTGATTTTCATCTAAGAAATAAATCTTATGAAAATTATATTGTAAAAAAGTAAATTTAATCATTGTTTTACTTAGCTGTATAGAAAGTGTAGTGAAAACAAATGTGCTGATTAGCTGTGCATGCAGCTGATCTGCGCCTTTGGTTTGTTGATTTTCTGAAGCAGCGGTTCAAATGTGAAAACGCCAGCCTGTCTGCCCGAGGAATGCGTGATCAAAATATTGTTTTCACAATTCATACGAACGTACATGTATATTAATATACATGAACGTATTAACGGACCCTTTCTTAGTATGTGAGGCCTTTTTAAAAGCAACATTACGAAACGTTGTCCATGCAATATAGATTTTTTTCAGCTGTAAAAATTGAAAATTTCAACTGAAATTTTTTTATATTTTTCTTATTTTTGCTCAAAATCATAGATCGTGGGTACAAGTTGGAACCGCCTCTAACGAGTACCCACAATCTATGTTTTGGAGCAAAAATAAGAAAAATAGGTATGCCCCTGCATACCCCAGTTTTACTATATAAAAGTGGTTTTAAGGGGGTATATATTGCACGGACATGTTTTCCTGATGAAGAAAGATAAAAAGAGAAAAGAAAATATCTGCGAGAATCTATTGAAAAGTTTATGGTTTAAGCGACAGGCCCTCGAATTCCGAGCGCATGCATTATACGTGAAGAGGCACTTGTACGTGTTAGGGCAGTGTACATGTTCTCGGCTTTTGTGTTCGGGTACACGAAGAAAAAATGTTTGACGTAAGCGACAAACGATAAATCAAACAATGCTGTAATAGTTTTTCTTCCTTCTTTTTAATCAATACCATTGATGCATCTGCTAGGCAATTAGCTGATCAGAACGGTTAAGCATCAGGGCATAACGACTTTATCATCTTGGTGATCCTTAGGTCGCAAACATGCATCAAATAGGTATGCTTTACGACATACAACAAATAAGTTTGCATGAGTAATGTTTTCGATTTTAATAGCTCACATTTCGTATATCAAAAGATAAAACGCAATCATTTCGCTACTACCTAGTCATCGGTCATTTGCTTCTGTTTACAAAAAAAGCTGATACTTGTATCACTTATTAAGGGAAGCAATTTGTAATAATTATATTAAAAAAATAAATAAATAAATATCTGAAAGAATTAAAGTGCAATATGAAACAATACAATAATAAAAGTAATGCAAAATCAAAATAACCGAATCAATCAAAACATGCAAAAGCACTCCGGTCAAATTTAGAAACGAAATATTATTAAACGCTTTTCTTTTACAGGAAGAATGTAAAATAACAAACATAGTTAGTATTGAAATACGACATCATAGAAGATGTTTTGTTAAAAATAGACAATCATAATTCAGCGTATCTCCTTATTTTCAAGATTTCTGATTATATAGTATAAAGGACTTTCTATGCTGGTTTTATGCCTGTGGTAACTAAAGCCCCATATAACACGTTTAGAAGATCGTATGTAACGTTTCAATTTGGAAACTTTAGGACTCAAATGTCTTTTGTATATATGCGTACAACCGAATACAACTAAAGTTACACCGAGGTGATCAGCAGATGTAATATGAGCCGCGTTGTGAGAAAACCTGATGTTTGCCTATGCGAAAACAAAGACGCACATTAGCCATGCAGTACCTGCACAGCTGAATCAGCGCCTTTGTTTTCGTTCGAGGGGTAGCGCAATTCCTCTTCTTCTTAAATTAAAAGTTTTAAGCTTCCAGCCATCGTCTGTAAGTGCACAGACCGGTTTGTGTCGCACCTGAAGTAAAACCCCGCTGCATACATAATATTATTTAAATTAAGGTTGCGAAATACCAAAATTAAAATGTTGGAAACATTTCGCGCATATTGAAGCGGTTTTGTCGTTATTTGTTTCTGTAAAATATTTACAGTCTAAGGAAATGTTGATTTTAGTCCATTTAATGGCATCTATCAGATAACTTATTTTCGGTAACCTCTTTTCTGGTCCTTCATCTATTTATTAGGTTAGGCGTAAGTTACAGATTTTTCTTCGGAAAATCGCATTTGTGGCGCACAAAGATCATTTTATTTTTTACTATCCATTAATTGATGTAAACTTATGAATATCATAATGTCAATTAAATTTTCAATTTCATTTCCAATTCCCGACTCTGTACGATAGATCACCATGAAAAAAGAAATAGAAATGATACAAGATCAATTAAAAAGAAATAAATAAAATCGATTTATCAAGATGTAATATAATCGAAACATTCCTTTAACGCGTGCCAATAAACCATATGACACGTGGGGATATTGTGTGACATACCGCTCGGCATCATCAAAGAGTCACACAAACTGGAAAATGATGTATGCGGAACCAAAAAATGCTTTAATCAAAACATAAAACGCAATTAATCTCAGTCATAAAATCAGACAATATGCGCCGGTGTAGTTGCTTCTTTAATCTTTGTCACCTGACGTAAGTAGGGGCGGGGCTAAAATTAAAGTAGATCGGTCGCGTATTTCTTTCTCAATATGCGCGAGAACACGTAATGATTATCATGAAAAGGTGCAATCAGAAAGAATTCCCACTCCAAAAACCGAGGTGGGAAAAACTAATTTGACAATTATGTACTTATACTTAGAAAACATATAGTAAGCCGAGTGAGCAGCTATTTCCCAATAGACGGCCACTCAGTATAAGGATATAAATAAAAAATAGGAATAACGTACTTAAGGTTTAAACAGCACAACAATTCGACTCCAAAAAATAAAACAAATGGAACCGCAACAGAAGTATCGCCTTGGAACGATCTGTAATATAAAATTACAGGGGGGAGGGGCTTAAACCGGTTTTAAAGTTGTAAAATTACAGTAATTCACTTTGGCTTTCAAGAGGTATAATTTTGAAATTAAGCCTGGTGACCCCATTTTTTACTCAGTACAAAGAAAACATTCTAAAGTAGCTTCAAGATAAAAATAAGAAAATTGTAGCGAGCCGTTATAATCGCCTTTCGGGTCGGTATCATCCTTAAAGGAACTCCGTTTTTGTTAACATAATGTTACATTACAGCTGTACCTTGTACAGTATCTAGTGATTCGAACGTAGTGCGAGATCCTGACCAGAACCTAATCAACTATCCAAACAGTGTGACATTTACGTGTAACAATGGTTATTCGTATCAAGATGGAACGACGACTAAGACAAGAAAATGCGAGGCAACTGGACAGCTGTCTGGAACAGACGAGAAATGTGCTGGTATTTATTGTTTTATAACTTATCATGTCAAGTATTATTAAAGTGTATTGATTAGCTAGTGGCCACCTATAGCTGGGAAATAGCTGGTCATTAAGCTTACAATATGTTCCATTTGTGTTTGTACCTGATTGTGTATTTTCATTTTACCGCCTTGCTTTTGCCGTTCTGACTGCTTCGTTTCCTGACAATTGCATACTTTTACATTTTGATCGTGCGTTATAATTAATATGTACAATTATCATGAAAAGGTGCAATCAGAAAGAAATTCCCACTCCAAAAACCGAGGTGGGAAAAACTAATTTGATAACCATGTACTTATAATTAGAAAACATATAGTAAGCCGAGTGAGCAGCTATTTCCCAATAGACGGCCACTCAGTATAAGAACATAAATAAAAAATAGGAATAACGTACATAAGGTTTAAACAGCACAACAATTCGAGCCGTTATAATCGCCTTTGCGGTCGGTATCATCCTTAAAGGAACTCCTTTTATTTTTAACTGTTAACATAATGTTACATTACAGCTGTACCTTGTACAGTATCTGGTGATTCGAACGCAGTGCGAGATCCTGACCAGAACCTAATCAACTATCCAAACAGTGTGACATTTACGTGTAACAATGGTTATTCGTATCAAGATGGAACGACGACTAAGACAAGAAAATGCGAGGCAACTGGACAGCTGTCTGGAACAGACGAGAAATGTGCTGGTATTTATTGTTTTATAACTTATCATGTCAAGTATTATTAAAGTGTATTGATTAGCTAGTGGCCACCTATAGCTGGGAAATAGCTGGTCATTAAGCTTACGATATGTTCCGTTTGTGTTTGTACCTGATTGTGTATTTTCTTTTTACCGCCTTGCTTTTTGCCGTTCTGACTGCTTCGTTTCCTGACAATTGCTTACTTTTACATTTTGATCTTGCGTTATAATTAATATGTACAATTATCATGAAAAGGTGCAATCAGAAAGAAATTCCCACTCCAAAAACCGAGGTGGGAAAAACTAATTTGACAACCATGTACTTATACTTAGAAAACATATAGTAAGCCGAGTGAGCAGCTATTTCCCAATAGACGGCCACTCAGTATAAGAACATAAATAAAAATAGGAATAACGTACATAAGGTTTCAACAGCACAACAATTCGAGCCGTTATAATCGCCTTTGGGGTCGGTATCATCCTTAAAGGAACTCCGTTTTATTTTTAACTGTTAACATAATGTTACATTACAGCTGTACCTTGTACAGTATCTAGTGATTTGAACGCAGTGCGAGATCCTGACCAGAACCTAATCAACTATCCAAACAGTGTGGCATTTACGTGTAACAATGGTTATTCGTATCAAGATGGAACGACGACTAAGACAAGAAAATGCGAGGCAACTGGACAGCTGTCTGGAACAGACGAGAAATGTGCTGGTATTTATTCTTTTATAACTTATCATGTCAAGTATTATTAAAGTGTATTGATTAGCTAGTGGCCACCTATAGCTGGGAAATAGCTAGTCATTAAGCTTACGATATGTTCCGTTTGTGTTTGTACCTGATTGTGTATTTTCTTTTTACCGCCTTGCTTTTTGCCGTTCTGACCGCTTCGTTTCCTGACAATTGCTTACTTTTACAGTTTGATCGTGCGTTATAATTAATATATACAATTATCATGAAAAGGTGCAATCAGAAAGAAATTCCCACTCCAAAAACCGAGGTGGGAAAAACTAATTTGACAACCATGTACTTATACTTAGAAAACATATAGTAAGCCGAGTGAGCAGCTATTTCCCAATAGACGGCCACTCAGTATAAGAACATAAATAAAAAATAGGAATAACGTACATAAGATTTAAACAGCACAACAATTCGAGCCTTTATAATCGCCTTTGGGGTCGGTATCATCCTTAAAGGAACTCCGTTTTATTTTTAACTATTAACATAATGTTACATTACAGCTGTACCTTGTACAGTATCTAGTGATTCGAACGCAGTGCGAGGAGATCCTGATCAGAACCTAATCAACTATCCAAACAGTGTGACATTTACGTGTAACAATGGTTATTCGTATCAAGATGGAACGACGACTAAGACAAGAAAATGTGAGGCAAATGGACAGCTGTCTGGAACAGACGAGAAATGTGCTGGTATTTATTGTTTTATAAATTATCATGTCAAGTATTATTAAAGTGTATTGATTAGCTAGTGGCCACCTATAGCTGGGAAATAGCTGGTCATTAAGCTTACGATATGTTCCTTTTGTGTTTGTACCTGATTGTGTATTTTCTTTTTACCGCCTTGCTTTTTGCCGTTCTTACCGCTTCGTTTCCTGACAATTGCTTACTTTTACAGTTTGATCGTGCGTTATAATTAATATGTACAATTATCATGAAAAGGTGCAATCAGAAAGAAATTCCCACTCCAAAAACCGAGGCGGGAAAAACTAATTTGACAACCATGTACTTATACTTAGAAAACATATAGTAAGCCGAGTGAGCAGCTATTTCCCAATAGACGGCCACTCAGTATAAGAACATAAAAAATATGAATAACGTACATAAGGTTTAAACAGCACAACAATTCGAGCCGTTATAATCGCCTTTGGGGTCGGTATCATCCTTAAAGGAACTCCTTTTATTTTTAACTGTTATCATAATGTTACATTACAGCTGTAACTTGTACAGTATCTAGTGATTCGAACGCAGTGCGAGATCCTGACCAGAACCTTATCAACTATCCAAACAGTGTGACATTTACGTGTAACAATGGTTATTCGTATCAAGATGGAACGACGACTAAGACAAGAAAATGCGAGGCAACTGGACAGCTGTCTGGAACAGACGAGAAATGTGCTGGTATTTATTGTTTTATAACTTATCATGTCAAGTATTATTGAAGTGTATTGATTAGCTAGTGGCACCTATAGCTGGAAAATAGCTGGTCATTAAGCTTACGATATGTTCCGTTTGTGTTTGT
This sequence comes from Rugalucina vietnamica, assembly GCA_964017185.1. Taxonomy (NCBI): domain Eukaryota; kingdom Metazoa; phylum Mollusca; class Bivalvia; order Lucinida; family Lucinidae; genus Rugalucina; species Rugalucina vietnamica. The sequence continues at coordinate 19,983,846 of OZ024879.1, forward strand.
ACCTGATTGTGTATTTTCTTTTTACCGCCTTGCTTTTTGCCGTTCTGACTGCTTCGTTTCCTGACAATTGCTTACTTTTACATTTTGATCTTGCGTTATAATTAATATGTACAATTATCATGAAAAGGTGCAATCAGAAAGAAATTCCCACTCCAAAAACCGAGGTGGGAAAAACTAATTTGACAATTATGTACTTATACTTAGAAAACATATAGTAAGCCGAGTGAGCAGCTATTTCCCAATAGACGGCCACTCAGTATAAGAACATAAAATATAGGAATAACGTACATAAGGTTTAAACAGCACAACAATTCGACTCCAAAACATAAAACAAATGGAACCGCAACAGAAGTATCGCCTTGGAACGATCTGTAATATCAAATTACAGGGGGGAGGGGGTTTAAACCGGTTTTAAAGTTGTACAATTACAGTAATTCACTTTGGCGTCATGTTGCCAAATCGGTAGGGTCGCTGAAGAGGCTTAAAGTAGCCGAAACCGCGGTTAGCCCATCCCCATTTCTCATTAATATGTTCGTTGCTCTTAAAGGATCTGATTTATTTTATTTGCTATTACTGCGACTGGTGTTGTGCCGTGTGACGGCCCTAAAAAGTCTCCCCGTACATCATCCATAGTGCAGATTATATTTTCTTTTGGTCCTTTGAGATCAACGAGGGTATTCTGAGAAATCCGAAAATTGTTTATCGGTTTAGATTCCTTTTCTAACCAGCGTTAAATATATTTCACCTCATTTGGTTTAAAATAGTCTGCAGAAGCTGAGGGTGAGGTTAGGCGCCTGTAAAACCGGTTTAAGCCCGCCAGTAACTTTGTGTTACTGATCGTTCCAAGGCGATACTTCTCATCATGAAAACATGTCCGTGTTATGTATACCCCCTTGAACCCCACTTTTATATAGCAAAGGTGGGGTATGCAGGGGTATACCTATTTTTCTTATTTTTGCTCCAAAACATAGATTATGGGTTCTCGTTAGAACCGCCTTGCCGATGCGGTTCTAACGTGTACCCACAATCTATGTTTTGCGCAAAAATAAGAAAAATATTGACAATTTTCTACTGAAAATTGTCATTTTTTACAACTTTAAAAATCTCGGTATATTACATGGGCATGTTTTCGTAATGTGTGGTGGTTCTTTTTTGTTTTATGTCTTGGTGTTTAAAGTTTTTTGTGCTGTTTGCGCCTTATGTGTGTTTTCATAGTTTTAGTTAAGTTAAGGTAACTGAGTGGCCACCTATTGGGAAATAGCTGCTCATTCGGATGTTTCATTGTATAAGTACCTGATTGTTAGTTTGGTTTTTTCCCACCTCGGTTTTTGGAGTGGGAATCTTTTTCTGATTGCGCCTTGTTCCACGGGCTTGTGATTTGATTTTATGTACAACTGACCTCCTAACAAATTATTACTGAATGAATTGTTACTCAGCAATTCACTTCTAGAGCTGACCTATTTCTTATAAGTATTATTCATTGGCTTTAATTAAATAAAAGATTGAATCGTTCTAAGGCAGCCGATATTTCTGAAATTCACAGACTCGCCACAAACAAAAACCGTTTTAGGTTATGTGTATGTTAGGATTTTTTAGGGACAGCAAAATCAAAACAGTGTGATTGTTGTCTTCGGTGACGTCATTATCTGATATGTGACATATTTACGTCTTGACTTTGTTGTGTCCTTGTTTATTGACGTTATGACCTGTGTTGAAGCAATATGGCCCAGACATCAAAATCAAACTGAGGGTGTTATGTTCTTCGGAACGGCGAAAAAAATTGCGGCCAAATAATTAAATGCATTTTCTAGTTCTATCGTTGGTTTTATGGCCCAAGATTGTCTTTACAGGCAGTATAGATTTCCTATTTTGTGTCGTACCAGTTATCAGAGTCACCGGCAGTATAACAGGTATAACCGGGGTCCAACTGATGTATTTCTTTTGCTCCGGAGTTAGAAAGTTATTCGGCGCCCAGGGATCTCCATCGTCGGGCAGCTTACTGAATCTGTGAGTCCTGGTTTTTGATTCATCAGTATGTTCATCATGATTTACAGCTTATTTGTTTGTTCTTGATGATTCATTGACTAGTTACAGATTCACCACGCGGACCGAAGAACTAACTAAATGTTATGAACCACTGCAGAAGCTAAGGGTGAGATTATGGCCAGTAAAATCGATTTAAACCCGCCAGTAACTTTGTGTTACTGATCGTTCCAAGTCGATACTTCTGTGGTGGTTGTTTTTGTTTTATGTCTTGGTGTTCAAAATATTTTTGTGCTGTTGGCGCCTTATGTATGTTTGCATATTTTAAGTTAAGTCAAAGTAACTGAGTGACCACCTATTTGGAAAATAGCTGCTCATTCGGCTTACGAAATGGTTTCATGGTATAAGTACCTGATTGTTAGTTTGGCTTTTCCCACCTCGGTTTTTGGAGTGGGAATCTTTTTCTGATTGCGCATTTTCCTGATCTTTGCCTACTTGTACCTTTTCACGCGTCTTGAACCTTATCAGTGTGACGCATATAAACACAGACACAAGAAAGTATGGATTTACCTTAACAATTTTATATTTGGACTTGGATTTTTCTTTTCCAGCTGTGAGCTGCACCATTGAACCAGTTGCAAATACAGACGTATATCCACCCAACACGAATCAGATCAGTTTTACCATGTCCGCAATATATGTCTGTAAAGAAGGTTATGTGTTAAAAGGTGGAGATACCGTAAGAAGTTGTCAAGCGGATAAACAGTTGTCAGGAGAACCCCCGGTTTGTTCAAGTATGTAAATATTACGAAAACACGTCCATGCTATATACAGAGATTTTTGAATCTGCAACATTGAAAAATGTATTACATGTTTTTATATTTTTCTTATTTTGCTCAAAACATAGATCGTGGCAGTTGGTGGTTCTAACGAGTTCCCACAAGCTATGTTTTGAAGCAAAACTAAGAGAATCGGCATACCCCTGCATAGTCAAGTTTTGCTAATAGTATACAAAAGGGTGTATAAGGGGGTATATATTGCACATACATGTAATCCTGATGATTGGTATCTCATAGTTGAACCCGGTTCAATTAAGGTTAACGTAACATGTCCGTGCATACCCCCTCATAATCCTTTTACATGGTAAAACCGGGTTGTCCAGGATTTACATTTTTGACATTCTGTCTTTAAAACATAGATAATGGGATGTTATTTCGTGTATCCACAGTCAATATGTGGTTATTTCGTGTATCCACAGTCAATATATTGGACAAAAATATTAATTGTTTCATTTTTTTTCGAATTAAATTTTCAATTTTTACAGCAGAAAAAGTCTATGTATATTGCATCAACATGTTATCGTAATGGCAACCGCGATGGCGCTTCAAAATTGTTTTTATGCAGGAAGACGAGAAGAGCAATATAATGACCTACTGCTTTGTGCCCTAAAAACATGTTTTGACAGCTAACAAGATAATTAACTTTTTTATCATTTATTAGAGTATTTTATTTTTTTCACGAAGAAATGTAAGCAGAAAATTCCATTAAATTTGCTTAAATGCCAAGGTGGACTATAAAGGGAAAACATAGGTATCCTCAGTAAATTTCTAGACATCAGAGGGGTAAAATCTCCAGTAGCTCCTGAAAAATCCAGAAGATGATCTGACTGACTGTTGCTGCTACCCGAGAAATATCATGTAAAGTATACGACAATAAATACCTATACACATATATGTACACAATTTTATTGCACTATATTCAAACACGTATTGCATTGGGAATTATCAATAAGTCTTAGACAATATATAGGAGAGGATCCACAGGAGCTTAGTGCAGTCACACAGTAGAGTATGAGGCAAACGCGCGACAGGCGTATAAAAAATCTCAACATACTTAAGATTTTGACGTATAAAAATTAATTTGCTTCTTGAAGTTTAATTAGCAGTCACATATTAGCGTGTGTTCCGGACGTATAAAGAATCGCAACATACTGAACATTCTGGTGAACGATTTATGTTACGTCCAAGACACGTTAAGCACACACTACAGGCGCTTGTCAAACGTTTAAGGCGCGTCTCATACACACTTGGGGCACGTTCAAGTAACGTTTGGCATGCGAAAAAACCAATACCTCGTAAAACCAGAACGCGCGTATAGCGTACACTGACGTGCCTAAAACGTGAGCCAAGTGCGACACACGCCAGAGACGCACCGAGTTTCTAGAATTTGTTAAGCATGCTTATAAATCTTTTTAGCCCAAACACGTATGGAACGCGCACCGACGTATAGCGACCAACATCAACATACATCACGCGTACAAGACGCGCATGTAACGCGTTTCTAACGCTTCTGACGTTTTCTAAATTTTATCCGGCGCGCGTTTGCCTTTTACGTTAATGTGTGACTAAGATTTTATCTTTACCTGGATGACCTGTGTCGATAAAGGTTGTAATATTCTGCAACCCGTCGCCAGACTTAAGCCCCGTTCTCAATGTCCCGATTCTAAAAAGGTACAAGTAGGCAAAGATCAGGAAAAGGCGCAATAGAAAAAGATTCCCACTCCAAAAACCGAGGTGGGAAAAAACCAAACTAACAATCAGGTACTTATACCATGAAACATATCGTAAGCCGAATGAGCAGCTATTTTCCCAATAGGTGGCCACTCAGTTACCTTAACTTAACTAAAACTATGAAAACACACATAAGGCGCCAACAGCACGAAAAAAAATTTAAACACCAAGACATAAAACAAAAAGAACCACCACAGAAGTATCGCCTTGGAACGATCACCCCGGTGAAGACAAGCTGGTATACCGTGATAAACCGCAGAGCTTTTCATACAAAACTGACCGTGTTTACACAGTCAGGGTGTTACCAAGGTGAAGCCCAGGTCGTTTTCTCGGTCCTTTATAATGGTAAAGCCGGTTGTATACGGTGGCACCCAAGATACTGTCGGTCGCGCCACTGATATGTCGCGGTGTAAACCGTTAATGAACGTTATAGCAACCGGCTAAACTGTTTCGATTCCGGGATGAACTGGGACGACACCGGGGCAAACAGGGGTTCACCGTGATCAAACTCTTGATGTCAGTAGGCCCCGGTTCATCACATTGGAGTCCCGTGAAGTCCCATTTTATTCCCGAATAGATCGGTGTCGTTCCGGTTAACCACGGTTTACACCAGATCATCCCAGTTTATCACGATCGAGCCCCAATGGTGTTACGGTTTGTCCCAGTGTCGCCCAGTGTTTTGACATCTCTGTCGATTTGCCCTGATGCAACCTAGTTGTATCAATCTTTTTATGAGAACCGGTAAGGCTCAAGGTATCGCTACTGCAGTGCTTCGATTCTATCAAACCGGGTTGAGCTGGGGAGCTAAACAGGGACATTTAGAACAGGGTTTTAGGCATATAAAATCGCGTTTCTTCGTTGTCTTGACAAATAATGTTCAAAAAGTAACTTTGACAGTAAATGGTTGAACACTTGCCGCTGCCAACTGCTCAATTCTATACCGCGAACGTTTGTAACACATCATTGTCGTGGTGAGATTGTTTGGTTGATATATTTTCGTAGTATAAGTACCTGATTTCCCATCCATTTTGGCGTGGGGATCTCTTTCTGATTGCGACTTTTCCTGATCATTGCCTACCCTTACCTTTGAATGAAAATACAAAATCAACTGTAGTTCAGAATTTCGCTTTCATTGGATGATGGAAAACATTATGTTTATATTGTTTTATATCCTCTGTTGACAGTTTATAAATCTACCCCTCGTTTCTACGCCTTAAGGGACATTCCTCATCTTGTCAGTAGCCTCCGACATGCCCTTCGGCTTCACAGACATAAAACTTCCCAGTGTTGTTTATCATACCGTGATCTGTATCTACATTTTCGTTCATTCTTTATATGTCCACTTCACGTCGCAAATTCTCAGATATTATGAGTTTTGGAGTTGTGGACCAGCCACGACGTTAAATTTTCGCGATTTGAAAATGTCTTGGCGATACGCAACCGATATCACGTAAACATGATTAAACCCACCACTAAATTACATGGCATTGACCTCTTTCTTGCCAAATGAGCCGCCTCATGGGAAAAACAACAATTTACATATGCGTAAACAAAGGCGCAGATGAGCTGATCAGCGCCTGTGTTTTCGCTACACGGATAGAACAATTCCTCTTCTACTTAAATTCGAAACTCCAAGTGTCTAGCTCTTTTCTGTGACTGTACAGGTCGGTTTGTGTCAGACCTGTTCGGAAACCACATTGTTGGTTTTCTTACGAGACGGCTCAAATGTCTTGCCCAGATCTTTTGACTTCTTAATGCCTCCCATCAGGAAATAGCGAACATCAAGAATGAATCTTTCACTGAAGGTGATTGGAAAAGAAAAAAAATGTAAACTTACCCAATTGAATGTATTACAGTCGTGCAATGCCGGACAACTGTATGCCATGCGACAAGCAATCCATTTGACGAGTATGTCGACTTCAACACCGAAGTGCAGTACACATGTGCTGAAGGATATACCCACGCCAGTGGTGATATGACCCAAAAATGCCAAGCTGATGGAACTTTGGATGGGACCGGACCAGTTTGTACAAGTGAGTCTCTTCTCATCATATTATAAGTCGGAAGAGACTTATGTATGAGGGGCGAGCAAAATGTTCGTGGACTTTGTCAATAAAATCAAAAGTACGTGTACTTTAGTGATTTCTCTGAAATGACCGTATGTTTGCGATCAATTTAATATAAACAAGCATAGAAAGTTTCAGACAAATTGCTTGATAAACGTCGTTGCTATGACATTTTGTTTGATGCGTGTAAGCGCTACCCAGAGCACGCCAAGACGTTAACGTCATTTGCCAACGGGTTTTCTGTATTCGCTGGCCGAGTCAAAAGTTCCTATAAAAACATTATTTCTCATTTGACTTCAAGAAATTTTTTGTATATTTATTCCCCATCCGTTGAAGAATAACAGTAGAAAGTATTAGGCAAATCGATAGAAAAATTAAGTTTTTATGACAATTTCTGCGACAGACACAAGGATAATCCGGGACATACCATGACGTTTAAGTTGTTCGTGTAGACTTTGCTGCTTACTTGTTGTTTTAACAGCTATTTCGTTGTGACTAAAACTTTGCACAGTTGTATGCTTCAGTTCTGATGTGTCTCTAGTCTTTTGGTAACAAATCAGACGTTTCTGTAGGTTTTATTTGAAAGTCTCGCACAAATTTTTTCGATGTGCAAGTTTCCGCCATTTATCAGTAACGTCATCTTTACATTGCAAGCCGAATTACATCAATATCAATATTTCCATAATTTAGGGAGATTTGGAAACGACATTTTCTAAAATATTTTTATATTTATTAACATGTAAACAGAGATTTTACGGTGTGCTCCGGGGTAGCAAACCCCACGTGTTTGTCGATGTAATCTGATTAATAAAAATAAGATTCGACAAATAATATTTGACATGAATGTCGACAATAGACCATTATTACACTTGTGAAAAAACGAAAACAATCGGGCGTCAATTATAAAAGTTATTAAGAGAGTATTCGAACTTTTTGCTCGCCCCTCGTATTCTGGGTGTCGGTCTGTCTGATTCACGCCGGTTGTGGTTCAACATCAGGAACAGATGTCAATGGATTGTACGCGTTTACAACATACACTCCACACCTGCAATGAAACACCTCATTTATTCATCAGGGCCGTCAGTAGAACATGCCTATGAAATGTACACAGTTACTGGGAATACAATTTGTAATATTTTGATCCAATGCATAGACTGTGGGTACTTGTTAGAGCCGCCTTGCGTGTACCAACATTCATTTTTGGCAACTACTAGTATTACAAAAATTAACTGCAATTTTATTTTTACAGCTTAAGCAAATGGATGTTTTCGTAATGCATAAAATTTGCCACATTGTTTCTGAAAACGAAAATTTTATGCAATAAATATTTTGACCGTGTATACTACATGTACGCTGGAGAGTAATTCAAAATCATTAAATAATGCTGTAGCACATCCCGGGCCCGTTGTCATCATTGTTGACACCATGTCAGAAGATTTGTTTTTCAACGACTTACTTGTAAAGAAATGGAAGAAATGGAAGCATATAGTATTATGCTTTACTTAATTTTACTTGAGTTTTAATATCGATATTTCTTCTTCTAGTGGTAACTTGTGAGACACCATCGGTCCCAAATGCATCAAAGAAGCCGAAAACGACCCAGATCTATTACTCGGAAAAGGTTGTCTACGAATGCGATCCAGGATATGAGCGTACCGCTGGAAACTTGAATGGAACATGTGAAAGTTCTGGTGAACTCTCTGGAGATACGCCACAGTGTACTGGTAGGTTTATGGACATATAGATACAAGGTAGCGTTAGGTCTAAAGTAAAGAAAACATCCTCTTCGAAATTGATGTGCAACACAGGTGCATGAATGTCTATATTTCGTGGCATATAATGTGCACCTCAAGTGCTCATGTGCACGAGTGTGTATACTTTAGTTCAGATTCCATAGTCAATGTATATGTACAACGGTCATCTATAAATAATCACCGTGAGGCTGAGCACAGATCATTTTGGTCGGTGGTTAGTTGTTCCCACAGGTATAGTACTTTTGAATCTACGCACGTTTGTCGTTATACATTTTTGTGAGCGGGTCCAATTTCTTGTTTAATAACCGTCCACACTAAGCAGCTAAGACCATATTCAGACAGGCATTATCGAGATATTCCTAAAAGCAATTCTCCTAGTAGTAAATTGCCAGTTCGTAGTTCACTTGTCCACTATTAACTGATAAAGTTTCTTCTTTATATGAGCGAAGCGATTTAGGAGGAACGGTCACAGAAGATCTAAGTTTCATGACTCACTCTAAGTAAATCGGGTATAATTAGAATCAGTTGCGCACGATGTTACCGCATGTAACCATGGTAACATTTTGACAGCATAAACATGTTATTAAAATATTAAACTCTACTGAATATTAACGGACACCATTCGTATATTAGAAAATATTTATAACCTCAACATCGCGCACTCATCAAAACATTTTCTGTGACTGTACAAACCGGATCTTTACCTGTGATCAGCGTAATTGGATTAACAACACAGTATAATACATTTTCTTATTAAAACCGAAATGTCAAGCTTCTAGACTTTTGCTGTGACTGTGCAGGTCGGTTTGTGTCAGACCTGGTCGGAGACCCCGAAGACCGTTTTTCTTGTGTTGCTACTCATATTCTAGCAAGTGGTCTACAATGTCCAACTGTTTATTATTTATTTACAACTTGCACTGATTCAGGGATGTTCAACCGATTTTTATCATTTGAGTCGCCACGCGAGAAAACCGGTCGTCGAGGTTTCCGACCAAGTCTGACACAAACCGGCCTGTTCAGTCACAGAAAAAGGCTAGAAGCTTGAAATTTCAGTTTGAAGAAGAAAATAATTTATGCTATCTGTGTTACGAAACCAGTGGTGTTTGTCACAGGCAGAGATCCGATTTTCTCATAACGCGGCTTAAAACAATTCCCCAAAGTACGTTTTTCACATATAACTTGACGATAGAAGTTCCATGCTTACATTGCTGCAGCATTTTTATTTTTATGGATAAAATATGAATAAGAAAATGATTTTTATAGATAGAATTTCTGTGTTTCTATAAAACAATTACAGTACAAAGAAAGAACTTAACCTCGGTCTTTGATTAATTAGAAAAGAAATGTTCTGTGCGCCTGCTTTTATTCTAAAGTTTCAAAGATTATTTTAAGGATGTTCGCTGCTAACATTTGACATTTTGGAACTTCCAGTTTTTCTTTTGTTGAATATCTCGTAAACGGTTGCAGATATTTTCCTAATATTTTATATTTGGATACATATTGATACTATGCACTGAATGAGCCATAAAAATTGTCAATCTAAGGAACTTCATTTTTTCACCCCATTTTCTGCAATTTTTCAGAAATTTTCTGTTGTCAGTAAAACTTAGGGGGTAGGGTAGATTATTCTTGAATATTACACATCTTAAAGAAACAAAACAGCCGACAAAAGGCTTAAAATGGCGATTTTCAAGTTGTTAGTTCTCTCTTATATGCACACTACCCTATATAGTTCTTTCTTTTATTCAAACAATATTACCAAGTTTTATGTTGTGTGAAAATACAAGAAAAAGTTTGAATCTACAAATATTTGTTCAAAATATTGATTTTTTCCGACTTTTCAAGTATGGGGGTAGGGTTGGAAAACCACTCCTAAAATTTTGTCATCCACTTAAAATTGCAATTTTTCTATGCTTTTAGTCCAAAATAGTATGCATTACGTAAATATTATGACTTTTGAAAGCAGTCTAGATGCATTTTTGTTCAAAACAGGTATGTTTCAAAGAATTGAAAATTAAATAAATTTTACTAGATTTAAAACAAGGTGTTCAGAGGTCTCATTGGCAGGCCTGTAGCTTGAAAAAATGCACACTATCCTATACTTATTTTGTTTTCAAATGTCTTGTGTTGTATTTTGGAATCAAAAAAGAATGGTAAGAAAAAAGATTGAATACTTTTTCATTGGCAGCGAACATCCTTAAATGCCCAGGTTACAAAAATATAACAACGTGAGCACGGTTACAACCTTTTATGCAATGGCATTTGCAAGTAGACCCAAGGTTAGTGTTGATAACACTAACATCGGGACAAGGCGAATAGTAATGAATTATAAAACCATGCATGGTCTCTCTTAATGAATTACAAAACCATGCTTGATCCTTCTGTTGGAAGACAATACTTATAATATAATAACTTTGGTTACTAATTTTGATATTTTGAATATTGTAGCTCAAAAACATAGATCGTTGTTGCACGTGAGAACCACCTCCGCGAGGCAATTCTAACGAGTCTGAGTCAAAAGTATGGATGACCTCTATTAACTTATTACGGCAGCGATTCTAACGAGTACCCACAATCTGTGTTTTGGAGCAAAAACAAGAAAACATGTATACCCCTTTATACCCCATTTTTTCTATTAAATTGGAGTTTGATGTATACTTTTTATGGACATGATTCTTCGATGAATAATTATATTATAATAGCCTTTGTTGCTATTTGTCAGACATAGATGAGTGTGCAACATATCCAACACCGTGTGAGAACGGAGCTTGTGTGAACTCGGAGGGAAGTTTTACATGTGACTGCACTGGCACAGGGTACATTGGAAAATTGTGTCAATACGGTGAGCTTGTTTGAGATTGAAGATTACATGTGGTTGCATTTTATATCACAAAATACGGCATCAATTTTGTTTGATACAAGTTAAATGTATATTGCAAAACGACACGTAGGTTCTTTTGTACATAAACGAATGTCGGGTATGTAGAAATACATTCAATACATTCAACAGCTGCCGATTTGACTACACTCACCGGAATCGAAGTCCTATCTAACGGTTTACGACTGATATAGATCATTAAACCGTCTGCAAAAAAACATTGAGGCAGTCATAGACCCACAAGTTTCTGAAACAATCGTCTATAATTGGACAAAAGGCTTATAATCAACTATTCTGGTGTAACCTGGTAACGGTACCTGTAGTTCAAATTTAATAAAAAAACTGACCAAGAAAGATAAGGGTAAGCACCGAGCAAAATATTGCGCAATCATAATGAAATTCCTAAATTAACAATCCGGTACAAATAAAAAAAAACTTGTCGAAAGCTCAGTGAGCAGCTGTTTCTCCATAATTGGCCATTCAGTAACTTTAAGCCTGTATCACAGATCATCACATATATTTTTATTTCGATTACACAGCCTCAAGCGACTACATTGAATACTACCCATCAGGACTTTTGAATATTCTGATCACGGATCCATACGGTGGCAGCAAAACGTTGGACGACATTACTCCTGCAGTTTCTGATAGACATGATGGATGTTTTGATGTCGCTATTGGCGCGTGTGTGTATGAAATCGGGTGTACGCCACAGGACTCTGTCAAGTAAGTCGTTTATTATTATTAGTTTGTTTTATTTTTATCTTAAAGCGTCGCAGCAAACGCATGTCGGTGCGGCGTCACTGACGCATCTTGATGATTAACCACTACTGTGGGGAGCTAAAATGTCTCTAGCCGATCGAGGTACTTGTACATGTAATATCATGAATAACAACATTCTTTGGTCGTCGATTAAATAGATGGTACAGCTAGGCAACGAATAAAGCATTCAGAAAACATTTAGCTTCAAACTGATTTTATCTCGCACCAACTCATATAAAATCTCAGATTCTGATTCGTACAATCACCTGAAAAAATGGAATTATTTTCTTTTTGTATAAATAAGAAATACTCACATTCATCACAAACTAAACTTCACAAACGTATGCAAATCACACACAGGCAAACCATTTTTTCAAAATGCTAACTATAGTCTACTGTTTGTTTGTAGTTGCGGGATCCAGAACTCTCAAGAACCTCACTCAGAGGACATCGCCCTAAGACTTTACAACAAGATTTATTCACTTACCGGTTACTACCCTAAATTGTTGCTAAACAAAGTCCATCCTAGCAAATTGGACGTCGATGCGCCTCGAGATGAAGGGACTTTCAACCAGGAAATCCCAGCGGCTATTTATGATGATTACTATACTAAACTAGGATCTGCAGTCGCAAGTTTCGGCGGACCTGGACTCGTCATTGTCGTTCGCTCCTTCGACATAGATGGTGAAACAGTGATTTCTCTAGGTACACTTTTCGATAACATACCCATGCATTATTCAGATATTTTTGGTGATGCCTCGAAAGTGAAAAAAAATCAGTTGCAACTATTTAACATTTTCAGTTTTCAGTAGATTAAGGGAACTCTTTAGAACCGCCTCGGCGATGCGAGATAGGTGGTTTCAGTAAACATGCAAATATGCAGTAAAATCTGAACTTGTAGGTAATAAAATCACAGTACAAGCATATGAAGCGTACTGTTTGCTGGTTAGGTTCTCAGATTAATAATATTTTTGTATACGATATGTAAACTTCTCATAAATGCTGAAACGCAAAAAAACTTGGTACAAAATTCAGTTAACATCTTCATATCTACTCAGTAGCGTATAAAAAGTCTAGTCATACGCCAACGTTTTTGAAAAATAACTTGATGTACGTACATGTTACCACCATATCAACATAGATCGCTACTTAAGGGGACCTTCATATTATACAAACAAAATATAACCGAACACTTGGATTTTCTTAGATACAGTTTGTAACGAGGAAACCGCGGGACTTAAATTTATATGCAGCATCATTTATTCATTAGAAAAATTAATAATGCAAAATTTAATTGACTGTGCCTAATTTTGGCGACATGGTATCCATAAAAAAAAAAAAAAAAACAAGAACAAAAAAAAAAGTCACACCATTCTTCAGAATCATATTATTACAAATTTCAAACCATATTTGTACACCCAAGCGTTAATGTTAGCATGACACCGCTTTTGACACACTTTTGACTCAGTCTGGAACTTCCGGTACAGGTCTGGAAGAAATGAGTATTGAAGCTGAAAATTATCGCATTTTATACCACCAAAACATAACGTAGGTCTAACTACTGAACGCACATCTTCAAGACAATAAACGAGTAAAAGAAAAAGGTACAAGTAGGCAAAGATCAGGAAAAGGCACAATTAGAAAAAGATTCCCACTCCAAAAACCGAGGTGGGTAAAAACCAAACTAACAATCAGGTACTTATACCATGAAACATATCGTAAGCCGAATGAGCAGCTATTTTCCCAATAGGTGGCCACTCAGTTACCTTAACTTAACTAAAACTATGAAAACACACATAAGGCGCCAACAGCACAAAAAAATTTAAACACAAAGACATAAAACAAAAAGAACCACCACAGAATTATCGCCTTGGAACGATCAGTAACACAAAGTTACTGGCGGGCTTAAACCAGTTTTATAGGCGCCAAACCTCGCCCTCAGCTTCTGCAGTGGTTCTGTTATACACAAATATAAACAAGAAATAAGGAAATCCATGTTAAAAAAATATACATAGGTACCAACGTAAAACATGTTTAACGGAAAGCAGGGTGAATTTCAAGTGCCAATTTCAGAAACAAAATCTTTATAATATGTCGAATAATGGCAGAAACACGAAATATTTTGATACTCAGAGCATGTCTTGCATCGCATTTTAGATATAAAAAACTACATATCTCTTTTTGTATATTTATCAAAGCCAAAGATTTAGAATATCTAATGTCGTTTAATATACACGTGTAACTTATGTGACAACACACGTTTGGACACAGTCTGTTGCGGAAATCTGAATCCCGTGAATATTTAAGTTCAATCTGAAGATAATTGACATTCTTACCCCTGGCAATTTACTTCCTGCAAAAAAGTCGAAAAATAAGGGTTTGAAGATGTTCGGTTATCAATGATGACAAGTATACGTTTTGGTTAATTCCTTTCATAAAATTTTCAGGCTACTTGCTAACTGGGGAACAACTAAACGACGCAGCTGGAATCGCCGGTCTGATCGATTCCTCATCCATGCAACATTTGCCCGATGGCGTGAGTTTTAATGACTTCCTACGGGGAGATGGAAGCTTAGGTGCCCGTATGGAACAGCGAGGACTAGATGCAGTGCCATCTCCGGCCAGACTGGGCCCAGGGACCGGACTTTACTTCTCCCAGGAACACAGCCGCATAGCAAAGGCGTATCGTGGTGTTGTCAATGTGGTTGGGGTGTCGATACCGCTATATAATGAAAGGGGGAATGGTGATGATGATGACTGCGATGGAGTTGATGCTTGTGTGACCAGGAGAACCATTCGGAAGGTGTCAAAGGCGATCATAGATTACTATAAACAACACTATGGTAAGTATAGCAGTTCCAAGTTGGCCATGCTAGATCTTGTCGTCATGATTTTCGATCAGATAAAACATTAATCACACTGCAAAGAAGCAATCTTTCATTGCATAGGCAATCCCCATAAGTGTTTATACCTGCCAAGAGTTTATTATACCTTCCAAGAAGGTACAATTAGGCAATGATAGGGAAAAGGCGCAATCAGAAAGAAATTCCCACTCCAAAAAAACAAGTTGGAAAAAAATTGAAACTTAGAAAACATTTCGTAAGCCCAGTGAGCAGCTGTTTTCCCAATAGGCAGCTACTCAGTTACCCGAACTTTACTTAAAATATGAAATGTATAAGATTCAAACAGCACAAAAATTCGACTCCATAACATAAAACAAATAGAACCACAAGAGAAGTATCGCCTTTGAACGACCAGATATTTAGTTGTTCGGTCCTAGTCCTGAACCTCTTATAAATGTATAATCAAGGACAAACGAAAAATCATGATACTGTAAATCTGGAAATTTTCGCGTGACTTTTTTTTCGTGAATTTTCTATTTCTTGAACCTTGAGAACCTTGAATTTGCGAGGCATCGAATTCGCGGATATTCGCGAAAATTAAGTTGTCGCAAAAATAACCGAATTTACAGTAACCACCATGATTAATCAAAACTGAGGACTCTAAGACTCAGTAAGCTGCCCGACGATGGAGATTTCAGGGCGCCGAATAACTTACGGAAATCCGGAGAAAAAGAAAAACACCAGTTGAACCCCGGTGGGACAAGCAACAGACAAGAAGCTCCGGCACCAACCAACTCAAATGAATAGCCTGATGTCGGGGCCATCATAAGAGTCTGATGCCTGACCCACCGGCGTGCAATTTTAAAAGGCAGCATAGTTATCAACCACGATAGGGTTATAAACCAAGGATGCAGACTGTTGCATAACATTCAAGTTATAACAGATACGTCTGTAACGTGTAATGATTTTCTGAACTGAAAAGAAAAATTTATATTACCTTCCAATAGTTTATTATACCTGCAAAGAGTTTCTTTGCCTAGATTTGAATATTTAGTCAAGTCATTTATGACACACTGTATAAGTAGTTCAGTTAATCTTGGTGAGTGTGAGTACCAACACGAACGGTCAAATTTGCTTTCCACTCTCTGACTAGAATGTCAAAACATCAAGATGATATAACGAAATAAATCAGCACCACACATTTTTTGGAGGTAACTAAAGTGCGAACTGTACCCTTTTGAACAACTTATATATTTAGTTGCTTATAGAGCATTTTTACTTCACTAAGTGTTGCACGCAGAACACTTTTCATTACGAAAATAAATCCATTAAATTTACAGAGTTTTTACAGCTGTAGAAAGTGAAAATTTTATTTAAAAAACAAGATTGATATTTTTGACATTTTTGCTCAAAACATTGATTGTGGGTACACGTATGAACTGTCTCGACAAGGCGGATCTGACGAGTACCCACCATCGTGAGTACCTACCTTCTATGTTTTGCAGCAAAAATAAGAAATAATGAAACATTGTATACCCCTGTACACCCCATTTACATACATAAAAGTCGGGTGTAAGGTAGTGTAGTTTACATGAGTACATGAGCATGTTATCCTGATGACACTATTGAGTCTTTGTTACAGAGGTGGATAACTGTGACCCGAACCCTTGTGAAAATGACGGAGTTTGTGAAAACCTTGCTGATGGCTACAAATGTGAATGTACCCGGAAATGGCGTGGTGAACGTTGTGAAAAAGGTATTTTTGTTTTCAAATTTATATGGTTTAACACATTTCCTGCCATTGTCGACTGTAGTCGTTTTAACAATTTTCACTGTTTTCGACGACTGTAGTCATTTGACGTACGATATACCGATAAATCCCGGGTTATAGATGAAAGATCTAAAGGGAGGTTAATATATTGTATACCAGATTAGTAAGCGTAAAAGGTCATTTGCAGTGATATATGATATGTGCATATATCTTTAACTAATGTTTACTAAGTAAGTAAACAAATAAGTAGATAGATAATAAAAATAAATGTTTCGCACTGAGATATTAAGAGGCGTGGGAGTAAAAGTCTTAACGCCTTTGACAACAATTTATCGGACAGGGCGGAATGGAGCCGACCTTTGCCCGAGACTAACAGTAGAATGTTGTGAATGTGTCTTTGAATGATTTCGAAAGACCATCGTTCGTTAAAACTTTGCACAATCTTAAACATTTTCTCTCTATGTGCAGAGAACGAATTCCCCGTGAAACGGTTTAAATTGAAGCTAAAGTACAAAGTCAGTGTAACAGAGGACCTGACAAACCCTGACAATAATGTGGAAATAAAGAGACAGGCTTATCTACAGGTAAATATAATTGGTTCCTTAAAATAGTTTGTTTGATTTGTTGCTTAATGTTTCAGAATGGAGCACCATGTCGGGGACCTTGTCTCAACTTAATGGTTCTTCTATCCGATATAAGGATGTCATGACATCTTAGATATGCTTCAAATTATTTTTTCAAACATAACACAAATCAGTTTGGGCAAGTGGATTTTGTATTCATTTTGCATTCCTTTTAAGATACTTTCAGCTCAATCAGTAGGTGGGGCGAAAACGAGAGAGCACGATAAAATCACCTTGCACACCCGCAAGCAGAACTTGGTTCGTCTCACATGTGCCCCGTGTGGGGTCGAACCCACACCAAACACAGCGGTGAGATCCAATGTACAAGCACGTCAATAAAATCAGCGCTTTTAACCCGTCAAGTGGAATGATTTTATTTTACAACAGCAGTGTATGAATACCTTGTAGGGCTTACTCCTAGTTAATTTTGATTTAGGTTCATACACGTTTATTATATGTTCGCATTTAGATAAGAGCCAATTTGTGGAAGAGATTCAAGGGACGTGGAAATTTACGGAAAATCATCATTTCTAAAATATGGTTTGTATCTATACGTAGAGTAACATTAGACTGAATCGTACATAGATAAAAGGATTTAACCTCATTTCTTAGAATATAGACTTAACAAAAACCGTATAATGCGATAAAAAAGAAAGAAAGAAAGTTTGCCCTGTACTACATTTTTAACATTCAGCACACTTAAGCCATATTCATATGCGCCAAATTTATACGCATCGCCAAATTTACACGCGTGTTGATTTGCTCCGGTATGTAAATTTTACCCTGGGGAAGCAAATAATGCATGCATACGCGAATACATGTACACAATGGAGGAAAAGTCCTACGGAGTTTAAGGCCTGATTTCGGCCACAGGTTTTGGCAAAAAAAATGAATTTTGGAATTGTGATGAGAAAAGTGTTGCAAATAGCAGGTATATGTCTCTGCTTTGAAAAGCTAGTATAATAATTTCATTCAAATAATAAACGTTGACATGGCAACGCCCAGAAAACATAGAAATAACACTTTTTTGCACTTTTTAGGTCTACTTTTCACTATTTATAGACATTTTCAACCACCGGCCCACGCGACAAACAATTTATTAATATGAAATAATTATCAAGTTTCATCCAGACATACTGTATGCAAAGTATCATTTTGTTTGTCGCGTGGGCCGGAAGTTAAAATAAAAAAAAAATATCACAGAATTAGTTCGCATTACATGGAGGTTAGGGTGGATTTAACATTGTAACAAAATGGCATTTATATTTTACATTTTTGGCAATTTGAACATTTTAAATTTCTGGGCTATTTTGGGGTATGTTTTCATCTATAAAATCAATACATTAAGCAGAAAGTGCTTGGCACTTAATGGTGTGTCACATCCAGTAAATTTAGGTTCCTCTTCCCGTTTAAGTAAATATGAATGTGTCAATCGTGTATGACCAATTCGTAGACGGAAAAGAACGATCTCTTTCAAGACATACATGGTGAAGAAATGTCATCTATTAAGAAATTATTAATTATAATAAACACCATGATGAACCGAATTCGACTCGCAGATACAATAAGCTGCCCGGCAGTCGGTGGTCCCTTGGAAAGCCACATGACTTAAGCGATTTTACTTAACTATATTGCACTTTATTGCAAAATAAAAGATTAATTTATCGAAAATCGTGAGACCTTAATGTAAGAACATGTGTACTTGTATGTTTTATTGTGATCATAAATCTAATATTTTCCATTTTCTGCTTCGCATGATTTTTTAGTACGAGTATCTGATTGGTCACCTATTGGGAAATAGCTGTTCACCCGTTTTACGACTTGTTCTCTTTGTATAAGTACCTGGTTGTCACTTTAGTTTTTCCCATCTCCGTTTTTGGAGTGGGAATTTCGTTCTGATTGCGCCGTTTACTGATCATTGCTTTCTTATACATTTCAATGTACTTGTAGCAGTACCTACACGTATTTGTAAATTTACACTGTGTAGTCTAAATCAAAGACTCATCTTCTCAAAGGGGCCAAATAATCAAAATACTATTAAGAAGATGATTCTTAATGTACAATATATTAGAAATACTCCAAATATATTCACTGATTCCAAAGGCTCAAAAGAAAAATTAAATATGCACTATGGATGGATGATGTACGGGGAGACTTTTTTAGGGCCGCCACGCGGCACAACACCAGCTGCAGTAATAGCAAATAAAAATAATTGTTAGATCATAAATCATAAAAAGTAAGACCATAGAAAATCTGACGAATTTCATCATCCAAAAAGATGAATTCATAACATTCTCAAACCATACTTGTCGGTTTTATCATGCAAATGTTATTCTTTTACACAGTAATGTATTTTCGACTTCGTAAAACCAGCTTATTGATTGTAAAGGTAAAAAAGTCAAATTGTGTAACCCTTAATACGAGATCTTTAAAATTTTGGGTCGAATGTTAATAACTGTTTACCTTTAACTATAATGTAGGAAAGGCAGTTTGAACGTTGAAGTCGATATTGACGTTGTTGACACCCCGGAAGTCTACGTCGACGCCACAGTTGCCGTCAGCGGTATGACGCAGGATATATTTATCTTCTTTGACACTGAAACGACAGCTTCAAACGTCAGTCTTGATGGGATTTATGGTAAGTGAGGTGAATAAAAGCCAGGAATGATGTTAAATTTATATACTTGCACATGATTTCAGAGACTATTGAACAAGTGTCTGCTCTGTTGACTGCGTTCAGTCCTTTTACTCAAGTGACAAGTTATGTACTTACCACGGAAAACTTGATCTACACTTTTTCGCATATGAATAATTCTGGGTTTTTCATGGCGTGACTCAAATGATGTTTAAATGTGTATTTCGAAAATACGCAAACGCATATGTTCAGTAAGAAGTGAATTTCATCTGCGTACGAGTTTCGGTGCAAAATTGGAAACAGATCATCAATTGCAGATCGTTATTATCGCCAATGGCTTTACACCATTCTTTATGCCTTATACATGTAGTGCGATTCCTTCGACCGTGTCGGTTGACGTCGGACACATATAGAAATATACAGAAGGTGGACAAAAGTATTCGTCACTTTTCAAAACTCCATAGACTTCAATGTATTTTCATGTTTACAAGAAACATTATCCTGTCTCTTCTGGTCAACATATTTTCATGATTTTGGTGTCATTTGAAAGTTAAATAAATAAAGCAATACACAAAGGTCATTTGACGAAGTTCCGACATTGCAGTTTTGAAAAACAACAGTTTAAAGTTTCAGGAAATTTTGAAAAAGTCATTTTCCCATTGACGTCATTGGTGACGTCGCCCAAAAATTGTCAAAAAATATTTCACAACTTTTTAAAAAATTTTAGCTTGAAAACGCATGCATGGAATTCAATGAAAATACCTTGTTTATTGCTTTATTCATTAACCTTTCAAATGACACCAAAAACATTAAAATACGTTAACTAGGAGAAGCAGGATAATTTTTCTCGCAAACATGAAAATACATTGAAGTCAATGGAGTTTTACAAACGTGACGAATACTTTTGTCCATCTTCTGTATATGTCAGAAGTAAAGCGGCACGGATAAAAAAACACTATATGTGGTAGGACACCATGATAATTATTTTCTTATAATTCCAACATTACCAATTTCCTACATTCGGATTGGTTGTTTGGAAAAAGGTACAAGAAGGCAATGATCAGGAAAAGGCGCAGTCAGAAAGAATTCACTCTCCAAATCCCGAGGTGGGAAATAACTAAATTGACAATTAGGTACGAATACTAAGTGAACATATCGTTAGCCGAGTAAAAAGGTACAAGTAGGCAAAGATCAGGAAAAGGTGCAATCAGAAAAAGATTCCCACTCCAAAAACCGAGGTGGGAAAAAACCAAACCAACAATCAGGTACTTATACCATGAAACATATCGTAAGCCGAATGAGCAGCTATTTTCCCAATAGGTGGCCACTCAGTTACCTTAACTTAACTAAAAATATGAAAACATACATAAGGCGCCAACAGCACAAAAAATTTTCAAACACCAAGACATAAAACGAAAAGAACCACCACAGAAGTATCGACTTGGAACGATCAGTAACACAAAGTTACTGGCGGGCTTAAACCGGTTTTACATGGCCATAACCTCACCCTCAGCTTCTGCAGTGGTTCATAACATTTAGTTAGTTATTCGCTCCTCGTGGTGAATCTCTAACTAGTCAATGAATCATCAAGAACAAACAAATAAATCATGATAAACATCCTGATGAATCAAAAACCAGGACTCACAGACTGAGTAAGCTGCCCGACGATGGAGATCCCTGGGCGCCGAATAACCTACTAACTCCGGAGCAAAAGAAAAACACCAGTTGGACCCCGGTGGGCCAAGCAACAGACAAGAAGCTCCGGCCCCAACCAACTAAAATGAATAGCTTTATGTCGGGGCCATCATAGAGTCTGACGCCCGACCCACCGGCGTGCAATTAAAGAAGGCAGCATAGTTATCAACCATGATTGGGTTAAAAACTAAGCATGCAGACTGTCGCATAACATTTAAGTTATAACCTATACGTTTGTAACGTGTTATGATTTTTCTGAACTGAAAAGAAAAATCATTAATTCCTTTAAGTTTCTTAAATTTGTAAACCAAGTCACCATAAAATTCAGGTTCCGAAAGGCCCTCACTTAAAAGCGTCTTTAACCCAACATTATATTTGGAAATCAATTCATAGTGTCTACGATAAAATTTAGAAAATGTTTTTCGAAGTTTATGATACCGATAGCCTTGTTGGAGAAGTTTTGCCGTTAAACATTTATTTCGAGCGTTGAAGTCTGTAACATGATTGCAGACTCTAGCAAACCTAATAAGTTGCGAAATGTATACACCATAAGAAGCACGACGAGGAACGTCACCATCCAAAAAAGGAAAATTTACTATATCAAAATCAAAGTCATCGCGCTTGTCATAAATTTTAGAAGAAACAAACCCATTTGCAACAGAAAGATGTAGATCTAAAAAGGGGGCTTCAGTATCTGAGATATTGGCTTTGTTCAACTGAAGTTCAGGTGGATAAATTTGATTGACCATACCTTCAAAATAAGGGTTGTCAATGTTCAAAAGGTCATCGAGGTACCTAGATGTGGAATTAAAAGCCTCGATAACATCAGCTTGATTATCATGGTTAAGAGAATCCATGAAATCTCTTTCGTAGCAGTATAAAAATAAATCAGCTACGAGAGGTGCGCAATTTGTACCCATCGGAATTCCAACAATTTGTCTGTATAACTTGGTCCCAAATCTAATATAAATATTATCAAGGAGATAGGATAAGGCGTCGCATACATTCTGACATGACCAAAGTGTAAGAAGCTATTTCCCAAAAGGCGGCCACTCAATTACCCGAACTTCACTAAAACTTTGAAAACTTTGATAACGCTACTGGGGGCTTCAATCGATTTTACAAAGTTCTTACCTGTAGTGGTTCACACCATTTAGTAAGTTGTTCGGTCCTCGTGGTGAACTTTACTTCGATTCTTTTTACTTCGATTAAAGCAATGCGTAAGAATACTCGGTTTTTATCTGTTTTGTGTTTATTTCATCTTAAAATGGCGCGACGTTTCTTCGAAAAAAAAAAAAAAAAAAAAAAAAAAAACGTTGACGTCATCATATCTTAACCTCATAATAAACAATTGATGACAAACGCAGTGTAATGAGACAAAATTGGAATTATTCGGGCTGCATTCAGTTTGTAAGTGATTCGCCTGAGTTTACACATGGATAAAATCAACAAAAATTAAAATTCATTGCTGTATTAATGAGGCTTGGTTAGGGGGGTAGGCAATATCCCATATCCCAAAATATACAGTCCAAAATATCCCATATCCCAAAATTAATTTAACTTCTATCCCCAAAAAAAATTCCAATATCCCATATCCCAAAATTCCTGAATATCCCATATCCCAAAAAAAGGGTCAATATCCCATTTCCCAAAATAAAAATTGGTGAATATTTCGTATCCCAAAATACCCATAACAAAAGCCCCCTTAATCGACGTTCGTTTCTTTGTATTGTAGTGTAACGTACCGGTCAACATTTGAGCCGCCTAATGGGAAAACCAACAATCTGCATATGCGAAAACAAAGACGCAGATCAGCTTCACGGTAACCGCGAAGCTGATCAGCGCCTTTGTTTTCGCTACTCGGATAGTACAATTCCTCCTCTACTTAAATCCAAAATTTCAAGCTTCTTGCCTGCTTCTTTGACTGCCCAGGCCGGTTTGTGTCAGACCTGTGTTGGTTTTCCCACGAGGCGGCTCATTTTAGTCACGTGAGGAGACGTTTATATATATCTTGCTCACGTACACAAACCATTGGAGCCTTTTCGAAACAGCCCCTGTGGATTAAACGCTCTATGCCCCTCACTAAACTTAAAAACAACTCGTGATTACTTTATCTGTAAACATTTCAGTGGGCACCTCGGCAAATGATATGTGTCGGTTGTACACTGCTTTGATTGGTGGATCGTGTCCTGGAGGCGGACATTGTGCTGTAGAGAACAATATTCCTACATGCCAGAAGTAAGATATTAAATTACATTTTAATTTATATGTGTTTTACATTTTCTTCGATTAATTTCAATTAATATTCAGTTAAGCCGGGCCGGGGAAATTAAAAGACTTCATCTCCCCTAGTTTTCCCCTGTTTACACACGTGAGAGTCACATCATTTAACAACTAAACCCGAATTGCTTTATCAGAGGAAACATTGATATGAATACAATAAAGAACATAACTGATCTGACTAACTGATGCTGAACATCCCGGTAAATGGCTTTGGTCATGCAGGGACGTTGTCTCCATCCATTTTGGGGGGATTTTAACCAAATTGAGGATGTCAGGACATCCTACAAGCGCTTCTTGCCAAAAAGACTTATACGCATGGATGGTTTGACTTGAACCTTTTTTTCCTGGGCAGACCCATACCAGAGTGGTAAACCACTAATCAGATACTCAGTCAGAGGCGTTTACGCTTTGCCTGGGGGCACTTCAAGCCCATTTATTTCTTTAGGTCCCGTTGGGCGGGGACCCCTATTATCACCCAACAGCCCTTCCACTTAAAACAAAATATAATTGTCATCGATTTTGACATCTTTAAAAAATATAATTGTCATCGATTTTACAGCATAACAACTACATACACCAGACATAAAGCTATTACGCTTTAAATCTTAATGCCCGAGTAATGGATGTGTTAATGTCTTAATGGGGCTGCTTCTACCTTGATACGATCAGTAAGTAAATTCTTTTTATAGAGGGTAACCCATTTGGTTAAGCCCAATCTTCCATGAGGCCCTCTAACTAACATACATGAGATAGCTCAACGTACATTAAACATACATGAAATAGCTGTAATTCGTAGATTGATAATCTACAGGAGCGAATCGGATGGGCTGAAATACGTGTTCACAACAGCCATGGCTGTGGTACTTGCGTCCCTCGTGGTGATCTTAGCAGGAGCCATTGTGTTTGCGGCTGTTCTGAAGTACAAGCAAAAACAAACAGCAGTTCTGCCGCTCGACAAGCCAGGAAGGTAACGCCCATTGATTGAGTGAATAGTGTTCGTGCACGATCAATAGCTAACATGGTATCGGGACGTTTACAATATAATTTCTTACACGGATCCGATTGGGTTACGAATTTTCATTTGATAAAAGAAAAACGATTAATTAACCTTTTTGACAAAACATCATGCCAACTTTTAAATCTATATACAATGTAGAGGGGAGATTTAGTACGATGCATTTGTCATAGACATGTACGGAATTACAGTAAAACAGCTGATAAACACGTGGTATGCAATGGGTGACGTACAATGCAATTCTGTCCGAAGTTGAGATGAAAAAATCGAGCCTTCTTCTATACCATTTACTCTATCGGTTTGTATGTAAACAATACCACGTGATTGTCAGTAGTGGTAAGGTCAAAACGAATACTATTTGTTTATCTTCTTATGCTTCTTCTTCTCTGAACAAGTTCACTTGCGCAAGTTTCTTTCAGCCTTATATTTACTTGTTTCGTTTCAGCCCTATACAGGTATTTAGACTAGAAAAAATGTAAACAGCTTGACATTTATGAAGTGGCTACACCAGAAACCAGCAACGGACAGACTGATTAGATTCAAAAACATAAAAAAAACTCTAGCGAAATCACAATATGTTTATGCTGTGTTTTAATGTACATTTTACACTTTAAGACTTAAGTTTTAGCAGGCTTATTGTTTAAGTAAATGACAGATTGCGAGTTGCTATTATGACTTTTTCTAGATTTTTGACAAATATTTGCCAATTTTAGACTGTGATATATGTGTATTGTATTATTTATAGTAATATGTTAGGGTTTATTTTTGTGACCCTACCTGTCGACTTACGTTCCTGATGCATTCTTTAGCTCATACTATCTCCCAAAGGATCTAACTTTATATATTATTTGCTATTACTGCAGCTGATGGTGTGTCGTATGGTGGTCAAAAGGTCTTCCTGCACATCGTAGTTTGTGCAAATTATATTTCTCTTTCGGTCCTTTGAGATTTGCAAGAATATTCAGAGTATTAAAAAATTGTACGTTTAGAGTCATCTTCTAAACAATGTTTTAATTATTTGACCCCGTGTGTAAAATGATTTCTTTTTTGTCTGGTTATCGTCGCCGGTTTTTAATGGGTCATTGCTGAGGGTTCAATACCTGAAACTGTGCAATATGGCTTTTACTATCTATCGCTCTTTGAACCTTTCATAGCTTCCAAACGATCTAACTCTAACTTTACGTTGAATTCGGTCACACTGCTTCAGATGGATTTTCTAGGAAATGCCATTGCAATCAGATCAATTTATATATATTTCCGACTGATTTAAATATTAGGCGCCGTAAAATCGAAGTGAGCCCCTCCAGTAATTTTATATTACTGATCGATCGAAGTATATACTTCTGTTTTGGTTCTATTTGTTTTATGTTAAATGTTTTAAAGTCTATTTTTTTTGTGCTGTTTGAACCTTATGTGCGTTTTCATATTTGTATTTAAGGTGGGGTAACTGAGTGACCGCCTATTGGGAAATAGCTGCACACTCGGCTTACGATATGTTTTCTAAATATCAGTCCCTAATTGTTAATTTAGATTTTCACACCTCGGGTTTTGGAGATGGAAATTTCTTTCTGATTGCGTCTTTTCCTGATCATTGCCTAGTTGTTCCTTTTTGACTTAACACATTCGTACGTCATAGTCAACTTTATTCTGTAACTTGGGACTACAATGACCTACTCAAGGAGTGTTTATGAGAAGGACCGTAATCACCTGTTCGAAAACCTGTGGCACAACGCAGTTGATATCACATATTTAAACTAACGACACAGCCCAACGGTTCTAAGTGAGGACAAGTACATGTAGATTCAGTCTTTAGACCTCCATGCTTTCGATGGACAGTCTGAAACTATCTGCTTCAATTGCGCAATATGGCCCATACTAACCCCCTTTGATCAGTTTCACTACTTCTAATGCATCTAGCTTTTATATTCTATTAGAACAATTGTATATGTGTAGGTATTTTGATTCAGTTTAAATTTTGTTGGTCATTTACGTATAGCATAAAATGTAAAGTCCATCGGTAGGGTCAAACGTTTGTGATATTATATTTATTCTGTTTTTAAATATATCTGAATATTATGTAGACCGACAGGGCTCTGACTTGGAGCTGAATCTGTAAATACTTTTTATATACCAAAAATATTATCCAGCAATTGCTGACTGAATTGTCCAGCTTTTGATTCCAATCTTAGCGACTTCGAGTGCACGAAACCTGTAGTGGCACGGCAATGACCAACTTCAATTTTACTATAAAGGTAACATCAAGCGCACACTAAAGCAAGTGCCGGAAATGATACAGTTTTTGTGTCGTCCATATCCCTTTATTACTTTTGGAACCCATATGATTGATTTAGATATCTAATAGCCAATATCATTTTTATATGAATATCTTCATGATGAGAACATCTTTTATATCTGTAAACAAGAAGTCTTATCTTGCTGTTATGCAGCTATTATGTAAATAAACTAATTAATACATAGGGTTTTACCTGTATTTGCCCATTTTCTTTACCTCAACAAATTATTAAAAACAATATTTTTCAGTCAAATTTAACGTTTGAAAAACTAAATTCAATTAACGTTTCTCCCTCTTTAAAAATATAGCCTTAAAGTTTTGTACAATTTAAAATTAAAAAAAATAGATTTCCATTCTTTTGATTGTGTTATCAGATTCCCTCTTAATGACCACCCCAATACTTTATTGCACTAATTACTACAGAGTGAGTCAAAGCCACCTGTTATCAGCAGGAAGCCTCAAAACCTAACTTCCTTATCTAACCCGAGTTTGCACCTACTTTTTCGGGTAACGCACTTAATTTTATATGAGGATGTTCTCAGCATGTCGATTTTGTTTTCTAAACTGAGTTTCAAAGCCAACGCAACGTATTCCTTTCATCTCATATCATTACGAAAACTTGTCCATGCAATATACAGTGATTTTAAAGTTGTAAAAACTGAAAATTTCCAGTAGAATTTTTTTTTATATTTTTCTTATTTTTGCTCAAAACATAGATTGTGGGTACACGTTAGAACCGCCTCGCCGAGGCGGTTCTAACGAGTACCCACAATCTATGTTTTGGAGCAAAAAATAAGAAAAATAAGTATACCCCTGCATATCCCAGTTTTACTATATAAAAGTGGGGTTTGAGGGGGTATTCATTGATCGGACATGTTTTCCTGATGGTTTAAATTGGCCAATTATATAAAAACCTTTGTGCCCAATCAGCATCAAAATGACTCGAAAGTCTTAATGTGTTATCGAATCCAAAGTTTTAGTGCGCAAGCGCGTGAACATTCCTCAAGGTACAGAAATGCATTTTCTGTGCCGGGATTTTTAAAACTATTGCACACAACTTAAATCTTTGAAGATCGTTCGTTGAGTGTATGGCAATTTCAATGTTGTTACCTAAGGCAAGAAAAATCGCCATTGATTTTGAAAAATCGCGAAATTCCATATTTTTTTTCAAACTGACCCCTTCGTCAGTTTTTACACAATTGTATGCAAACAAAAGAAGTCTGATTATTTATATTCACAGGTCGTCTTTAAGGATGGTTGGGCTACATATATGCGGAAACCGAAATCCCAAACAAATATTCAAATGTTAATGACTAGTTGCGTTGGCTGTGGAACTCAGTATATTTAAATTGCATGATCGTACTTGTATATCTATTCGTACATGTATAGTTTTGTATAATGCATTTTATTATTGTAATGGAATATCTACAGTGACATTGTTATGTGTTTTACATATGTAGTCTAAGATTTCATTTACCGTATATCTGTGATTCTCTAATCGGTACCCAGTCTCTGATCTGTACCATGCGATTCTCTAACCTGTACCCAGTCTCTGATCTGTACCGGCACTATCTCTGATCTGTACCCACAATTTATTTCCTCTAAGTGTACCACTGACTATCTGTTTTCTGTGCAGTCCCTGATGTTTACATTACGAAAACTTGTCCATGCAATAAAAAAATATTTTTAAAGTTCTAAAAAATGAAAAAAAATCAGCAGAAAAAAAATGATTTTTTTCTTATTTTTTGCACAAAACATAGGTTGTGGGTACACGTTAGAACCGCCTCGTCGAGGCGGTTCTAACGAATACCCATAATCTATGTTTTGGAGCAAAAATAAGATAAATAGATATACCCCTGCCAACCCCATTTTTGCTATATATAAGTGGGGTTTAAGGGGGTATTCCACTGACATATATTCCTGATGTTCCTATAATATTCAGTCTTTGATATATACCCACGTAATTACTGGTCTGCACCCAGGTTTTATGACATCCTAACTGAATCCACCAACATTCCGGATCTATACCGATCATGACTACAAACTTGGGTACAGATAAGGGGTTATCTAAAGTGGGTAGAAAAATTGTGTGGGTTAAGATTAGAAACCAAAGCTAAAAGAGGGTACAGATGAAAGAGTGGGTACGCATCAGTATCAGAGTATATTTCTGAGCTCTACATTTATACATCGACAGGATAAGACTGTAATTTGACCGTGTAGTAAGAAATGGCATTTGGTTTGCTAACACGTACATGTACCAGAGAGAGACGATTGTTTCGATAAGTAATGCATTTAGGTAACCGTATTGGTGACATCCTTAATACTTATATCTGGGCTTAATCGTCTAGTCCATATACACAAAACTGCAAGCCATATAAACGCAGAACTCAGTAAACATAAAGCAACGTCAGCAACGTTTATCAAAACAAATCAGTCGTCTGGGTTTGACAAGCCATTTGAATTATGAAACAATTGAATTTCATTCTCATTCATGTTTTCTTATGATAAATCGGCGAGGTTGTTCTGTGCAGAGTTATATGCATGTGTTCAGCTTTTATCAAAGTCAAAACGTTTTCAACCTAATGATATATAAATAATTTATAATCATAAGATAACGCATAATACGGTTACCCAAATGCACTACGCGGTGATAGCACAATGCTGACATTTCTGTATTTGTTTTCATCTTTTATTTCAGTAATTAGTAAACTATTTAACCATAAATAGCGTCGTGTTTATATTCGTTTCCTAAAGTAATGAAAATACGACACAGGTCTGTATTGGAGATTTTGTTCGTTATGTTGCTTTACGTCCACATCAACAGCTATGAATTGCAGATGTTGTTTATACGGTCGTTTCGCTGTTTGGGTCTACGGGGGAACAATTAGGCCTTGGTCTGCTCAAGTATTTCAGGTTCAGCATTACTGTTGAGCTTCTTCACGTTGCATACATGTTACTGAGATTCTTCCTTAAAGAGCTAGCATGCTTCTGTTTGAGAGAGACACTACTTCCTGAAAATTTACGGAATAAGGACAAAAATGTGTGTTCCGGGAACTTAATTTTAAGCCCGACATACCATTACAAGGAAAATGGTTGATAATGTGTCCCGGACATTAATTTCAAGCCAACCGAACTATTACAAGGTTGTTCAACTGTGATGCATCCTAACGTAGACTGTTTATTCTGCGTACTTACGCTGATGTGAGAGCCAATTTGTTTAAGTTGATTATAGTCTTAGGTACACGAAGTTTGAAATTTGTCTGTGACAGAGGAATTCGAAGCACTGACGGGAACAACTGTCTGCAAACGACCGACAGAGCCCTTTCGTAAATACGCCCTCTAAACAATGAACTATGAGAAATCTCTAATGGTTTTTGAGTTATAGAGCGGACATGAAATTGTATGGAAAATAATCAAAGGAAAATAACTCCAAAGATATGCAAGCAAGAGTTATAGTTCTTTAGCATGATATATCTCATCGTGCTTTATAAGTGTACCAAGTTTCATTGCAATTTCTCTTACGGTTTTCAAGTTATATGGCGGACACGAAATCGTCTGGAAAATAATCAAAGGGAAATAACTCCAAAGATATGCAAGCAAGCGTTATGGTTTTTTAACATGACACATCATCTCATCGTGCTTTATAAGTGTACCACGTTTCGTTGAAATATTTCTTACGGTTTTCGAGTTATAGAGCGGGCACAAAATTGTATGGAAAATAATCAAAGGGAAATAACTCCAAAGATATGAAAGCAAGACTTATGGTTCTTATACATGACACATCGTCTCATCATGGTTTAAAAGCGTATCAAGTTTCATAGAAATATCTTTGACGGTTTTCGAGTTATAGAGCGGACACGATTTGTGACGGACAGACAGACGGACGGACGCACGGGGATAAAACAATATGTCTCCCCCCGAAATCTCTCCCGACCCTTCGGTGGGAGACATAATTTGTGATTGGAATTTCCATTGAAACCATTGTTAATGTCGCAAAAAGGGCCTTGGACCTGAAAACATAACTCCAGTGTGTTGTTCGAGCAGGAAAATTCGAGTTAATTTGAACTTAAACAAGAAATGCAATAACATCTCTTAAAGACTTGGTCTTCAAACTTTAAAAATTGTTATTTCATACAGTAGCACTTAAAAAGTGATGTGATTTGGAAAAACGTTATTTTGACAACTTGCATGTTTTATAGGGACGTGCCGCAACATTCTGTCATAAAAATTCTTACACTTTCGCTTACCTCATGCGTAATTGATCGTAGTTCAATACATATCAAACACTTTATAAATAATACACCCTATACCCGAAAAAACTACCTATAAAAAGAGTGTAAAGTTACTTTTGGCTTCCAGTATAATTTTTGGCCAACTTGCAACGAACAAACGAGTAACCATGTTGTATTATTTGCATTAGGACGTCGATTTCTCAATGGCACTTCAAAGCAGTATCACAAAAACTGTTGGGATATTCTTATTACAGGAAGTCCATACAGTATAAGAACCAGTCATCCTAAGGCGACTTAGAACTTGAAATGAAGAGTTTCTATCTTACAAACTAGGTGACACTTCAGAGCAAAATCACGTCGTATATTATAAAAACTTTTTTTTTACCGGAAGACTAGACAGTATATGAACAGCGCGTGACAAGAAACTAAACTTGTACGTTTTTAGAAACAAAAATGCTACCAAGAAACGGAACTGGTGTTTTTCTTTAGCTCCGGAGAAACTGTAAGTTAATCTGTGCTAACATTACGAAAACTTGCCCATGCAATATACAAAGATTTTTTGAACTTTGAAAATTGAAAATTTTCAGCAGAAAAATTTGGATATTTTTCTTATTTTTGCTCAAAACATAGATTGTGGGTACACGTTAGAACCGCCTCGCCGAGGCGGTTCTAACGAGTACCCACAATCTATGTTTTGAAGCAAAAATAAGAAAAATAGGTATACCCCTGCATACCCCAGTTTTACTGTATAGAAGTGGGGTTTGAGGGGGTATTTATTGCACGGACATGTTTTCCTGATGTGTAAGTTAATCTGTTCTAAGGGATCTCTATCATCGGGCAGTTTACTTAATCTGAGAGTCCTCGTTTTTGATTCATCAGGATGTTTATCATCATTTATTTGTTTGTTCTTGATGGTTCATTGACTAGTTAAGATATTCACTACGAGGACCGAAGAACTAGCTAAATGTTATACACCACTGCAGAATCTGAAGGTGAGGTTATGACCATGTCATATGGATTTAAGACCGCCAGTAAATTTGTGTTTCTTATCATTCCAAGGCGATACTTCTGTGGTGGTTCTTTTTGTTTTATGTTTTGGTGTTTAAAATCTATGTGCTGTTGGCGCCTTATGTATGTTTACATATTTTAGTTAAGTTTAGGTAACTATTAGTAAGTGGGCACCAATGGGAAAATAGCTGCTCATTCGGCTTACGATATGTTTCCATGGTGCAAGTATCTGATTGTTAATTTAGTTTTTCCCACCTCGGCTTTTGGAGGGAATTTTTTTCTGATTGCGCCTATTCCTGATATTTGCCTACTTGTAAAGTAAGAATAGAGGGACCAGGAATCGATGCAATTAAATTTAAAGTCCCAACATAGACAGCGGATGGGAAAGAAAATACACAAAACACAACAAAACATTTTCCGACAACACACTCGAAGAGCAGAATGAATCTCTTTCCCAACAAGGTAGCCGGATGGCTAGGTTTCAACAGGAACGAAAGGGAACGAGTACAACAGAGAGGTAGGCACAATAAACAGTAGTTTAATGAAGATAAACCACTTTTCCTGAGACACCGATTATCGTTCCAAAAGGGGACAAGTATGATGAAAACAAATCACTCTATCTGGGACATAACTTAACGTTTTAACCAGGCACAACGCCGAAAACCACTTCTCCTGGGGACATTCGCGAATTCATAAAGAAATAAAATTAAATAATAAGAGCTGTCGCAGGACAGCGTGCTCGACTGCTTCTGACCTTTGTCAAACATAAGGCCAAACCCGACCAGTAACCCAAAGCATTATGCTCATACATCTTTTTGCCTTGACGCAATAAGACAAAATCACTGAACTATGAAAGTTAAAGGTCTCACTCATATTGTGAAAGAAGTGTGTTCATATACCAACTGAGTGCCAAGACACAAGGCAAAATCACTGAACCATACTGACGGTGACCTATAAGTATTTCAGGGTCAAAGGTCTAGTGATACTTACTCATACAGTGAAAGAAATATGATTATATACCCATTCAGTGTTGAGATATAAAGCAAAATCACTGAACCATGAAATTAGGTCAAAGTGACGTATAAGTATGTTTGGGTTAAAGGTCTGGTCATACTCATTCATAATCAGAAAGAAGTATGAAAAAATACCAACTGAGTGTCGAGATATAAGGCAAAATCACTGAACCGTGAAATTAGGTCACAGTGACCCAGGAATACTTTACGGTCAAAGGTCTTGTCATTCTCATACATATCGTGAAAGAAGTATGTTTCATATACCAATTGAGTGCTGAGATATAAAGGAAAATCACTGAACCGTAAAATTAGGTCATATTGACCTAGGACTACTTTAGGGTCAAAGTTCTTGTCATACGCAAACATAGTGTGAAAGAAGTTTGTTCATAAACTACTTGAGTGCCGAGATATAAGGCAAAATCACTGAACCATGAAATTAGGTCATAGTGACCTATTAGTATATTGGGGTCAAAGGTCTGGTCATACTTACTCATAATCTGAAAAAAAAGCATGAAAATATACTAATTGAGTGTCAAGATATAAGGCAAAATCACTGAACCATGAAATTAGGTCACAGTGACCTAGGACTACTTCAGGGTCAAAGGTCTTGTCATACGCAAACATACTTTGAAAGAAGTTTGTTCTTAAACCATTTGAGTACCGAGATATAAGGCAAAATCACTGAACCATGAAATTAGGTCACAGTGACCTATAAGTATATTGGGGTCAAAGGTCTGGTCATACTCACTCATAATCTGAAAAAAGTATGAAAATATACTGAGTGTCAAGATATAAGGCCAAATCACTGAACCGTGAAATTAGGTCACAGTGACCTAGGACTACTTTAGGGTCAAAGGTCTTGTCATACGCAAACATACTTTGAAAGAAGTTTGTTCATAAACCATTTGAGTACCGAGATATAAGGCAAAATCACTGAACCGTGAAATTAAGTCACAGTGACCTATAAGTATATTGGGGTCAAAGGTCTGGTCATACTCACTCATAATCTGAAAAAGTATGAAAATACACTAATTGAGTGTCAAAATATAAGGCAAAATCACTGAACCGTGAAATTAGGTCACAGTGACCCATAAGTATATTGGGGTCAAAGGCCTGGTCGTACTCACTCATAATCTGAAAGAAGTAAGAAAATATACTAATTGAGTGTCAAGATATAAGGCAAATTCACTGAACCATGGAAAGTAGGTCAACCGACCCTTACCGTCATGACACACAAGTCAGTGTCACAAAGTCAAAAGATGAATGACCAACCATCTTCCTAAGTTGTTTCTATTTAGAAATAAAAAGAAAAAAAAATTGGAGAGTTCTAGATTTTGACCTCTAGCCCCGCCCCCTTGACACCGACCCAGAGGTCCGATGTCATGGAACCTAAAGTGTATGAAGTATGAATGCTTTATGATAAGCTGTTGTCAAGATATGGACTCCTTGTAAAAGTTACACAGCAGTACATCTATTTTTTACAGTGTTCTAGATTTTAACCTCTAGCTCCACCCCGCAGGCATGGACCCAGAGATCCGATGCCATGAAATAAAACTCAACCCTACAGGGTACCTATGGTCCAGGTATGAAAGCCCTATGATAAAGATATAGACTGCTAGAATACTATATAACAGAAAAGCCATTATTATTAATGATGTTCTAGATTTTAACCTCTAGCCCCACCCCCTGGCATGAACCCGGGGATCTGATGCCATGGAATGAAAGCCGGCCCTACAGGGTGTCAATGGCCCAAGTATCAATGCTTTCTGATGAGTGGTTGTCAAGATATGGACTTCTAGAAAACTTTAACACAAGAATTGCCATTTTTGAAGGTGTTCTAGATTTTAACCTCCAGCCCCACCCCCTGGCCTGGACCCAGGGGCCCGATGCCATGGAATGAAAGCTAACCCTACAGGGTACCTATGGTCCAAGTATGAATGCTTTCTGATCAGTGGTTGTCAAGATATGGTCTTCTAGAAAACTTTAACGCAAGTGTGACGCCTACGCGCACGGGAACGCGCACGGGAACGGGAACGTGGACGACCGAGGTGACTGCAATAGCTCTATGCACTTCGTGCAGTCGAGCTAAAAACAAAAATAGCGTTCAACTGACGAACACATGCAACAAAAACTTTTGATAAAACCAAGCCAAAATCCCAACCAAATACACCGGAAATACAGCGATTATAATTATCATTAACAAAAACCATTTTCACTGGGACAGCGAAATTACCATATCTATCAGTATAGCGAAAATGCACCAGCGACTACCAAAAACGGATCAGAATAAAAAATAAACCAAGATCAATACTGGCTAACACATGAATTATAAATGTTGCTGCAAATAAAGCCAAAATCCTCGAGCCAAAGATACTAGGCGGGAAGGAGAGCATTACCACTGCTTCATCAAGATGATAATGCAAGAAACTAAACAAGAGCCCAACAAGAAAGGCATCAATTCGACCATATTAAGTAAACCAGAGGACCAATGGTCCTGTAAACGCTCACCTGAGATCAGCTGCATATACCAATAAACATGTTTGAATATTATGGTATTTAACTTAAGTGCAGGGGCAGATGAAGCCCTTGTGCCATTTTCTTTTTTCAGAATCTTCAATATTCTGTCCATTTGCCAATTTCCTGTTGGCTTTTTCCTTCAAATGACATTTTTACAGTTTTCCCAATTCAGATGCATAGGCAACCCATGTTGACCTTGCCATAAACTTGGTCAAGGTCATCACAGGGTCAGGATTTATATATACATTGTAGTGCTTGAGCCATTAGTGCTTCATGCCAAGTTTCGTTGAAATCGGTCCACCGGTTCTGGAGAAGAAGATTTTTGAAGGGTTTTTACCATATATGGGCATGGCGGCCATCTTGGTCGTGACCTGGATTTCTTAAATAAACATTGGTTCCCCCTTCCTATTGATGCTTCATATAAAATTTGGCTTTGATTGGCCAAGCGGTTTCAGAGGAGAAGATCTTTGAAATTGTGGACGGACGGACGACGGACGGACGGACGCCGGATCATGGCCATCCTATAAGCTCACCTTGTGAGCCTAACGGCTCAGGTGAGCTAAAAAACACCCCGACGAGCACAACAGACAGACAAACGGACAAAACACGCAACATGAACAATAATTTAATAATTTCAATTGAATTTTGGTCAAAGTTGAAACAAACACACACACAATTTCCATAAGTGTGCTTTTAAACAAAGTCTCTCGCTTCGTGACAAATACTGAATTGATGACAAAGATGATGGAAAATACATAATGGGGGTCATATGGAATATTTGACAGTTAATTTAATTTCCAATTTATAAATTGCTATTTTAACAGTTCTGAAATTCAACTCTTAACTCTTTGCTAAGCCCCCCCTCCTCCTCCAACAAAAAAAAAAAAAAAAAAAAAAAAAAAAAAAAAAAAACAGATTACCTGTGTTTCCGGTAACCCGACCGACCCTATTTTTTTAGCACCGACCCTAGACTTTTTAAATACTTTGGTCCATTTCGCGAAATTCGGAACAGCTGGAAATGTGTATCTTACCCCATGAAGCAATGCTAATGGTCTGTGGAAAATCAGATTTATATCTCTGTTGCTGAAATCTTCCAGGTGTATCATTAGTGGTCACTGAAGTTGTGTATTCTAGCCAAATATTGGGTTGTTACGTGTTCTACTTGGAAAATGGGATTAAGTTAGAAGAATGTTATTTTTGTTGTGATTGTTGTATAGAATAAGAATGTTTGCATTTTTCAAAGTCATGTCTACAAATTATTGAAATATGGCTGAAACCCCAGTGAAATAATTCACTAGGCTGCGTTTAACACCATCAACAAAAGAATATGTTTGTACTATTTGTGGAGAAAATATTCAAAATGTGAATTACAGATTGAAATTATTTCAAAAGGAAACGAAAACCTCACACTGTCGTTTGCTTTAGAAACATTTAAAAGTAGCAGTGTCACAACAAAGTTCATGGTGTACACATGTCTTATTGTTTTGGACCCCGAGACACCTTTCACTCTGCCTGAGATGAAAGGTAACTCGGGTACAGATGGTGCAAATTACTAGGTAATAAAATATTTAACTTCCCCAGTGCTACTGCGGTCATTATGCAAATTTTGGTATGGTTATCTTGTGACTAATTATCTGTTGATAATTGATATATCTATATAAAAAATCATAATATTTAATTATACATTTTAGACAAAAACAAAGTAAAACATCATAATTATCAGAATCGTTTGAATAGCATAGCATTTTCAACCAGTTTTCTACATGGAATATTAACGATTTTGCACCTTGATGAAAAGTGTTTTTCATCTGACATGATCAGCTAATTACATATCCCCTGCAATGAGCTGCATCATCACCAACACTTTATTGCCCAGTGTTATAGTTGAAACCGTATGCCAACTTCATGGTTCAGTGAAGAAAAAATGCACATAAATTTTATAAGAGATGTGTACGCTATGATATTGTATGCAGGCTATGCATAAAGAAATTGACTACCGTAGAAAATAAAGTTTCCAAACTGAAAACTATGCATGATGCAACATTAGAAAGGTTGCAAACGACACATGGAAAGAAAACCAAGAAACGTTTGTCAACTGATCCAGACCCTTGTTCAAAGAAGACTTTGTTCCCACCTATTCAACCAGTTTCAGTCATGCACAGACTTACAGATGGTGCGTTACTTTATATATCTAGTAACATGTTACTATCACAAGCTATATTGATGAGCTGCGACGCGAGAAAACTTAGGGGTTTCCGACCATGTCTCGGCCTGTGCAGCTACAGATGAAAGCTAGAATCTTGAAATTTTTGGTATTAGTAAAGGACGAATTGTATTATCCATGTAGCGAAAACAAAGGGGTTAATCATCTGTGCAGTTATTGCACAGCTGATCTGCACTTTGTTTTCGCTTTGGCAAAAATCGGGTTTTATCATGACGCGGCCCACTAACAAGTTCACCAGATTTTTGTTTGTTTGTTTGTTTGTTGTTTAACGACGCATCAACCCTGATGGGTCATTAGCGTCTAAAAAGGTAGAATGATAAAATATATTGAAATCATATTAAAATGTAACACTTAGTAAGATATAAATGTCGTTGTAAATAAACGATATATGAAATAATAACATTGATGGTTAAAAAGTTTTATTCAGTTTTATGTATGTATGTATTTTTACGACCCTTTCAATATTATTTCAGCTTATATGAGCGCCAATCAGTAGGTGGGTTGAAACGGGAGAATCCCGAAAATATCTGGCACACCCGCAACAGAATTTGGCTAGTCTGATATATGCCCTTTGTGGGGACTCGAACCCAATATAGACATAACGGTGAGATGATCGAACCTGCTAATTAGAACGAATAGGGTATTTAGAATAATGAGTTGACTGTTAATCTTTAAACCATATAAACTAAATTGCATGTACTGATGTCCTGTCATCAAAAAATTTAATCAAAATGCACATGAGTATGTATGTCAACTATTCTAAAAAGTATATAGACCTAAGTTTGAAACACCTCGACAAACGTTTAGCATATTCTTGTTATATTTCCAAAGCAAAATGCGACTTCAAAATTCAATGATTCAGAAGAGAATCATGTCATAGCAAAGAGCAAATGACAGTTTTGTCTCGACTCATCAGATTTTAAAAATTGTTGGATAGGTTTGTAAGACATTATTTTCATAGAAAAGCCATGTTTCTTAATGCTTCAAATTCTGCATAACACACGTCAGGACTGAACAAAATTACCGCCATGTCAAGGAAGAGTATACTGAAACGCTCTTTTACAATCACAAATTGAAGACCTGACATTAAACACTGACATTTTCCGAAAGAACAAAATGTTAAGAACGTGTAGCTTTGTTTGTTTGTTGTTTAACGACGCATCAACCCTGATGGGTCGTTAGCGTCAGACAAGGTAAAAACGTTAAAATATATTGAACTCGTATTAAAAAGTAACACTAAGTAAGATTTAAATGTCGTTGTAAAGAAACGATATATGAAATAATAAGATTGAAATAATTATATTTTATAAAACAGGTTTACTTGTCTAAGAAATGATAAAATCTTTCCAACGGGTACATCTTTGAACAATTCTTTCAAGTTATTAGCTTGAGAGCAAGAAATTCGCTCTGCTGCAAAGTCAGTGCATTCTAAAAGAAAGTGTTTAACTGTAAATGGTGTATCACAGCCAATGCATTTAGGTTGATCTTCTCGCTTTAATAAGTGGGAATGTGTTATTCTTGTATGACCAATTCGGAGACGAGCAAGAACGATTTCTTCTCGTCTCGAAAGTTTATGAATTACTCTTGGTCGTTTAACGATTGGTTCAACTTCCCTCAATTTATCAAACTTCGCTCCGTTGCAGATTGTTTGCCATTTGTCAGAGTTGAACTCGTTAATAAAAGGTTTAAAATTGACATAAGGAATTTTTAAAACAGTTTCTTGTCCACATATGATTTTTCTACTCTGTATACAACATTACCACATAATCTAATTATAGAAAAACTTCTGGATTTGATAGAGTGGACCTTCAAAAGGGCATTAAAAAACTATGGTTCACTTTATTTGGCATGTAATGACAGAAAGGCTTTTTTCACTTCCTCTGACCAAAGTCGGTATACACTTTGGTCATGTCACAATGTATGCGGCGCCTTATCCTATCTCCTTGATAATATTTATATTAGATTTGGGACCAAGTTATGCAGACAAATTGTTGGAATTCCGATGGGTACAAATTGCGCACCTCTCGTAGCTGATTTATTTTTATACTGCTACGAAAGAGATTTCATGGATTCTCTTAACCATGATAATCAAGCTGATGTTATTGAGGCTTTTAATTCCACATCTAGGTACCTCGATGACCTTTTGAACATTGACAACCCTTATTTTGAAGGTATGGTCAATCAAATTTATCCACCTGAACTTCAGTTGAACAAAGCCAATATCTCAGATACTGAAGCCCCCTTTTTAGATCTACATCTTTCTGTTGCAAATGGATTTGTTTCTTCTAAAATTTATGATAAGCGCGATGACTTTGATTTTGATATAGTAAATTTTCCTTTTTTGGATGGCGACGTTCCTCGTCGTGCTTCTTATGGTGTATACATTTCGCAACTTATTAGGTTTGCTAGAGTCTGCAATCATGTTACAGACTTCAACGCTCGAAATAAATGTTTAACGGCAAAACTTCTCCAACAGGGCTATCGGTATCATAAACTTCGAAAAAATTTTCTAAATTTTATCGTAGACACTATGAATTGATTTCCAAATATAATGTTGGGTTAAAGACGCTTTTAAGTGAGGGCCTTTCGGAACCTGAATTTTATGGTGACTTGGTTTACAAATTTAAGAAACTTAAAGGAATTAATGATTTTTCTTTTCAGTTCAGAAAAATCATAACACGTTACAGACGTATAGGTTATAACTTGAATGTTATGCGACAGTCTGCATGCTTAGTTTTAAACCCAATCATGGTTGACAACTATGCTGCCTTCTTTAATTGCACGCCGGTGGGTCGGGCGTCAGACTCTATGATGGCCCCGACATAAAGCTATTCATTTTAGTTGGTTGGGGCCGGAGCTTCTTGTCTGTTGCTTGGCCCACCGGGGTCCAACTGGTGTTTTTCTTTTGCTCCGGAGTTAGTAGGTTATTCGGCGCCCAGGGATCTCCATCGTCGGGCAGCTTACTCAGTCTGTGAGTCCTTGTTTTTGATTCATCAGGATGTTTATCGTGATTTATTTGTTTGTTCTTGATGATTCATTGACTAATTAGAGATTCACCACGAGGACCGAATAACTAACTAAATGTTATGAACCACTGCAGAAGCTGAGGGTGAGGTTATGGCCATGTAAAACCGGTTTAAGCCCGCCAGTAACTTTGTGTTACTGATCGTTCCAAGTCGATACTTCTGTGGTGGTTCTTTTTGTTTTATGTCTTGGTGTTTAAAAACAAATGTGCTGTTGGCGCCTTATGTATGTTTTCATATTTTTAGTTAAGTAAAGATAACTGAGTGGCCACCTATTGGGAAAATAGCTGCTCATTCGGCTTACGATATGTTTCATGATATAAGTACCTGATTGTTAGTTTGGTTTTTTCCCACCTCGGTTTTTGGAGTGGGAATCTTTTTCTGATTGCGCCTTTTCCTGATCTTTGCCTACTTGTACCTTCTTCTAGATTTAACGATTCTTTAGCGTTCTTATCAACTTTCTCATTTCCATATATACCTATATGACTGGGAACCCAGCAATAAAAATTGTTTTCAATTCTGAGATGGTATGATGTTTTATCAATAGTTTTTGTATTTGAGGGTTTTTGGATGTATGGTTTAAGGCCTGTAGTACTGACAAAGAGTCAGAAAATATAATAAATTTGTCCTTTAAGTTCCATTCATTTATGAAGTCTAAAGCTAAGTTTATAGCTTTAGCTTCCGCTGTGAAAATTGAAGAGTAACGTTTTGCAATTGCCGTTTGTAAAAGTAGCACAACCAACTTTGTTTTCTTCGTTTGAACCATCAGTATAAATACACTGATAGTCGATAAACTGAGATTTTAGTTGATGAAAACTTTCTTTTAGAAGCTGTGGATTTGAGTCGGAGTTTTTCCCTTTATATAGAGTCAAATTAACTTCTGGTTTTCTAATGCACCATGATGGTATTTCGGAAACAAAATGTTCTTCTATTTTATCTTTTTGAATATTTGCTGATTCTAAAAGTGGTGCATCTCGTAAACCAAAGTACCGGATAACCTTTG
Source organism: Rugalucina vietnamica (assembly GCA_964017185.1). Classification (NCBI taxonomy): domain Eukaryota; kingdom Metazoa; phylum Mollusca; class Bivalvia; order Lucinida; family Lucinidae; genus Rugalucina; species Rugalucina vietnamica. The sequence goes on from OZ024879.1 coordinate 20,026,037, forward strand.
GTTTACCTTCATATAGCTGTACGACTTCTTCAGAAATATATGGTGGAAAAGAAACCTTATGATATGGATTTGATGGATTAGCCGCAATTCTAATGCCGTACTGTAGGGCAAATTTCTCTCGTCGTAAATATAGAGATGGCTCTTCAGCCTCAACATAGAGGCTTTGTACAGGTGATGTTCGAAAAGCACCCAGAGCTAATCTTAGGCCTTGATGGTGTACTGTGTCAAAAGAACTGATATATGATGGTCTTGCCGATCGTATAGCACGTATAGCAAAATTGCACTGTTTAACATTTTGAAAACAGGTTTGTCTTTAAGGATGTTTACTACTTACATCTTCAATGACAGGATAATGATATCTATACAACATTATTGTTCTATCTACCACCTAAGTTCTATCTACCACCTAAAAATTTTCATAACGTTTGATTTAAAATATTCAAATTGCGTACTTTTATGGACAAGTGTCAAAAATTATTCTATCAAACAAGTAGCCTTATCTTTTGTCATTCAGTATCGAATTGGCTGCCGATTTTGAATCCGTAAATGTCCTGGTTGTTTCCGCTGTGCCTATAGCATCGAAAAGGGCCGCTTGTGCACTGGGATAAGTGCTGACCAGATTTTTTGCCTCCTTTTAGACAAATAATTATGCTAAACTTTTGGCAAGGAGTATATGTAATTTTTCTTTTATAGTTGCAGGCGCAGTTAGAAAATACACCAGGGAACTGGTATCGACTTCTTGATGTCACAAATCGGAGTGATTCTTCACCCCAATATACCTTGGTATTGTGGCGATTTTTGATCTTTCATGATCCTCCTAGGACTAGTAATAATTTACCCCACCCACCGTGAACATTGTAATGTTGTTTTCCAGCCCTGTTAATTCCATCCTCCCTCGTCATGTTAGTGAGCTATGAGCTTAATTAATCCTTCACACCACTTGTTAACGGCCATGCAAACTCGGAGGGGTACGAAACAAGCTTGGCGGCTGAAACCTTGGCATTAATCTTCTGTTACAATAGTTTTGCATTTGAACATCTATTTGATCCGGCACGACCCGGTGGTTGATCTCAATATTCCTCTCCTGGCAAGACCCAGGACAGCCTTAATGGTTCGATGGAAGACTGTAGCAATTGTTATGTCTATAGATTTACCTCTACATCCCCTGAATAATCCTGTGATTTCCATATTTGTATCCTCGTTTCTCCCTTTCCTTGTCAAACATGGAGGCGGCCATATTGTTGACATTTGGCGTAGGGATAATAATTTTGACATACTTTGTAACTCTGTTTATTTACGTGACTAGTAGTAGAATTCGGTTACAAACTTCAGATTTATTTATTTCCTGATTGAGTATTTACATAGTTTCATTTTAACATGAATCTACAAGAGTAGGCCATCCATTCTAAAGCGAACTATTTTATTTGGCCCAGTAACACTGACCTATATCTGAATTATCAGGTCACACTAGGCATCTTACAACCAATGAAATGAATGACTCTTTTGGCGCGAGCTGAGGCTTCCTTTCATTGGATTTAGGCATTCTACCCACCAATCAAAATCTACAACTTTTACTATCGTCTGTCTATGTTTGTGTTCTGCCTCAGTGACTCTCAGGCTGTCAAAGCAATAGAAAGGTTTCCTAAACTAAGAAGTTTTGTGAACTTTGGTGCTACTCAGAATATGTTTCTGACTCCGAAGCCAGGGTGAATAGTTTTCTCTAAAATCTTTCTTGTGGTTCTCGATCTTAATATTATTTATTGTCCTACTTGTTGATTTAATTAAATAATATTATCAATTTTAAATGGCCTTAACTTCTTTATGGAATCCTGTTAAGTTTCCACAACCCCTGCTCCCCTCCTGTGATACCACAGTAAGAGATTTACACTTTTCTTAAAACTTGATCTCGTGATATTAGCTTGCCATTTGAATTATATATGTGCCATATTTTAATTTATATGCATTAATAAATCTGTTATGTTTCCACAACAATCCTGTTTTTTCTGATCATTGCTGACCTCTATTTCTTTAGTTCACACCCATGTCCACCAGCGGCCCTTTTAAATAAAGCGGTTTGGGCAAGATCCCAAACTGTCTTAGTCGCTCGACGCCGGCGTTACAGTATGTTCTATGCAAATCATATTTTTTGTATATATGCTAAACAAAGAAAAATGGCTATTCAACTATGCTTTCGCAATAATCTCGAATATAATTAAAGAGCCAGCTCTTTATGTATGACACGCTGAGGTCAGAGACACTGAAGAACATACACAACATGCAAACCAAAACAATGTCATTCTTGGAAATCAGAAATGACCATTATGCCCAAATCCTAAATTCTGCTCCTTCCATTTTAGTATTGCTTTAAGTACTGCTTTTGTGGTAATCTGTATAATTACTTAAAGTAGTTTTGTTGATGGTGGCATCATTAAAATGTTTATGTATTATGTAAAATGTGTATGTAAAATGTTTATATAAAATGTTTATGTAAAATGTTTATATATTATGTATTTTCTTTACTTGATTTACCTTATTTCTTGTTTATATTTGTGTATAAATGAACCACTGCAGAAGCTGAGGGAGAGGTTAGGGTCCTGTAAAATCGGTTTAAGCCCGTCAGTAACTTTGTGTTATCGTTCCAAGGCGATACTTTTGTGGTGTTTTTTTTTTTTATGTCTTGGTGTTTAACATTTTTGTGCTGTTGGCGCCTTATGTGTGTTTCATATTTTTAATTGAGTGAAGGTAGCTGAGTGGCCACCTATTGGGAAAATAGCTGCTCATATGTTTCATGGTATAAGTGCCTAATTGTTGGTTTGGTTTTTTTCCCACCTCGGTTTTTGGAGTGGGAATCTTATTCTGATTGCGCCTTTTCCTGATCTTTGCCTACTTGTACCTTTTTATGCTGCTAAATGACAACAGAACCTGATAAAATGTTTGTTTTTGCATTTTTTTTGCAGAGCCAAGGGTACAGATTTAATGATGACTTGATAACTCTTTTAAACAAGAAAGACTTCCAGAATGCGGTCACAGTTATTATGAAGAATACGGAAATCCGATCCGCAATGGTGAATGAATTTGCTAAAGAAACGAAAGAGAGCTTGAAATCTTTGTGTAAGCGGGAGACAAAGTCCGTTCTGAGAGGACAAAATAAGGAACTGCTCGAAAACTTCTCACTAAAAACAGTTGCTGTGCAGCTGGAAAACCATCTTAACTTGTTCTGGGGGTTTCTTATGGGGACTGTAGCAGATCCCAAACAAGACAGTAACAAGCGCAAAAAGGGCGATGCTTTACTACCTCAGTTTTTGTCTGCATCAGCCAGTCTCATTCATGTGTTCAACCGGGACATGAACGTGTTCCAGTGTGTGACCAGTCTAATCATGTTCAAAGGAGGATGCAAGAAAAGCAAGTTTAATAGTCTGAATGCTATTAGTAACTGCCTCAGTAATCGGGCTACACTGGACATGACAGACCGCTTAGCATCGGGTTGGGAGAAGCAATTGTTAGAATGGAAATCAGAAGTTGAAATGTCTGTGTCGGTTGAGGAAGCTTTGCAAAGGCAAATTGAGACACTAGATGAAACAATAGACATAATAAGTGATTATCCAGTTTGTGAGGTTTTGATAACGGAACGAGAACAGTTGAAAGTATAACTTCAAGACCATAGGAAGACGATGCGTCCTGGGCGATAATGTTGATCTACGTACACAAGTTCGCCAAAATGACCATCAAAATCAGTCTAAGGATTTCCACATGTATAATATATGTGCCTAAGTAAACAGAGTCTCTGGAAATCACCTTGATAACACAATGCCTATGGCAGATGTAAGTTCCGTGTTATTCAGCGAGGTAATGCCAAAAGCAGATCTCCACAGAAAACTGATAACAGAATTTGCATTCTTGGGTTGCGCACGAGTGGTGCACAAGAATTACATGTCTGCGTCTTTTCAAAGCTACCTTACCATCACATATTGAGCATCAGTATATGGAAGAAATGAAACAAAAACAAAGAGGGTAAGAACAATGTTATACAGTCTTTGACAAATAAATGGTTTGACACTCATTCATGCTGCCAGGCTTCAAGGTCGAGCAAATCTCTGAAGATACCGCTTCGTATTATTGTTATTGTCGTTTACAAGTAAAGAAATATGCAGAATTCAAACGACAGGTTTATTTTACTTATTGTTTCAAAGGAAATTAGCTTATGAGTACGTTCTTTTGCTTTAAACATGTACAACCACGAATTTGGTATGTAGTTTGTATACTGAGCCAAACTTATAACGCAACATCAGTTTATTTTTATTGTTATACACAAGAACAGTATCAAATAAACTTTTCCTCCACTGAATTAGATTGCCGGGACGATCGACACATCTCATAAGATCTTGTTTGTAAAATTTTGTGTTATGCGTCTCTAGAAATTAATCATTTTTCAGAGGTAGGGTCTTGGCAAAAAATGAAATGCATTAAGATTTTCCAGAATGCGACATGTAACGTGAATTCGTAGTCTAGAAAATAGTGCCGGTTTTCAGGGTTACCCCTGTCCCATTTTAGACAATGAATAATTTTACTGTCAAAAGATCAATTTTGCGCAGTTTTAAGCAGAGTTGAAGACTCAGTTTTACTCCCAACGATGCAAGTTTACTCGCATTTTAAAATTTGTTACAGACGTTCCTGACCCAACAATAGGACGCTATTGTGTTTTTTAACAATGCTGAATGAAGGAATGAACATGTTTTCACAAAGGTACATTAAAAACATTCGCCGTTAGAATTTTTCACCAATTCCATTTTCTACTGTGTTCAATGGAATCCTCAATATTAAATGTTCAATTTTCAATGATGCAAACTTTGATCTGAAATTTTGGGTACAAACAGAAGCCATATTGCAATAACCTCATCGGATCTCACTGGGCGATCCATAAAGAAGCAATTTGTGTTAAAGTTGACTTCCAGAACCTCTCAGGGGGCGATTGCCGCCAAAATAACCGTTTTGACCAATCAGATTCGAGCTCAGTGACCCCTGCCCAGAAAACCAAAACCTTTGTGCCCAATTTATGCATTGGCGACTGCTGGCCACAATATGTCTGTTAGACCATCTTACGTTACTTTAAAATGCGAAAAACATACCATAACCGTGTTGCGTTATATGTTTGGTTCAGTATATATGAAAATTAATAGGACCCGTATTTTTTGATTGATTGATTGATTGATTGATTGATGTTTAACGACGCGTCAACCCTAATGGGTCATTAGCGTCTAACAATTGTAAAATGCATAATTTAGTTCAGAGAAAAAGCAAAATATATGGTAAGAATTATCAAAGTTATAAATAATTATTCCGCTAGATGTAAGATACAGTGATTAAAATGAAAATGATAGAAATGGAGAAAGGTGTAAATATGATTTGTGTTAAAGAAATTATACTTTGTTAAAAAGGTTAGTTCGTTTTAAAAATGACAAAATGCGTTCAACAGATACATTTTTGAACAAATCTTTCAAACTTGAACTTTGAAAGCAGGAACGACGTACATCTATAAAATCATTGCATTCAAGCAGAAAGTGCTTGACAGTTAATTGTGTGTCGCATCCAATACATTGAGGTTTATCTTCTCGTTTAAGTAAATATGAATGTGTCAATCGTGTATGACCAATTCGAAGACGAGAAAGAACAATCTCTTCCCGTCTCGAAAGTTTATGAATTAATCTTGGTCGTTTTACATGAGGCTCAATTTCTTTCAATTTATTGTCATCTGCTCTGCTCCAAATTGATTGCCATTCATTAAAGACATACTCGTTGATAAAAGGTTTAAAATTGATAAAAGGAATTTTAAAATCTGTTTGTTCTAGGCTCAGTGATTCTTTTGCTTTCTTGTCGACTTGCTCGTTACCATATATTCCTACATAACTTGGAATCCAGCAATACACAATAGTTTTAAATTCAGAAATGCTATGATGTTTCAGCAATATATTTTGTATTTGTTGGTTCTTGGACATTGTATGGTTTAGGGCCTGAAGGACTGATAGAGAATCAGAGAAAATAACGAATTTGTTGTACGAGTTACAATCATTAATGAAGTCTAAAGCTAAGTCAATAGCCGTAGCTTCTGCTGTGAAAATTGAAGAACCATCAGGCAGACGTAAAGTTTTGCAAGCGTCTTTGGAATAAGTAGCACAGCCTACTTTGTTATCTTCCTTTGAACCATCAGTATAAATAAAATGATAATCAGAAAATTGTGACTGTAGTTGGCGGAAATTTTCTTTGAGAAAGTGTGGATTTGATTCTGATTTTTCCCTGTATGAAGTGTCAAATTTACTGTTGGCTTTCTAATGCACCATGGTGGAATTTCAGAAACCGAATGTTTTTCTATTTTATCTTGTTTGATTTTTGCTGATGTTAAAAGTGGTGCTACTCGTAAACCAAAAGACCTGATAGCATTTGGTTTACTTTCATAAAGCTGTAAGAGCTCGTCAGAAATATATGGTGGGAAAGTTACCTTATGTGCAGGATTAGAGGGGTTTGCTGCAAGTCTGATGGCATACTGAAGAGTAAGTTTTTCTCGACGCAATATAGTGATGGTTCTTCTGCCTCAACATAGAGGCTCTCAACAGGTGACGTTCGAAAAGCCCCAAGAGCTAGTCTTAGTCCTTGGTGGTGAACTGTATCAAGCAAACTCAGGTATGATTTTCTAGCTGATCCATACACAATGTATCCGTAATCCAACTTCGACCGAATAATTGACCGATATAGCTGCAGAAGGACAGTGCGGTCAGCACCCCAGTCGGTATGCGATAAAACCTTTAGTAAGTTTAATGCTTTTAGACATTTTGCCTTTAAATACTTGATATGCGGAATAAAAGAAAGCTTTCGATCAAATAGAACTCATAGAAATTTAAAATCTTCAACCACTGGAATAAGAGATCCATATAAGTAAAGTTCAGGATCATCATGTACTTTCCGTAGCTGACAGAAATGTACACATTGTGTTTTCGACTTGGAAAATTTAAAACCATTATGCGAAGCCCACTTTTCTATTCTATTTATACACTGCTGTAAGTGTCTTTCAATAGTTCTCATACTTTTCGATCTATAGCACATGCAAAAGTCATCTACATACAATGATCCATCTGTTTTAGGATCCAAACAGTCCATTATGCTGTTGATCTTGATACTGAATAATGTTGTAGACAGAATGCTCCCTTGTGGGACACCCTGTGCCTGATCAAATTGTTCGGATAAAGTCGATCCAACTCGAACCTGGATCCATCGATCCGCAAGGAAGCTTTCTATAAATGTAGCTAATCTGCCACTAATTCCGAGATCATGAAGATCTCGTAGAATGCCATACCTCCAAGTGGTATCATAAGCTTTTTCCAAGTCGAAAAACACGGCCACCACATGCTCTTTAGCAACAAATGCATCTCGTATGAATGTTTCCAGTCTTACCAAATTGTCATTGGTACATCGTTCAGATCGGAAGCCCGACTGAACAGGTGAAATAAGATTGTTGCTTTCTAAGTACCAGAAGAGTCTAACATTAATCATTCTCTCTAAGGTTTTACAAAGACAACTTGTAAGTGCTATTGGTCTGTAATTGTTAGGTTCAGTGTGGTCTTTAACTGGTTTTGGAACTGGTATAACTGTGGCTAGTTCCCAACTTTCGGGAAACTTCCCAGTTTCCCACATATCATTGAATATTTCTAATAGAGCTTGAAGTGAGCTAGGAGGAAGATGTTTAAGCATTTGATAGTGAACTTCGTCGGGACCTGTTGCTGTATCATGGGCTTTACTGATAGCATCCTTCAGTTCATCTAAATTAAATGGTGTATTATATTCTTCATTATTAGATGACTTGAAATTTAATTTAACTTTTTCCTGTTCTTTCTTGTATTTTTGAAACTCCTTTGAGTAATGGCTTGTTGATGAATTTGAACAAAATTGTGATGCCAAAGTGTCGCTATATCTTGCTTTGTTGATGCCAATTCAGATCCGTTGTTAAAATTTGTATTAAGATGTTGATATGTAGCTGTTTTTGTTTTACCTGATCTTTTCCTAACCATATCCCAGACCTTTTTGGTTGGCGTTTTGTTATTTAATTTTGACACATATGTTCGCCATGATTTACGTTTGGCTGATTTAATTGTCCGACGGGCCTTTGCTCTAGAATTCCTATAAGTATTTAAATTTTCATTGGTTGGAAACTTGCAGAACCTAGATAGTGTTTGTTTACGTTGTTTGATAGCTTCTTTACAATCGTCATTGTACCATGGGTTACTTTTCTTTGGGTTTGCCGAGGTTTTTGGAATGCATTTTTCAGATATACTTATTAAAGAAGAAGTAAAAGTTGCTATAGGATCAGAAGATTCTGAGAGAGAAGTGTTAGTAAGGGATTCATCACATAAAGTATGAAATAAATCCCAATTAGCTTTATTTAGTTTCCATTTAGGATTATGATCTTCATCGTGATTCTGAATGCTTTCAATTATTATCGGAAAGTGATCAGACCCGTGTTGGTCTTCACATACAGACCAATTGTAGTCAAGATAGAGAGAGGGATGAAAGAGTGCGAGATCAATAGACGAAAAAGTACCTTTTCCAGAATCAAGATAAGTTTTAAATTTATCATTCATTAAGCAGATGTCATTCTGTGTGATAAATTCCTCGATTAACTCTCCTCTGGGGTCATTATTGTTACTACCCCAAAGTAAATTGTGACCATTGAAGTCACCTAATATCAAAAAGGGAGAAGGGAGTTGCTTAAGTAAAGAGTTAAGATGTTCAGATCTTAGTTCGAAGGAAGGCGGGATATAGACAGAACAGAAAGTAATCTCTTTGTCAAGAGTAACAGAAACAGCTTTAGCTTGTAAATTTGTTTTCAACTTAATTTCACGTTGAGGTAAGGAAGACTTAACTAGAATAGAGCTTCCACCAGAAGCTCTGGCACAATCACAGTGGATGTGATTGTAAGCATTAAAGCCTTTGAAAGTAAAGTTGTCGTCAGTTTTCAGAAAAGTTTCTTGTAGACAGAAAACAGAAGGTCCTAGCAGACTTAATAGTAATAGTAATTCTTCATAACGTGGTTTTATGCCTCGACAATTCCACTGTATAATTCTTTGTTTACTTTTGTCCATTAAATAATTTACAGAGAATTAAGAAATTGACCCTTCTTAAATGTAATGAACTGAAAACTAAGTATTTGGAATTCTTGGAAGATGCACTTTGCGAGGACTAGGAGGAGTGACATCTGCCTCCATGCTAGTTTCTTCAAGGCAGTCATAGTAATTGTTAGTTCTTACGGGGTCATCAGCCCCTTTCGGTACTCTCTCGGACAGAAGCTTCCTTCTATCCTTTGGTGAGAGAGGCTTTGGTGGTGCAGGAGGCTTTCCTCCTGCCGTTGGAGGTTTACCTCCAGTTTGAGGTTTACCTCCTGCAGTTTTGTTGGACGGAGGGTTTTGAGCAGAAGGAGGTTTTCCTCCTGCTTGTGCAGGGGATGCTTTACCTCCTGCAGTCTGGTTGGTACCAGAAGGGGCATCGCCTCCTGGATTTTGATGTGTTTTAATTTGAACGTCATATGTTTCATCAGTCTGTGTCATGGCATCTACAAGTTTGACTTGTGTGCCAGCACTTCTAATGATGCTGGCATAGTTTCTGCTTGCAGTCGACGAATGCTGCTCAACGATTTTGCGCGCTTCGAAGAATGAAAGATTTCTGGTATATTTGATTTTAAGGATCTCCTTTTCTTTGTGCCAAGTCGGACAGTCGCGTGAAAAAGTGGGGTGTGGGCCACTGCAGTTGACGCACTTTGCTGTTTTATCACAGTTGCGATCATCACTGCAGTGTTTGTCTTCTCCACAATTTGCACATACTTTTTGCCTGTTACATCTGCTTTCGTGATGGCCAAAAACCTGACAATGGTAACATCGTAGAGGATTTGGTACGTTTACCTCAACGTTCACAGAAATGTATGCTGCTTTTATTTTCTTTGGCATAATTGGTGTATTGAATGTTAAAACGTTAGTGCTTGTACGTTTAAGGACACCGTTTCTGCGAACTTGAATGTTACGAACGTCTTGAACTCTTTGACTTTTCAAATGATCTAGGATTTCAACGTCAGTGCAAGGACCTAAGTCCTCGCAACGAATGACACCTTTTGAACAATTGAGAGTTTTGTGCAGAGAGATGTTGACGTCAAGGTCAAATAATGTCTTGGTCCGTAGCAGGTTTTCGATATGTTTCTTCTTTTCGATTTCAAGTAGCAGATCGCCCGATTTAAGCTTTTTGATACTCTTCAGTTGACCCGCTAATGATACGATGCATTTCTCAATCACGAAAGGGGATAGATCTGAAACTTTTCTCGTTGAGTCTGCCGACTGAACAACTAAGAAGCGCGGTACGTTTAAAGCTGATTGTGACGTCATGTGCCCGCTGGCAAGGTCCTCATTGTTCTAGCTACGGTAGCTGCCAATGAAACTTCAAATGAGCCTGTGCATGAGAAAACCAACAATTTTGGTTCCGACCAGGTCCGACACAAACCGGCCTGTACTGTCACAGAAGCAGGCTAGAAACGTGAAATTTCGGATTTAAGGAGAAGAGGGATTGTACTATCCATGTAGCGAAAACAAAGGCGCTGATCAGCTTCGCGATAACCGCGAAGCTGGTCTGCGCCTTTGTTTTCGCATATGCAAATTGTTTGTTTTCTCATGCACAGGCTCAAATGGTATTGAAAGAAACAGAAGGGTGCACCTTCCCGGCGGTAATCAATCATCATTTGATGATTTGATGCATAGTGCACAGCAAGGGGTTTCCAGCATCAGACGTTCTCTTAAAAGGAGGAAGACAACAAACAATAAAAGAGGTCCTACCAGAACAAAAGTCTGCGTCTCATACTACCTTCTGCCTGAAGCCAGTGAGATACCAAGGTTGACAAGATCCGATCCCCTGATTGAAACATACCACAGAGCCAACTATGGTAGGGATCACATACAAATTAATTTCATTTCTGATAAAAGTTTATTATGCAAAGTAGGTCGACACAAGAGGGCACCATCACTCACATATTATTTTCCATTTTCTGTTATTAGCTCACTTGAGCGAAAGGCTCACAAGGTGAGCTCATCAAATTAAAGAATTGTACAGCAAAGCAATTTTTGGTAAGTGAATAGAAATTCCATCAAAGAATCAATTTTCGGAAGAAAATTGTATTTATATTCCCGGATGGCAAATAGTAAGATAACTGCTGTGCAGTTCAACATCTAATTAATATGCATAGGTGGCAGATCGATTTTCAATTAATAGACTCCTTCCCTAATTCCAGGAATCTCTGCCCCACGCGGTAACATGCATGATCAGTACGCTATTCTTAGATTTTGGCTGACTTTCACTCATGATCAAGCTCCGCTAGCCAATCAGCGGCTTTCAATTGCTTTGTAGATACATGATCACACATGAAGCGCTTCAGTTTCATAATCGCGCTCTTGGAATCTGGATATTTTCAGGTCAGTCAGATTCTTTTTAACCCTTGCCTCCCCACCACCCTCCTTTAAATTTTGTATTAGTGTTTGGTGGGATATAATAGTGTACCGTTGGGTTAACATTAGTCTGACTCTTGGCGTGGGGTCTTGGTGCCCAACTTTGTGCCTAGGGCCTCTCTCAATAAACAAGGTCAAAAATTACATATTAAATGGATTGTTATGCAAATGTTTTACCATGTATATTTGTCTCAATATTGTGACTTTATTTTCCATGAATACAGTAACCCGTCCGGTGGCAAATGACTGGACAAAAAAAAAATAAGAGAGTTGTAGATGTTGTTAAGACAGGAGAGATTGATGCAGCTGGCAAGGTCCTCATTGTTCTAACTACGGTAGCTGCCAATGAAACTTCAAATGGTATTGAAAGAAACAGAAGGGTGCACCTTTCCGGCGGTAATCAATCATCATTTGATGATTTGATGCATAGTGCACAGCAAGGGGTTTCCAGCATCAGACGTTCTCTGAAAGACAACAAACAATAAAAGAAGTCCTACCAGAACAAAAGTCTGCGTCTCATACTACCTTCTGCCTGAAGCCAGTGAGATACCAAGGTTGACAAGATCCGATCCCCTGATTGAAACATACCACAGAGCCAATTATGGTAGGGATCACATACAAATTAATTTCATTTCTGATAAAAGTTTATTATGCAATGTAGGTCGACACAAGAGGGCACCATCACTCACATTTTATTTTCCATTTTCTGTTATTAGCTCACCTGAGCGAAAGGCTCACAAGGTGAGCTCATCAAATTCAAGAATTGTACAGCAAAGCAATTTTTTGATAAGTGAATAGAAATTCCATCAAAGAATCAATTTTCAGAAGAAAATTGTATCTGGCAAATAGTAAGATAACTGCTGTGCAGTTCAACACCTAATTAATATGCATAGGTGGCAGATCGATTTTCTATTAATAGACTCCTTCCCTAATTCCAGGAATCTCTGCCCCACGCGGTAACATGCATGATCAGTACGCTATTCTTAGATTTTGGCTGACTTTCACTCATGATCAAGCTCCGCTAGCCAATCAGCGGCTTTCAATTGCTTTGTAGATACATGATCACACATGAAGCGCTTCAGTTTCATAATCGCGCTCTTGGAATCTGGATATTTTCAGGTCAGTCAGATTCTTTTTAACCCTTGCCTCCCCACCACCCTCCTTTAAATTTTGTATTAGTGTTTGGTGGGATATAATAGTGTACCGTTGGGTTAACATTAGTCTGACTCTTGGCGTGGGGTCTTGGTGCCCAACTTTGTGCCTAGGGCCTCTCTCAATAAACAAGGTCAAAAAGTACATATTAAATGGATTGTTATGCAAATGTTTTACCATGTATATTTGTCTCAATATTGTGACTTTATTTTCCATGAATACAGTAACCCGTCCGGTGGCAAATGACTGGACAAAAAAAAAATAAGAGAGTTGTAGATGTTGTTAAGACAGGAGAGATTGATGCAGCTGGCAAGGTCCTCATTGTTCTAACTACGGTAGCTGCCAATGAAACTTCAAATGGTATTGAAAGAAACAGAAGGGTGCACCTTCCCGGCGGTAATCAATCATCATTTGATGATTTGATGCATAGTGCACAGCAAGGGGTTTCCAGCATCAGACGTTCTCTTAAAAGGAGAAAGACAACAAACAATAAGAGAGGTCCTACCAGAACAAAAGTCTGCGTCTCATACTACCTTCTGCCTGAAGCCAGTGAGATACCAAGGTTGACAAGATCCGATCCCCTGATTGAAACATACCACAGAGCCAATTATGGTAGGGATCACATACAAATTAATTTCATTTCTGATAAAAGTTTACTATGCAATGTAGGTCGAAACAAGAGGGCACCATCACTCACATTTTATTTTCCATTTTCTGTTATTAGCTCACCTGAGCGAAAGGCTCACAAGGTGAGCTCATCAAATTCAAGAATTGTACAGCAAAGCAATTTTTTGATAAGTGAATAGAAATTCCATCAAAGAATCAATTTTCGGAAGAAAATTGTATTTATATTCCCGGATGGAAAATAGTAAGATAACTGCTGTGCAGTTCAACACCTAATTTATATGCATAGGTGGCAGATCGATTTTCTATTAATAGACTCCTTCCCTAATTCCAGGAATCTCTGCCCCACGCGGTAACATGCATGATCAGTACGCTATTCTTAGATTTTGGCTGACTTTCACTCATGATCAAGCTCCGCTAGCCAATCAGCGGCTTTCAATTGCTTTGTAGATACATGATCACACATGAAGCGCTTCAGTTTCATAATCGCGCTCTTGGAATCTGGATATTTTCAGGTCAGTCAGATTCTTTTTAACCCTTGCCTCCCCACCACCCTCCTTTAAATTTTGTATTAGTGTTTGATGGGATATAATAGTGTACCGTTGGGTTAACATTAGTCTGACTCTTGGCGTGGGGTCTTGGTGCCCAACTTTGTGCCTAGGGCCTCTCTCAATAAACAAGGTCAAAAATTACATATTAAATGGATTGTTATGCAAATGTTTTACCATGTATATTTGTCTCAATATTGTGACTTTATTTTCCATGAATACAGTAACCCTTCCGTTGGCAAATGACTGGACAAAAAAAAATAAGAGAGTTGTAGATGTTGTTAAGACAGGAGAGATTGATGCAGCTGGCAAGGTCCTCATTGTTCTAACTACGGTAGCTGCCAATGAAACTTCAAATGGTATTGAAAGAAACAGAAGGGTGCACCTTCCCGGTGGTAATAAATCATCATTTGATGATTTGATGCATAGTGCACAGCAAGGGGTTTCCAGCATCAGACGTTCTCTGAAAGACAACAAACAATAAAAGAGGTCCTACCAGAACAAAAGTCTGCGTCTCATACTACCTTCTGCCTGAAGCCAGTGAGATACCAAGGTTGACAAGATCCGATCCCCTGATTGAAACATACCACAGAGCCAATTATGGTAGGGATCACATACAAATTAATTTCATTTCTGATAAAAGTTTATTATGCAATGTAGGTCGACACAAGAGGGCACCATCACTCACATTTTATTTTCCATTATCTGTTATTAGCTCACCTGAGCGAAAGGCTCACAAGGTGAGCTCATCAAATTCAAGAATTGTACAGCAAAGCAATTTTTTGATAAGTGAATAGAAATTCCATCAAAGAATCAATTGTCGGAAGAAAATTGTGTTTATATTCCCGGATGGCAAATAGTAAGATAACTGCTGTGCAGTTCAACACCTAATTAATATGCATAGGTGGCAGATCGATTTTCTATTAATAGACTCCTTCCCTAATTCCAGGAATCTCTGCCCCACGCGGTAACATGCATGATCAGTACGCTATTCTTAGATTTTGGCTGACTTTCACTCATGATCAAGCTCCGCTAGCCAATCAGCGGCTTTCAATTGCTTTGTAGATACATGATCACACATGAAGAGCTTCAGTTTCATAATCGCACTCTTGGAATCTGGATATTTTCAGGTCAGTCAGATTCTTTTTAACCCTTGCCTCCCCACCACCCTCCTTTAAATTTTGTATTAGTGTTTGGTGGGATATAATAGTGTACCGTTGGGTTAACATTAGTCTGACTCTTGGCGTGGGGTCTTGGTGCCCAAATTTGTGCCTAGGGCCTCTCTCAATAAACAAGGTCAAAAATTACATATTAAATGGATTGTTATGCAAATGTTTTACCATGTATATTTGTCTCAATATTGTGACTTTATTTTCCATGAACGCAGTAACCCGTCCGGTGGCAAATGACTGGACCAAAAAAAATAAGAGAGTTGTAGATCTTGTCAAGACAGATGCAGCTTGCAAGGTCCTCATTGTTCTAGCTACGGTAGCTGCCAATGAAACTTCAAATGGTATTGAAAGAAACAGAAGGGTGCACCTTCCCGGCGGTAATCAATCATCATTTGATGATTTGATGCATAGTGCACAGCAAGGGGTTTCCAGCATCAGACGTTCTCTTAAAAGGAGAAAGACAACAAACAATAAAAGAGGTCCTACCAGAACAAAAGTCTGCGTCTCATACTACCTTCTGCCTGAAGCCAGTGAGATACCAAGGTTGACAAGATCCGATCCCCTGATTGAAACATACCACAGAGCCAACTATGGTAGGGATCACATACAAATTAATTTCATTTCTGATAAAAGTTTATTATGCAATGTAGGTCGACACAAGAGGGCACAAGAGGGCACCATCACTCACATTTTATTTTCCATTTTCTGTTATTAGCTCACCTGAGCGAGAGGCTCACAAGGTGAATAGAAATTCCATCAAAGAATCAATTTTCGGAAGAAAATTGTATTTATATTCTAGGACCGGATGGCAAATAGTAAGATAACTGCTGTGCAGTTCAACACCTAATTAATATGCATAGGTGGCAGATCGATTTTCTATTAACAGACTCCTTCCCTAATTCCAGGAATCTCTGCCCCACGCGGTAACATGCATGATCAGTACGTTATTCTTAGATTTTGGCTGACTTTCACTCATGATCAAGCTCCGCTAGCCAATCAGCGGCTTTCAATTGCTTTGTAGATACATGATCACACATGAAGCGCTTCAGTTTCATAATCGCGCTCTTGGAATCTGGATATTTTCAGGTCAGTCAGATTCTTTTTAAGTTTTATTCCATTTTCTAAATAATTTTAAATCTTTTCATTATATTGAATTTATACCGGAAATACTTAAATAGTATACTCTAGTCGTAAATACCATTTTACTCTGTAATTATTGCAAGTTTCTATTGATTAAGCATCAATTTCACCACCGCCAATAGTAAACATGGCCACACCGCTCGTTCAAGTTCTCATTCTTGGGCATTCCTTTACAAGGCGATTGCGGGACTGGTCATATGAACATAGTTGCTTGAATTTAAACTTGGACAGAGACAGGGTAACTGTTTTCTGGCATGGTAAGGGCGGTGCGACGGTACTACGTCATAGACCAGGAAAGATGCTTTGGGACAAAACACAATTAATTTCGGACCTGAATTCTGATATAGTTTTTCTCGATATAGGAAGTAACGATTTCTCTTATCGTAAGAACGACTGGCTGACCCCTCAGAAGCTTGCTGAGTGTATCGTGAATTTCGCATATGAGTGTATAAGGTTGGGCGCCAGGCAAGTCATAATCTCCGAAATATTGCCAAGACGGAATACACCTTATTACAACGAGCGTGTAGTTCAAGTAAACGATATCCTAAGCAATCTTTTGCGAGACCATGGGGAAATTTATTTTTGGCAACACCGTCATAACAATTTTTCAACTCGTTTTCTCGACGAGTACGTGCATGGGGATGGTATTCACATTGACGAAATCAGGGGAATGGCTAGGTATTTTAGTTCTGTCCGAGGCGCGGTTATTTTTTTAGAAAATCGATTAAATCAGTAGTTACTTTGCAAAATTAACTGAGGATCCTTTAACGGCGGAAAATGTCTAATCAATCGTCTTTGATAGAGTACGTTACGGTTTCTTGCATTGCGGTTTATATTGTGACAGACGGAAAACAAAATTATCGAAAAAGTTTAACCTTCAAACGGATCTGGGAAATACAAGGAAATTATGAGAACATTCAGTACCTTTTTTATCGGCGTATATCAAATGTAATTTTTTTGTAATTTTCTATGTACTTTACAGTGAATTGCATTTCACGCCAGAGAATTTAGCACAGTTGTCATTAATTTTCGTGACCGGAAAAAAGATTTGACATCATGACATTAGCATTGAGTTACACATTGTGAGGATTTGGTCACGGGTTAGTGCTTTTATTTGTAAGCACACATTATACATAACTCTATGAGTTATAAGTTTGCCAAATTGGTTAAAACATGTTAATAGTTTCAAGTTCCGACCACTCTTAATTGAATTTAACTTCTGCTCTGACAGTTTTCACTGGTTTTGGAGATTGCTTTTGCTGTCAGTACAAGCAAATACATATCAAATTGAATCAGTATGATCATGTGTCATTTACTTATTAATTTGCGGGGTGTGTACCGCACTTCTTAGTATGCGGGGTGTGTACCGCACTTCTGGTGAAAGAATGTCATTTGGCATGTCACCTGTAAACTAATCAGTTTCAGATTTTTGTTTTTGCGGGGTGTGTACCGCAAGTTGTTTAATGCGGGGTGTGTACCGCTTTTTATTACGGGGTTACAACGCATAAATTTCCTTTGCAGGGATTAATGAGTTCATTTCAACTGCAGAGTGTTACCGTAGGGAGTGTACCACATTGTCTATAGTTGTTATTATGAATTAGGGAGAAACAGCTCGCGACCTATTATCAAAGCCTTAATCAGAGGGCTAATATTATCAAAGAAAACTCTTTTAAATGATAATCATTATTGCATGTCTCAGAATTTACTAATTGAAGGCTACATACTTTGCACTAATTTCATCTTGAAATTGTTTTGGAAGGGTAAAATTGTCCCTTCCATGTTCATCTGCACCTTGTTAAGTGACATAAATCAGATATTTGGGAATAAATGAATAAATAAATAAAATAAAAAAGGAGATAAATTAATAAATAACGTAATAAAATACTAATGAATAAACAAATAGATAAGTCACAGCCAACCGAAGGATAATGTTCTATCATTAGCACTGATGATCGAGCAACCCTTATTTAAGTATCACACAATTTATAAGACAATGGCCACGCCAGTAATTTGTCACTACGAAAAGATACAGGCTTAGCCTAATATTCAGTTATTTTCAATTTCCATGCCGACTGTATTTGTTTTTATTTTGTTTTTATTTAGTATACATTGAAAGATAGTGCAGGAACTGCCATCATCCTCCATTATTTAAATTAGAATTAGGCTTAAGCTAAAATTCAACCCGTCTGTTGTGACTAAATACAGATATAAAATAATTGAATATATACGCGAGTACAGCAATAAATGTTGCTATGGGTACTATTCTTATGGTTGATAGTATTTTTCAGGATGGGGCGGAAAAAAACCCGTTAACATCCAGGATACACAGGCAGGTCCAGATCAGTCGAACCAGCAGCTGTCATCCGATAACTCCCTTGCATCATTATTGGCAAAGACATATCGGAAAATTCAGAACTGCGGGATAAACTGTTGGAAAGTTTAGCAAAACCAACCTCGTCCACAAGCAAATCCGGCACAACAAGTTCAAGGACATTGTCAACCAGAATCAGTGCTCGGAACAAATCCAAAACCACGGATAATACAAACTCTACTACAAATAATCTGTCAAAGAAAACATCAAAAAAAAAAACCTCAGGGACAAAAACTGCAACACAAAAATCACCAGGTCATGGTGAGAAGGGAAAATCATCCTCCACTGTTACAAAAACTCAAGAAAGCCTTCATTCAGATACATCAAGCAGTGAGGAGGACAGTTCGAACAATAAAAGGCGGAAAAAGGTGGGGAAGAAACTGGTTAAGAAAGTCAAACGATCCCATCCACCGTCACCAACTACATCTGACACAGACTCCGACAGTGATCATGATTCATCTGAGACTTCCGGAATCAGAGGAAACATCATCGATATCGACTCCATCCTTGAGTCCGATGGTGAGTCAGACACAGAACCTAATGATTTGGGTGACCTCGGTCTTTTGACCGAGTTGATAAACGATGAACTTGATGAAAAAATGAAAAAGAAAATACTTAGCAGAGAATATGTGGATTTTAACAAATTGTACTATGGAACAAAGGACAATGATGTACAAATGGTACATGTGAAGAGATCTAAAGCAAATTCGGTCACGTCCGTCACAAAAAAGCCACAGAAACAAATAAATAATATACTGTCCTGGTCAAGAGCCTTCCAACTGTATGCGAGTATATATACCTCCAAATACACGGAAGAAGCCGCGGGCATGTTCCAATGCATGACACTTATTCAAACACTGGCGAAAAAGACCCCCAATTGGCAACTTTATGACATCAAATTCTGTAAATTAAGGCGTTATCGTACTTTACCTTGGTCAAGGTTACACGTCCAGACACATTTGTATGCTTCATTGGCCACACCATCAAAGCCCACATTTCAAAATAATGCCACCCCCTTTCGAGCAAATTCCAACAATTTTCGTCCCTCAGGACAAAACCAAAACCAAGGCCGTATCTTCAAGAAGGGTTATTGTTGGGAATTCCAACGTACTGGGAAATGTTCAAAGAACAACTGTTCTAGGACACACAAATGCTCCCTCTGCGACGGATCCCATGCCGGAACTTTCTGCCCACGAGCCCCCAAAACCAGTAATGCCAGCCCAAGTCCTGCTAGACAAGAGTCAACAATTCGCACTACCATCACCACTCAGAAATAATGTCTTAAAGAATTATTTGGAAGGCTATGACCAGGACGGTGTAAGGTATCTACTTGACGGTTTTTCAAAAGTATTTTCCTTAGGCACTGTGGGTGAAATACCTCCAGTGTTGGCAAAAAACCACAGTTCTGTTTCTCAAAATAGTGCAAATTTCATTGAAGAAAAGTTAAGCAAAGAAATAAGAATGGGGCGAATAAAGGGGCCTTTCAAAAATCCACCTTTTCAAAACTTCATTTCAAGTCCTTTGGCAGTTATTCCCAAAAAAGAGCCGAACACCTTTAGACTAATTCATAATTTGTCTTTTGGAGGGGAACAGAATTCAGTGAATGCTTACATCCCATTCGAAAACTCAACAGTCTCGCTTGAAACCTTTGATCACGTTGTAGCTTTGGTTTTGAATTGCGGCAAAAATAGTTTGATCACTAAGCGGGACTTGGAAGAGGCCTATAGAACCATTCCAATCTCACCTTTAGACTATCATAAATTGGGGTTCAGCTTTAAGGATCAGTTTTATTTTGATTGTGTTCTTCCAATGGGTGCCTCTAGCTCTGTAAACATTTATGAAAAATTTTCATCTGCTTTACAGTGGATTCTACAACAGAAATTTATGGTCAAATTTGTCTCTCATATTATTGATGACTTCATTTTTGTGGGCCCGAGGGGTTCTGATTTATGTGAGAAGGCTTTACTAAGTTTCTTTGAGCTATGCAATGACCTTAATGTACCAATTAAACAGTCCAAAACTATCAAACCAACCACTTGCACCTCAGTTCACGGGATTGAAATTGACACGGTGTGTATGGAAGCCAGGCTCCCAGCTGATAAGATTGAGAAGTTGGGGTTTTTGCTTACAAAATACAGATATAGGAAAAAAATCAAACTAGTTGAACTTCAGTCGATTCTGGGACATTTGAATTTTGCATGTAAGGTCATAAAACCAGGGCGTTGCTTCTTGCGGCGATTATATGATTTAACATGTGGGAAAATCAAAAAGCATCATTATGTCAAACTAAATGCAGAGGTTAGGGCTGATCTTGCTCTTTGGTCCACTTTTTTGAATGATTACAATGGCAAAACCTTACTAACAGATGACAAATTTGTTTCCTCAAATACACTTCAGCTGTATACAGATTCTGTCCAGTCTAAGGGTTTTGCTTGTATTTTTCAACAGTTTCGGGCTTATGGGGCTTTCTCAGAATTGGTCAAGAAGCATCATATCAATATTTTAGAAATGTACCCCATAGCTCTAGCAGTATACCTTTTTGGCCACTTCTGGAGAAACAGGAATGTGCTGTTTATATCTGACAATCAGAGTATTGTGTACTGTATTAACAAACAGACATCTAAAGACAAGATAATAATGAGACTGATAAGAATAATAGTTCTTGAAAGTCTTAAATACAATTTTTGTTTTGCTGCTAAACACATTACAAGTAAACAGAATGCAATTTGTGATAAATTGTCACGGTTTCAGATTACAGAAGCAAAAGCAGAAGCAAAGTGGCTACAAGAAATACCGACACAAATCCCTTCACACCTGACACCAGACCAACTTCTTCTATAAGAATAAGAGCATTGGTACGCTCTTCCCTGGCATCTGGAACAAGGAAATCTTACAGACGCTTTTTAGATAGATTTAAGGACTTTTGCTTGTCACAGCAGCCAAAACTCAAATCTTCACCTGCAAGGGATACCACAGTAGCGTTATTCATTGCTCACTTACATGACAAGGGATTTGCAGCATCCACTATATGTAGTCATTTGTCAGCTATCTCATTCCATCATCGACTTGTAGGGGAAGTAGATCCTTGTCAGTCTTTTGTAGTGCAACGAATGATTTTAGGGTGTAAAAAAGGTTGTAAATCAAGTGATTGTCGATTACCCATCCTAAAACCTATGCTCCATCAACTAGTGGATACTTGTACTAGATTGAAGGGTCTATATAATCAGGTTCTATATCAATCAATTCTATTGTTAGCATATCATGGGTTCTGTAGAATAGGAGAAATTCTTCCCAGTCAACATGCCTGTGTTGCTAAAGTGGTCCAAAGGGACCATATAGCCATCTCTGAATCTTCTGTGATTTTAAAATTATTCAACTATAAGACGCGTCGCTCTCAAAAGCCCCTTCTTATAATAGTAAAGGCAACAAATTCGAGGTTCTGCCCGGTAAGGAAACTTAAGAGTTACCTAAGTATGAGAGGAAATAAATTGGTCCTCTATTCTTACACTGGAATGGAAAACCTGTATTGAAATCCCATTTCAATTTTACTTTTAAGTCCCTCCTTAGTTGGGGTGACTTTCCAACTTCTGTCTACAAACCACATAGCCTGCGAATCGTAGCTTGTTCGCAAGCAATTTTATCCGGGGTTCCACAGGAAGTTGTAATGGAAATGGGTCGGTGGCGGTCATATTCAGCTTTTAAGCGGTATGTCCGCTTACAAATGTAGAACCAGGACAAAGCAAGCAATAGGTGCATATGCAAAATACAAGACAAAGTGCATTCTGTTTACTTAAGGAGCATCATTGGGGTATGGTGCTCCTACTGTTTAAACATGCAATTATTTGTATATATCATGTTACTCTATATGATGCATCTGATTTAAATGCTTTGCATGGACATGTAATTATACTTCACTACATTGCTTGAATTATTGTTACATCTTGAAATGAAGTACAGGTCAAAATAAATTCTGTTTACTCAGGGAGCATCATTGGGGTATGGTGCTCCCAATGTTTAAACATGCAACTATATATAAGAACCATGTTACTCATTATGATGCAGTGTGATTTAAATGCCTTGCCTGGACTTATAAATATGCTTGACTAAGTGTTTGAATTAGTGTTACATCTTCTAAGATACCAAACAGACTTTTTCAATGTTGAGTTACGGTTTCCGAGGCCATGACTATTATGGGGTTATGGTAGCCAATGGTCATTAGTTTTTATTTTTGGCAATATATGAGCATGTAAATTGGAACATCACTAGAGTGTTATTTCGGGTTAACAATTCATATTGAAGAAATGAATAAAAAACCCACATGGTTATTCCTTATGCTGGTTCCCTTTTGGTTGGGCCTGGTTGGGGTCTTGGTGCCCAACTTTGTGCCTAGGGCCTCTCTCAATAAACAAGGTCAAAAATTACATATTAAATGGATTGTTATGCAAAAGTTTTACCATGTATATTTGTCTCAATATTGTGACTTTATTTTCCATGAATACAGTAACCCGTCCGGTGGCAAATGACTGGACAATTTCAAATCATACCTATGTGTTAGTTGTGATTTTCTGCTTGGCCCTTGCCCCAAATGAGAACAAAAGTTAACCAGCATAAGAGGAAACATTGTCTTAGCATTCTAGGGGAATTCCATGACACAAACCAAATACCCCAACACCATGTAAAGGGGAGTAAGCAATGACCAAATATCTTATCAAATATAAATGGAAGAATCATTAGCCGGAACATCGTGGGTTGTGAACCGCCAGCATTTCCGTAAATATTATGCTGGTGTATTCTGACACCATGTATTATACATCGCTTACATAGTGGAGGAGTCCGTTTCGGGAGATTGTCAGAGAAACACCTCTGTTATTGTTTGGGGATGGATTGAATGTGTATAGCGCTGCTCCTCTACTAAGTAGGTGTATGCTATTAATGAACCAGTCACTGACAAAGGTTCCCGCCACTTCAGGTTACATCATGCAACACCATGTTATATGTTCCTTATTAATTTACCAATGGACACACAAAGAACTGTTCCCTGAAGTGGCGTGAGCTGATGGACAGTCTCAAAGATCGGCTCAACTATAACTAGAATATATCCAGATCTCGCTACATCCGTGGAATATAAAAGAATCAATTTTCGGAAGAAAATTGTATTTATATTCCCGGATGGCAAATAGTAAGATAACTGCTGTGCAGTTCAACACCTAATTAATATGCATAGGTGGCAGATCGATTTTCTATTAATAGACTCCTTCCCTAATTCCAGGAATCTCTGCCCCACGCGGTAACATGCATGATCAGTACGCTATTCTTAGATTTTGGCTCACTTTCACTCATGATCAAGCTCCGCTAGCCAATCAGCGGCTTTCAATTGCTCTGTAGATACATGATCACACATGAAGCGCTTCAGTTTCATAATCGCGCTCTTGGAATCTGGATATTTTCAGGTCAGTCAGATTCTTTTTAACCCTTGCCTCCCCACCACCCTCCTTTAAATTTTGTATTAGTGTTTGGTGGGATATAATAGTGTACCGTTGGGTTAACATTAGTCTGACTCTTGGCGTGGGGTCTTGGTGCCCAACTTTGTGCCTAGGGCCTCTCTCAATAAACAAGGTCAAAAATTACATATTAAATGGATTGTTATGCAAATGTTTTACCATGTATATTTATCTCAATATTGTGACTTTATTTTCCATGAATACAGTAACCCGTCCGGTGGCAAATGACTGGACAAAAAAAAAATAAGAGAGTTGTAGATGTTGTCAAGACAGGAAAGATGATGTTGCTGGCAAGGTCCTCATTGTTCTAGCTACGGATGCTGCCAATGAAACTTCAAATGGTATTGAAAGAAACAGAAGGGTACACCTTCCCGGCGGTAATCAATCATCATTTGATGATTTGATGCATAGTGCACAGCAAGGGGTTTCCAGCATCAGACGTTCTCTTAAAAGGAGAAAGACAACAAACAATAAAAGAGGTCCTACCAGAACAAAAGTCTGCGTCTCATACTACCTTCTGCCTGAAGCCAGTGAGATACCAAGGTTGACAAGATCCGATCCCCTGATTGAAACATACCACAGAGCCAACTATGGTAGGGATCACATACAAATTAATTTCATTTCTGATAAAAGTTTATTATGCAATGTAGGTCGACACAAGAGGGCACCATCACTCACATTTTATTTTTCATTTTCTGTTATTAGCTCACCTGAGCGAAAGGCTCACAAGGTGAGCTCATCAAATTCAAGAATTGTACAGCAAAGCAATTTTTTGATAAGTGAATAGAAATTCCATCAAAAGAACTCTTTGCTGAATTGAAAGGGATGGTTTTCCCATGGATAACAGTAATGTCTCTGAAGGTATCACTTACAAATATGTTTACTTTTTCAAAAGAGATCCATGATAGAAACCTTAGGTCTACAGCAGACAGTATCCCGAAACCAAATATTGAACATAATTGTATATAATTAAAAACAGTCAAGATTGCATAATCAAGATCAAAAATATGGAACTCCATTCTTCAGACCATCTTAGAAATACAGTCTGTCTTAACCATTTTGGGAAGGGATATTCTTGACTGCAGCCACACAAGAACGTCCTTTACTTTAGGAACAGAACTCTATTTTTTAATTTGTTTATCTATTTTCTTTATATGGGTATACACTGGGTAATTCAGAACCATCTTGTCTGAAACCACAGGACCTAAAACCTTTATGTTCTGTATGCTGCAATGTGATGAGGAGCTCTACATTAATTAGATCTCACATTTTGAAGGACCTCGAGGAAAATATGACAGTGTCACCATTTTGCATTTCAAAAGTCACAAAAAGTGTCATAAAAGTTTTGAAAATCTAGCCACAAGTAAAAATTTTTTTGCCAGAAAAATAATTTTGAATAGGGTTTTTCCATTGCAAAATGTCAGCAAGGGAGATAACTATTTTCCAACAAAAAATCAGAAGTGAATACTGTTAAATTTAAATGCACCAAATCAAAACTAAATTGTATTGTATGCATAGCTACGTACCGAATTATTCCACAGATTTACTTGATTTTCAATTCAAACCATCCATATGGTTTGCTTGTGTGGTTATATTTATGAAGCACTTTTAAGTGTCGTGACATCCTATTGAATGAAAAGCCCTTAAAACGGAGGCAATGTCCCTACATAGCCATTGCTGTTGACTGGAACAAAAAGCATCAATTCAAACAAACAAACACTTATACAGTGTAAGGATTACCTCCCTTGCTCATGCAAATTTTAATCTTTTATGACTTTTGGGTTACAAAATTATGACGCATGGTCATAATTTACTTGTAGTGTTTGGTCACCCCTTAGTTTCGCTGTTAACAACGGGTGAGTGTATCCAAGTACTGGTTTAGATGGACCCAGGACAGGTGTCAAACTAAAAACAAATGCAACCTAATACTGGTTTTTACCCAGGAACAGTATTACAAAACCAGAGGACCATTGGTCCTGAGAACGCTCACCTGAAGCCTGATCCTGGAGTATTAAGTCATCATGAAATGACATTGACCTTGAATACTCACACACCTTTAATGAATTCATAAGTTGTCTGCATCTGCAAAGTTTCAGGTCTCAGGCTGCAATAATTTCCAAACCCTGAGATTTCTGAGAAAAACAATTTTAATTTTGATATTTAAATGACTTTGGGTCAAGGTCAAGAAATGATCTTGGCCTTCATTAATTACTTACCTTCATTGACTCCATTGGTGGTCTACATCTAGCAACTTTCAGGTCTCAGACTGCAAAGTTTCCAAAATATCCATTGATTTCGCCTTTTCCCATGTAAAAGCCTATGTTTTCAAAATTGACATTGCCGTAAAATAGGTCAAGGTCATCCTAGGGTCATCATTTTATCAAACTATGATGGGCTGGAGTCCCAAATGCTACATACCAAGTTTCGCAAAAATCGGCAAGCCGGTTCTGGAGAAGAATACTTTTGAGTGGTTTTTACCATAGTTGGGCATGGCGGCCATCTTGGTCATGTGACCTGAATTTCGCGATAAAACTTTCGTTCCCCCAACCCATGGATGCTCCTCATAAAATTTCACTTTGACTGGCCAAGCGGTTTCAGAGAAGAAGATCTTTGAAAAATGTGTATGGACGACAGAGCCTCCAAGGTCAAGAGATAACCTAAATTAATCATATTCCTTCATCTACTCTATTAGTTGTTTGCATCTACCATTTTTCAGGCCTCAGGCTGCAATAGTTTTCAAAACAATCCACAATTTTCACTTTTTCCCATGTAAAAGCCTATGTTTCCAAAATTGACCTTGCCATAAAATAGGCCAAGGTCATCCTAGGGTTATCATTTTATCAAACTATGATGGGCTGGAGTCCCAAATAATACATACGAAGTTTCGTGAAAATCGGCCTGCCAGTTCTGGAGAAGTAGATTTTTGAGTGGTTTTTACCATATATGGGCGGGGCGGTCATCTTGGTCATGTGACCTGAATTTCACGATCAAACATTCATTATCTCTACCCATCGATGCTCCACATAAAATTTTATTTTGATTGGCCAAGGTGTTTCAGAGATGAAAATGTTTAAAAAGTGTGTATGGACAACAGACTGACCAAGGTCAAGAGATGACCTTGACCTAAATTAATCACATACTTTCATTAGTTGTTTTGCATCTATCACTTTTCAGGCCTCAGGCTGCAATAAATTTCAAAAAATCCATAATTTTCACTTTTTCCCATGTAAAAGCCTATGTTTACAAAATTGACCTTGCCGTAAAACAGGTCAAGGTCATGCTAGGGTCATCATTTGATCAAACTATGATGGGCTGTAGTCCAAATGCTACATACCAAGTTTTGTGAAAATCGGCCTTACGGTTCATGAGAAGAAGATTTTTGAGTGGTTTTTACCATATATGGGCATGGCGGCCATCTTGGTCATGTGACCTGGATTTCGCGATCAAACTATCGTCACCCCTACCCATGGATGCTCCACATAAAATTTCATTTTGATTGGCCAAGCGGTTTCAGAGGAGATCTTTGAAAAGTGTGTATGGACGACAGACTGGCCAAGGACAAGAGATGACCTTGACCTAAATTAATCACAGACCTTCATCTACTTCATTAGTTGTTTTCATCTACCACTTTTGAGGCCTCAGTCTGCAATAATTTTCAAAAAATCCATAGTTTTCACTTTTTCCCATGTAAATGCCTATGTTTCCAAATTTGACCTTGGAGTAAAATAGGTGAAGGTCATCCTAGGGTCATCATTTTATCAAACTATGATTGGTTGAAGTCCCCGATGCTGCATGCCAAGTTTCGTGGAAATCGGCCCACCGGTTCTTGAGAAGAAGATTTTTGAAGTGTTTTTACCATATATGGGCGTGGCAGCCATCTTGGTCATGTGACCCGGATCTCACGATCAAATTTCAGTTCCCCCTACCCATGGTTGCTCCACATAAAATTTCACTTTGGTTGGACAAGCGGTTTCAGAGAAGAAGATCTTTGAAATTGTGGACGACGACGGACGGACGGACGCCGGATCATGGACATCCTATAAGCTAACCTTGTGAGCCTTCGGCTCAGGTGAGCTAAAAACTTGATAATTTGGAAGCAGTAAAAACGTTCAAAGGGAAGTAGTATGGGCCATATTGCACAATTCGGGTACTGAACCCTCATCAGTGACCCTTTATAAACTGGCGACGATAGCCAGATAAATTTACACAATGGTTGTCTAGATCAAAGACACATGCCTAAACGGGGTTAAAAATTAAACAATGTTTAGAAGATGGCTCTAAACGTAAATATTTTGATACCCTGAATATTCTTACTGATCTCAAATGACCGAAATAAATAATATAATCTGCATTATGGATGATGTACGGGGATATTTTAGGGCCGCCTCACGACACAACGCCAGCTGCAGTAATCGCAAATAAAATATTAAAGTTTGATTCTTTGGAAGCAGTAAAAACGGTCAAAGGGATGTAGTATGGGCCAGTGTCTTTCGCGATGATAAAATAAAGTTTGAGATTAATCAGCTTTTATTTGATGCTTTTCAGAAACGGGTTACTATTCATTATTTTGCTTATTATGCACCTGCAACTGTCGAAAAAGTATCTTGTGTCCTTGTTTTTAAGTTAGACGTTATTTGTTTACGTCTGAGTATGTGAAACATTAGCCGTGTTGATATGCAATCATGTCTTTACGAAAACATGCCCATGGAATATGTAGAGATTTTTTAAGATGTAAAAAATGAAAATTTTCAGCAGATTTTTTTTTACATTTCTCTTATTTTTGCTCAAAACATAGATTGTGGGTACACGTTAGAACCGCCTCGCCAAGGCGGTTCTAACGAGTACCCACAATCTATGTTTTAGAGCAAAAATAAGACAAATAGGTATACCCCTGCAAACCCCAGTTTTTCTATATAAAAGTGGGGTTCAAGGGGGTATACATCATACGGACATGTTTTCGTGATGTGAAAGGTGTTCCACAGTATAGGTCAAATCCTCTCAGTATACACCGTCGTCTTTAATTTGCCGTTAGAAATATTAATACAATACCTACATTGTCCAATCAAATGAATTACACAACAACACGTGACCAGCTACGTATATGTAGGACTAAGCTAACTTACTTTGACAAACAGTATAACATCATTCGATGAAAATGATGTATCATGGTCTTGTTTTAGGACGGCACGTGCTGATATATAACGCAGACATTTAGCCTCATCTAACAGAAGCAAAGGAAAGTTTCGCGTAAAAACGTCTCGTTCTATTGCATTGCAAATTCGGGTTACAAATTAATTGTCTAGTTTTTGCGTGTATTTTAAAAGACGCAAGAGGTAAGTGGTTCGTTTTCTTGTAATAAACTGAAAATACAGTTAAAGAGTTAGTTTAGCAAAGTTGTTAGTTTAGCAAATTCCTACTTTCAGTCGCTTTTCAACATGCCTTACCTTACGAACAAAAAATAAGTTTATGTTGGGTTATAATCCATTTTCACTCCTCTTTCGATTAGCGAAAACACTTTTTCAAAATATTGCAATATCTGATAAATATCCACGACAAAAGAAGTTGGGGTAATTTACACATCTGTTTTAAGTCGCTTTTAAGCGAGTCTGATATTTTATGACACCCGATCAATGACGTAATACTGGTACACAAGAAATTCAATCGGCTAGACTGAAAGACAAATTTATCAGGTATGCCCTCATGAAAATAAATAGAAAATATGCAAACGCTGTAAAAATTATTCCATGTCAAACATAAGCAAGGTGTGTTGTTAGTTCCGCAAACTCGTTTTCACCTTGCTGAAATCAGTACGTTTAGTTGATGCGGTTCAAACACAACTAACTGACGTCCCAGACAACAGCTGTGAACATGTTAGGACAATGCTGCTAGTTTATGGGACTTCTACAAAAAGGATGGAATGTCAATAGTGTCGAGACGTGAGGACGGGGGGGGGGGGCACATATTGCCTGGGCACATGCTGATAATATTGTCTTATACGCTCTTTAGACGAAAACAATTATTTACAAATCAGCATTAGGAAAGATGGTGCTACGCATGTGTGTTACTGGCATGTTCAGAACTCAAAGTTGGCAATACTGTCACACTTTTGTAACTATTTTACCCAAAAGGAGACGCTATCAAAGTTATCTCGTGAAAATTTATATTTCGATAACTTCGTTTTCGGAGACGGAATTTTGCGAACGTTGTAATAACGTTGATAGTTTAACAGGGTTCATTGATTTTTTTTTTCTATATCTTATGTGTTATTTGAGAAAGAAAGTACATAATGAACCTCATTATTGCTTCCTTTGACTATTTTATGCACAAAAGGCAGTTTGCAATTCTTCTGTACATGTATATTTTACTGACCTAATAGCGTTTGCGGAACTAGACACAGGTTTGCGGATCTAACAATAGCTGGTGCCCTTACATTTACGCTTCCAGAATCAAAACGGAAGACGCGAATTCAAAAAACTAATCTGCATGTGAAAGGATATAGATTTGTTGATATGCTCATGCCAAACCATTTTTGATATATTATACCTTTCTCCATTTCTATCATTTCATTTTAATCACTGTATCTTTCATTTAGCGGAATAATTATTTATAACTTTGATAATGCTTACCATATATTTTGCTTTTTCTCTGAACTAAATTATGCATTTTACAATTGTTAGACGCTAATGACCCATTAGGGTTGACGCGTCGTTAAACATCAATCAATCAATCAATCAATCAATTTTTGATATATGCATTAGTAATGTCAGGATACCCCGACGACGAGAAGTGTTTGCGGAACTAGACATTTTACTGTATTATAAATCATGTTAATAGTGCATTAGACATTTCGAAGCCAATACACCCTAAATAGTCGCTTTATTTTCACTCATTATTTTCCCCTGAGCTCCAGTGTTTATAAAGACTCGAATTGTACTTGAATTTCATTATGTAGAGTGGTTTCGTGGTTCTTCGGCTGTCTGTGGTCCATTTCAGCCCATTTTAGTCTAACCAAGTATATTTACGTTAGGGTTGCCGGAACAAATACACAGCTGAGAAACAAGTGGTATTGTTTACATACAAACTGAGTACATGATCGGGTGACGCACAATGAAGTTCTGTCCAAAGTTAAGATGAGAAATTGGAGTTTTCTCCTATAACGTTTACTCAATTGACTGATAGATAGGTGCAGTCAATGCAGAAATTGAGCATTTATTGAATGAAAGTAACATAAGGAATCCAGGTTATTTCGTTTTCGCAAACACTTCCGCCCAATGATTATATAGTACTTCCAATACAGTAAGATTAAAGTGTTTGCGAAAACGAAATAACCGGGATTCTTATGTTACTTTCTTTCAATAAATGTTTAATTTCTGTATTGACTGCACCTATCGAAGAAACGCTGTAGGAGAAAACTCGAAAATCTAAGCTCAACTGCGTTCTTATTGTAGTGTGTGTAACCCGATCATTTATCCATTTGTATATAAACAATACCACGTGATGGTCAGTAGTGAATTAATGCAGTCACAATTTTGAGAAATTCTATTATCTCTTTGTGCTCGTACAAGAATTGTGTTTTTCCAGTTGCCTTGGACTAGTTCAGGTATTTTATTTCGTCACAACTGGGCTTTTTTAAAGTTTATCTCTACAAATATTTTGATCTAATAGCCTATTATTTAAAACTTTGGAGAATGTCAGCCCAACTTTGAACTACAAATCTTCTATACACGTACACATCTTAAATCTAAGCGTCACTCTTGAAATATCCCATGTTCATACGTGGCGTTTTGTTGAAATTCGTTCCTCAATGGAACAACATAAATAACTCTTGATTTATTTGATTTGTAGGTTCAATCAACAATAAGACAAAATGTTTGTGTATGTTTTGTTTCTGTGTATGTTGCCACAGCTTTATGGCTCACCCTACCCATCGACCAGCATTGAGACACTGAGCCATGAGTACTCCGATATAGGTAAACAATGCAAAATTAGCGCATGTACACTACACTGCCATTTTACGAATTAAGTGAGTACCCACAATCTATGTTTTGAGCAAAAATAAGAAAAAAATATCATTTTTTCTGTGAAAATTTCAATTTTTACAACTTAAAACTTCTCTGTATATATATACGATTTTAAAGTTACTTAGAATCATAATAAATTATTTGGAATCTGATCAAAGTTTATATAACTATATGAAGTTAAGGGCTGAATTACCGCATTATCAAAATAACCATATTTTTCTTTCGTTGCCAATGACGTCTTTTCAATTTCCTTTTTTTTTTTCTTTTTTTCTTTTACTATCTCCTATCAGCTTTTTAGACAGTACCTTCTAATTTTAGGTCAGCGGAGGGAATCTCGTTCTGTATACACAAAATGTAAGTTTTTCACGCATACAGTTTTATGAATGTTTATTAAAACAAATCAGATAAAAGCTTGTGGGTAAGAAAAGCAAACACAATCATGCAAATCAGTGTATTCTAACAAAAGGCCAAAGACGTACACTAAGGCATGAGCGGCAGAATTGCAGTGACACTATTCTTCAAACATGCACAGTTGCAATTTATTGGCGGGAGGCCAGTTGTCTTTGGCATCATTTGTAAGTCCGCATCAGGAAAACATGTCCATGTAATGAATACTCCCTTATACCCCATTTTCATAAACTTAAGTCAAACTGGGGTATGCAGGGGTATACCTATCTTCTTATTATTGCTCCAAAAAATAGATTGTTGGCACTCGTTAGATTACCGCCTACGCGTTAGATTACCGCCTCGGTGAGGCGGTTCTAATGTGTATCCACAATATATGTTTTGAGCAAAACTATTAAAAATATATATATATATTTTTTTTTTCACCTGAAAATTTCAATGTTAAACGGTCAAATTTTCGCAATGGAAAGCAGAAGTCCTTTACCTCTTCAAATGCTTCCCATTATTTAGAAAGATAGGAAGTTAATGTGACAATGTGCTGAATTATGCTAGGGTTTTGTTTCGGTTTGTTAATTGAATTTTTCGTTTGTTTATCAGTGCCAACATCGATCTTATTATTACTGGCAACTGCAAAGAAAGTCCCAACAAACAGTGTCAAATACCAGATATTCAAAAAGACTGGAGGTTCATATCAAGCTGAAAGAGACTACCTTGCTTTGAATCCAGTTTTCCCAAAACGACAGGTAAAGTGCAACATTCAAACAGTATGAAGAAAATCCACCGCTGAACTCGACAAGATTAGAGTCCGTTGCTAAATCATTCTAATCCTCTGCCTTAGCACCTCTTAGTTTTCTAAGAATATATAAAAATATGTCTGTCAAGTAATCTTACGCTGAATTTAATAATTATCCCAACTGCCTCCGAACGAAACATCAATCCAACACGCACTACAACATTGGGAAAAACACTTCGAGGATGATTATCAATGTACTCGCATGTTTTAATTGTTATCTTACTTATAAAGCAGCTGCTTTTTTAGCCACATCATGAGAAAACCGGATTTTTGCGTATGCGAAAACCAAGGCGCAGATCAGCTGTGCAGTAACTGCACAGCTGATCAGCGCCTTTGTTTTCGCAACACGGATAGTGCAATTCCTCTTCTTCTTAAATCCGAAATTTCAAGCTTCTAGCCATCCTCTGTGTCTGTACAGAACGGTTTGTGTCGGACCTGGTAGGAAACCCCGAAGACCGGTTTTCTCACGTCGCGGCTCATTTCATCTTGTATTTTCAGAGGTTCGCCTTCAGGGGTGTCGTTGACGACTTCTTTGTCAGGTTTCGACAATCGGACTCCTCCATGAGGAAGCTGCCCACATTACAAATTTCGGACAAAAATGGCGAAATCGGGTTTAAAATTGTATACAAAAGATTGGATAGGCCCGATAAGTCACTAAAGTAGCAGAACCACAGAAACTTTTAGTCATACTGCCGAAGGACAGGAGAAAATAAACTAATAGCCATCTTACCACAGGCAATGTCAGAATAACATTTTTTATACCAAAGCAGTAGAAAAACGGAAGAAAATCGTTTGACTAAGAATACAATTGAAAACTTTGGTCAAAATAAAATTCAAATATAATTAAGACTTTTTGAGTGATAGAGAAAGCAACACAGATCAGGATGCGTAGCAACATTAACCATTGATGTGCCGAACACACAAAAAGCTGAAGTTGCAAATACTGTATGCATGTTATGAAAAAAATTACGGATCGGACATCAACATGAGATTGACGCCAGAGATTAACCGTTAGAATTATGAATGGCATGCCTATTCCCATTTGTTTAATGTATTTATTTCATTCATATTTCTAACGGTTTTCTCATGTACTCTCACGATGACTGCCGAGCACTGTAACTGAGTCGGCGCATAATAACCGTCTCTTCTTTGTGCACCAGTCTTTGTGGTGTTGCTCTTGCCATCGTCAATTTTATAGATATGTATGTCCACCGCGATACATTACTGGACCTCTTTAAAGATTTAGAAGCACGGCACATTTGTATTTATAATTTATGTACACGTAAAAATCACGGTGTTTAGAAACTACATGATATTGCCCTGACTTTGTTTTGTTGTTAAAATTATGCAATTGTAAACAGTCCTCCTATAATTACATAGTTTTGTATTATATTTCAAAAGTCAGGACGATATATCATACATGTACATGTAGTAAAAACTAATTTAATTGGAAAAAAAATGATTTTTTTAATATTTCGCTCAAACCATACATTAACAGCCACCGGAAATTTTTTGCCAAACCGGTTTTTGGCAAACTCGCCTTGTAATTCTAGAAGAGTTAGAGGCTTTTAATCACTTGATTTATATATTATGGTGTTAATTAAGTACATCCTATAGCATTTGGACCCTTAATCTATTATCACCTTGAAAATATTAAGCCGTAAAAGTCAAAATCCCCGCGGGGATTTCGAAAACCCCACGGGAAATCCCAATCCCCGCGGGAAAAATTGAAATTACCCGCGGGGATTTTTCCCCCTAGGTAAAAAATCCCCATGGGAAAACCAACACAATTTAAAATGTTTATTTTAACATACAATCAGCAATCTTACATGTCAAACTGTGATTCTAAGTTGTTATAACTGTTAAATTCAAATACTGATTTTTTCCCATGGGGAATTTTCGCCGCGGGGTTTTTTTAAATGAAAATCCCCGCGGGGTTTTAGTGAAAATTTCAAAAACAATATTTAGCCACAGTTGATCTTGAAAGGTATCATTTTGACATTCAGCATTACTTAAACCATTGTTTTGTGCAGTTTCTAGTGATTTCTATTTTTCCCACGGGGAAAAAATCCACGGGTTTTTTTGCCCATGGGGAAGAAATCCCGTGGGGAATTGTCAATCATGATATATTGGCTAAATAGCTATATAATATGCAAAATGTGCTTCAAAACTGATAAGAAGTTAAGTCCATATGACCATTAAATGAGTATAAAGAAATAACATATTCCCCATGGGGATTTTTGCCTACAGAATTTTTTCCCCGCGGGATTTTCTTCCTGCAGGACTTCTTCATACCGGCATAAGATATGAATGTTCAAATTTTGCTGATGACAAGAGACCATTGACAGTTAGTTTAGCAGATATACATGTACATCCTTTTTCCTCTGTCTTTAACTTCCCACTCAACAGGATCTCAGTTTATAGTCTCGTCTGATAAATCTGGATAAGTAAGAATTTCCAATGAGACTTTAAACCCAGGTCCTGTTTGATAGTGACAGAAAGATGGTTTTATAACACAAAATGAACCAACTACAAGACATATTTAATCAAAAATCATTCCTAGTATGATTTTCCAAACTACCAGTGTGTGTGTGTGTGTGTGTGTGTGTGTGTGTGTGTGTGTGTGTGCAAAATTGATTTACAATGACAATGCCAACTTAGAAGTTAAGCAAGGAAATTATCTTTATAGGACAAAAACATGATGCCAATACTATACAATTTGTGAAAAACATATTTATTACAATCATACAATCAATGAACACCACATCAGAAAATCAACAAACTAAATGCATATATGCAAACTAATGCACAGATCAGCTGGGCATTAAATAGACGGTTCATAAGTGACTTCATCATTGCTGCTTCATAGATAGTATGAAATTCCGAGCTTCAAAACTATTTTCTGTGATTGTACAACCTGGTTTGTGTCAGACCTGGTAATTCCAGAAAAGGGTATTCCAGCAAAAGTGCTTATTTGAAGAACATATGATAATCACATTTCCATTATGCTAATAAATCTCATTAGGATATAAACACCAGAGGACCAATGGTCCTGTAAACGCTCACCTGAGATCTGTTGTACGTATATACCAATAAACATGTTTGCATATTATGGAAAAAAGCCCCAGTAAAGGGGCAGATGATTCCCTGGTGTCCATTATTTTTCTTCATTATAATCAATATCCTGTCCATTTGCCAATTGCCTGCAAGTCTTTCCCTTCAACCGACAAATAACAGTTATCCCCATTCAAAGGCATAGGCAACTTATGTTGACCTTGTCGTAAAATAGGTCAAGGTCATCACAGGGTCATGATTTATATATACATTGTAGTCCTTAAGCCATTGATGTTTCATGCCAAGTTTTGTTGAAATCGGTCCACCGGTTCCAGAGAAGAAGATTTTGGAAGGGTTTTTACCATATATGGGCATGGCGGCCATCTTGGTCATGTGACCTGGATCATTTATATACACATTGGTTCCTCATTCTATAAATGATTCACATAAAATTTGGCTTTGATTGGCCAAGTGGTTTCAGAGAAGAAGATGTTTGAATATTTTGGTAATATACATGTATATTGCCCCGAGGTAGGGGCATATGAGCCCCATGGGTCCATTTTTTTCTTCAGAATCATTAATATTCAGTCAAACTACCCATTCCTGCAAGATTTTCACCTCAAATTACTTTTTAAAAGTTTTCCCCATTCAAATGCATAGGCGACCTATGTTGACCTTGCCATAAAAAGGTCAAGGTCATCACAGGGTCATGATTTATATACACATTGTAGTACTTGAGCCATCAATGCTCCATGCCAAGTTTCTTTGAAATCAGTGTACCGGTTCCGGAGAAGAAGATTTTGGAAGGGTTTTTACCATATATGGGCATGGCGGCCATCTTGGTTATGTGACCTTGATTATTTATATACACATTGGTTACCGCTTCCTATTGATGCTTCACATAAAATTTGGCTTTAATTGGCCAAGCGGTTTCAGAGGAGATGATGTTTGAATATTATGATAATATACATGTATATTGCCCCGGGGTGGAGGCATATGAGCCCCTGGGGTGCAATTTTTTTCAGAATCATTAATATTCAGTCCTACTGCCCATTTCCTGCAAGACTTTTACTTAAAATGACATTTTAAAAGTTTTCCCCATTCAAATGCATTGACGACCTATGTTGACCTTGCTGTAAAATAGGTCAAGGTCATCACAGGGCCATGATTTATATATACATTGAAGTGCTTGAGCCATCGATACTTCATGCCAAGTTTCGTTGAAATCGGTCCACCGGTTCTGGAGAAGAAGATTTTTGAAGGGTTTTTACCATATATGGGCATAGCGGCCATCTTGGTCATGTGACCTGGATTTCTTATATACACATTGGTTCCCCCATCCTATAGATGCTTCATATAAAATTTGGCTTTGATTGGCCAAGTGGTTTCAGAGGAGAAGATCTTTGAAATTGTGGACGGACGACGGACGGACGACGGACGGACGCCGGATCATGGCCATCCTATAAGCTCACCTTGAGAGCCTAACGGCTCAGGTGAGCTAAAAAACCTGTTTGAGCCTTTGGGTGCTCGCCGAAAAAAGCAACCTCCTAGTACTGGCTTTTATACAGGAAAGGTAACCAAAAGCTAAACCCGCTTAGTACTGGTTTTGCCCAGGAACAGTTAAATAATTGTCTCAGAAAAGTGAGATTTTGAAAATGCAGTTTCTGAAAGATGGTGTACAGACAGTAACATTCACACCCATGATGTCAAAAATGGTCCCACCTTGACTGTCATTGGTTCCTTACGAAAAACATAAAACTGAAATCGCAAGGCCCAGAGGTTTCATAAAAATCATAAGAAACAATGTATAGTTATCCTAATTATTAAAAGGTACAAGTAGGCAAAGATCAGGAAAAGGCGCAATCAGAAAGAGATTCCCACTCCAAAAACTGAGGTGGGAAAAAACCAAACTAACAATCAGACAAAACCTATCAACCATGCCCATAGGTCCAAACTAGACATGACATTATCTGCCATAGGTTAATAATTTGAAATGTCAGATAATCTTCTTTTGCTGAAACCATTAAAACCCAAAGCATATATATTTAGTATACAGCATTTTGGAGCTTTTCAACAATGATCCCACCCTGGGGTCATTCATGGCGCAACAACAAATCATTGCAACATTCTGAATTTTAAAAGTGTTTAAATGTTTGTATGGTATTTTAACAGGTTATCCATCCAGGTCAAATAAGCGAGTGTTTTGTGATGAGAATTTAGATGAAATATTTGAGGCGCCACAGTGGACAAAAGATTGTCTGCTTAAAGTAGGAGTATGTTGAAGAAGTTCGATGGGGTTGAAATAATTATAACAAAGATTCAAAAAATTCATAAACATGCCCAATTGTATATGAAGGATATCCAATTAATTATAAAGGTTATCCAAATGGCAAGGAAGCGTGTTGAAAAAGTTTGAACTGGTTGAAATTATTCGACCATATGTCAAAATAATTTGAACATAGATTCAAAATACTCATAAACATGCCCAATTTTCTATAAAGGGTATCCAATTAATCATAAATGTTATCCGAATGGCAAGAACCCATGTTGGAAAAGTTTGAACTGGTTGAAATAATTAGATCATATGCCTCAAACTTTAAGAAACATGCCGAATAATATTTAAAGGCTATCCAAATAGCAGAGAATAGCTGAAAATTAATACATAGATCGAAATTATTTTAAGTAGACTGTAGAGTGATAATTTATAGAAACCTATCCAAAAAAAAAAAAAAAAAAAAAAAAAAAAAAAAATGAAATGAAATGGATGCGAGATATCTAGACACGTTGAATTTTTTCCTTGGACCGACCGAGATAAATTATTGGAGACGTTCGAAATTTTACTTGAACACCGGTTTGTCCGTGATATCCAAGAAAGTTGACACCGTCTGAAAATAAACAACGTGGGGTCGACAAAAAATGGAAGTGGTCGAGATTGTGTATGACACATGCTATACTCACATGGAGCCTAGAGGTAATTATTGGTCGAGGTATTAAGACATGGATGAATACACGGCAGAGGTTTTTGGTTTTGTGAGGTGGGGGGAGTCTATCTGTTTGCTGGAAACAGATATAAATGTGTTTGCTGGAAACAGATATAAATGTGTTGGAAAGATGCCGTAGACAGAGGAGCATCGACAACTTTTAGTCAATACTATTCCAAGTGTAACGGGACTCTTAAGACGGCTCACTCTCGGGGAAGTCTCGGACGAGTCCATTGAGGTTCGAGGGGTTTTTAGAAATCATAGAAGACGGGAGTCGTTCGTGGTTTTATTGTTTCCGTCTGTTAAAACCCATCTCCGGGACCATAGAATATACTGCAATAACAGTGCAAAAAGCCCTAAGTGATTAGAGCATATGACGCTCTTGAGAGAAAGACCGCAAGATCTTTCCCTCACGAAAGCAAATGGACGACTCTAGCACGAGACAGCTATGGCAACCAGCGGAACGTTTTCGTAATGAGCACAATAACATATTTACATTATAACAAGATACAATAAGCAAAACATACCTGCCATGACAGTGCAAAAAGCCCTAAGTGATTAGAGCATATGACGCTCTTGAGAGAAAGACCGCAAGATCTTTCCCTCACGAAAGCAAATGGACGACTGAAGCCGCACTTGCTGTTTTAGGAGGCGTGCGCATGCATTGTTAGTAGTGAGTACTATATTCCTACGCGATAGCGCGCCACAGAAGAGCGCGGGAATGTACTACTTTCGCTTAAGATATCTTGTTGATCGGCTTAAGAAATGATAAATGATATAGGATCAGGGACAAGGGACGCATATAGGAATTTGAATTATTTTCACTCTGTGACATTCTCCCCCTCTTTGGGAAATGTCGTCTTCGACTTCTCAATAATACCAATTTATATCAACAGCAATCAAAGGCAAGTGAACACCAATTATTCATAGCACATAAACAATATCAATCAACAGACTTAAAATCAACCATATCGAAGAAATATTTCAACTGTTTGACTTCATGTTTATCAAAATAAGAAGAAAACAACAGGCTGTTCCAATATAACACATTCCAATTGCACCATGTTCTTTAGTCATACCAAATGTTTACAAGCAAATTACTCTCGGACGCAAGACTTTACCTGTACCAGTCACGCTTAAACATCTGTTTTCATAACTGTTTGCTAAAATGCCTTATAATAACAGTATGATATTGAAGGTACAAACACCAAAAGTGCAAGCTAAATGACATTCATTTACCGACAGCGTCATCTAATAAGTGCAGTTATAAGTTTTGTTTTCATGAAAATTGCTTTTCATGAAACTGATTTCTTCCTAACCACCACTATACTCTTATTGTTTCTACTTACATTGTAACTAAACTACAAAAATAATATTCCTCCAAATGTCATTCTATAGAATCAAATTATTCAGCGTCAATAATCAACGCACCCCTCCCCCTCTTCGGGAAATGCCGTCCCGGCATATATGTACTACAACTTCATATGTGACAACTATTTTTCTAAATTAAAGTGGATAGAAAAGAGATATTAAACGAAGATGACAGGAGATTTAGAAAAGGTACCAATGTGATGAATGCACCAA
The DNA here is from genome assembly GCA_964017185.1 of Rugalucina vietnamica. Classification (NCBI taxonomy): domain Eukaryota; kingdom Metazoa; phylum Mollusca; class Bivalvia; order Lucinida; family Lucinidae; genus Rugalucina; species Rugalucina vietnamica. Next base: position 20,066,908 of record OZ024879.1, read on the forward strand.
GAGTGTCCCAAGAATATCACACTGCAAGGTTGACTCTGGTACCTTCAACACATTGACATTTTCAGGAAATACATTGTCACGAAGAGTGGTTTCTAATTGAGCATCGCAAAGTGGCTCAAAAATACATTCACATATTCAATAGAAAATTTAAGAAAGATACCTTGAAGAATTTGAAATCAATCACGTTTGACAATTATAATGCATCACCAGCTTCCAAGAGGCAACACGCACAGGAGATTATCCATCTTGGAAAACCGTGCTACACCATAATGCATCAGTCCTATCAGTGTCAACTATACAATTGTAAAGTAAACGTTGCGAAAATGTTTATCATTGACTCAAGGTCATTTATCCACCCTTAAATGTACGTGACAAATAAAACAATTGACGGTACCACAGGAGTTGATTTGCAGTTTCAAAGAGCTAGCAAAAACCAACAACCAATAGTAACGCTGCTTATCCGACACGCCATTTATGATGAACCGAACCATACACATTCAATCTCTCAGCATACCAGCTCGTTGGATTGAACATGTTAAGTTCACTAAAATACATCAAACATTTTTTTATGTGTAGTGATACACATATATAAGAGGAAATTCAATATACTAAATAAGATTTGATAAAATAAATGCCATCAACAACTCATCATATGTATTGTTTACTAGAACAACTATGATGAGTAAATATATATTGTGCAATACAAACTATATACTTAAAATTGCACAATGTTAAAAACATTGAGGTATTGATCACTGGCAGGCTGGACGAGGTTTTAAAACTAAAACAGTTAAACCAGATAAAAGAAAGTCTGTCACTGAATCCAATCACCGGACGTTTGCCAGGTTGGCTTTCTCCTGTCTCTCGCGGGCAAGGCTCTTGGTTGCGCAATGTTGTTATGCTTAGGCTGAAATTCCTTTGCTAAAGGATTCAATGTAATTCCTTTTAATGGAACACTTTTCTCATTCACAGGCACTGAGTTGCTGTCACCTGCATCAACTGTAGTCTCAGTATCTTCATCATATGATAAAGTGTCTGTCAAATTAACTTGACCAGCACTATCAATAGCTGCCGAGGTATCTGCCGGTAACGGCTGAATACCGTCTACTAACTGACTGGTGTCAAGTGAATTTGGTTTGGATGCAGGCAGTGCCATAAAGGGAAGTAATAGATTCCTGTGAAGCAATTTTCGGGTGCTTCGGCCATGCTCTCGTTTCACAACGAAAACAGGAATATCTTTATTTGGTTGCTCGACCACCAAATAAACTTCTTTTTCCCACTTATCTGCAAGCTTGTTCTTGCCTTTCAATCCAACATTGCGAACCAAAACACGGTCCCCAGGTAAAAGCTGGGACTCTCTGACCCTAAGGTCATATATGGTTTTATGCCTTCTGCTTTGCCTACGAGCCTCCTTTGATGCCGTTCTGTATGCAAAATGCCAAGAAGGCATCAACTGCCAACCTTGGATGATGCCCAAACATAAGATAGTGCGGCGAAAACCCGGTTGTTTCATGGCGAGTCGAATTGTATCCCTTGTCTACAGTATGTGAATCTAATTTAAAATTTAAGACCTTTCTGATACATTTGACCATGGACCCTTCTAAAATAATCCTTGCACTCTAAGCTGGATGTCAGATTTATGCTCTTTGCCCTACCTATATCAGTCCTAGGCAAATGAAAATCCCCTTAGGGTAGCGTAAGATGACCAGCGAGCGATCACGGGACCAGTGATTAATCACCTAGCAGTTATCGGCTATTAATTTCCAAAGGATACCCAAAGTAAATCTTGTGCTACTCTTAACTTAAATGGAATATATTACCTTACAAACATTAATTTAAATTCATTCTGAAAGGATTTCTATCTTTCCTTTCCTGACACTTTTCGAAGCGGGGGTCTTAGTTGTACTGCTTGAGATCGGTGGTTGTTCATTTTAAGCGGCGCGGTGACGTAGTGGTAGAGCTTCGGACTCCTAATCAAGAGGTCCTGGGTTTGATCCCCACAACCTTCACCGTGTCGTGTCGGGCACATTGACTCCCTACAGTACTGGTTGCAATAAGGAAGTGTTGGCTCCGTCGCGACATGTCTGAAAAATTGTTGACTGGGACGTTATGGCTCAACCAAAAATATAAAACAAGTAGCCCAAGGGCAACGATCGCTCACCTGAGAGTCAACAAGTGTACCAAGTTTCATCGAAAAATCTGTAACGGTTTTCAAGTTATAGAGCGGACACGTTTTGTGACGGACAGACAGACGCACGGGGAAAGACAATATGTCTCCCGACCCTGATGGGGGGAGACATAAATACCAATAAAATATAGCAAAAAGGCCCAATGGCCCAGTGGATAATTCGCTTATTTAATTACCCCTAAGAGTTGCCATGGAAACCAGAGTTCAAATCCAATCATCTTGAAACCTAATGCAGGCAATCCCCCACCACACTGATGCTTCTGATAAAGTTTGATTGCAATGGACCTGCTGGTCTCTGAGATACACAAGTACATGTTTGAAAGTGTAGACTGATGCACGGCCAGACGTACGGACGGACGCCCGCTCGACTCTCATCATATAAGCTTACCTTGTGAGCCTTCGGCTCAGGTGAGCTAAATCAGAGGATCAAATATGTAAGCGCTAAAGTTTTCACAACACTTTACAGCCATTTTCCGAAGCTCTGAGGCACGTAACTCTGCAGTCCATGGTCGAATCTCGCTGAATTTTAAACTAATCACACATCTTATGGCTGTCCTTGTTACCTCGAAGAATGAAGAAGATCCAATCAGAAATGAAGGCGCTGGAGTGTTCACAACATCTTTCCTATTATAAGTCTACAGAGATTTTTTCAAATGCTCAAGGGCAGCTAACTCTGCAGTCCATGGTTGAATCTCGCCCAATTTTGTACCCATTCGTGATCTTATGACTGTTCTTGTCACATAAAAGAATGAAGAAGATTGGATCAAAAATGTAGGCATTAGAGTGTTGACAACACTAAATAGCCATTTTCAAATGCTCAAGGGCAGGTAACTCCGTTGTCCATAGTCAAATTTCGCCGAATTTTAAACTTATCTTAGATCTTATGACTGCCCTTGTTACCTGCAAGAATGAAGAAGATCGGACACAAATGAAGGCGGTGGAGTGTTCACAGCAGCTTTCCCATTGTAAGTCTATGCAGATTTTTTAAAATGCTCAAAGGCAGCTAACTCCGCAGTCCATGGTAGAATCTCGCCAAATTTCAAACTCATCCAAGATCTCATGACTGTCCTTGTTACATGAAAGAATGAAGAAGATCTGATCAAAAATGTAGGTGCTAGAGTGTTGACAACACTTAACAGCCGTTTTCCAAATGCTCAAGGGCAGGTAACTCCGCAGTCCATGGTTGAATCTCGCGGAATTTTGAACTCATCCTTGTCTTGTGGCTGTCCTTGTTACATGAAAGAATGAAGAAGTTTGGATCAAAAATGTAGGCACTAGAGTGTTGACAACACTTAACAGCCATTTTCCAAATACTCAAGGGCAGGTAACTCTGCAGTCCGAGGTCGAATCTCGACAAATTTCGAACTCATCCAAGATCTCATTGACGAAAGAATGGTGAAGATCGGATCAAAAATGTAGGCACTAGAGTGTTGACAACACTTAACAGCCATTTTCCAAACGCTCAAGGGCATGTAACTCCACAGTCCATGATCGAATCTTGCTGAATTTCGAACTCATTCGAGGTCTTATGGCTGTCCTTGTTACCTGCAAGAATGAAGAAGAACCTCTCTCCCATTGTAAGTCTATGGGGATTTTTTCAAACGCTCAAGGGCAGCTAACTCCACACTCCATGGATGGATCTGGCTGAATTTCGAACTCATCCGAGACTTTATGGTTGTCCTCATTACCTGCAAGAATGAAGAAGTTTCTATCAAAATTGAGGCTGCTAGAGTGTTGACAAACTTTTCCCCATTATATGCCTATGGGAGCTATCTGTTGCCATGGAAACCAGAGTTCTGATCTTATCTGCTTCAAAACCTAATACAGGCAATCCCCCACCACAATGATGCTTCTGATAAAGTTTGATTGCAATCGGCCTGCTGGTCTTCGAGATATACATGTTTGAAAGTGTGGACGGACGGACGCACGCACGGACGCACCCACGGACGGACGCCGGCTCGAGTAGTATACTATAAGCTCACCTAGTGAGCCTTCGGCTCAGGTGAGCTAAAAAAACATTTAAGATGAAATGATCTGCATTCGTTCCGACTGGCTAAAATTTCTACCTTTACTGCAATGCATACTAAACAAATCTAATCCACATTCCAAATTTTTCTGGTGTGTTCGCTAAAGCCACCCAGAAGGAAGAGGAGGGGTCACAGAAGAAAGGAGTGAAGAGAAAAGTTGAAGAGGAAGATGATGATGATATCGAGCCATTCTCGGATAATTAAGATAAGGTATGATGGCTATCATGAGCTTCCTGGGGGAACTATGCATGACAAAATCAAATTGGTAAAGACTGTAGATAGTGTTTGAGTAAGTTTATCTCCGTATATTGCTGATGGCACACCGGGGTCCAACTGGTGTTTTTCTCTTGCTCCGGAGTTAGTAGGTTATTCGGCGCCCAGGGATCTCCATCGTCGGGCAGCTTACTCAAATTGTGAGTCCTTGTTTTTGATTCATCAGGATGTTTATCATGATTTATTTGTTTGTTCTTGATGATTCATTGACTAGTTAGAGATTCACCACGAGGACCGAAGAACTTACTAAATGTTACGAACCACTGCAGAAGCTGAGGGTGGGCTTAGGATCCTGTAAAACCGGTTTAAGCCCGCCAGTAACTTTGTATTACTGATCGTTCCAGAGCGATACTTCTGTGGTGGTTCTTTTTGTTTTATGTCTTGGTGTTTAAACTCTTTTGTGCTGTTGGCGCCTTATGTATGTTTTCATATTTTTAATTAAGTTAAGGTAACTGAGTGGCCACCTATTGGGAAAATAGCTGCTCATTCGGCTTACGATATGTTTCATGGTATAAGTGCCTGATTGTTAGTTTGGTTTTTTCCCACCTCGGTTTTTGGAGTGGGAATCTCTTTCTGATTGCGGCTTTTTCTGATCTTTGCCTACTTGTACCTTTTTATGGGATAATGCTGCGACTAAGAGAGACTTTCTTCTTGCATTTTTCTTCTTTCAACAGTTTTCCATTGTTTCTATGGGCGTTTATGCATTTTTACCAACTCATGTTACTTTATTATTTCTTAAAACTCACTGAAAAATACAGAAATGTGTTATGTCGCTACAGATAAACAATAACTATTCTAAATAAGAGCTGTCGCAGGACAGCGTAGCTCGCCTGACTTGTGCTTTGCCACTACATCTGTTAAAATCTATGACCCATGACCTTGACCTCAAGGTCACTCAGGTGGGTCATGATGGTACAACATAAAACTTCAGACCAATGCAAAGTATCAACTTGATCAATCTACATGTTCAAGAGATATAGACTTACAAAAACATTAACCAAAACTGAAACACAAAACTTCCAAGTCCATGACCCTGACCTAAAGGTCATCCAGGTGAGTTGTGATGTACAGCATAAAACCTGAGACCAATATCTATCAACATGCAAGTATCAACTTTATCCATCAACATGTTCAAGAGATTTAGACTTTAACCAAAAAATTAAACACAAAATTTCTAAGTCAGTGACCTTGACCTCAAGGTCACCCAGGGTGGGTCATGATGGTACTGCATAAAACTTCAGACCAATATCTACCAACATGCAAAGTATCAACTCTATCAATCAACATGGTCAAAAGATATAGACTTACAAAAACTTAAATCAAAAACTTAAACACAAACTTTCTAAGTCTGTGACCTTGACCTCAAGGTCACCTCAAAGTCACCGAGAGTGGATCATGATGGTACTGCATAAAACTCCAGACCAATATCTAGCAACATGCAAAGTATCAACTCAATCCATCAATATGGTCAAGAGATATAGACTTACAAAAAATTTAACCAAAAACTTAAACACAAAATTTCTAAGTCCGTAACCTGGACCTCAAGGTCACCCAGGGTGGGTCATGATGGGACTGCGTAAAACTTCTGACCAATATCTAGTTTACCGTGCTTTTTTCACCAAACTTTGTATGAGCAAAGTTCAATATGTGTGCGGTGAGCACATGGCGTCATATAAGTGTGTGACGTCATTTGGGCGTCAAACGGCCATATTGTTTGGGTATGCCTAAAATGCGAAGAGAACAACGGTATTCGATAATTTGTGTGTTTGGAACGGACTATAAAAGAAACACTGCTGAGAGCAGAAAGCGCATATGGCAACAAGGAAACTAGGAAAATGGCAATCAACAATAGTATGCATGGTTTCTGCATGACCAGAAAAGCGTCCATGTCGACTCGCGCAGCGTAACGTCAAATAACGTCATTTTTTCGAGAATGATCGTCGTGATAGAAGAGTAGAATTCGTGAAATACACAACATATCGAATTGTAGTTTCGGCACAATTCACCGCATTATACACACAGAACTGACAATTAGACGCCCGTATGCCAGGTAAATTCCAAATGTGGTTAACAGCTAGCCAACAGCGGCATGAATGCGTATAATATGACGTTGGGCCGGTTTTACTGTTGTTACCCTAGAAACGTTTGTGATTTAATGCCTAATTTTCATCCGATTGTATTCAAATTTTATGCATAACTAATATTAAATATATGTTAATTTACAACATGCACAGAAAACGTAAATTCCCCATGGCAATTACAAATTTGGCAGCACTTTTCCTCGATTTTTGACCCCCCCCCCCCGTACAATGCATTGGAATGTAATTAATAAATAAGAAACAAGAACCAATTTACCAATTTATATACTACATTTTGGCAGACTTTTCATATGATATATAGTTTTTGTCATTATAAGCACTACCTCCATACATCAATGAATTTGAACATTCTGCAAAAAATATTCAAGAGCAGCCCACGGGAAGGTGAGGACTACTTAAAACATTCAAACAATCTATAGCAGATGTCACCTCAAACTCAAAATATGAGAGATGCAGGTTTTTGTGTTCTAGGGCAAGAGACAATATTTGATTTCAGTCTATATATATATATAGTAAGGTAGGGTCAGAAATATTCCAAAATAATGCTAAAGCGCCCATACAATTGGCATCTTGTGTTTGAACTGAGCTTGACCGTTAGCAAATATATCTAAATTGATTTAATATGCATCATTCAGCTCTAAGAAAATGCAACAAACTTGATTTAATGCATTACACCCTCTGTAATTAGTTTTGAACTTGTTGGGCTCTCAGTCGCGTAGCAGCCACCGCTCCTGTGCATAGAGGCAAGTTACCAGTTCTTGGTTCACATTTATTTTGCCATTAACTTGAATCAAGCATTGAAAAGGAAGAATGTCTAATTTAGAAATATTTTCAAACCAAGACTTCGTGAAATTATTCATTAGTACAAATGCACATGTAGTTGATTTTACGCTGTTTTATACCATTGATGCATTACCACATTACCTTAAGTATAGGTCCATACACTTTAGTAAACAGTTTTATTGCTTTTCGGGCTATTGTGTAAGCATGTTAACGAGGAAAGATTGTTAAAAACAAACTAACCATAAGGAGATTAACATTAAAATCGCATGCATACATATTATTAAGATATGTGGGGTAATTTTACATATACAGTTGGTAAAATATCAATACAGAATTTTTTTAGCAACACAGGTGTTTCATAATCAAATCAATAGTTTCTTAAATTGTTTAAAATACAAAAGCAAGTCATACAGAGAGAGAAAATGACTGGATAATGGAGAAGTATGTAGTTGTCTGTTTATAGATTTAAAGCTTATTTCATAGCAGTACCATTCGGCATCGCCTGATTAGACTATCGTGCCGAAAAGATTCCAGAGCAGCCCACCTAATCCTTCTTAGGGAAGGTTAGAACTAGCCAAAATGCATTCAAACCAATTATAGCAGATGATGTCACCTCCAACTCAAAATATTCGAGATACATGATTTTGCGTTCAAGGGTTTTTACTTAACATGTGTCTTTCTAAGAATCCAGAGATTAACAGCTCTTTTTCGAAGCTAAAGACCCATTGGGGTTGGCGCGACGTTAAACATCAATCAATCAATCTTTTCTTGACTCTGACTGACACCTTCACAGCCCACAACGGAGGATTATCCCCCTTTTTCTTCTTGATAATGTCATGGTGTACTAGCTTCTGGTCCCGAACTTGTCTACTTAAACCTGAAAACAAGGTGGTTAAGTTTTCGGGTTATCACTAAAAATGTGGACTAAGCTTTAGACATATTCCAATACTTCCTGGGACGCTTGAACCTTTTAAATTCCCATTGACCACAATACAAATATTTTGGCCGAAAGAAAAAAGGCACCAATTAAATCTCATATGCCCTCTTCATTTCTCTTTGGTTTGGCTCTAATATCTAAATATCTTATAAATATACGAACAACAAGAGTTACAGCCGATCAACATATCTTATTAAATGGTTATAGCACAATGCCATAACAACCGTTGGTACCCTTTGCAAAAATCTCAGGTATGATTATCTAAGATATAAGCGATTTCGTTGGTATACTACTTCATTTTTCTGTGATTTTCTCAACTCTCTTAAGTTTGATTACCAATCGAATTTAGTCATCCGATTTATATTTCTTAGAATTTGGTTATACTTTAGTGACCTAGATATCATTTTATTCCAAACTCTCCAGAATGAAACAACACGTAAGATACAGACTGAAAGTCAAGGAGCTACTGACTTTAAAAGGTTTCAGGTGAACAAATCCTCTGAATATATCGGCACAAACAAAACATCAGGAAAACATTTCCGTGCAATGAATACCCCCGTATACCCCACTTTTATGTAGTAAAACTGGGGTATGCAGGGGTATACCTATTTTTCTGATTTATTTTTGCTCCAAAACATAGATTGTGGGTACTCGTTAGAACCGCCTCTGTGAGGCGGTTCTAACGTGTACCCACAATCTATGTTTTGAGCAAAAATGAGAAAAATATCAAAATTTTTCTACTGAAAATTTTCATTTTTTTAAAACTTTAAAAATCTCTGTATATTGCATGGGCAAGTTTTCGTAATGATACGTTCAACAGTGTTGTTCAACTAAAACACGTACCGAAACCACTCCGTTGCCTCAATTGTCAGGTCCATATGTTAGATTTGCATATGTGATCAATATGTAAACCTCTTGAAAAAAGTTATTTTTATTTATAACTATTATAGTCATAAATAGTTTCATATTCACTAACATTTCGGGTTCGTAGCAAAGTAACAGAGTCGTTATAACCACAGTTCGTGCAGCACGTCACATGGATGTACACTTTATACACTATGTACCTATATAGATTCAAATTGACTCTGTATCGTGGCGAAAAAATAAATTAACAATCAGGTACTTATACCATGAAAACATATCGTAAGCCGAATGGGCAGCTATTTTCCGAATAGGTGGCCACTCAGTTACCTAAACTTAAGGCGCCAATAGCACCAAAAATTTTAAACACCAAGACATAAAAGGAAAGAACCATCACAGAAATATGGCATTGGAATGATCAGTAATATAAAATTACTGGCGGGCTTAAACCGATTTTACAGGTACCTTACCTCACCCTCAGCTTCTGCAGTGGTTCAGTGACATACAAGAAATAAGAAAAATCATATTAAGTAAATACTAAACATAGATACCAACGTTTAACATGAATAACGAGAAGCAGGGTGAGCAGCTTTTGAAGGAATTAGGTGGTCACAGTGCTAGATTGGACAGAACAAGTAAAATGCAGAGGGCTAAGTGAACAGCCAAATTATGCTCGGGTGGCCACGAAGCCATGTAACATGAAACTCGTAATTGGAATAACTAAGATAAGTGTGAACCACAGCAGCAGTACCGCCTTGGAACGGTCAGTAATAAATAACTGGGGGGCTTAAATCGATTTTACAGGTACCTATCCTCAGCGACATCTAGCGGCGAAATCGAGCATCTACCTCTTTTTCGATACGAACACTGTAGCAGACAGACGTGTTTCAGCTCTGAGAAAGGTATACGTTTTTATTATATTCAGCCCGAGGGGGCTGTTGACCTAGGTGGTCAGATTCCAGCTTTGGTAGCTGAGAGACCTTGGTGATCAAGTTAGACCTTGGTGGTTAGGATATATTTTGGGACTCTGTGCTGTTATGTGGATATTAAATGTGTTATTTGAAATTTTTAAAGAGCGGCCATATTGGTGTAATTCTTTTTCAAGGATCTGTTTTGTATTGCAGATGGTGCAGCCAACCACCTTGAAACGTAAACATTCGCTGAAGGATGTCAACATTCTGCCTTTGATTAAAAGGATTAGGGCTGAGGCTGACCAGAGAATAGCAGAATATGCCAGGATTCAGGTATCCAAACGGACGGAAGAAACCCCGGCTGAAGAATTAAAAGGTCACTTTGAGGGTCTCACTGGGGAGGACGCCAAAGATTTTCTTACGATGTGTGGCTTGGACTATACTGCGGAAAATTTGAGGATTCTTGTACATCATACAATCATCTTTGCGAATGAATTTGGGCACCCTAAAGGCCAGGAGTTGCGTGCCGTAAGTCCGTTTTTTCTTTGCAACATTTTAGTATTTTGCATGCTGTTTTATAATTGATATCATGTATGCTACCGTTGTTAATGCTGTTGCATCTTTGCATTTGTGCATATAATGTGTCATCATTTTTATTCATGTCGAGTTGGCTGCACATCCTGCATGAGACTGGAGAATCTGCAGAAAATAAATGTTGCATGATCAGCATTCACATTTTGGCAATGTCGCCCACATGTTGTTAGCTGTGTGTGACGTAGTTTCCCCGCCGATATTTCTTTGCATTATTCATAAGGTAGCCGTGCGCGCTCCAATCAAGATGAATGTAGATACGTATGACGTATTTTCCCGCTTAATTTTCCTTGAATTATTCATAAGGTAGACGTGCATGGCATTTCCCTGATGTTAGATGGATGTGCGGCAGGTGAAAGATAAGCTCAGCATTTCCTTCTGGCAATCTTATAAGAATGTTCATTGTTTGTATCAAGCAAAGGCGGTCCATTGTAGCTATTGGCTAAGTGCATGCAAAGACATTGATCAGAATAGTTTGCAGTGCATTTAGGTGGTTGTTGAAATGTTGTGGCTTATGTATGCGTTTCTCTTTTTAATTATTTCAATAATGTTCCCAGGCAGCTGGAATGTTGTTTTATCAAGGTTAGCGTGGCTATGGAGCCGGTGCTGGATAATATACTTAAACACTTGATACATGTTCAGCATGTTAAGAGAGGCGTTACTTATGATTATTACCTGATGATTTGGTATAAATTTTGTTCGAAATGGAGACTTGTCAATTCGTTTTTGATTATTTGTACTTTCTGATTGTTTAAAATAATAGTGAATAACGACTGGTTTTTATTTGATGAAATGTTCCGTTTTCTCAAGGATTGTCCATCATGAAATATGTAGGTCGCGTATGTTTGATATTTTCTGGATAATGTATAAAAGAGATGTTTTGTTCCGATACATGTGATTCATGGCACCATTTTAACGTTTAAAGAGGCTGTTTGTATTTTGGTTTATGTTCTCGTTTCAGGACACGGTTCAAGAAGAACCTATGGCAAAGAAGCAGAAGTTGCCTACTGTACCGGATGATCCTAGTACACTAGAACAGAGGGTTCTGTCTCTTGAAAAGAAAACCGATGATGCTATAAGCAGACTCAAAGACCAGGTGAGGTCGTTGTGCCTCCAACATGATCCGAGTGAAGCATTGATCTTGTTGACTCTCGATGAACTGGCTCGAGTCTCTAAGCGACAAGGCCATGCTGATTGGGAAATACATGACGAATTAGCCAGGCACGCAAAAATCCAACAAGGGCAGTTGGACCTGGCGCATTTTTGTCTGATGGCACTTAGTGATAAAGCTGGTGACATCATCACTAAAGCGCTGTCAAAATGCAAGAAGCAAAAAAAGGCGGAAGCGAAGGCTAAAAATCCAATGACAGAAACTGAGACAAGGGCCACAATGTCACCTCTAACAAATCTGTACCCTCCGTTACCCGCCACTGGCTACCAATACCCTAGCCCTTTTCCTACGACCTCATTTGGGTTTCAATATCCTGGTCAATATGCAGGTATGCCGATGTATCAGATGCCTCGTCCGTATTCTATGGGCAAGGGGGCAGTTGGAAGGCAGTGGAGGGCTAAGGGACCGTGTCATTTTTGCGACTCTACTGACCATCTAGTTAAAGATTGCCAGAAAATGAAACTTGCGAAACATAAATAAACTTTTAGATTTTACGTGTTACGCTGCTTTGCTTTTGGCTAGCTATCATGTATCATAATGGTTATTGTATGCGTAGGTCTATAGATGTAAAGTTTTTTCTCCAATGTCTAGTCCTGGGACACAGATCCCTAGTGGGTCATCTTGATTCACGTGGGCTAGGTGTTGGGGATGTGTCCTTTTCTAAATTTTGCTGTTTTACCTTTTGGTAGGAGTGTAAACAACCTGCAGTTAAGACATCGCCAGGCTGTGATTTCATTCAGATTCCCGACTGGGAAAAGGCGATTGATTTTCAACCAGTGGACAGACAGATATCTAAGGAAGAGTGGGTTACTTTAGAAAAGGGCAGTCCCCAACTCCTTGCCCACCACGCATGCGCGGAAGATGTTCTACGTGGCGACAATAGTTATAACATAAATAAGCTTCCCCTCAGAGACCCTGACAATTTTGTTTCTGGTGGTTTACATAATCAGGTTGCTGAATGGAGGAAAATACTGTCTTCAGGCGTACAAGATAAAGAGATCCTGACATATATAGAAAATGGAGTTGATGTTAAATCTTTTTTCAAGCATTTTAAAGGCAATTTCAAAGGTAGGTCATATGATTCAGATGTGCCTCCGAGACAGTATTTTCCGAATTCTGGCAGTTGTAAAGCGTTTACTTCCTTTATTGTTACAGAATTATTGGATAGAATAAGAAATGGTTCTATTCGGGTCTGGGGTAAAGTTGGAGAATGTGACATGCCGAAAGTAATTATGCCTTTGACAGTTGAACCTAGTAAGCCTCGTTTATGCCATGATGATCGATATCTGAATTTATGGACAAAAGATGTCCCTTTTAAACTGGAAACTTTGAAGGATGCTCATAGATTGATTGATAAAGACGCATGTATGATAACATGTGATGAGAAATCAGGGTATGATCAAGTGAGATTGACGGAAGAGTCGCAAACTTATTTTGGTGTCCAGTTTGGAGGTTGGATTATGTCGTATACAACACTCCCGTTTGGGTGGAAGGCATCACCTTATATCTTTCAGTCTATAGGCATGCGTGTGACCTCATATTTGCGTAGTTTCGGAATGCGTACTATGCAATATATAGATGATAGAATGGTGACAGAGAGTAAGTCGGTTAATGAACATTCAGACGGTTGTTTAAGCAACACAATTTTGTCTGGTGAGGCCGTGGCCTATTGCCTTGTAGAAGTTTTGACTCGATTAGGATATACCCACTCGTTGAAGAAATGTAGTTTAAAACCGTCGACTTGCATTCGATTTTTAGGCTTTCTGGCTGATTCGGTCAAACAAGCGTATATTTTACCGCTAGATAAGAAAGAAAAGTTTATAGCACTACGGGAATCGATCTTGTCTAAGACAGAAGTAGATTTGAGGACATTACAAAGATTTGTAGGGAAATGTGTTTCGATGGGTCTGGCGGTCCCGATGGCTCGACTCTATTGCCGTGAAATGAATGCAGCTATATCATATTGTCAGAAGAATAGTAGAAACATTAAAATATCTGGCGATCTCCAGTGTGAGATAGAGTCCTGGCGTTTTCTTGACACCTGGACTGGCGTAGCAAAGTGGCGCAGCGAATATCATGAACAAATTGTATTGGCCACGGATGCGTCTTTGTTTAAATACGGCGTTGCAATACTATCCGGTCAAGACAGTGGGACAACATTTAGTGATTTCTGGGCGTCAGACGACAACAGACCCATTCATTTGAAAGAGGCAGAAGCTGTACTTAGAGCGTTATCATCCATGGATTCGCGTATTATAGATACTAGGGTTGATATTTTGACTGACAATATGGCTGTCATTCAGTCGTTTGAAAATCAAGGGGGGAAGTGCCAGGCTTTGAATAAAATTATGAAACAGATATTCACATTTGGTTGTTCGCATAATATTGATTTACATCTTCGTTACGTGCCGACCAGTTTAAATGAGGCTGATGCACCATCTAGACATTTGTCTTTGGCTGATTCAATGTTGGCTGAAACGACATGGGCTTTGCTTGAACGAAAATTTGGGCCTCATACGGTTGATCTCATGGCATTAGATTCTAATGCGATGAGATCAAGTGATGGCACTCTACTGAAGCATTTCACACCTGGACCTAGTCCATTTTCGGCTGGCGTGAACGTGTTTTCCCAAACTATTAGCACTGAAACAAATCCCTACGTGTTTCCCCCAATATCAATGATTTTCCCGCTTCTTTGTCTTTTAAAGGAACAGCGTGTGCGGATGTGTACCGTTGTAGCACCGTTTTCGCACAGTGTTGCGATCTGGCAGCCAATCATACAAGCTCATTGTGAAAAGTCGGTTCTGCTTGGGAAGAAAGGAGCTAAAGGTGTCATTAAGGTTCCTACTAAAAAGGGTTTTTTGCTTGATGGTGTGGGATTAAAGTGGGATCTGGTAGCTTACAGACTTTCCTTTAGTGTGTGACTGTATTATTTTGTGTAATTTCAGATTTCTCCTATTGGTGGTACATGTGTTAAGGTGGATTTTGGTGCGATTGATTGCAGATTGAGAGATATTGAACAGAGTGTGCGTTCTGCGCCGTATAGAAAAAAGTGCGCTAGCCTTAAAGAGACGTTTAGGCAGTTTTTAGATTCATGTCCACATTCTCCAACGTTGATGACTGCGATGCCTGATGATATAAGACGTTTTCTAATTTGGAAAGACAGTCAGGGTAAGACAAAAGTTCATCGTGCCGACTGCCAATTCGTCGGTGATAATGGGATTACAGTATGTGCTTGCCCTGTAAGGTTATCGGCTGGTAGTGTAGATGGTATTATTCAGCAACTTAAGATAATATTTACTGATCTTGGTAGGCGAGGAGAATGGGATGCGGCCACAGGTTCAGGAAATCCGGCTGTATCTTTACTGTTAAAGCAGTATCTAAAGTTCATTAAAGAAGAACAAGCACAAGCTCACGTATCCCCTAAACAGGCCAAACCAATTTTTCTTACCAAACTTAAACGCATAGCGTCTTATATCAGTAGGCAGTTGCAGAGAAATGATATATCCATTACAGAACGTTTTGTTTTTGCTAGAGATCAGGCACTGCTTAAGTTACAATTTTTTGCCGGTGATCGGGCTAGTGATGTTGGTCGTGTTTTAGCTCAAGAGATAAGAATTCTCTCAGACGGAAGCGGCTTAGTGTTTAATCACACTTTCAGTAAAACACTTCGTGGAGATGGGAAATTCAATAGATTTGTTATTAAACGTTGTGACGATCGTATTGTCTGTCCAGTGAACGGTATAGAGTCTTACTTTCATGTTGCTAAATTGTATGGCATTGACTTGTCGTCTGGTTACCTGTTTCGCCCTGTTAGGGGAACTAAGACCGTATTAAATGAGAGCATGTCGTACTCTGCCATTTATGAGAGACTGAAAACATATTTGTCGGTGCTGGGTATTGACTCTGGTGAGACCCCACATAGTATGAGGGCGGGTTGTGCAGTAACTCTTGCAATGTCAGGTAAAGTTAAAACAAAAGACATGATGGAGCATATAGGCTGGTCTTGTGAGAAAACCGCTGAATATTATAGTCGGTCAGCAAAATTGTTCGATTCCGGAATGGTAGCCGATACACTAGCCGCTTCCGTGTTGAGCGCACATGAAGTTGAGACTGATTTTAAAATGCATGCAGATTTTAATAGTTTGCCACGATTGTGTGATTCATAAGAATTTACCATGCTTGATTTGAGAGATTTACATTTCATGTTTAAGTAGTGTGGTTCCATGTGACATTAACTGTATTTTATTCTATGTGTGTATTTATGTTTTGTTAAAATGAACATGTATATTCCTGATTTGCTTTTCTGCCTTGCTTCTCAATATACTGCAACCATAACAATGTGTTGTTTCTTTATTCTTTTGAGTTTTGGGAGAGTAAGCCCAAGGGGACAGAACAAGAATTGAGACAGTCTGTTACTGGTCTGCTGAACTTTGATGTGTCTCTTTTGCCCAATACTGTAAAAGGAAGCGGAATGCAGATGATAGATGTCACTGGGGTTAGGTTACTATCCTCAGCGACATCTAGCGGCGAAATCGAGCATCTACCTCTTTTTCGATACGAACAGGGTAGATGGACTAAAAGGTGGAGATAACTGAGATTATGACTAAAGGAGCGGATTATAAATGGGTTTATTTAATTGCTACCCACCCACCACTCCCTAAAGTGACGTTTGTCATTTGTCTTCTTCTCTTCCATGTGTCTCTTTTGCCCAATACTGTAAAAGGAAGCGGAATGCAGATGATAGATGTCACTGGGGTTAGGTTACTAACCTCACCCTCGGCTTCTGCAGTGGTACGTAACATTTAGTTAGTTCTTCGGTCCTCGTGGTGAATCTCTAACTAGTTAATGAATCATCAAGAACAAACAAATAAATCATTATAAACATCCTGATGAATCAAAAACGAGGACTCAACAGATTCAGTAAGCTGCCCGACGATGGAGATCACTGGGCGCCGAATAACTTACTAACTCCGGACTGCTTCTTCTGTTTTGAAGACCTCAGGCCTTGAGTTATTTTGAGAAAATTTATTTCAACAATTAATTCACGAAGTTTAGTATTCAACAATTGTAGCAAAGTCACCAATTTTTCACCAATTGTGATTTATTCATCTTTCAGCCCAACGTTTCGTAGATATTAAAAAATGTAAAAAAAAAAAATGAGAACACTCGACAAAGAACACATAAGCCGATTTTTTTCACTAACAGAATGCATGTCTTTCTATTTTTTTTTTATTTTATTTTTTTTCATCAACGCATTGGGCAGTCGGAACTCTCCGCAACTCTGATCGCTTTCCCTGTCTTAACTGTGAATTCACATGTCCCAAACCAAGCCAATTTTATGGGGTTCCTATATTTAAAATGAATGTTTCTAGCATTGCATTTACACGCAAGTACCTGCCTTTAATGTCACTGAGAATAATAGCGTATCTATTGTTTCTTTGACTGTGTCTATTGATATGAATTTCATTCTTCAGGCTTTCAACTTCACTCGACTGTTACTTTTGCTGAGCAGTGTTGTGTGTTAATTTTTGAGCTGAAACCTCCAGTACCATACTTATATACAATATATACGATTTAAAAAAAAACATTCCTTAGCACAAAACATAATACATAATATTTCTGGAGCAATGTACACTGGTAAACCTGGTGGGTGTCCACCTAAAAAAAGAACCAGTCATTGAAGCAGAAAACAAACAGTTAATTGAACCCAGTAGGTCGAAGACTGTGGTCAGACTGGTGACTCACAAGGCTGACCTGAGTCTTCAGGAGGCACAAACGCGAAGCAGTTGTTTTCCCACTCGAAGGTGAACATCAGCTGTAAACAGTGTGCGCAAAAAAAACAACAATTTGGCTTAAGACGTTAAAGCGAACTAGTCTACATAAGTGAAAATCTCTCGATGAAGACTTGCGTTTACTTGTGAATATTAGTTTTTATTCGTTCGATTTATTACTTCACGTCCCAATCAATTGCTATGGTCACGTCTGCATGTAAGCTGTTACAAGAGACGTAAAGAATAATACAACTTACCCAAACAGTCATGTTGCCAGTCGTTTTACACAAGACTGTCTGCTAGTAGACGTTTAGGTGAAGATCCAAAATCACCGTGTAATGTGGTGATCAGATGAGGATGGAATGGGAAAATAGATAAAACGTCCTATACTCGCTTGTTCATTGGCAAATCCCGCGATTGTTTTCTTTACATCGATAAAAATGGAGAGTTCAATTAGTACAGCTGCTTATATCGCGTAAAAAGAAACCCACACGCCTTTTGCATGCCGTTTCGGGTAAGCTCACGCTGAAACGAGCTGCCACAGTTTTTTCGGTCTCTGGTTATCACCGTGGGTTTATTTCGGCTCGTCTCGACGAGCCGAATATACGATAGGATTTTGGCTGGGAACCTACGAAAAATACCGAACACTCCGCATGACTACACAGGTTGGTTTCCGATCTACACTAATTAGTCATCCGGTAAGCCGAAAACATGTGATGTTTTAAACGTTAGCATTGATTGGTTTAATGAAATCCAGCCAATCATCATTTTTCTTTTAAGCAAAGTTCAGATGTAGACCATTTTGCGTATGCTGATAGCGGGGCCGTAAGGGTCGACTAATTACCGAACAGGATATCCAGGAAGAAGGTCATCTCTGCCTTTTTACTTTTCGGTCTTACCAAGTCCACTCGGTCTTTTTGTCTTTTTTATTTCAATTTTATGTCCCTTTTAAGATAATTTCAGCTCATATAAGTGGGTGGTACGAAAACGGGAGGCCCACAAGAAAAACCATCTGGCAAACCGAAAGCAGACGGTCTCGCATCGTGATCAAAGGGACCCCACTTTCACTGACACAATTCACACCATGTACACGACTTCCGTACATTGGACCGTGTCTGTTCGCCTCCGAAACACCTCTTATTTCTATAGCTATTTCATTGCAAGCAGTACTGTGGCTTATGCCTACTTAATGACTGATTAGTGTGGGTCGGAAATCCATATATTTTTTTATCCCACTTGTCCATTATGTTTATGCACACAGAGCCGTTTCTAGACTATAAAAGTGTAACGGAATCTACTTTACGACTAATTCTCATGAGATCAGTGTGAGAGTAATCTTGAGCTCATGCACATCAAAATAAGAAATTTGTTTTCTCAGAAACCACTGGCATACAAGTTTATTTGTTTAAAAAAAATGAATAGATTTCCAAAATGGCGTGGTCATGAATAGATTTCCGAAATGGTGTGGTCATAATACAAAATGCTAAACGAGCCGCTTCTAGCTTTTTTAAAAGCTATCCTTGTACGTGATCATACAGTAAAAATAGAGCTGAGAGAAGGCTTAACTAGATAATAAACACAACGCTACACTTATAAGTTACAAATTTTACGGCTTCTTTCTTTAGTTCAAGGTTGCAGGACGTCGAGGGTCGCCAATTCTCTGTCGGACCCCATAATATTCGAACTATATTAGTTTTCCTTATCCTTGCTAGCAGTATCGATATTGATACAATGAAAATGTTTTTATTTGCAACGAAACACATCCGACAATGAATGGATATGACAAACATGAATTAAATACTTCATAAACATGTATAGTGCCATGTGCCATATTTATTTGTTCATGGCATTCGTTCCAGTGGGTAATTCCTGAATATTAAGTAGCTAGTTTAAAGCGAGGCTGAGTGATTAAAGCAGAAACCATTTTTTTATGTTTAAATTTTCATTACATGCTCCGACAATGATCGGAATAAAACTTAGCTAACTTTGATCACTGCAGCTCAATTTTGACATAATAGTGCATTTAACCTATATGGAGCAAAAATTGACTAATGTTAGCTTCTAATATGTAGCTCATAGTAAAAAAAAACAACATTTGTTAGATCCGTTGCATGAAGTTAATATATACAGGGTGCAGGGGTCCATATTGCTTAATCTTCGGTAAACAGTTACTATATGTATCTTGTCGGGACGTTGCTTCCATTTTATGGGACTTGTACCCAACAGGATGTAATGACACTCGTAATGTGCGTGAATTAGGCTAACAGGTATTTATATTTTGCCTTGAACCACTTTCACCCGACCACCCGGGTCTGGTGATTGAGTAGGGCTATTAAAACAACTAAGAAAAAAAAGCCTTGTTGATAAACCGGATAATTACAAGAACAGTAGACATTGATAAACTTAAGTGAAACTTACTTTACATACTGATTCTTGATTAGATAGTACAATTGGTTTCATTCAATACTTTGCCGGAATATCTGTGTGTCAGTTGATGTGCAGTTCCTTATTGTCTCGGTGTTGTTTCTTGTAAACAAGCTGCTTAATATGAGTAATGTGTTTTTTCTCTAATTAATAATAAAATAAAACACTTTGTCGCTTTTCCAAAACGATAAAAGATCGTACATTGAATAAAGATATGCAGTAAGGCTCGTTATACCAAAACCCAGGGCTTTAGATAATTTTCAATTAAATGAGTATGTTACTCGTCAATTTGAAAATAAAGGAGTAACGATAATTTTTTAATGAGTAACGACTGTTTCCAAATGAAAAAGCTATAAAGCACTACCATTATTTCTGATGCAGTTAAAATAAAGCTTACAGTTTAACAGCTACATGTTAAGTTTTTTCCAGCCATCGATTGTGCTGGTTTGCACTTTGGAACCATCATGTTTCTTGTTTGGCAGAATAAGCTCGGCCAGAAAGTCTGCCAAGATGTCTCTGATCACTCGTTTGGGTAAAACTGGCTGTTGTGTTACCGTTATATATTTTACGAGTGAACCAGGATCACTCGACGCCCGCTGTGCAGGCTGTTTTGGCGGCCATCCTCGCCTTGCACTCATTTTTACTTTCACTTTACAATAGGTCGTATTGATTATAATGGAGTCGGAGTGCGCCGCATAAAAAACGGCTTATGCTGATTGTATTGTTTTGTACGGAGTCATCTCCTCCCAAACCAACACTAAAGACGCGAAGCGCGCCACTGGTTTCTAATCGAGTCGAAATTTTTCGATGTCAACCAAACGAGCCCGGAATAAAGGGGCGCTACTTACGATTCAATCGGATCTCAAAAATGGACATTACGCTCAGGAAAAATATTAAATGCGTAACGCTAATTTGATTTTCGTACTTGATACGCATTAGAATTTTAAAAAATGCGTATCCTTCCAAATATTTTCGTAATTTACGCGGTACGCAGGCTTATCTAAAGCCCTGAAAACCATTATAATACCACAAACCTCTTCAGGACTATGCATCGTGTCTGCTACATTTATCATTATCCCTGTCCTTCGTGGAGAAACTCATCCCATATGCAGCCGCCAAGCATGTCCCCGACTGTAAGTTTATACGTCTTGCTTTTCAAGTCTACCATGGAACCCCAAGAACAAATGTACTTTGTCATTGGCGCTTTCCGTTACTTTTACCGGTTTGTGAGTGAGTCGGTATCAACTGTTAGGTCACAGTATACTTCTTTAAGAGCATACATTGACTATTGTAAACATTTGGTATTGCTCATGAAAAAAGATGCATGTGATAGCGATATAAATAAATCGCTAAAAAGTATTCTAAGCATCAATTTGATATAAATTCTTTGCGTACTGACGTTTGGTTTAGCTCTTCAGGACCCATCGCAAGGTTTTACTTGATTTGTTTGCTTGGCGTTCCAAATCATCATGAAAATGTTGTCAGCTGTTCTAAGCTATTCCTGTCCTAATACGAGAGTTTGGATGCTTATGGCCGATTGGCCTTTTTTGCACTGAAAGCCTGTCATGAGATAACACCACTTCTTCCTTGTATCAGGTAGACTAACCCTTTTAAACATTAGCCGTGTTATGTTGCGCAATGATCTTTCGTTATTTGTTCATACACCCTTCCGTTCTTTCCGCCATTGTTTGCAATGTATTGATTTTACTTTGTAACATATTTATTAACAATTTTATATCATCTGATTCTCGAGACAACCTTAACAACAAATCATAACGTTATTAGAGCACATCATCAATTGTTTGTTATATACCTATGATTCTTACAGCGCAGTTTGATGCAACATCACGTGACAGTCACACATGACAAAATAGGTAGTGGCGTTTGGAAACCAGACCAAATGGCCAACATCTGAGCCACCCCATGGGAAAATCAACAATCTGCATGGGCCAAAACAAAGGCGCAGATCAGCTTCCCCATAACCTCGAAGCTGATCAGCGCCTTTGTTTTCGCTACTCGGGTAGAACAATTCATTGGCTCACAAACGTTTTTTGCACTGATATAAATTCTTAACGTACTCACGTTTGGTTTAGCTCTTCAGGACCCATCGCAATGTTTTACTTGATTTGTTTGCTTGGCGTTCCAAATCATCATGAAAATGCTGTCAGCTGTTCTAAGCTATTCCTGTCCTAATACGAGAGTTTACATGCTTATGGCCGATTGGCCTTTTTTGCACTGATAGCCTGTCATGAGATAACACCACTTCTTCCTTGTATCAGGTAGACTAACCCTTTTAAACATTAGCCGTGTTATGTTGCGCAATGATCTTTCGTTATTTGTTCATACACCCTTCCATTCCTTCCGCCATTGTTTGCAATGTATTGATTTTACATTATAACATATTTATTAACAATTTTATGTCATCTGATTCTCGAGACAACCTTAACAACAAATCATAACTTTATTAGAGCACAGCATCAATTGTTTGTTATATACCTATGATTCTTTAATACAGCGCAGTTTGATGCAACATCACGTGACAGTCACACATGACAAAGTAGATAGTGGTGATTGGAAACCAGACCAAATGGTCAACATCTGAGCCACCCCATGTGAAAATCAACAATCTGCATGGGCACAAACAAAGGCGCAGATCAGCTTCCCCATAACCGCGAAGCTGATCAGCGCCTTTGTTTTCGCTACTCGGGTAGAACAATTCGTTGGCTCACAAACGTTTTTTTGCACTGATATAAATTCTTTACGTACTCACGTTTGGTTTAGCTCTTCAGGACCCATCGCAAGGATTTACTTGATTTGTTTGCTTGGCGTTCCAAATCATCATGAAAATGTTGTCAGCTGTTCTAAGCTATTCCTGTCCTTATACGAGAGTTTGCATGCTTATGACCGATTGGCCTTTTTTGCACTGATAGCCTGTCATGAGATAACACCACTTCTTCCTTGTATCAGGTAGACTAACCCTTTTAAACATTAGCCGTGTTATGTTGCGCAATGGTCTTTCGTTATTTGTTCATACACCCTTCCATTCCTTCCGCCATTGTTTGCAATGTATTGATTTTACTTTATAACATATTTATTAACAATATTATATCATCTTATTCTCGAGACAAACTTAACAACAAATCATAATTTTATTAGAGCACAGCATCAATTGTTTGTTATATACCTATGATTCTTTAATTCAGCGCAGTATGATGCAACATCACGTGACAAACACACATGACAAAAAAGATAGTGATGATTGGAAACCAGACCAAATGGCCAACATCTGAGCCACCCCATGGAAAAATCAACAATCTGCATGGGCAAAAACAAAGGCGCAGATCAGCTTCCCCATAACCGCGAAGCTGATTAGCGCCTTTGTTTTCTCTACTCGGGTTGAACAATTCATTGGCTCACAAACGTTTTTTGCACTGATATAAATTCTTTGCGTACTGACGTTTGGTTTAGCTCTTCAGGACCCATCGCAAGATTTTACTTGATTTGTTTGCTTAGCGTTCCAAATCATCATGAAAATGTTGTCAGCTGTTCTAAGCTATTCCTGTCCTAATACGAGAGTTTGCATGCTTATGGCCGATTGGCCTTTTTTGCACTGATAGCCTGTCATGAGATAACACCACTTCTTCCTTGTATCAGGTAGACTAACCCTTTTAAACATTAGCCGTGTTATGTTGCGCAATGATCTTTCGTTATTTGTTCATACACCCTTCCGTTCTTTCCGCCATTGTTTGCAATGTATTGATTTTACTTTATAACATATTTATTAACAATTTTATATCATCTGATTCTCGAGACAACCTTAACAACAAATCATAACTTTATTAGAGCACAGCATCAATTGTTTGTTATATACCTATGATTCTGATAGCGCAGTTTGATGCAACATCACGTGACAGTCACACATGACAAAATAGATAGTTGTGATTGGAAACCAGACCAAATGGCCAACATCTGAGCCACCCCATGGAAAAATCAACAATCTGCATGGGCAAAAACAAAGGCGCAGATCAGCTTCCCCATAACCGCGAAGCTGATCAGCGCCTTTGTTTTCTCTACTCGGGTAGAACAATTCATTGGCTCACAAACGTTTTTTGCACTGATATAAATTTTTTCCGTACTGACGTTTGGTTTAGCTCTTCAGGACCCATCGCAAGATTTTACTTGATTTGTTTGCTTAGCGTTCCAAATCATCATGCAAATGTTGTCAGCTGTTCTAAGCTATTCCTGTCCTAATACGAGAGTTTGCATGCTTATGGCCGATTGGCCTTTTTTGCACTGATAGCCTGTCATGACATAACACCACTTCTTCCTTGTATCAGGTAGACTAACCCTTTTAAACATTAGCCGTGTTATGTTGCGCAATGGTCTTTCGCTATTTGTTCATACACCCTTCCGTTCCTTCCGCCATTGTTTGCAATGTATTGATTTTACTTTATAACATATTTATTAACAATTTTATATCATCTGATTCTCGAGACAACCTTAACAACAAATCATAACTAATTATTAGAGCACATCATCAATTGTTTGTTATATACCTATGATTCTTACAGCGCCGTTTGATGTAACATCACTTGACAGTCACACGTGACAAAATAGATAGTGGCGTTTGGAAACCAGACCAAATGGCCAACATCTGAGCCAGCCCATGGGAAAATTAACAATCTGCATGGACAAAAACAAAGGCGCAGATCAGCTTCCCCATAACCGCGAAGCTGATCAGCGCCTTTGTTTTCTCTACTCGGGTAGAACAATTCATTAGCTCACAAACGTTTTTTTGCACTGATATAAATTATTAACGTACTCACGTTTGGTTTACCTCTTCAGGACCCATCGCAAGATTTTACTTGATTTGTTTGCTTGGCGTTCCAAATCATCATGAAAATGTTGCCAGCTGTTCTAAGCTATTCCTGTCCTAATACGAGAGTTTGCATGCTTATGGCCGATTGGCCTTTTTTGCACTGATAGCCTGTCATGAGATAATACCACTTCTTCCTTGTATCAGGTAGACTAACCCTTTTAAACAGTAGCCATGTTATGTTGCGCAATGGTCTTTCGTTATTTGTTCATACACCCTTCCGTTCTTTCCGCCATTGTTTGCAATGTCTTGATTTTACATTATAACATATTTATTAACAATTTTATATCATCTGATTCTCGAGACAACCTTAACAACAAATCATAACTATTAGAGCACAGCATCAATTGTTTGTTATATACCTATGATTCTTTAATACAGCGCAGTTTGATGCAACATCTCGTGACAGTCACACATGACAAAGTAGATAGTGGTGATTGGAAACCAGACCAAATGGTCAACATCTGAGCCACCCCATGGGAAAATCAACAATCTGCATGGGCACAAACAAAGGCGCAGATCAGCTTCCCCATAACCGCGAAGCTGATCAGCGCCTTTGTTTTCGTTACTCGGGTAGAACAATTCATTGGCTCACAAACGTTTTTTTTGCACTGATATAAATTCTTTACGTAATCACGTTTGGTTTAGCTCTTCAGGAACCATTGCAAGGTTTTACTTGATTTGTTTGCTTGGCGTTCCAAATCATCATTAGCCATGTTATGTTGCGCAATGATCTTTCGTTTGCAATGTATTGATTTTACTTTATAACATATTTATTAACAGTCACACATGACAAAATAGTGTTGATTGAAAACCAGACCAAATGGCCAACATCTGAGCCACCCCATAACCGATTGGCCTTTTTTTGCACTGACAGCCTCTCATGAGATAACACCACGGTAGACTAACCTTTTTCTAACCTTTTGTTGCGCAATGGTCTTTCGTTATTTGTTCTACACCCTTCCGTTCCTTCCGCCATTGTTTGCAATGTTTGATTTCCTATTGACTAAGGTGGTGCTCTTGTGTTTGCATTTGCAATTCCTCAACTTATAATTTACAGAGTTTATGTTAGACGACGCACAGATACAGGATCTTAAGAATTGTGCCTCCAGGCAAAGCTTCTACGTTCCACCTCTACAATATGAGCAAACTGTTTTTTTTTTTTTGGAATATGCAAACACAAAGATGCAAAGCGACTGAACGAAACATTTTCATGGGATAAGTGCATTAACTTTAGCTACATGATGCAATATACTTAAAGCGGTATTCTTGCCATTTATCAGCTCGGTATTTGGCTGATCTTTTAGAAATCTCGGACAGATTTTATAATAAAATAGTTAACTGTACATTTTCCGACAGCTTTGCCTCTCTTGGTCCCTGGACTAATGTAATCTGGCATTCTAGGGTTTCCGGATTATAGTATTTTGTAACCCTGGACGTCTGATTTTAGATACAACCTTAAAAACAAATCATAACTTTAATAGAGCACAACATCAATTGTTTGTTATATACTGATTCCATTATCAGCCTGTATATACCAGTGATGCAACCGAATTTCTTACATCGCAGTTTGATGCAACATCACATGACAGTCACACATGACAAAATATATAGTGGTGATTGGAAACCAGACCAAATGGCCAACATATGAGCCACCCCATGGGAAAACCTACAATCTTCATTGGCAAAAACAAAGGCGCAGATCAGCTTCTCCACGACCGCGAAGCTGATCAGCTCCTTTGTTTTCGCTACTCAGATAGAACAATTTCCCCTCTACTTAACTTCAAAATTTCAAGCTTCTAGCCTGCTTCTGTAGCTGTTCAGATGGTTTGTGTCAGACCTGTTCGGAAACCACATTGTTGGCTTTCCCACGAGGCGGCTCAGTTATAGCAAACAAAAAGTTCTTTGCCTCCCTGTATGAAGCAGCAAACCAATCTGGCTTCCAATCACCTCACTCCCCTTATGCCATGTCATGTAATGTTGCATCAATCTGTGATGTAAGAAATTCGGTTGTATCACTGGTATACAGGCTGATAATAGAATCGTGATGTAAGTTAGGAAAGACAGTTATGTGATCAGGAACATCGAAACACACAACTATGTGAAATTTCAATGTTCAAACTTCCACCATAACTGCATCTTGTAAAAAAATGTCTATAGTGTTTTCAAACATCCTGGATAAGCATTTAAGCATTGCAATTGATCAATTTTAAGCAAACTGTTTTTTGCATTATAAAAATTTAAGCATTGCAATTGATCAAATAACAAGCATTTTTGCAATTGATCCAATATTTCAAGCTTCTAGCCTGCTTCTGTGACTGTACAGGCCGGTTTGTGTCAGACCTGTTCGCAAACCACATTGTTGGTTTTCCCACGAGACGGCTCAATTATGTCACGGGCACCATTTTGTTGGTTTTACTGTATCACAGCTCAGTGTTGCTATTAAATTTCATGTGCTAAAACAAAAAGGATTGACATGCCAGGTGAAATTGCTGAATAGACCAAGAAAAGGTTTTTCTCTTTTGTATACATGCAGAAGACCAGATAACTGGGCATATTTGATGACAATTAATGATAATTAAAGTATATTTTTGTTACTTCTTCATAAAAACCTATGTTGTGGGTACTCAATAGAATCGCGTCTCTCAGGCGATTCTAATGAGCACCCACAACGTAGGCTTTTATGAAAAAATAAGCAAAATCATCCCATAATTATCATCAATTATCATCAAATACTCCCTGTTATCTTGTCTTCTGTACACATGTACACATAAGCAATTCTGATCTCTTCCCTAACTCCTGTTGCCCTTACCGCGCTCTTTACCTTTACCCTTCCCCTTCGCAGATGTTTCCTCCATTTCTTCTATCCTTGACTTAACTGGTTTTCTATGCTTTCTGACAAATATCTTTTTCTTCAGCTGTTCAACATTACCTGTTTCAATTGCAATGTTATTGTCATTAAATGAAGAACCAGCTTCCAGCTCAGGCTTCTGTGAAGCTGCCAGTCCCAAGCCAGGCAAAAAGACATATGCTCTGATGCCTTGCTTGGGGATGGCTCCACAGCTGCTTTTTGGCCTTTTGCAGATGCAATTTCCTAACAACCGAGTCCACCCTGGTCTCAATCATGGAATCCTGGAAATCAATCAGATTCAAGTTATCCTTAAACCGTTTTTGTAACTGATGTGTTCCAGCTAAGTGTGCATGTATGCAAAGAATCAGCTTCATAAAGCAAACAGTTTCTGAGGAGAAGATTTTTAAAGATTTTTGTTTTCGAAAATTTGCCCGTTTTGGGGCCCCAGCAATCAATCAAAATAAGCGATCAGGATGAAGGTCATCTGAAAGTAGAGCACTACTCAATAAACATTTCACAAAAATAAAATTCAAATATCTCCAATGAGACTGCAGAAATAGCAAATTTTCACTTTTCCCATTATAAGTCTATGGAAACTGAAAGTTGCCATAGCAACCAGAGTTCTTATCTGACTAGAACAAAAAAAATTGTCGAGGCTAATGCCAGGAACATGTATGCAAAGTATCAGCTTCTTAAAGCAAACAGTTTCTGAGAAGAAGATTTTTAAAGATTTTTTTTTCTCGAAAATTTGCCCTTTTTGGGGCTCCAGTAACCAAACAAAATAAGCGATCAGGATGAAGTTCATCTGAAACGTAGAGCACTATTCAATAAATGTTTCTCTAAAAATAAAATTCAAATATCTCCAATGAGAAAGCAAAGATTTGCAATTTCCACTTTTTTCCATTATAAGTCTATGGGACGTATAGGTCGCCATGTCAACCAGAGTTCTTATTCGATCTGAACAAAAAAAAACAATTTTTTTGGTTCCCCTCTCCTGTGGATGCTTTATGCCAAACAAAAGATTGGCCTCACAGCTACAGAGGAGATGTCATTTGAAAATTGTGGACGACGGATGCCTGCCTATCCTATAAGCTTACCTTTGAGCCATCGGCTCAGGTGAGCTAAAATGTCTTACGCATGTTACGAACGCTTACAAATGCAGTTACAAGTAGTGAGAACGCCTTGCAAATACCTTACGAATGAAGCGACTAAATAACAAATGCTTGCCGATTATTTACATTTGTAACCTATTCACAAACTTTTTAGCAAATATCAATATAAATCGAAAATCACCCACAATGCCAACTGATCCAATTTCGTGAAACACATCACACTTTGTTGTTTCTCTCATATTGTGATTTTTGTTTCTCTCATATTGTGATTTACGTAATAACAAGACAATTTTATTGGTAAATCAAAATTTTACGGGCCTTTTATTTGTCTGTCATCCATTTATGGATAGCTTAAAGCTTAACACTATAACTAATGGCTTTTACTTGAAAGATAGCGCCAGAGTAAATAAAGTATGCTGAAAACTGAGTCCTGAATGTAAAACATTTGCGATTCACTAGCAATATTTATACGGACATAGTAACTCAATAGAATTAAATGCTACCGAATCCTTATGAATGCCTTGCCATCGTTACAAATGTCTTGCAATCAATCATAATTGTTTATGATTATTTTACGAATATGTTAAGAATTTTATTCCCTTCCGAATTTTAGTAGCATGTTCCTAATTTTCGCAACAACTTGAAATGTTCACCCAATGCTTACAAATACTACCGAATTTCTAGCGATTAATGCGAATTTGCCCAAATTGCATTTGGAAGGGCATTCGCAAGGGAAATTAGGTATATGTGAGAGCGGTATTAAGCTTATTGTGAGAATTTTCGATATTTTTGGGGGTATGCCCAAAATTGCTAATATTTTTGGGGGGTGGTCAGCCAGACTAGATATTTTTGGGGGGTACGGGTTAGATGCTGGGGTGCTGATACCGAGTCAATGTCTTTTAAGAAAAAAAAAAATCAGCACCCCCCTTCCTGTTCTGGACCCCCAATCCTGACACCTCTAGATCTGCGCATGATAAGTTTTCAGCCAATTTAGCACAGAAAAGTCTATGTTTAAATTGTTATCTGCACAAGCTGCTCTAACTTTTACGCACAAAACAAATCATACATAAGAGCGACATCATAATGCATACTTTTTTAAATACCGTCAAACATCGAGGTCGAAACATCTTGGTGCGAAACTTACGGTTAGACTAAACATGCTAAAGACGTTGCAATAATAAAATCATGAAAAGCCAGCAAAGTCTGGAAGGTCTTTCGTTCCATATTGTATTTCTATAAATAATCTGATTTTGGAAGGTTTTGCTGGCCATCTCGAAAGACGAATCTTTCGGAAGGAAAATACTTCCAAGTTGTGAAAACGTGCAAAAATTCGTCCCGATCGTGCGTTCGCTCGCACTTTTGTCGCCCTATTTCAAACTAATTTTGAACGTATAATGTTTCTTCGAACATTGTAGCACCAAAATAACTTAACAATATCATGTCTTAATCGGGATTAATACGGTTTCAGGGCCATTTCTTACCGTTGTTGTTCACGGTTGAGTATGTGTTTTCAGCCATGTTTTCCTCCAACAACAAGCGATGACTTCAAATGTGTCGTGTGCAAAGGATTAAAAACAGACCGAATGGAAATCCAAATCGAAAAGAAACCGAAAAGATATTGATATGAAGCGCAAATAGGAAAAAGAGCCAAAAAATGACACCGCCAAGTCGCACTGGAGCTGGAAGACTTTTCCTTCCAGTGCTTGATTGTTAACAACAACATTTATCAGTCCATGGAGTGGTCACTCAGTACAGGTTTGCAATGTGAACGACCGTCTTATTCTTTCACCATTAACTATTTAATACATGCACAATATTATTGCCAAAAGACACCATAATACTGCGGTGGATATTTAATAGTGCTCTCTTTTTAGCCAAAATAATATGCTTACATTCTAGAAGCAAAAAACTATCAACACACTATGCCAGATACTCTATGCAAAATATGACAAATAGCATATTTCTGTAGACGATACAGCTCTGTCGGCACTTGTGTGCTGACTGATACATGTTTTCTAATTATTTTCTAGAATGCAAGTGAAGCAGCAATCATTACAACTTTACGAAATCTTCTCTAGATACAAAAACATTTAACGGCCAAATGTTACCTCATATTTTATAACTGAACTATACATGCAACCGGTAATGCATGTATTTTGTCAATCAGACAGGAACAGCAGAAAATGTCTTGATTACAAATGCCCAATGCAGTGATTTCACTTTGCTTCCTCTTTGACCAATCACTATATTAATGCACTCATCCTAAGTAAGGACCAAACTGCCCTAACTGAAAGGTTCATCAACAGTTCTGAAAGACCTCTATTTCACTGCAAAAAATGCAAAATACAAAAATACTATTTCATGGTTTATGATTAGTCGGGGTACTTCATGGCTAACGATCACCTGATATTTTGATTTGATGGTAATTGTTCACACCAAATGCACTACAGAAAAATTAAGAAACAGTATGTTGCATACTTGACAATAACAGTCTCGACAAATTTAAAGCATTTGGGTAATTCCCATAAAAATCTGATACAAGACAACAAATTTATGGAATATTTTGTGTTTCCAAATTTTAGGCCTAAAGAAATAGAAAGGCTACGTGTACCTCAAGACAAAGCTTATATGAGCCGTCCCATTGGAAAAAAGCAATGTGACGAAGTTTAACATTTTCACTATTTGAGTATTTTCTGATTGTATATTCTACGAGGGGCGTTCGGAAAGTTCGAATAATTGTTTGATCATTCAACTAATATTCATAGTAAAACTAAAAGAAACATAACTAATTTAACTTCAGCATGTCCTCTATAAATGTTGTGAAAACCAAGATAATGCATAAAGACATAATTATAATATGTTCATTACAAAAAGGTGAGGTATGGATACCCGGAGCACGCCAATGTCAAAATGACGTTGCGAAAACGTCAAACTTTATTTTAATTCCGTTGGCGATGATCACACTTTCTCAGCATAAACATCAACAATATCAACGCATTTAATGTGTCTGTCCATTCTTTTGTTATAAGTTTTCGTAACTAGTATCAGTATGTGGTGATACATCTCCCTGAGTCTATTTTGCTAATATTCTCCACTGAATCATCCAATTTTTCGCAATTCTTAATGGAACACAATTCCACTGCCGGTTGGTTCCTTCTAAAATCGCCATCAGTTGCTTTTATTCCACTCTTGCAAACAAGCGAATCGTTTGTACATAAATGTTGAACTATATTATTCATAGTTTTCCAGTTTATTTTACCATCTTAAGTTTTTCTGTGTGTGTTTTATGAAGAAAATACCGAAGTTCATAATCTTTTGCAACGACACAATTTGACGTCATGGTTTCCCCATACAACCCTCGTAATAAAGTACCATAACTTCTTTGTGGAACATCCAATTGATTTTAAATTTTCAAGAAGCAATGTCATGTTGTTGAAATATTACAAGACGATTCCATGCTTTTCTGGCGATGAGCAAACAATCAGAAATTATGTTTATTTCTTTAAGACTTCGTTTAAAAAAGTGATATTTTTCGGACTGCTCCGGGTACCGATGATGACGTTGCCACGACAACCTGTATTTTCGGTTTCTATGGTCACTTTTCTTTCTCTTTTCTATCAACAATTAAGAATAAATGGAAATTCACGCATAAAGACTTTCCAGTACAACGGATGAAAATTACGAAAGATATAACACAATTACACGAACTTTCCGAACAACCTACGTACATGCTTTTGGTTTCATTCAAAAATTCAGTGAAAGATTAAGTATAGCACTCAGTATTTTGTACAGGTACATTCATTTTAAAGTTGCATGGATTAAAAACTGAGCTGATTTTAGGGCAACATCACCATAGACGCTAATGAGAATGTAGCGTCTTTAAAAAACAAAAAAAAATCCTTTAGATTTAAACTAAGTTTATTTCTTTTAAATGGCAGATGTCTGGTGGTTCAAGAGGCTTGTTTCTTCACTTGGACGGTTCTACATCCATGTATTGGTAAGTCATTAACTTTCTTTAAAGCTTTTTTAATGTCTCTATCACGCCATCCAAAGTACTTGAAGCTGTTTGCAGGGCTTCAGTTTCAGCTACATCATATTACAGGCTATTTATTAGCTGACTTTTTCCCCGAATACTTGATTGTAAATTTTGGGTCAATTTGTTTTTCATATCCTCTGTACTCTTGTTGTCTAAATTGAGTTTTTCCCTCCTCTCCATCATTTTAACTGCTTTTATCAGAGATTCTATTTCTCGACCTTCAACTTCTTCGTACTTAATTTCAACGTTCTAGTCGTTCCATTAGCAAACAACAGCTTGGTCCAAAGTCAATTCTTGTTCCGTCGAGTAAGAGTAAATTCTCCAATGGTTCATCCGTCTTCCGAGATACAACAGAGAAATGTTTACAAAAAAGTCCATTCTTTTTTAAAGCTTTTCCCTCACATGACGGCACTCTATTGTCAATTACATCCCCAAGAAACATTTGCAACCACATCTGTTCTTTTTTACTTTAATTAGCAGGTTGAAATTCTGACCGAAGAATTGCCATTGTGTTTGCATGGGTGGAAATGTACACGAAGATGGAAAAACTAGACGTCCACCTTCCCGTGTAGCATACAATGTGTCTTCTGGTGTCTCTATTGGAAGGCATGTATTAAGCTGTGCCAGTGAAAAGGATGGTCTGAATGATAATCAAACAATAGTATAAAATGTATCATTACTTTTCTGATTGGGTTATAGATATATACATGTATCAAGCCAGCAATTATTCAGGACCTGACACCTATTCTAACCTATTAGTCAGAGGACATTACAAAGTTAAAGATTAAAGATAGCTCTGTCGGCTATTGTATGATTTTTCAAGTACGTGTGATGACTCGAAACATGCATAATACCTAGCAGTTGTATAACACTATTTTTACGAATATGGGTGGCCGGTGGGCCGGCATCAGGGGTCATGAGAAATAACTGGGCTGATTGTGTCCCCAGGCTTACAAATAACTTGTGACCGGTCAGTAAAAATAAGCTTTACCTGGCGATATAAAGGTACAAGTAGGCAACGATCAGGAAAAGGCGCAATCAAAATAAAATCCCCACTCCAAAAACCGAGGTGGGAAAAAACTAAATTAACATCCAGGTTCTTATGCCATGAAAACATATCGTAAGCCGAATGAGCAGCTATTTTCCCAATAGGTTGCCACTCAGTTACCTAAACTTAATTAAAAATATGATAACATACATAAGGCACCATTAGCACAAAAAATTTAAACAAGACATAAAACAATAAGAACCACCACAGAAGTATTGCCTTTGAACGATCAATAATATAAAATTACTGGCGGAATATAATATTAAAAATACTGGCGGGCTTAAATCGATTTTACAGGTACCTAACATCACCCTCAGCTTTTGCAGTGGGTCACAACGTTTTGTTAGTTGTTCGGTCATCGTGGTGAAGCTATAGCTAGACAATGAAAATACACAAAAACAGAAAATCCGAACAATAAATAAATGAAGTATACAAAAAGCTATTTAGAATTTTTAAATAAAGAATTAACATGAAAAATAAGAATATCTGCTTGTAAGAATCGAGCCCCGCCCCTATCCCCATATAAAACTTTGAATTATGTTAAACTTTGAATTATGTTAATAATGTTTAGAGTATTTACATTTAATAAAGGGACAAAAACAAAGTCGAAGATCAGCTGCGCAGTATCTGAGCAACTGATCAACGATTTTGTTTTTCGCTACAAAGATAGTACAATTCCTCCCCTCCTCTTCCTGACAACAAGTTTTTCAAAGCTCTATCCATCTCATACAGTTGCACAGACTGGTTTATGTCAGGCAAGGGTAAATAATATTTACAATGTTTACACTTCATTAAAAAAGGGAAAAAGAAAAATAAAGACGGAGATCAGTGGAGCAACTGATCAACGCCTTCATTTTTATTTACAAAGGTAGTACACTCCCTCTTCTTACTGACCAAGTTCCAGGCCTCTATCTACCTCCTGCAGTTGCACAAACTGGTTTGTGTCAGGCATGGTCACGCACAGAACGCATGAATCAAACATAGATAATACAGCCATTCTTCCCGCTTAGTAATTTTCAGGCCTCTAGTCATCTGCTACGGTTTCATAGACCGGTTTGTGTCAGGCCTGGTCAAAACATACATATTTAAACAAACAGAAAGACAGTGGTTGTTTTCGTTTTTTGTCTTGGTGTTTCAAATTTTTGTGCTGTTGGCGTCTTATGTATGTTTTCATATTTTAGTTAAGTTAAGGTAACTGAGTGGCCACCTATTGTGAAAATAGCTGCCCATTCGGCTTACGATATGTTTTCATGGTATAAATACCTGATTGTTAATTTAGTTTTTTCTTATCTCGGTTTTTGGTGTGGGAATCTTTTTTGATTGCACCTTTTCCTGATCTTTGCCTACTTGTACATTCTTTCCATAATTTTTTGTTAACAGACACACATTTAGTCAATCTTGCTCACAGCGAACAACTCGATCGATTCTTCATTGCTGGGTCTCCGCGGCATTCGTGTTGATAAAGGTACAGTGTCCACAGGCTCGATCAGCGTCGACATTACTTCTTGTACTTTAATGGGCTGTACAATGTCCACAGAGCGCCGGCGCATTCTCCTTATCACCAGCCGGACAGTCACGATGACGCCGGCGCCCGTCACAAGGATGCCCAGTGTCGCTTTCACTGTTGTCCAATTAATGGTCCATCCAGCGCTTATAACGAAAAAAAGAAATAAAAGTCATAAAATACATGTTCGTTTTAAGTGAGGGCCTTTCGGAACCTGAATTTAATGATTTTTCTTTTCAGTTCAGAAAATCCATAACACGTTACAGACGTATAGGTTATAACTTGAATGTTATGCGACAGTCTGCATGCTTAGTTTTTAACCCAATCATAACTATGCTGCCTTCTTTAATTGCACGCCGGTGGGTCGGGCGTCAGACTCTATGATGGCCCCGACTTAAAGCTATTCATTTTAGTTGGTTGGGGCTGGAGCTTCTTGTCTGTTGCTTGGCCCACCGGGGTCCAACTGATGTTTTTCTTTTGCTCCGGAGTTAATAGGTTATTCGGCGCCCAGGGATCTCCATCGTCGGGCAGCTTACTCAATTTGTGAGTCCTGGTTTTTTATTCATCAGGATGTTTATAATGATTTATTTGTTCTTGATGATTCATTGACTAGTTAGGGATTCACCACGAGGACCGAAGAACTATCTAAATGTTATGAACCACTGCAGAAGCTGAGGGAGAGGTTAGGCGCCTGTAAAACCGGTTTAAGCCCGCCAGTAACTTTGTGTTACTGATCGTTCCAAAGCGATACTTCTGTGGTGGTTCTTTTTGTTTTATGTCTTGGTGTTTAATTTTTTGTGCTGTTTGCGCCTTATGTGTGTTTTCATAGTTTTAGTTAAGGTAACTGAGTGGCCACCTATTGGGAAAATAGCTGCTCATTCGGCTTACGATATGTTTCATGGTATATGTACCTGATTGTTTGTTTGGTTTTTTCCCACCTCGATTTTTGGAGTGGAATCTTTTTCTGATTGCGCCTTTTCCTGATCTTTGCCTACTTGTACCTTTCCATTGCAAAAATATGCATTTAACATCAGGGTAACTTGCTGTGAAAAACATGCCCACATTAACCCTACTTGTATATAGTAAAACTTGGTTGTACATGACTATACCTATTTTCTCATTTTTGAACCCTGAAAATTCGCTTAAAATACAGCTTAAAACTAGTCTATACTGTACAGTAATGTTTATTTTCAAAACTTGTCATTTATTTGTTTATATATTTTGACAATGTGTAAAGTGTTTGCCATACATGTAATTTTTTCACACTCACCAATAGACATGGTTGTTGTCGTCGTCGTCGTTGTTGTTAATTATGAGGAGGTGGATGTCGGCAAGGGTTGATCTTCGTCCACAGGACCTGTCATTGGCCATGGCCATCTTCCCTAGAATGAATAACAAACACTGAATAGAAAAAGGCCTCATCTGGATAACCTGCCCGCGACATGTACACCCCCTTAAACCTCACTTTTATATATCAGAACTTGGATATACAGGAGTACACTTCTTGTTCTCTTTGTTGCTCTACAACATATATTATGGGAACTCGCGAGAACCGCTCTGGGCTGAGTCTGTCCAAAAAAAGTGGTTCAAGTCAAATCATACATACATATAAAGTTATAAATTAGACAATGATCAGAAAATAGGCAATAAGAAAAACTGTTGTCAGTTTCTCTGTATGCCCAACAGGTTTGAGAGAAAACAGTGCTAGGCAGCTTTTAAAGACAGCCAAAAACGAGTTTTACTTGGCTCTTCTCTCTCTGGTCCCCGTGATTCTGTAATATCTAATGCCTGGATTACCATAGATAGAGCCACCCAGACCTGATTGGGTTGGAGTTGTAGGAACACTGCATCTTTGAAATGATGAAGAATGGCATCGTCGTTAGTGTCTGTGTCATCTTATTTTAGGACCAATGACGTGACATCCCCAGGCAAATCCAGTTTTTCACCAGCTTTAATGATTTAGAAATATAAATTGAATTAAAATTTTGAGGCAAAGGAAAGTTAACCGATTGGAAGAGAAGCAACTTCAGTTTTGAATTCCGATTTTAATCCCTTAACCACCGAATCGATTTCAACGAAACTTGAAATGAAACATCGGGGACTGAAATACTACAATATACATGTATTTATAAATCATGACCCTTTGATGTCCTTGACCTACTTTACGACAAGCCCGTGCATTTCAATGGGGTTAACTGTCAAAAGAATGGGCAAATTGACTAAATATTTATGATTCTGAAAAAAATGCACCCCAGGGGTCAGTGTGCCTCCGCCCTGTGGCAATATACTTCTTTATTACAAACATATTCAAAGATCTTCTCTGAAACCGCTTTGCCGATCAAAGACAAATTTAACATGAAGAGTCTTCAGGAAAAGGGAATTAATATGTTTATAAATATTTTAGGGCACATGACCAAGATGGCCGCCATGCCCATATGTGGTAAAAACCCTTCAAAAAATCTTCTTCGGAACTGGTGGAATGAAACTGGGCATGTATTATCAGTGACCAGAGTACTTCAATGTGTTTATAAATTATGACCCTTGGATGACATATTTTACGGCAAGGTCAACATTGGTCGCCTATGCATTTGAATGGGGAAAACTGTAAAATGTCATTTGAAGGTGAACACTTGCAGGAAATGTACAAATGTACTAAATATTTATGATTCTGAAAACATTTGCACTCCAGGGGTTAGTCTCTCCCCACCCTAGGGCAATATACTTGTATGTTACCAAATATTCAAAGATTTCCTTCTCTAAAACAACCTGGCGTATCAAAGCAAATTGTACATGAATCATTTTTAGGAAATGGGAAACAATGTGTATATAAATACACTAAGATGGCCACCATGCCCATAGAAGGTAAAAGCCCCTTAAAATCTTCTCCGGAACTGCTTAATCTATTGCAATGAAACTAAACATGCAGCAATTGGGACCAGAGGACTACAATGCGTTTATAAATCATGACCCTTTGATGACTTTGACAAATTTAAAGGCATGATCAACTAAGGTCACATATTGCCGAAAACTGTTAAAATGTCACTGAAGGGAGAATGATAGAAATGGCCAAATGGACAGAATATTTTTGATTTTGAAAAAGACATTTACCCTGCCCTGGGTCTATATACATACATAAATGTATACATATGAGTATTATAGTCCAACAAATTTATTAGTTTTTATCTCAGATCTCTGGTGAGCGTTTACAGGACCATTGGTCCTCTGGTTTATTAATGAATCACGTGAGAACATTTTTTCTGGTATCCAAACTAGGATTCTCATAAGCTTAGCTTTACAGCCTAAAATGGTTTGGAGGGGACTTCTCTGATCAGATCTGACGAATTGTACTATCATTTGTCTATGATATAGCAAAAACAAATGCTTTGATCTCCAACGAATTTTATGAAATTCATTCAAGTAATGGTCATACCTAAAACTTCCGTCTTCATTGACTACAAATCCACGATTTAGGTGTTCATTATAGACGAGGGCTGCTCTGCCTCTGTATACAGGCGGGGAATAACTAAACCTCTTGGCCGCATACATCAGGATGTGGTTCTGGAAGGTTTCAAGGTCTGCAGTTCTTCTTAAAAAGAACAGTAGGCATGGAGTATAATAAAGAATTTCATTCTGTGCCTTCTATTCCTACTAAAATGTGATGCATTTTTGTAACAGTGTAATATATGTTACGGGTAGGGATGTCAACGAATATTCATATTTGCTTCGAACATTGTGAATCATGGTCGAACCAATGCATGCCTACTCGCAAAGCATACATACACGCCTTTGACGCAGGTGACCTAAACCTTTGGCTCAGTTGAGCTGAAATAGGTTGGTCATGTGTGCTTACCTGAAGTTCAGGAAGTATGGTATATTATTTTGAAGCCTTCCATCATGGACTATCCTGAAAAGGGCTTTGTGGATTTTCGTAACATCATGTCGTAGCATCATCCAGACTGGTAGCTATTTCCACTGTACAACAGCCAAGTTTGGAAACGGCAAGACCGATAGCTAGTTCACCTATTGGGAAAATAGCTGCTCATTCGGCTTACGATATGTTTCATGGTATAAGTACCTGATTGTTAGTTTGGTTTTTTCCCACCTCGGTTTTTGGAGTGGGAGTCTTTTTCTGATTGCGCCTTTTCCTGATCTTTGCCTACTTGTACCTTTTTCCACTGTACAGCCAAGTGTGGTATCAGCAAGACCCATAGCTAGTTCCGGCATACGACAGCCAACTGTAGCATCACCCAGACCGGTAGCTAGTTCTAGCTTTCAACAGCCATTGCCAAGTGTAGCATCATCCGCACAAGTAGCTAGTTCCAGTATACAACAGCAAACTGTAACATCAGCCAGGCTGGAACCTAGTTCAGTTCAGAAGAAAAATGTTGAGACTATTAGCAGAGATTGGAAGTACATGTGCTGTAATGTTCATGGTTATGCTGGGGAAACCAAAAAGTTACCGGTAGTCGAGATGGTACCATGGCCTTTTCACAAAGTCATCAAACATCTGATGCCTTTGGAAGTATTGGAGCGTATACATTTCTTCAGCCTTGGCGCGGCTGAGAGGAACCTGTACAACAGTAAACCAAGGCATGTTGCAGAAAAGCTCTACCAGGTTATACTCAGATTTTGTATTGAAGACAAGTCTACATATCAGACAGACGACTTTCCTATAGGGTGTGTTAGGGTGAATAGCAAATGGGTCCCACTTCAGCCAGTTGCCATTGGGTGTAAGACGAGAAGTGTCGGTCACCCAGTAGACATCACGTCGTATACTGACCTCAAGGGTACCAACTCAGTCCATGTACAGTGGAATCACAAGAATAATAAGAACCATTGTTTGACAGTAGAGTTTGTGGAGAAGTTGACCCCAGATGATCTGATTAGAACATTGACGACACGGCAGTATCAACACCCCCACCACACTAGAGATCTTATTAGGAAACAGTTGAAGAGTGATGATGGTGATAACGACCTATGAACAACTAATATCAAAGCCTCACTGATGTGTCCTATTGGTAAAGGACGGATGACTTATCCGTGTGTGGGGAGTGACTGTAACCACGTACAGTGTGTGGATGCTATGACTGTTCTACAGATGAACGAGAACAAAGCAGCCTGGAAATGTCTCATCTGTTCTTAACCTATACCATTTGACAAACTTAGGATAAATGGATATTTCATGGAGGTTCAGAGCAATATTAAAGATGATGTTACAGAAGTGGAATTAGACAGTGAAGGCAACTGGAAGATACCCACCCCTGAAAAGGAAAAAGAGAATGATGATGCCGTAGACACATTATCCATTACCACAATCGATCTAACATAATCTGACAATGAAGAAAATAAACCTGTGTCTCCTGTCAAGCTGGTCAATGCTCCCCTCTCTGCCAAACTTGTGCGAGGATCTGACAAAGTTGCTCCCCTTGGGGACAATACTGGTCTCCTTAATAGGGCTAGTCGTTTAGTGGATTCTGTCACGTCGATCGTTCGGTCTGTCATCGGCACCAGCTACAATCAGACCACGTTGACTAACACTCATCGCAACAATAACCACTCGAGAACCCACAACCAGAGACCATATGAAAGAAATTGGAATGGAAACAGGCATCATTCGACAAACTGGAACAGAAATTCTCCTAGAAGAAACAACCGCACAAACTCACCACGAAGGAACTTTAACTCTCCACGTAGAGAGAGAAACGGAGAAATTTCGATAATCGTCCCTATAACAACAATGCCGTGTGGCGGCCCTAAAAAGTCTCCCCGTACATCATCCATAGTGCAGATTATATTTTTCTTTTGATCCTTTGAGATCAGTGAAGATATTTGGAGTATTTCAAATATATTGTACGTTAAGAATCATCATCTTAACAGAATTTTGAATATTTGGCCCCTTTGGGAATATTAGTCTTTGATTTAGACTATACTGGTGAAAATTCTTGAAATTGCAGCACTCATGAATGTCTGGCTTTCGCTGCCAGTTTTATAAAGGGTCACTGATGAAGGTTCATTACCCGAAATTGTACAATATGGCCCACCTCTCTTTGAATGTTTTTACTGCTTCCAAAGGATCTAACAATTATATTTTATTCAATGCTTCAAGCCAAGCATTTTCTCGGTTGTCTTTAAGAGATTCATGTGAGCAGCTGTTATTCCCACTTCCATAGTTGAAAAACCATTCGTGCTCGTCTATCACATGGTGCAAAACACCAGTCCAGATTCCCTAAAATGATTTAGAATAAATAACTATGAAATAATTTGGTAAGAAACATGGACCACATAATGATTAATATTTACTAGTAGATCACCTGATAATTTATGTTTTTGTCATTTCACACTAGAAAATGAAATTGTGCATATTGCAATATTTTGAATCTTCTTTCAAAGTTTTTACAGCACCATAAATAAATCTACTTTTAAAAAGATTTTTTAAAAACACAGGGACTGAAATCTTATTAACATAAATACTCTAGAACTTTCGACTGTTTGGGTTGTGTGACAAAAACGGTTAACAATGTGACGTGCACATGGCAATTGTTCTTTGCATGTATTGTCTTGTCCTGCCTGCGAAAAAAGAACGTTTTAGTCAGCATGGCGTAAATGTATAAATGGTTTAACTTGAACCACATTTCAGACTCATACCTGAGCGAAACCGGTAATTTGCTCTGCGCATGCGCATACGTTTGAAACTCCAAATCACCATGAAACAAAACATTTACTTATTTTGCCTCTTGTGTCATTGAATCTGGCTCTTGAAAGTGTAGAAATGAAATAAATTCACTCATTTCGTTCAAAAAACTTGTGACATCTACTTCTCTGGCAATACACGTTTGGAGCCAATGGATGTATGCAAGAGTCAACCACTTTGTTTATCCGTCGAAATGCAGAATTAATGTGATAAAGACACGTACTAAATACTGCAGCGCTCATCATTTCTGTCCAATTTTATTTCTCCGTAGAAGCCATTACAACAGACGAACTGGAAAATCGAATATCTTTGCTGTCATATATATGTATAAAGGGACGATTTCAACTTGTTAAGATGTGTAACAACTGTCATTTACGAACACTGGATCCACATGATTACTTATATTTGTAAGGATTAGCGCAAGTGTTCATCTTTGTGGTAAGTCAAATAGGCATTTTGCCTAGACCCAATGAATCTAATGTCAAACACACGAAACCATTTTAATGAAATATCATGATCTTCAATAGGAACTAACAAACCAATGGATACATCCCCAGTAAAATGAACATAGAGTAGCCTGGTGGGAATATCGGCCCCCGCCAATTGGGGCCTAGGAGAATTCGATAGGCTGTGTGTGCCTCCAGACAAAACTTCTAACCTACTGACTGGTTAACCGCTCATGTCTGAGCCTGCCCAGGAAATGTGGTTTAGGCAAACCACCCATACTTATTCGTATAAGCCATATTGGCTTAGTTGGGTTGTTATATTTATGAAGTACATTTTGAGTGTCATGACATCCTATTGTTGGGTAAAAGTCCCATAAAATGGAGGCAACATACCGACATGACCATTGCTGTTAACTGGGAAGTAAAACATCAAATCAAACAAACAAATAAAATGAACATGATCGTATGTAAACTCTGCACCTTTTGGAATGTCAGTTTAATGAGTACAGAAACAGTTAAAGCACACCACACACAACCACTTTTTTCATTTTACAATTTGCTATTGTTGTAATATCAACATCGTTTGTAACGCAGTTGCTAAGTTCGGCATCAATGCTGAGAACAAATTTAAAGTAAATGTGTCATAACTGAAAGAGGACATCACCGAAAATCTACTATACGTTTCCTTTAAGTGATCATAAAGTTACATTAAATTTACATTATAAAATGAACCTTTACATAATATTCATTCATGCAAATGGTACAATTATTAACCATGCACCCAACTTATGATAGTATTGTGAGTGGCTGTGACTGTTTCAGCTGGAAAGTGCCCAATCTCAGGTCAATTTTGGACAGTTTTTGCCAAAATATCCTTTTGCCGTTTCCATGGCAACGGGTATGAAATAAGTCCAAATGAGTTTGGATTATTTAGTTTTGCGTTCCAATAACCAAGATAGGAAAGTTTCAGGAAAATCGGTGGCTAAGCTTGGCACAACTATTCAAGTGGTTACAGAGAATTGCTCTTAAGTACTAAAAGTACTTTGAACTGCATCTATTAGAGAATTCTATCATCTTGGCGCTGCATTTTCGACAATATAGTTGATTGTCTTTCCCCATGTTTGGTTCGAAAAATCTTTTTAATATGCGTTTTGTGCGCTTTCTTATGCCACATATTGTAGCTAGGGTTGCATTTTTGGTGGGGTGTTTTAATGGAACGTAGATCACAGTCGCTCAACGCCTGGTCCATCTTTTTCTTTTATTTCCACGGGTTTGAGAAACTTATATCGATATTTAGCCGATCCGCCAACTCAAGCAGATAACCATCTTTGTTTTCATTTGCATGTTCAGGAATGCAAGAGCATGTGATAATTGGGTTACTGTCTACCTGCTGTTTATCTGAAAGAATACAT
Organism: Rugalucina vietnamica; assembly: GCA_964017185.1. Lineage (NCBI taxonomy): Eukaryota > Metazoa > Mollusca > Bivalvia > Lucinida > Lucinidae > Rugalucina > Rugalucina vietnamica. The sequence goes on from OZ024879.1 coordinate 20,110,923, forward strand.
GATTAAAGCGTACAAACTGTTAAATATTAGCGACTTTGCTATACATGTAGGTTACACTTAATTCATTAATTGGATCAGTCACAGTTTTGGACAGAACATGCACACTTAATATTGTTACACGTACACTTTAACCAATACCATAGTATATACACGTATTGTTGTATTGGATTTTATATTCTCATCCGAAAGACTTGAGCAGTCATGAATCGAACCTGCGACACCTGGTTTACAAGGCAAGTGACTTTCAATCTTGATATGGTAAATCCAAGCACAGCTGCAAATCGTTGACGAGACTAGCTTGCTCTAAGCATACACAGAGTTTGGGCTCTGGCATTGACACTCAAAAAAGTCCCCTACCCATGACATGGAAGTGCTCCAATTATTTCCATGCGATATATAATCATAAAGAACATTGTATGTACATGACATTGTTTTGGTTGAAGCGTGCATTTAAAAGATTGAGTGTACACGTTTTGTTTTGGTCACTTCGAAGAAGGTGTCTTAAAACAAAAGTAAACCAGACATTCAGGAGAACAAATATGGTTCCAAAAGGAGTCTAGAAATGAGAGCAGATGGTCTACGGAGTGCCACATTTGTTTCTATACACCAAAATGTTCGTCCTGGACTGTTGTTTAAGAATCGGGTTTTTTACCACCTTGGCAAACCTTGCATATACATATATCTTGAAACATACTGGCTCCGCAGACAGTACCTCCTTTTGCGAGTCCCTTATTTTTCTAATTCTCGATTCTCGTCCAATGATGTGCCGAACGACTGGAGTAACTTCATCACCGTGACTGGATCCCGGTCGTGGTCCAGGCCTTGGTCACTGGTAATTTGTTAAGCTGACATCAGTTTGATTGAAGCCGGCATGACAACAGACTGTTCCAAGCAATTGGGGTCAATAACATGGAACTGATACCCATAATTCTAATGCACTTGAGAAAGTAACGCGACGTCTGATTGGATAACGTCAAAACCTTGCGACGGTATATTCTGCGATATACCGTCGGAAACCCAACGTCATGAGCAACGTCGCTTGTGATTGGTTAACGTCGTGTTTTTCGTCGCTGGTGACGCTCACGTTTCGCAAAAAAAAAAACAATGCATTTTTTCGATGTTTATAGTTAAAAAGTACATTAGAATGGGGATAACAATATTCAAATTTTTCATTTGGGGTGGTATATCGTCGGATATACCGCCCCAAATGAAAAATTTGAATACAGTTATCCCCTAAATGTACCGCCTCTGCAACCTTTTCATGTCCATTTATCGTTTCTTTTCAGCAGCATCTTTATACTTTGTTAATACGATTCCAATTTTTTTTTTTACTTTTTACCATGTTAGACGCTAATGACCTATCAAGGTTGATGCGTCGTTAAACAAATACGCAAACATTTTTGTGTTGAAAGGCTGGTCAAGAGGTTATTAAACGTTTTTCATGCTCAACTCAGCTGAGCAGAAAGTTTAAACTGCTAGCTGATACAGCCAAAGTAAATTGACAATTCAGGCTAAAATCACAAAAGCCTGTAATTTATCACTATACTAACCATCCTAAATTGTCAAACGGCCACAACACTTGTGTAAAATTTTTTCAAAATCGCAGTATATTTGTCTGGCTATCGTCGCTAGTTTATAAAGGGTCACTGACGAGGGTTCAGTACCCGAAATTGCGCAATCTGGCCCAATTACCTCCCTTTGAACGTTTTACTGCTTCCAAAGGATCAAACTTTTATATTTTACTCTAGACAAACAGTACAGACATTAATTAAACTCGAGCAGTCTGCAATCACTAATGACTTTGGTGACAGATGATTTTCCAGTAATTTCACTACATGTATATTATCGAGTCCTTTGATCATCGGACGTCGTTAAATGAGCCGCCTCGTGGGAAAACCAACAATGTGGTTTCCGAACAGGTCTGACACAAACCGGCCTGTACAAGCACAGAAAAGAGCTAGAAACTTGACATTTCGGATTTAAGAAGAAGAGGAAGTGTACTATCCGCGTAGCGAAAACAAAGGCGCTGATCAGCTTCGCGGTTACCGCGAAGCTGATCTGCGCCTTTGTTTTCGCCTATGCAGGTCGTTGGTTTTCCCATGGGGCGGCTCAAATTTCTTCCCATCATAGCTAATAATGCTGGGACATTTTGTCTTTCTCTATTTCGTTTACCGCACAGTAGTTTCACGTGGTGCTCCGTTTCTGATTTCCATGTTTCCTTTATATTCCCCAATATTTCCGATTGCAAATATGGTTATTTTAGTGATGTTAATCTAAGAAATGTTGTCCTAAAATTTGAGATCAGGCACAACAATTCTCGCCAACAAACATCTTATGTATTCTGGCTACACAACACAGTGGGTTCTGGCTCCGAACTACTTTATTCCCAATGAAGTAGCAAAGATTATCAGTTGCATTTATAATACCATAGCTAGTTCCAGCATACGACAGCCAACTGTAGCATCACCCAGACCGGTAGCTAGTTCTAGCTTTCAACAGCCATTGCCAAGTGTAGCATCATCCGCACAAGTAGCTAGTTCCAGTATACAACAGCAAACTGTAACATCAGCCAGGCTGGAACCTAGTTCAGTTCAGAAGAAAAATGTTGAGACTATTAGCAGAGATTGGAAGTACATGTGCTGTAATGTTCATGGTTATGCTGGGGAAACCAAAAAGTTACCGGTAGTCGAGATGGTACCATGGCCTTTTCACAAAGTCATCAAACATCTGATGCCTTTGGAAGTATTGGAGCGTATACATTTCTTCAGCCTTGGCGCGGCTGAGAGGAACCTGTACAACAGTAAACCAAGGCATGTTGCAGAAAAGCTCTACCAGGTTATACTCAGATTTTGTATTGAAGACAAGTCTACATATCAGACAGACGACTTTCCTATAGGGTGTGTTAGGGTGAATAGCAAATGGGTCCCACTTCAGCCAGTTGCCATTGGGTGTAAGACGAGAAGTGTCGGTCACCCAGTAGACATCACGTCGTATACTGACCTTAAGGGTACCAACTCAGTCCATGTACAGTGGAATCACAAGAATAATAAGAACCATTGTTTGACAGTAGAGTTTGTGGAGAAGTTGACCCCAGATGATCTGATTAGAACATTGACGACACGGCAGTATCAACACCCCCACCACACTAGAGATCTTATTAGGAAACAGTTGAAGAGTGATGATGGTGATAACGACCTATGAACAACTAATATCAAAGCCTCACTGATGTGTCCTATTGGTAAAGGAAGGATGACTTATCCGTGTGTGGGGAGTGACTGTAACCACGTACAGTGTGTGGATGCTATGACTGTTCTACAGATGAACGAGAACAAAGCAGCCTGGAAATGTCTCATCTGTTCTTAACCTATACCATTTGACAAACTTAGGATAAATGGATATTTCATGGAGGTTCAGAGCAATATTAAAGATGATGTTACAGAAGTGGAATTAGACAGTGAAGGCAACTGGAAGATACCCACCCCTGAAAAGGAAAAAGAGAATGATGATGCCGTAGACACATTATCCGAGTCCATTACCACAATCGATCTAACATAATCTGACAATGAAGAAAATAAACCTGTGTCTCCTGTCAAGCTGGTCAATGCTCCCCTCTCTGCCAAACTTGTGCGAGGATCTGACAAAGTTGCTCCCCTTGGGGACAATACTGGTCTCCTTAATAGGGCTAGTCGTTTAGTGGATTCTGTCACGTCGATCGTTCGGTCTGTCATCGGCACCAGCTACAATCAGACCACGTTGACTAACACTCATCGCAACAATAACCACTCGAGAACCCACAACCAGAGACCATATGAAAGAAATTGGAATGGAAACAGGCATCATTCGACAAACTGGAACAGAAATTCTCCTAGAAGAAACAACCGCACAAACTCACCACGAAGGAACTTTAACTCTCCACGTAGAGAGAGAAACGGAGAAATTTCGATAATCGTCCCTATAACAACAATGCCGTGTGGCGGCCCTAAAAAGTCTCCCCGTACATCATCCATAGTGCAGATTATATTTTTCTTTTGATCCTTTGAGATCAGTGAAGATATTTGGAGTATTTCAAATATATTGTACGTTAAGAATCATCATCTTAACAGAATTTTGAATATTTGGCCCCTTTGGGAATATTAGTCTTTGATTTAGACTATACTGGTGAAAATTCTTGAAATTGCAGCACTCATGAATGTCTGGCTTTCGCTGCCAGTTTTATAAAGGGTCACTGATGAAGGTTCATTACCCGAAATTGTACAATATGGCCCACCTCTCTTTGAATGTTTTTACTGCTTCCAAAGGATCTAACAATTATATTTTATTCAATGCTTCAAGCCAAGCATTTTCTCGGTTGTCTTTAAGAGATTCATGTGAGCAGCTGTTATTCCCACTTCCATAGTTGAAAAACCATTCGTGCTCGTCTATCACATGGTGCAAAACACCAGTCCAGATTCCCTAAAATGATTTAGAATAAATAACTATGAAATAATTTGGTAAGAAACATGGACCACATAATGATTAATATTTACTAGTAGATCACCTGATAATTTATGTTTTTGTCATTTCACACTAGAAAATGAAATTGTGCATATTGCAATATTTTGAATCTTCTTTCAAAGTTTTTACAGCACCATAAATAAATCTACTTTTAAAAAGATTTTTTAAAAACACAGGGACTGAAATCTTATTAACATAAATACTCTAGAACTTTCGACTGTTTGGGTTGTGTGACAAAAACGGTTAACAATGTGACGTGCACATGGCAATTGTTCTTTGCATGTATTGTCTTGTCCTGCCTGCGAAAAAAGAACGTTTTAGTCAGCATGGCGTAAATGTATAAATGGTTTAACTTGAACCACATTTCAGACTCATACCTGAGCGAAACCGGTAATTTGCTCTGCGCATGCGCATACGTTTGAAACTCCAAATCACCATGAAACAAAACATTTACTTATTTTGCCTCTTGTGTCATTGAATCTGGCTCTTGAAAGTGTAGAAATGAAATAAATTCACTCATTTCGTTCAAAAAACTTGTGACATCTACACTCGAAACAGGTTATCTACTTCTCTGGCAATACACGTTTGGAGCCAATGGATGTATGCAAGAGTCAACCACTTTGTTTATCCGTCGAAATGCAGAATTAATGTGATAAAGACACGTACTAAATACTGCAGCGCTCATCATTTCTGTCCAATTTTATTTCTCCGTAGAAGCCATTACAACAGACGAACTGGAAAATCGAATATCTTTGCTGTCATATATATGTATAAAGGGACGATTACAACTTGTTAAGATGTGTAACAACTGTCATTTACGAACACTGGATCCACATGATTACTTATATTTGTAAAGATTAGCGCAAGTGTTCATCTTTGTGGTAAGTCAAATAGGCATTTTGCCTAGACCCAATGAATCTAATGTCAAACACACGAAACCATTTTAATGAAATATCATGATCTTCAATAGGAACTAACAAACCAATGGATACATCCCCAGTAAAATGAACATAGAGTAGCCTGGTGGGAATATCGGCCCCCGCCAATTGGGGCCTAGGAGAATTCGATAGGCTGTGTGTGCCTCCAGACAAAACTTCTAACCTACTGACTGGTTAACCGCTCATGTCTGAGCCTGCCCAGGAAATGTGGTTTAGGCAAACCACCCATACTTATTCGTATAAGCCATATTGGCTTAGTTGGGTTGTTATATTTATGAAGTACATTTTGAGTGTCATGACATCCTATTGTTGGGTAAAAGTCCCATAAAATGGAGGCAACATACCGACATGACCATTGCTGTTAACTGGGAAGTAAAACATCAAATCAAACAAACAAATAAAATGAACATGATCGTATGTAAACTCTGCACCTTTTGGAATGTCAGTTTAATGAGTACAGAAACAGTTAAAGCACACCACACACAACCACTTTTTTCATTTTACAATTTGCTATTGTTGTAATATCAACATCGTTTGTAACGCAGTTGCTAAGTTCGGCATCAATGCTGAGAACAAATTTAAAGTAAATGTGTCATAACTGAAAGAGGACATCACCGAAAATCTACTATACGTTTCCTTTAAGTGATCATAAAGTTACATTAAATTTACATTATAAAATGAACCTTTACATAATATTCATTCATGCAAATGGTACAATTATTAACCATGCACCCAACTTATGATAGTATTGTGAGTGGCTGTGACTGTTTCAGCTGGAAAGTGCCCAATCTCAGGTCAATTTTGGACAGTTTTTGCCAAAATATCCTTTTGCCGTTTCCATGGCAACGGGTATGAAATAAGTCCAAATGAGTTTGGATTATTTAGTTTTGCGTTCCAATAACCAAGATAGGAAAGTTTCAGGAAAATCGGTGGCTAAGCTTGGCACAACTATTCAAGTGGTTACAGAGAATTGCTCTTAAGTACTAAAAGTACTTTGAACTGCATCTATTAGAGAATTCTATCATCTTGGCGCTGCATTTTCGACAATATAGTTGATTGTCTTTCCCCATGTTTGGTTCGAAAAATCTTTTTAATATGCGTTTTGTGCGCTTTCTTATGCCACATATTGTAGCTAGGGTTGCATTTTTGGTGGGGTGTTTTAATGGAACGTAGATCACAGTCGCTCAACGCCTGGTCCATCTTTTTCTTTTATTTCCACGGGTTTGAGAAACTTATATCGATATTTAGCCGATCCGCCAACTCAAGCAGATAACCATCTTTGTTTTCATTTGCATGTTCAGGAATGCAAGAGCATGTGATAATTGGGTTACTGTCTACCTGCTGTTTATCTGAAAGAATACATGATTAAAGCGTACAAACTGTTAAATATTAGCGACTTTGCTATACATGTAGGTTACACTTAATTCATTAATTGGATCAGTCACAGTTTTGGACAGAACATGCACACTTAATATTGTTACACGTACACTTTAACCAATACCATAGTATATACACGTATTGTTGTATTGGATTTTATATTCTCATCCGAAAGACTTGAGCAGTCATGAATCGAACCTGCGACACCTGGTTTACAAGGCAAGTGACTTTCAATCTTGATATGGTAAATCCAAGCACAGCTGCAAATCGTTGACGAGACTAGCTTGCTCTAAGCATACACAGAGTTTGGGCTCTGGCATTGACACTCAAAAAAGTCCCCTACCCATGACATGGAAGTGCTCCAATTCTTTCCATGCGATATATAATCATAAAGAACATTGTATGTACATGACATTGTTTTGGTTGAAGCGTGCATTTAAAAGATTGAGTGTACACGTTTTGTTTTGGTCACTTCGAAGAAGGTGTCTTAAAACAAAAGTAAACCAGACATTCAGGAGAACAAATATGGTTCCAAAAGGAGTCTAGAAATGAGAGCAGATGGTCTACGGAGTGCCACATTTGTTTCTATACACCAAAATGTTCGTCCTGGACTGTTGTTTAAGAATCGGGTTTTTTACCACCTTGGCAAACCTTGCATATACATATATCTTGAAACATACTGGCTCCGCAGACAGTACCTCCTTTTGCGAGTCCCTTATTTTTCTAATTCTCGATTCTCGTCCAATGATGTGCCGAACGACTGGAGTAACTTCATCACCGTGACTGGATCCCGGTCGTGGTCCAGGCCTTGGTCACTGGTAATTTGTTAAGCTGACATCAGTTTGATTGAAGCCGGCATGACAACAGACTGTTCCAAGCAATTGGGGTCAATAACATGGAACTGATACCCATAATTCTAATGCACTTGAGAAAGTAACGCGACGTCTGATTGGATAACGTCAAAACCTTGCGACGGTATATTCAGCGATATACCGTCGGAAACCCAACGTCATGAGCAACGTCGCTTGTGATTGGTTAACGTCGTGTTTTTCGTCGCTGGTGACGCTCACGTTTCGCAAAAAAAAAAAACAATGCATTTTTTCGATGTTTATAGTTAAAAAGTACATTAGAATGGGGATAACAATATTCAAATTTTTCATTTGGGGTGGTATATCGTCGGATATACGGTCGGAAATCATGTTTTACGGCTCCGCTGACGCGTCGCCGTAAAACAAAATTTCCGACCGTATATCCGACGATATACCGCCCCAAATGAAAAATTTGAATACAGTTATCCCCTAAATGTACCGCCTCTGCAACCTTTTCATGTCCATTTATCGTTTCTTTTCAGCAGCATCTTTATACTTTGTTAATACGATTCCATTTTTTTTTTTTACTTTTTACCATGTTAGACGCTAATGACCTATCAAGGTTGATGCGTCGTTAAACAAATACGCAAACATTTTTGTGTTGAAAGGCTGGTCAAGAGGTTATTAAACGTTTTTCATGCTCAACTCAGCTGAGCAGAAAGTTTAAACTGCTAGCTGATACAGCCAAAGTAAATTGACAATTCAGGCTAAAATCACAAAAGCCTGTAATTTATCACTATACTAACCATCCTAAATTGTCAAACGGCCACAACACTTGTGTAAAATTTTTCAAAATCGCAGTATATTTGTCTGGCTATCGTCGCTAGTTTATAAAGGGTCACTGACGAGGGTTCAGTACCCGAAATTGCGCAATCTGGCCCAATTACCTCCCTTTGAACGTTTTACTGCTTCCAAAGGATCAAACTTTTATATTTTACTCTAGACAAACAGTACAGACATTAATTAAACTCGAGCAGTCTGCAATCACTAATGACTTTGGTGACAGATGATTTTCCAGTAATTTCACTACATGTATATTATCGAGTCCTTTGATCATCGGACGTCGTTAAATGAGCCGCCTCGTGGGAAAACCAACAATGTGGTTTCCGAACAGGTCTGACACAAACCGGCCTGTACAAGCACAGAAAAGAGCTAGAAACTTGACATTTCGGATTTAAGAAGAAGAGGAAGTGTACTATCCGCGTAGCGAAAACAAAGGCGCTGATCAGCTTCGCGGTTACCGCGAAGCTGATCTGCGCCTTTGTTTTCGCCTATGCAGGTCGTTGGTTTTCCCATGGGGCGGCTCAAATTTCTTCCCATCATAGCTAATAATGCTGGGACATTTTGTCTTTCTCTATTTCGTTTACCGCACAGTAGTTTCACGTGGTGCTCCGTTTCTGATTTCCATGTTTCCTTTATATTCCCCAATATTTCCGATTGCAAATATGGTTATTTTAGTGATGTTAATCTAAGAAATGTTGTCCTAAAATTTGAGATCAGGCACAACAATTCTCGCCAACAAACATCTTATGTATTCTGGCTACACAACACAGTGGGTTCTGGCTCCGAACTACTTTATTCCCAATGAAGTAGCAAAGATTATCAGTTGCATTTATGATAATGAGGTAGTGGTATGAATTGTTTTAAGTTACAAAAATGTTTACTTTAACCCATATATGCCTGATTTTTTCTTTTGTGTAAATCTTTTCACAGCTATTAGATTTTAACTAATTATGAACATTTTTAGCGGGTTTTCTGAAATTTAGGTGGTTATTAGCCATTTTTAGCGATTTTATTTTGCGTCCCACAAAAAGGACGCTAGGCATAAATGGTAGCAGAAGGAAAAAACAATATAATTCAAAACTAACTTTATTTTAACTATTGTTTTTAAAATTATTTCATTGTGTTTCTAATCTCATTTAAAAATAAATTCATTATATTCTTGATGAAAAATAGGCCACATCATGAGAAAATGTGTCTCGCAAAAGCCGTAATAATGTCGCATATCTATTTTGTAGTGATCTTGCAGCTGATCTGCTCCTTTGTTATTGCTGCATAGAGGATATACTAAACATACTAATTATAAATCAGAAAAGCTAAAACTACTAGGCAGTCTTTGTGGCCTGCACAGCATGTTCTATGTTTGACTTATCGAAATCTTGAACACATGTTTTCTTGTGATCAAAGTAAAAATATGAATACACATGTATAAAATGATGCATGATGTTTGGCACATTCAAAGACAGATGACTAGATTTGACTCTAAATTAAAGCTAAAATTATGACTAGTTGTAGGTTAATCTCAGTTATCAGTTACAGTCATCTGTTCATATCAGTATTTTGCAGGCCCGTACCGGACCCGGATTAGAACAGGCCGGTCGCTCCCTCATGCGGAACCGTAAAACCCGGTCAAAAGAGGTGCCACCTGTTTGCCGTGGGTGGATACCAGTAAGCCGGAGAAGAGGATCCTGGAGGTTGAGGGGCAAGCCAGAGATCTTCACCTGTCTCAACACGCCTCTTTGGCCTCGGATTCGGTGTAAACGGGAGGCCGTGGAGGCTCGACACGGTCAATCGGCTGCCATGCCTTGCCCTGAGATCTCTTCTTCCTTCTAACTTTTTCAGTATCGAATGATACGCAACCGTGTCCCAAATTCCTTCATTTAATCATCGTTTTTCCTATATCTCAGAAGGCGGTGGTTTAAAGGTCAATCGACGGGCTTGATTTTTTCGGTATTTCTGGGTTACTTGGGTCTAGGCTGAGAGGCAGGGTGGGTACAACGTCTGAATGTTGTTTCGGTTTTCTTTATTAGACATCTGACTTAATATTCAGTTGTTGTTAAAGCTTGGGTAGTCTGAAGTACTTTGGAATCTTGCACGGCGAGTATGACGGGTATGTAGCTTTGGCGCTGGAAACTGGAGAGCCGTTTCCGTAAAGCGTCCCCTTGTAGGGCTCCAAGGAGGGTGAAGCGCATAGCCGTCGAGACTTAAAACTAAAAACATGGATTCACTGGCACACAAACGACAACGACCGGATTATGACGACGATTTAGACGCTTCAACACTGTTCAGGACACAAGAAAACTTTGCCAAATTTTTAATCATTGAATCAAAATATAAAGAGTAACCGGTAACATCATTGTCACCATTCGTAATTGAAAAACAAATTGAATCTCTCATTAGTACGCCTAAAACGGTTAAAAAGTTGAGAAACGGAACATTATTAGTAGAGACCACTCGGAAAACACAAACGGAAATGCTGCTTAAAACAATAAAGTTCTTTAACTTGTCGGTGGAAGTTTCTCCACAAAAGTCCTTTAATACATCAAAAAGCATCATACGAGACCGAAACCTCAAAGGAGAATCGGACGAGAACATACTAGAATACTTACAACCACAAAGAGTAACAGCAGTAAAAAGATTCAAAGTCAAAAAAGGCCATGACTACATTGGTACAAATACTATACTCATAACATTCAACTCAGTAGTTCCACCAATTTTTTTTTCAGATCATATCAGTTGAATTATACGTACCAAACCCTTTGCGGTGTTTCAATTGCCAGAAATTTGGACATCATGAGGACCAGTGCCTAGTTGACCTTGGATCAGTATGTGAACGGTGTGGCATGGGTGACCATGACCACCATACCAATCACTGTAAAAATCCAACAAAATGTGTCAACTGCGGCGGAGAACACTTTCAAGATCCAATGAATGTCAAACTTGGAAAAACGAAAAAGAAATCATGAGATTAAAAATGACCAAAAACCTAAAACTCTTTGAACAAAAGCCTGAATTCAATTTTTCAAATATGGTAAAATCTTTGGCAGCGAAACCGGACACAACAACAGCTGAGGGTGACGCCTGAGGTTAGGCGCCTGTAAAACCGGTTTAAGCCCGCCAGTAACTTTGTGTTACTGATCGTTCCAAGGCGATACGTCTGTGGTGGTTCTTTTTGTTTTATGTCTTGGTGTTTTTGTTTTTTTTTTATAAAAATTGTGCTGTTTGCGCCTTATGTGTGTTTTCATAGTTTTAGTTAAGTTAAGGTAACTGAGTGGCCACCTATTGGGAAAATAGCTGCTCATTCGGCTTACGATATGTTTCATGGTATAAGTGCCTGATTGTTAGTTTTTTTTTTCCACCTCGGTCTTTGGAGTTGGAATCTTTTTCTGATTGCGCCTTTTCCTGATCTTTGCCTACTTTTACCTTTTTCCACCCAATACAGTGTTGAAGATACAGAAATCACAGAAAGTACCAAGGTTACTTATCTAGATTCCGGTAAATGCACTTTCTCATCTCTTGATCTTTCACTGTGTCGTCCTTCTCTCTATTTAGACTACGAATGGTCTGTCTGTGAAGATCAACATGGATCTGACCACTTTCCTATTTCGATTGAGAGCGTTCAGACTCATGATGAAGATCATAATCCCAAGTAGAAATTGCATAAAGCAGATTGGGATTTATTTCATACGTTATGTAATGAGTCCCTAACTGATACTTTTCTCTCTGATTCTTCTGATCCTATAACTGACTTCACCTCTTCTCTTATAACTATATCTGAGAAATGTTTCCCAAAATCCTCGACGAATCCAAAGAAAAGTGACCCATGGTATAACGACTATTGTAAAGAAGCTATCAAACAACGAAAAGGCGCTTTGTCGAAGTTCTGTAAGTTGCCAACGCATGAAAATTTAAATACTTATAGGAATTGTAGAGCAAAAGCCCGTCAGACTATAAAGTCTGCAAAACGCAAATCATGGAGAACATACGTATCTAGTTTGAATTATAAAACACCGACTAAAAAGTTTGGGACATGGTCAGGAAAATATCCGGTAAATCTAAATCTGCTGCTTATCACCATCTTAATTACAATTTCAACAATGCGAACGAAACGGCTTCCACAAAACAAGATATAGCAGATACTTTGGCATCACAATTTTGTTCAAATTCCTCAACCAGCCATTAGTAGGAGGAATTTAAAAAATACAAGAAACAACAGGAAAAGACTAAATTAAACTTTAAGTCCTCAAATAATGAAGAATATAATACTTCTTTTAATTTAGATGAACTAAAAGATGCCATCAGTAAAGCCCATGAAACAGCAACAGGTCCCGACGAAGTGCACTATCAAGTGCTAAAACATCTTCCACCAAAATCACTTCAAGCTCTTTTAGATATCTTTATTGATATGTGGGAAACTGGAAAGTTTCCCGAAAACTGGGAACTAGCAACTATAATACCAATTCCTAAACCTGGAAAAGATCATGCAGAACCTAACAGCTATAGACCGATAGCACTTACAAGTTGTCTTTGCAAAACCTTGGACAGAATGATTAATGTTAGACTTGTTTGGTACTTAGAAAGTAATAACCTAATATCTTCTGTTCAGTCGGGCTTCCGTTCTGAACGAAGTAACAACGATACATCAGGAAAACATGTCCATGTAATATTTAACCCCTTGAACCCCACTTTTATATAGCAAAGCTGGGGTAAGAAGGGGTATACCTATTTTTCTTATTTTTGCTCAAAAACATAGAGTATGGGTACTCGTTAGAACCGCCTCGGCGAGGCGGTTCGAACGTGTACCCACATTCTATGTTTTGAGCAAAAATAAGAAAAATATCAAATTTTTTCTACTGAAAAGTTTCATTTCTTACAACTTTTAAAGTCTCTGTATATTGCATGGGCATGTTTTTGTAATGAATTGAGTAAGACTGGAAACTTTTATTTGTGTTGCCTTTGTTGCAAAGGAGCATGTTGTTGCTGTGTTTTTTTGACTTGGAAAAAAGCTTATGATATCACCTGGAGACATGGTATTATGCGAGATCTACATGATCTTGGAATACGAGGCAGATTAGCTACATTAATTGAAAATTTCCTTGCAGATCGATGGATCCAGGTTCGTGTTGGATCGACTTTATCCGAAAAGTTTGATCAAACACAGGGTGTCCCACAAGGGAGCATCTTGTCAACAACATTGTTCAATATTATAATTAACAACATAATGAACTGCCTGGATCCTAAAACAGATGGATCCCTATATGTAGATGATTTCTGTATGTGATACAAGTCAAAACGTATGAGAACTATCGAAATGCACTTACAGCAGTGCATTAACAGAATAGAAAACTGGGCCTCACATAATGGTTTCAAATTTTCGAAGTCAAAAACACAGTGTGTGTATTTCTGTCAATTACGGAAAGTACACAACGATCCTGAACTTTATTTATATGGGTCTCTTATTCCAGTAGTTGAAGATTTTAAATTTCTTTGAGTTCTTTTTGATCGTAAACTTTCTTTCATCCCACATATCAAGTATTTAAAAGTCAAATGTCTAAAAGCATTAAACTTTCTGAAAGTATTATCACACCCAGACTGGGGTGCTGATCGCACTGTCCTTCTCCAGCTATACCGTTCCCTCATTCGTTCAAAATTAGATTATGGATCCATCGTATATGGATCGGCAAGACCATCATATATCAGTTCTCTTGACACAGTACACCACCAAGGCCTAAGATTAGCTCTAGGTGCTTTTCGAACATCACCTGTAGAAAGCCTCTATGTTGAGGCTGAAGAGCCATCTCTATATTTGCGACGAGAGAAAATTGCCCTTAGAACGCCATTAGAATTGCGGCTAATCCATCAAATCCAGTTCATAAGGTGTCTTTTCCGCCATATATTTCTAAAGAAATCGTACAGCTTTATGAAAGTAAACCAAACGTTATCCGGTCCTTTGGTTTACGAGTTGCACCACTTTTCGTATCAGCAAACATCCAAAAAGATAAAATAGAAGAACATTTTGTTTCCGAAATACCGTTACGGTGCATTAGAAAACCAGAAGTTAATTTGACCCTACATTCAGGGATAAAATCCGAATCAAATCCACACCTTCTAAAAGAAAGTTTTCATCAACTACAATCTCAATTTATCGACTATCAATGTGTTTATACTGATGGTTCAAAAGAAGAAACCAAAGTTGGTTGTGCTACTTTTAAAAACGGCAATTGCAAAACGTTACGTTTACCTGTTGGCTCTTCAATTTTTACAGCGGAAGCTAAAGCTATATACTTAGCATTAGACTACATAAATGACTGTAACTCAAAGGACAAATTCATTATATTTTCTGACGCAATGTCAGTTCTACAGGCCTTAAACCATACATCATCCAAAACCCTCAAATACAAAAACTATTATTAAAACATCATACCATCCCAGAAGTGAAAACAATTATTAGCTCGCCTGCACGAAGTGCATAGAGCTATTGTAGTCACCTCGGTCGTCCGCGTTTACGTTTACGTCCGCGTCACACTTTCGGTTAAAGTTTTTTAGAAGTCTATATCTCTTGACCATGTTGATGAATCAAGTTGATACTTTGCATGTGGATAGATATTGGTCTTGAAGTTTTACGCAGTACCATCATGACCCACCCTGGGTGACCTTGAGGTCAAGGTCACGGACTTAGAAATTTTGTGTTTAAGTTTTTGGTTAAAGTTTTTGTAAGTCTATATCTCTTGACCATATTGATGAATTGAGTTGATACTTTGCATGTTGCTAGATATTGGTCTGAAGTTTTACGCAGTACCATCATGACCCAACCTGGGTGACCTTGAGGTCAAGGTCACGGACTTAGAAATTTTGTGTTTGTTTTTGGTTAAAGTTTTTGTAAGTCTATATCTCTTGACCTTATTGATGGATTGAGTTGATACTTTGCATGTTGCTAGATATTGGTCTGAAGTTGTATGCAGTACCATCATGAACCACTCTCGGTGACCTTGAGGTCAAGGTCACAGACTTAGAAATTTTGTGTTTAAGTTTTTGATTTAAGTTTTTGTAAGTCTATATCTCTTGACCATGTTGATTGATCGAGTTGATACTTTGCATGTTGGTAGATATTGGTCTGAAGTTTTATGCAGTACCATCATGACCTACCCTGGGTGACCTTGAGGTCAAGGTCACAGACTTAGAAATTTTGTGTTAATTTTTTTGGTTAAAGTCTAAATCTCTTGAACATGTTAATGAATAAAGTTGATACTTGCATGTTGATAGATATTGGTCTCCGGTTTTATGCTGTACATCACAACTCCCCTGGATGACCTCGAGGTCAGGGTCACGTTTTGGTTAATGTTTTTATAAGTCTATATCTCTTGAACATGTAGATTGATCAAGTTGATACTTTGCATTGGTCTGAAGTTTTGTGTTGTACCATGATGACCCACCTGAGTGACCTTGAGGTCAAGGTCATGGGTCATAGAGTGGCAAAGCACAAGTCAGGCGAGCTACGCTGTCCTGCGACAGCTCTTATTTATTGCTGGGTTCCCAGTCATATAGGTATATATGGAAATGAGAAAGTTGATAAGAACGCTATAGAATCGTAAAGTCTAGAAGAAACTGTTTTCAAAATCCCTTATGTCAATTTTAAACCTTTTATTAACGAGTTTATCTCTGACAAATGGCAAACAATCTGGAACAGAGCGAATTTTGATAAATTGAGGGAAGTTGAACCGATCGTTAAACGACCAAAAGTAATTCATAAACTTTCGAAAAGAGAAGAAATCGTTCTCGCTCGTCTCCGAATTGGCCATACAAGAATAACATTCTCACTTAATAATCCGAGAAGATCAACCTAAATGTATTTGCTGTGATACACCATTTACACTTAAACACTTTCTTTAAGAATGCACTGACTTTGCAGCAAAGCGATTTTCCTGTTTTCAAGCTAATAACATGAGACAATTGTTTAAAGATGTACCCACTGGAAACATTTTATCATTTCTTAGACAAGTGAATCTGTTTTATGCCATGCCTGCTGTACGCACAGGTCGATGCAGTAGCAAATATGGCCCGCCACCACTTCTTGGACCTGATTCCAATCCTGTACTTGTCGATATTCTGGTCCATCCGATCAACGCCATCCATGGTCTGATTATAGGGGTTGACAACAAATGGCTGCGGGATCCTAAGCCGTTGTCCTTCTTGTCTGGACCATCTTCCTGCATTTTGGAGGGATTGAACACCAAATTGATTGGAAACAACATTGACTATGTTGTTGTCATTCCACCTCACAACTATCAGCTGATTGTTAGCACCATAGGCATAATCGTACGAACCCCTATTGGTTTTCAGCATGGCAGCTACAGGCTTTAGTGGACAGTTTTCCACCCTGTTGCACCTTATGGTTCCAGTGCAAGCAATGCCCATCTTTGACAAGGTGTCCACAAGAGCCAAAGATGTGAAGAGATTGTCGAAGGTCACATGATATGTAACTCTGACAGCAGATCTGGGACAACAGCCCATCCCATTCCAACGCTGTGCTTTGTCAGGTGCCTGATTTCCACGTTTTCCTTGGTATGGCCCGGCACCCATGAAACATGTTCCTTCTCTGATGATATCCCCCGCACTTCTTACATTTAAACTGGACACCAGAATGGCGTTCTTCTAGATGGCGAGTCATGTGCCATTTAGTCAAAAATTAGCTGTCCTCGCATTTAGTACACAGATAGTGCTGTCCCTGAAAATATATATATCACTGGTGTTGATTTACATACTGCCTCACCTACATTCTTCAATATACATGTATAATTGGTAACAACCTTTTAAACATAACCCATAGCCTTTATGCTTAACAGGCACGCCCAATGGCGAGGTGAACCAGCGAATACTCATCATCATTCATGAAAGCATGAACCAGACAGTCGCCCAAGGAGTAGTTTTCAGGTCAAGGTGTGTGATTAGGTTTCAGAGGTCTCCAATCAGGTCACTTTAGGTACATCAGGCGAGCATATTTGTTAACAAATCAGTGAATTCTGCCTACATAGCGCCAATTAAATTTCCGTTTCAGGCTTTAAATCTTCAAATAGAAATATTCTCATTTCTTCCATAAGCTTATTTGGCTTACTTTAAGATCCTTTCAATCAGACATAAACATACAGCTCAAGTTGTAAGTAGCCATTAGAGAAGCATTATAACATTGATACAATAGCCAAACAACATATTTGTTGAGTCACCAAACATTCAATGTATAATTTCCTCGAATACTGTAGTTTTCTGAGAGTGAAGCAAACTTCTAAAGGGTCACTGTCGAGACTTTAATAGTCGAAACCGCGGTATGGCCCATCCCCTTTCTCATTAATGTATTCACTGCTCTTAAAGGATCTCAGTTTTAATTTTTATTCTCAAAGCTGTATATAGTTTAATAGTTCATATTTAATTTTATCTTAGTCATTTTTTCCAATAATTGGGACTTTCGTTTCAGGATGCCCTCGAGTGTAATGCCCATATTTCAAAGGTGCGGTTCTGATCAGCCCGTCACAGCCTGTGCAGAGACATGACTATTACAACGTAATGTATAACATTAAGTTTTCACTCCATAGTGAATCTCTTCATATAATAAAAACCTTAAGTCATATCGTACATTTTAGAAAGCAAGCAACTGTAAAATCTCTTCTATCAAAAATGTCGCTTACCTTCGACAATCTGTCAGGTAAATAACATCTCGAACATCTTCTTCAAATAACTGTTAAACAATAACAGCAACAAGAAATAACAAACAATATGACAAAGTCATAAACTGGAACATGTGAAGATTGGCACCATATTCTGATAGGTTATTTTATTCCCTCTATAGTAATTATGATAATTCTTAGAAGTTTAAAGCTGAGCTTTATGTTCATCTTTACAACAAACTTTTCTGACAAACATTTTTCTTAAAAAATTGTTAAGTTATCTCCCTTAGGCAGTATGGACAAACGATGTCGGTTTGTCTTCGCATTCGTAAAGACGAATAAAATCATGATGTGCAATATCCGGTTTAGCTCTTGAGCTAGACTTAACGCGATAGAGCACATTGTTCAACCGTTCTGTCACGACCATGGGACCTTTCCAATCCCCTTGGAATTTAAGACTGAATCCTTCTCTTCGTCTAGGTTTAAAGTACCAAACTGGGTCGCCGATTTGATACTCTACGAACTTGGTTTTCAAGTCATGGGTCAAAATCAGATAAATGGAAATAATAACGGACGTCACAATGAAAAAAGTCAGATCAGAATCATATTTAAGCTGTTTCTTGCTGATTCTAAGGTAAAATAATTATTCAGCTTTAATATAAATATGATAAAAAGATAGTTGGCCCAGTGTTTTTGCCAATATTTGACCAAGTATATGACCCTATAAAAGTGACGGGCGTTACTTTGACATTTTGTTTATCTTCTTTTACTTCATTTCTACTGATTGTTATTGCAGGATTCACTCAATTTATGAAATAATTTGAGTCATTTTTCTAACAGCAGTAGTTTTTATTGAAGAAAGATCATTTATATGGCTTATATTATTTTTTTCTTTTGTTACGGACGTTACTCAAAAATGATACTTATTTTTTTTAAGTGTGGAAATAAGGTGTTCCCATATATACAGTTTACAGAACTTGTTTTTAACTAAAACATAGTTTGTGAATATCTTGTGATATAACAGGGGCGATATATTTTTGTTAATTCCCATATAATATTATGGACGCTACAAGTGACATTTTGACTTTTTATGTCAAATGACTTTCATTCAACCATGTCAAGCAGTAACGTCCGTAAAAATAAAAAGCTCATATATTAGATAAACTCTCTCTCTCATGACAATATTGGCCAATATTGAGAGGCAGTGGCCTGCGGATTCAGGTTGTTGGTAACATGTGACAATTACAAAAGGTTGCATTAAAAACGGCAACACATTATCAAGTGGACGTTACTTTTAGCGTAATTGTATGGTCAATTGTTATTTCCAATCAGTTAAAAAATTGTCAAAGTTATGGACATTAATAAACTCCACTCAGGTGACAAAATTCTCAAATCAAGTACCAGTCTTTCAGACAGAAGCAAAGACAATCAGAAAGCGATGATTAAATAAGGATTTCAAATATTAAAGAGCTCGTTTTAATTGCGAGATTCTCAAATTACAACACGGAAGTTATATTTTACCTCCGCACTATACCCCTTACCTGTCCAAATCCTAAAGGACATTTCTTGATCGCCGAAAATGCAACTTTATACACAGATTACACTGTCTCCTGCAGCATACTTTTCAAATAATATAGATCTCCGATGAAATAACACACTTGTTTTTAATCCTGCAGCGATAGTTTTCTTTTTTTTCTTCCGTTACGCCAGTTACACAGGAAAAAATCGTTGACCGACAGCATGTTTACCTCCTTCTCCGCCATTCCCCCAGCGCTACACTAAAATCGATGACGTATTAAGCAAACCGGTGTCGCAGTATAAAACGCAGTCGTGAAATTTACTTCCAGGTTCTACTATATACCGTTTGAGACGGGTTTGGATGGTAGTTACGAATTGGACAGACACACACCATGCTGTTCAAAATCGTCCTATATTTTTCTTGTTTGATGTCTATCAGTGAAGTAGACGACATTTACAAACAGTAGATAACTGACAAATGCAACACACGAACTAATGATTGATTGACTGAAATTGAAGTGGTAGAAATTTATGTTTTTTTTTTTTTTTTTTTTTTTTTTTTTTTTATTTTTTTTTTTTTTTTTTACCGAGAGGCGTAACTTCCACATCGCCGTTTTTAAGATCGATTTTTTCCACAAAAATGAAGAAAAAAACGTGTTTTTTTTTCTGTATATCAACAAAGAATATCCATTTATTTTTCATTTTTTGGCCATAAAACAAGAGACCGAAGCAGATATGAGATTCTGCTGACAGTTTTGACATACTCCATACGAAAATTCCTTATAAGAAAGCTGAAAATTAATGACATTTTAAGTAAATAAAATAATCACTTCAAAACAACTGAAACAAAAGAAACTATTTTATTTCTGATATATATATGGAACAAAAGCTACATAACTATGTCATAATTATCGAATTAATTCAATCCAGTCTATAAAATCTGAAACAAAAAAGTGACGTCCGTTATTATTTCCATTTATCTGATTTTGACCCTCATACCTACGTTTCATACTATCGCTCGCGATATTCAAATGTCTTCTCGCAAATTTGTGTACGTCAAGTAGCTTCTCAAGCTGATAAGCATAATCTGTTGCACTTACTCTGTCATCTTTTACAGGTCAGCCTGCTGCGAAATCGATTGGAAGGGTTAACTCTCTACCGATCATCATCATGGCGGGCGACACACCTATGGTCTCATGGACCGAAGACCTATACGCGAGCACCGCCCGGACGGTCATCCCGAATCTCGTTTTTCGATAAGGCCCAGAAGCAAACAATCGATTTTTACGAATGCTCAGGTAAATTTACGGAGGCTTTCCGATAATATCCGATATTGGTCGGCGATATAGGGCACGTCGGCCATCCGGGTACTTTGGAAAGTCACGTGACTTAGCAACCGGAAGGAGGTGCAAACAATACGCTATTTCCGCCATCTTTACTGTTTGAATAATTACGCGATCGATAAAATTTAGTGAAAAAGTGTACATATCTGAGTCAAAATGCCTAAATGGTGCAGTGCAGGGGGTTGTTCCAATCACCATCTACAGTCGGAGAAAGGACTTTCATTCTTTAAGTTCCCTGACAAGGAGAAATTTCCAGAAAGAAGAGCGCGATGGGCGAGGGCCTGCAACCGCCAAAACGCTGATGGAAGTGAATGGGTTCCGACTGTGAAATTCGTCTATATGTGCAGTGCACATTTCATCTCAGGTAACTAGAACAATAAATTTATGTATAGTATGCAATAAATTGAGTAATGGCCTCCGAAATTACCTTGAACGATGTGTAAGGATAACCATGAATATATGTAGGAATTACCTAAGTTCGTTTGGTACTTGTAGTCGACATATTGATTTACTGTGTGAGAAACTTAATGACATTCATCTATACAGGTTCGTTTCATTAATAACATACCCCTGCAATGTCGCAAAATAAATTGACCCCGCACCCTACATTGATTGGCTCATTGCTGGATGGTTATTAGTCTGGCCTGGATGAAACTTCTACAATTTGTGTATATATTTATGTGTGTTTTAACTGGTAGTTTGTTTATATTGATCGTGAGCAGTCCGATTGGACAGGAAGCTGCTTTCGACGTGTACCAAAATTCTGCTAGATTTAATGTCAAGTTTTCAACTTTCGGCGATTGGTATTTTGTAATTACTGTGAATATTGCCAGTTTCTGACATGAATGTTGTTCATTGGCATCTATTGTAGATACCTTAAAACTTACATCACATTCGCTGAAGTACTGAAGTAGAAATGGAATATCTAACTATACCTACTACCCTGTATAATGCTACCATGCAAA
This sequence comes from Rugalucina vietnamica, assembly GCA_964017185.1. Lineage (NCBI taxonomy): Eukaryota > Metazoa > Mollusca > Bivalvia > Lucinida > Lucinidae > Rugalucina > Rugalucina vietnamica. Next base: position 20,132,866 of record OZ024879.1, read on the forward strand.
TGCATGTTTTCAGCACATAAATTGTATGAAAGTTTATCAAATTTAAAAACTAGACATCTGAGAATATCATTAACAGTTGACATGATTATTTAAAGAGAGTAACGATAGCCTTGTATCTAATGCAATGTGTACCTGCCTATGACAACGTTTAAGTTGTGTAATGACATTCTTAAACATATATTTATTAAGGACATTTTATGGTTTTTGAAAACAATTGATTGAAATAGTGTGACTGGCGATTTTAACAAGACGGCTTATATTAGTAATCATCCAAGAGAAACTTCAACGAATCAAATATTAAACGCGCGAGAGCACACTAAGATGGAAGTAGACATTAAGAGCAGTTTTGCTTCCTTGAAATATGTCTGTAATGAAGGAAATAGCGTCTATTTAATCATTATTTCTGAACTTTATATGTATTGCGAATGCGGTACAAGTTTTAATGTATATCAAATAGATGTCAATGAATAACATTCAGGTCAGAAAGTGGCAGTATTCACAGTACTTACATAATACCAATCGCCGAAAGTGGAAAACTTGACATTAATTCTGTCGGAATTTTGGTACATACCGAAAACAGCTTCCTGTCCAATCGGACTGCTCACGATCAATATAAACAAACTACCAGTTAAAAACACATAAATGTATACACAAATTGTAGAAGTTTCATCCAGGCCAGACTAATAACCATCCAGCAATGAGCCATGCAATGTAGGGTGCGGGGTCAATTTATTTTGCGACATTGCAGGGGTATGTTATTAATGAAACGAACCTGTATTAATCAGTTTGGCTAAATAGGTTCTAGTCATTGGGGTTCATGGTTCATAACCATAGCTACCCCTCACCCTCACAAACACTTTAACTGGGGCCCTTTGGTCACTGATTTTGTAAAGGTCAGCTGATCACCTTCATTCACCTCGCTGCTTTGGCCACTGATTTTGTAAAGGTCAGCTGATCACCTTCATTCACCTCGCTGCTTTGGCCTGCAAGACAGATCATCGGGTCAAATACTTTTTGCCTAAATAAAGAAAACCCCAGGCATATTCCCCCTATACTGATCATGCTGATGTGGCAAAACAAATGGCAAAGCCCCTCTTATTTCCACGGCTATCCCTAGGCCTTGCCCTCATCCGTAGGTGGTTGGGCCATGGTTACTAAATGACTAGTGCCTAATATTGATGATAACACTCAAGAAAAATTTCTTATTTAATTGATAATTGATTGTCATGTCTTTCATGTGTCATGTGTTTGTTGTCTGACATGATTTTAATGATGGATATATTGCAGTGTTTTGAATGGATCATTATATATATAGCGTAAGGCGACTAGTGATCGATCAGGGACCAGTGATCGATCAACAAGTGATTATCGGCTATTAATTCTCAAAGGATACCTGAAGTAAATCTTATGCTAGTCTCAACTTAACATGCTTAAAGCGCATTATATTACCTTACAAACACTGATTTAGATTTATTTTGGAAATTTAAATGATGGTGGGTGTGTTAAAATGATGTCACTGAGAATGTGACGTGATGACGTCATAAATTGACATATTGTAAAACATGGCGTGTAAAACATGGCGAAGGTTCAAGCTTGCATATGGTATGTACACATGCATTCTCCACTGCATGTCTGATCCGCAAATTTATCAAACATGGCTATTTTTGATCGATCACTGGTCCCTTTACGCTATATGTGTGTTTTTTTTTTTTTTTTTTTTCTTTTTTATTTTTTTTCTTCTTTTTTTTTGTTTGTTTTTTTTTTTTTTTTTTTTTTGGTGTTACTGTACCATATTCATTCTAATTAGCGCAAAGTGTGCTTAAGTATTCAAAATCTCCTGAAGTTAAGGTAACAAAATGTTGTTCTTAATAGCACACACTACAAATCCAAACAGTCTATAGACAGTTGACAGGGCTTTCAGGGATTTTTTTCGGGTGTCTCAGGGGCCGAAATAAGGCCCCATTCCCAATGCAAATTAGGTGACTTTTTTCCCAATTTGAAGAAAAAAATCCCAAGCACAGCTGAAAATAATTCTCAACAGTTCCAAAACATTGTGAGAAATCAAACTCTGCTGTTTGAAATGGTGTTAAACTTTGATTTTAAGTTATCATTTAATGATTTAAAATGATTAACCTTAATTAACTATGTCAAATTGGAAAATATCATCAACTTTGAATGTTTTGAAAATTTCCCAAACTCTGGGTGTACGTCGCTAATTTTCCCAATCAGAAAGGCCCTAGGGCCCTTCTCAAAATTGCAGAAAAAATCCCTGCCAGGTGAACTTTCCCGAGTTTGCTAAAAATTGCACTAATTTTTTCCAAAATTCATATTTTTTCCCAAAATCACACAATTTTTTCCCAATTTCATCGGTATCAAAAATTTCCCCAAAGGGTAGGAAAAAGCCCTGTTTGAAATAACCGTGTAAAAATGTCTTTTGTGATGTCATAATATATGTATTCCAAATGACGCAAAATATTTTTGACCATTTTATAAGGATAAGATTTAATGTGGTATTTAAATGTGAAAGAGATATGATATATCAATACAGTAGGTTAGTCGAGCAGTGTGTGCGCTGATGCGCATATTTTTCAGAAACGACCAGAGTGTGCGCTTATTGGAGCATGTACGCTAATAAGAACGATTTCGGTTTATAGGAATTATGAATTCTTATTTTATATATATTGTGGTAAGGGATAATGGGGGAGGGGTCTGAAAAATTAACCTTATTTTTTCAAACAAAACGGGCATTAATTTCAATGTTTATATGTTTATAAATGAAAATTTCACATACTTTTGGGGTGTGCTTTTGGTGGGTATCAGATTATCACACCACATTATTTTGGAGGGTTTGATAAAAAGCTAAGGCAGTCCTGGGGCAAGTTCGGTTTGCAGGTTTGTCAAATAGGCCTCAATCATAATTAAAGCCGCAGTATAATAGTTAAAATGAGAATATTGTGGTTTGACTGGGGCTCAAACCTAGGTTCTCTCACCCACTGCCCAAGCACTACCGTCAGGGTTTCTGCTGAATTACTGGCTGATTTTTCTTGTTTATACCCCCATGTATAGGCCTGTATAAAAAGGTTTGCAAAATTATTGGGGTAAAAACCATGAATTGAGGATGAATGGGAACCCTGTACTACCACTGAGCTACCGAGCCACACAATTGACCAGTTGCAGTCCTGTGAAAACTTCTGATCATTTTTATTCCATATATTTTGTCTTATTTCAGGAAAACCAAACAACGACCCAAATCATCCAGACTATGTACCGACCATCTTCTCCAAAGTGCTAACACCCAGAACTGTACAGAAAGGAAAACAGAAGATAGACAGATTCAACTCTGCAGTGAAACGACGAAAGAAACTGTTCTCTCCTAAAGCAGAAAAGGAAAACATTACAGAAAGTGTTGAACCCGATAATGACGCTGATTCAGGTCCCGAGTTTACTGCTGAACTATTTCTAGAACCAACTGTTGTGCCAGATGAACCAGATACAGGGTTTCAGAGAGAAGTGGGTCCAACAGAGAGACAGCAATTGCTTACTGAGATGGACAATCTTCGGTCAGAAAGGGACTCACTGCAGGAGCAGATAGACAATATGAAACGGACAAAATTTGGAGCCGACATGGTGTCAGAAAATGACGACAAGTGTAAATTTTATACCGGATTGTCATGGGCAGTGTTTATACAGACTTTTACTTTCTTGGCACAATTTCTTCCAGCATCCAAACCAGGAACATTGAATTTGAAGGATCAGTTTTTTGTGACATTAGTAAAGTTGAGACAGGACACAAACTTTGATTATCTTGCTGATCAGGTTGGGTTAGGCCGGACTACAGTAGCAGACATATTCTGGAAGTGGGTTAAATTGATCGAAGCCAAGTTAAGCTTTATGATTCAGTGGCCAGACCGTGAAGCAATATCGCGAACAGTTCCCCCTGTGTTCAAGGATAAATTTCCAAGGCTGACGTGTATCATTGACTGTTTTGAAATATTCATTGATAGCCCAAACAACTTGAAGGCGCGTGCTCAGTGTTATAGTAATTACAAGAGACATACAACAGTGAAATTTTTAATTGGGTGTAACCCTTTAGGTGCTGTAGTGTTTCTGTCACGTGCGTGGGGTGGCAGGGTGTCTGACATTGAACTGACGAGACAGTCGGGATTTATCAGCCACCAGTTCCATCATCCCGGTGATCAGATTCTGGCTGATCGTGGCTTCACCCTACAAGATGACTTTGCGTCCCAGTGTTCCGCCGAACTAATTCTACCACCATTCAAAAGAGGAAAAAAACAACTCTCAGCACAAGAAGTAGAGACAGCTAGAGCTTTGTCAACAGTGAGAATATTAATAGAGAGGGTCATTGGACTAATGAAGAACCGGTTTGCAATTTTACGGGGAACTATGCCAATTCAGTTCATGAACTCAGTGACATTTGAAAGTGAGGAAGAAGAACTTGCTAGTGTTGACATTTGTGTGCGATCATGTGCTATCCTCACCAACCTAGGTGATGGAATTGTATTTAAGAACTAGTTGTTGTCTAAGATGAGCTGCTTCATGAGAAAACCTGTCAGCGGGGTTGTTATGTAGACCAGATATAACACAAACCAGATATGTATATCCACATTTTTAGATTTAGTGGCTGATAAACAGATTTTCTTATGATATGGCTTATATACACTCATCTTAAAAGTGTCAAATTTTGTGAACTTGGAAGTTCTGTATATTAATACGAAAATCAGGGGAGTAAACCGTGATATTTGTGCTGTTTTTCTTTTACATATTCTGAGTTTTCTAACCAGGTCAGCACTTATCATCAACCTTTTTTTTCGTCACATAGGACTAGCCCATGACAGCAGGCAGAAGTGACTTCTCCATCACGTCCAAGCCGGCGGGAAGTTTAGGCATGAAGGAGACAGAGATTGCCTTTTTCTAGCAAATGGCATCTGGTTCACCATCAATTTCTGGTATTTGTGTCCTTATATAACTACAATGTATAAGGCATCATTAGCTACCTACATTAAATTCAATCATAAATGCTAGCCCCTTGGTGACTGAATGGATACATGACATGCATGTAATAATACATGTAATAAATACAATTCTTGCAACAAATATGGCATTACCAAATGAAACCTAACCAATTTGAGTCCAAAATAATTCTAATTAATAGAGCACATACACACATTGTATTTTTCAATGCCGAAAAATCTTGAGTCCATGACCTTAACCATGCATATTTTTTATTTGGCCTAGTGTGAATTTTATAATGAGCCTTCACGTGAGAAAACCAACAGTCTGGGTTACTGACCAGATCCTGCAAAAACCATCCTGTACAGTCACAGAAGCATGCTTGACGCTTGATATATCAGAATTTAATTTAGTAAGAAGGGGCATCATACTATCTATGTAGAGAAAACAAAGACGCTGATCAGCTGTTCATCTGCTGCATAGCTGAATTGTGTCTTTGTTTTCGCCTGTGTAGCTTGTTTGTTTTCCAGTGCAGAGGTTCATATAATATAGACTGTAGACCTGTATATATATATCATTTGCCTTTGTCTGTATGATACTGTGCTAACTGCTATAATTTATTATATATATATATATATATATATATATATATATATATATATATATATATATATATATATATATATATATATATATATATATATATATATAATATGAGATTTAGGTAATATACATCAAACAATCAAACCCTGTCGGTAGCACTGGATCCAATCTGGATGCTAAAATGATATGCGGTAAGTATATATGGAGATTTTATCATCAACAGTGCAAAATCCTATTTGTGCCTGAGCGCGCTTTCGCCTTTCGGCTTCTTCAGAGGCTTACTAAATACTACATAATAAGAGTGTGATATCTACATCTGCCTGTCATAGGCAGTCCAAAACTAGGAGACAAAATGTAATCTAAAAATTCTACATACTACTCATAACATTGTAAAACCTTATATAACTACATAAGAAATAAACACACCGCTACAAACTTGAAAAATGTAAATACAGCAAAATGGCTACGGAATTTTGAAAATGAAGAAATTTGGAAAATTAAACAGAAATTTAACAAAATTATGATTTTTGTGGGCTAATACATCTTGGAGAGGTTGGAAACAATGTTGGAACTGTCAAAGTTGAAAATAAAAAGTACTAAATGGCGTAAAATCGTATAACTGAAATTGAGAGAATTTCGTGACCGTTCACCTGTAGGATTATCGGAAATCTGAAGCGTCACCTGTAAGATTATCGGATTTCTATAGCGTCAGTCGTTAACACACCGCTACAAATGTAAATTATAAGAACAGCTCATAAGTAAGGTACAGGTGAAGGCGGAGTCTCTATGTGCAAAATGAAGGAGTAAAGCCTATCAGGATATGGATAGACAATGTGTAAAGGGGGATGAAGTCCAAAACGGGACATCAAATCGGATCAAATATCCATGTTAGGCTAACTATACATGCTGGCCTATTGCACTATGCTGTAATACTACTGTGTTTAATCACCTTTATTGATACCATGTGGCTGGAGTGTGTTCAGGCGTCTGATCCAATACGTTTCACGAGCTTTTCTTGCCGAATCAGACCAGTTGATGTCATGGTCAAGACAGCATAGAGCAACGTGGCTGTTAAAGTCATGTCCAGGTAAAGTGAAGTGTTCCGCTACCGGTGCCCTTTGAAACCTCCGGTGTTTCCAATCAGAGCGGTGACCATTGATACGCTTATGGAGGGGTTGTCCAGTCTCACCTATATACTGCTTGTTGCACTTTGTGCAGGTGATCAGATAAACCACATTCTTGGATTTGCAGTTTGTCTGATGTTTGAGTTTCACTGGCGCGCCGTTGGACGACTTGGCAACCTGAGTAGGTGTCATGACCTTGCAACAAGAACATGCCCTTCCCCCACAAGGCTTCGACTCCCCAGGTGGGGTGTTGTCCATAGGGTCTTGTGGTAGTCTAGCTTTGACTAGAAGGTCCCTGAGACTCTTAGGGCGTCTATATGCCATCACGGGCTTCTTAGGAAATACCTTCTTCAGGCGTTCTGAGGAATCAATGATAGACCAGTGTTTGTTGACGATTTCCTTAACTTTGGGTAGTTCAGGATGATATGTCATAACAAAAGGGGTGGCCGTATCTGTCGACTCCTCTTTGGGTCTGTAAGATAGTAGATCCCCTCGTTTGTGTGATCTGGCTTTGGCGATAGCAGTACTTATTTCCTGTAAGCTGTAACCCCGTCTTTTCAGGTGGCTGGTCAATTCCTTGACCCTGTTCTCAAATGCATCCGTTGTAGAGCATATGCGTCTGATGCGCAAGGCAAGGCTGTACGGAATGTTACGGCATATGTGTTTGGGATGGCAACTGGTGGGAAGGAGGTATTGGTGAGTGTCAGTGGGCTTGGTATACAAGTCCACCTGGATGCTATCACCTACGTTTTGGACTTCATCCCCCTTTACACATTGTCTATCCATATCCTGATAGGCTTTACTCCTTCATTTTGCACATAGAGACTCCGCCTTCACCTGTACCTTACTTATGAGCTGTTCTTATAATTTACATTTGTAGCGGTGTGTTAACGACTGACGCTATAGAAATCCGATAATCTTACAGGTGACGCTTCAGATTTCCGATAATCCTACAGGTGAACGGTCACGAAATTCTCTCAATTTCAGTTATACGATTTTACGCCATTTAGTACTTTTTATTTTCAACTTTGACAGTTCCAACATTGTTTCCAACCTCTCCAAGATGTATTAGCCCACAAAAATCATAATTTTGTTAAATTTCTGTTTAATTTTCCAAATTTCTTCATTTTCAAAATTCCGTAGCCATTTTGCTGTATTTACATTTTTCAAGTTTGTAGCGGTGTGTTTATTTCTTATGTAGTTATATAAGGTTTTACAATGTTATGAGTAGTATGTAGAATTTTTAGATTACATTTTGTCTCCTAGTTTTGGACTGCCTATGACAGGCAGATGTAGATATCACACTCTTATTATGTAGTATTTAGTAAGCCTCTGAAGAAGCCGAAAGGCGAAAGCGCGCTCAGGCACAAATAGGATTTTGCACTGTTGATGATAAAATCTCCATATATATATATATATATATATATATATATATATATATATATATATATATATATATATATATATATATTGCCTTTTTTTGCTCTTCAGTTTTTTGGTGAAATTGAAATCTTAGGCCTAAAAATATAAAGGTTTGTTTCTGGTAACACTTCAAGAAAAAGTTAGCATAGGTACCTTTTTTCCATAAGCTTCATCAAGCATCTTAGGTTTTATTGTTTGTTGTTTTTAATCATACATTTTCATCATGTTTTATGATGTTTTATGATTTTAAAGTTGGTATTGATCACTCAGGAAAATTAGGTAGGGTCGGCTTACCAGAAACAAACCATTATTTTTTTTAGGCCTTACATGTACATTCTTGTACTTCAGTAGTGATTTTTTGACCAGTTTGGATATACAATGTACATATTTTGTTCCTAGAGTATCATGTTGTGGTTTCACAAATTAAATATAAAAAAACTCAACAGGCTGGGATAGAAACAAAATGCATACATATGCACTGAAAGCCTTAGTTCGTACATGTATTCTACTTCCTTCTGCACTCTAGACAGTACCATGAACCCTTTGGTGGTCGCTTCACTTTGACGCATGGAAAGTGGAACCATTTATATTTACACAAGTCATTGTCACATCCTATCATCTGAACAGAGTCAGTGTCCGGTTGGCCACAAAAACAGTGCACTGCGTCTACCACTGCTGGTATATTGTCCGATATTGTCCTATCTGCTTTTAGCATTCTATGGGTCAACAGCTCTGGCAAACAATGCTTCATCCAAAAAGTCTCAAGTTTAACAATTAAGTCACTTATAAAGTCACCATCCCTTGCTACATGGGTCACAATACATGCATTGTTACTCCACACCACAAAGTGACAATATTCACATCCAAACACATACATCTGTTGTTGAACTTGAGTGAAATACGGATGTGTCCGCTTTAACTGATGTGTGTCAGATAAGTAGAAACCCTCACTAGCTATCATTTCAGAAACGCTACTGTCTTTGAATTTATAAGGGCACTTTATTTCAATAACTCCATCACCGTGGCACTCGCATGTCACTATTCCATCTGGAGAAGCACCTATGAATGGTTTGTCCACACAAATTCTTAGTCCCGTCTCTTTAATCACACATTCTGTATGTAAAGGTGACACAATGTCTTTATATGCTTTATAAGCTATAGGTTCCTTTTCGCGACCCCATGAAACAGCTGGTGTGTTGAGAGTCCCTGTATCAGGATGACATATAGTTTTAATTACTGAAGGGGCTGGTTGATCCTGATTAGTGTGAATTACCCTATGGGCCACTGAAGCAGTTATACGTCCTTTTCTTTGTTCATGCCACACAGTTGAGCTTGATTGTTTCACAGTACTGTCCGCCAAGTAGTCCACTTCAGCCTGAGTTACTTTTATGGTATATTTCACTTTTTCACACTGTATGTTGAGTTCCTCTGATGGCATGTTTATGAATTTCTCTGAATGAAGTGACTGCATAGCCACTGGTAAACGCTGAGTCACGAAAAGAAAACGCAGAATAAGTTTCTTTAAATAGACTTAATCCCACTGGCAGACTTCTTTCAGATTTCGCAATTTCATGAAGTTCTTGCACATATTGTTTTTGCTGGATTTCAGTAGCTGGTGTGAATTTTTTCTTTTGCGCACACTTCTTTTCAAGCGATCTTTCACCTCTTGTTTGTAGAACTTTATTTTGGAAATTTTGGATGGTTGAATTTTCTTTACGAAACACTGATTCCACTGGCAGGCCTGGTCTGTACAAGCGACTGTCGTATACCCATTTCTTACAGCAGCCTCTATCTTAAATAGCAGAGAAGCCACATGCGAACAGGATTCACCCAGCCTGGAATAAAAAACATGCACGTAAAAAAATATAACAAAATTGTGTTTTAACATGTTCTAAAAAATTTGCAGGATCCTGACCTTCGGGTTTTTTTACTAGGTTCAACTCAAAATGGCCTGTGCAGAAAATTAGCAATGTAAACCCTGAAGTTGGAAAGTTGTCACAAGGTCAAACATATTAATATAATTGTTTCATATGCCGCTTTTTGGAAAAAAAAACAACAACATGAATTTTATTTTATTTTTCTTCAGACTCAGATGAGGCCACTTTTTTATTTCATTTTTGGTCAATAAAAAGTATACATTACTTCAAATTACCACTTTTGAACCATATATGAAGGAACCTGTAAATGGTTTATTTTGAAAAGCTATTGTACCCTTTGGCCAAAAATCACTTAAGCAGGTGAAATATTGTTTAAATTTCAAAAAGTGTCATAGGAAAAAGTTGACTGATGAGGGCAGTTAAAACGACACGAGAAGCATTTTTTTTTTGGCCTTACATTCAAAATTGAGAATATTCTACACTGACATAGTCGATTAACAATGGATCATTAAAATTTTAATACCTTATGCCTTTTTAAACATCTATTAAAACAGCAAAGTTGGAATTTGTTACTTAGCTTGATATGATGGTATAAATTCTTGGTAGAATAGTAGTGTTTTCATTTTTGCTCAATATCCATGCTGTCTTACTGTCAAAGGTTATTCAATTATAGTTATCTCCTATGTGCATAGTTATTAATTTATATGTGTCATTTTGTTTCCATCTATATTACATGTATATATATACATGTATATATACATAGTGCAAATACTTTGATCATGCCGGTTGACCTCATGAGAAAGTTTTGTAAACACAAAATGGACACCTATTTTCACACATTTTTCTCATGCCATAGTAAGCACATGGTCATATGTTGTGTTACCATCATAGAATTGTATTATTGAAAAGATGTAATTGGAGCAGACTGATTAACAAATGCATATCTAGGTCAGAGGTAAACCGGCACGGTCAAAGTATTGGTACTATACTAGATCAGAGAAAACAGATAAAGCCTAAAATTTCAGATAAAAAGGAAAAATATTACAGTATCTTACAAAACCAACGGCACTGATCAGCAGTGTGGTCTCTGCCGAAATACAGTGCTGATCAGTACCTTTATCATGCTTGAACATATGCTCAAAACATGTTTTCTCATTATGTAATATCAATTTGTATTTCTAAAGATGTTAACACACACACACATATATATTATTTATAGAATTCTGTAAATAAAAATATGAACACTTCTCGTATTGACTTCTTGAAAATGCCAATTAAGCCCTTTAAGAATGTCCGACAAAGATATGGATGAGGATCCAATTTAAAAAGAGAATAGAAGGACCAAGAATTGATACAACAAAATCCCAAGCTAGACAACCGGTGGGAAAAATACACCACAAAGCAGAACAAAACAATTTTCCCACAACACACTCAAACAGCAGGATGACTAGCTCTTTCCCAACAAGGTAGCCATACCATAACCAAAGGCAACAAGCACATCAAAGAGGCAGACAGTTACATTGTATAGATCAGCCTTAACACATAAGCAAACATTTTTGAATAAAAAAAAAAAACAGTTTCGTTCCCAGCATGACTGAAAAACTGTTGACTGGGGCATCAAACCACAAAACAAACTAAAATGAGCCTTCGCATGAGAAAACCAGCAATCTGGGTTTCTGACAAGGTCTGACACAAACCAAAGTGTTTGTTTTTTTTATTTAGTTTTATGTTTTTTTTATTTAGTTTTACGTCCCTTTCAATATTATTTCAGCTCATATGAGACGGGCCAATCAGTAGATAGGGCCAAAACGGGTGAACCCCGAGAAAAACCACATGACACACCCGCAAGCAGAACTTAGCTTTTCTCACATGTGGCCAGAGCGGGGCTCGAACCCACACCGGCCACAGCGGTGAGATGATCGAATGGTTAAGTGCGGTAATGAAATATCAGCGCTCTTAGCCACTAGGCCAAGGGGGGGGGGCGCTAAATAAATTGTACTGTCAGAGAAAATAATTTCATATATGAGCCACGACACAAAAAAACCAGGTTTTCGGGTTTCCGACCAAGTCTGATACAAACCGGACTGTGCAGATTGTACAGCCACAAGAAATTATTTGAATCTTGACCGTCAGATTTAGAAAGAAGAGGCATTGTTTTACAGACATGTATACATGGAGCAACAGCTGTTTTCCCCTATGCATGTTGTTGGCTCTCTTAATGACCTTAATGTGGCGGCTCAATTGAAACCAAAATAGTCTTGTATAAATTATGCTTTTGATAATTAACCTATGACACGGTTACCCGAACTTAAGTAAATATATGAAAATATACATAGGATTCATAAACAAAACCTTTGCATGCATAAACACTGCTGTCGATTATGGTCTGTTATCATAACATAAAATAACACCAACCCCTAACTAGCATGTACTGAAAAATTGTTGACCGAGACATCAAACCACAAAACAAACTAAAATGAGCCTTGGCATGAGAAAACCAGCATTCTGTGTTTCTGACAATGTCTGACACAAACCAAATGGTATAGTCAGAGAAAATAATTTGATATACGAGCCACTACACAAGAAAACCAGGCTTTAGGGTTTCCGACCAAGCCTGATACAAACCGGCCTGTGCAGTTACAGAAGATGGCCAGAGGCTGGAAAGTTTAGATTTAGAAAGTAGGGGAACTGTTCTATCCATGTAGCGATAACAAAGGCGCTGATCAGCTTCGCATTTACAGAGAAGCTGATCTGCGAATTTGTTTAGGCCTGGACAAACTTCCGGTTTTCTCATGACACGGCTCTTATATGTAATGACCTGTGTGGATGGAGTGAAAGCAAAAATTCTGATCAGCTGTGTAGTTACTGCACAACTAGTCTGGGCCTTTGTTTTCGCTTTGGTATGTTGTTGGATTTCTTATGTTGCGGCTCAATTGAAACATACTATTGTCTAAAATTGTATAAATTTAAGTAATACACACCCAGCTGTGCAGTCACAGTGACCGAATAGGACTGTTCCATCTGGATCTACTGCTACCCAGGGGTTGTGTGGATTGTCATTCACAGCCCAGGATGGTCGAACGACTGCTTTGAGGATCACATTTCTGGAGCCCTTTGCTTTAAGATGGAAAATGGTCTGTACCCAACCGGCTCGAAACTGCTTATGAGCTTCAAGGCTTTTGAAGTTCTTCATGGCTTCTTTTGTGTAGATGCCTGAAAGATAACAAGTTTCAATACAATAATAAAATTTTTAATATCAAGAATTTTAAATATATATCTAAAAAGTTTTATATGGAAATTTCGGACACTGTGTCGGATGCCCTGTGCTAGATCCCGACTCAAGGCACCATATTGTATCCGTGAGCAAGGTATATTAAATCCTAAGTGTACTGTTCTTTGTTAACCAGGAAGTGTTGGCCCCTTCCAAACATGACTGAGAAATTGTTGACTGGGGTGTTAAACCTCAAATAATCAAAGTAACAATAATATAACCATTATTATTGTTATTATTATTGTCATTATTAAAACATTAATGTGGTCAAGTGATTAAGTTTTACAATATTATAAATGCTCAAGATGAACATTTAATCATTTCATGGCAGGCACTGTGTACATAGTGCGATATGAGTGAAATATACCTGAAAGAGACATATTGAACTGAATAAAATTAAAATAAAATACTACATAAATACAGAACCTGGGGTATCAATCAAGTAGCTGTATATATCTGGATACTGGACTTCAGGCCACTTAGTTGGATCATTTTTCCAACTGTCAGCTGGCAAATCATATGGACATTCATCTAAACCAAGAGTCTTTAGTTTCTGCCAATATCGACCATAACTCACACTGTCAAGAGTTTTGTTATATCCATAAGACATGATCAAAATTTACTATGTTACACAAATGGAACATGAAACAAGAATGATGGAACTCCAATTCTATTTTTAATTATCAATATTAAAACTTACCTTGACACATGGGGTATTCAGCAGTCTTGCAATGACACTTTGGTCTTGGAATATACAGAGTAGATTCCTCCGACAGGTAAAGGTCACCGTGTCCATTCGAAACGCATGAAAAGAGGTCGTAACGCATGATCGGCGGCATTTTCACGTATGATTGCGGTAGTTTCCTTCGGATTCGCCGCCATTTTTGGAGGAAACTTTAGCGGTAAGTTTTTACAAACTTTTATTTGAATTATTTAAATAGACCTTTCCAACGAACGATCTAGCCTATCCGGATCTACATACATGCCTCTAATTGCCGAGTGTTCTACTAATGCATAGGCTTCGATAGGACTCGCAAACATTCGAGGAGATTATTGTTTTGCAAGTTCGGCCATACACGAAAATAACATTCGCCCAAAAACGTTTCGTACTTTTCTCATTTTCTTCAAAGTTTTGACTAACTGTTGGATGATTTTGCTTTTTGACATCACACTTTAACTTAAGAAGCCAATTTCTCATGACTTTTTTCCCGAACAACCACGGGTTAAAACAAAATACGTCAAAATTAAAGTAACGCACGATAAAATAATAACAAATTCTCAATAAGATGAAAAAATAGGAGTTTTTCTTATTGATTTATCCATTGGTGATATTGGTTGTTATGGACTAGTTTGTACCTCGACAATATGGCGGCCGATCGTAACTAGGCGGAAGTGACGTCACGCCGTTCAACCCTATTCGATTATCATCCGGCTAGTCTGTCCAGGTAATGTCAATGCCAGTCTTATCGATATAAATCAATTTGTGGTTTAGGTCGCCGATTTCATTAACCGAGTCAAAATTAAATAATGTGCAATGGCCTTGGGTGTGAAGTTTCAGTTTTCATCGGACCACAATCATATTGACTGTTTGACAACACGGACGACAGAAATATTCAGTTATGACGCGCAGCAAAATGTTTACATATCTGTACATAAGGCTAACAAAAATTTTCTTTCTCTTATGAAGGAAGGAAAAAGGAAGGAAGGAATAACCGTTTTAATGAAAACTGTTGATGCACATGTATGAAATATCCAATTTCTAAATAAAAATCCTACGTTTTAGGGACTGATAGCAATACACGGATTACCTGTGCCTATAATCGACGGGTTGACCACCTTGCTGCTAGTTGAATGTTTGTTTGTTGTTGTTGTTTTTTTCCGAAAAACATCATTAAAATTGCAATTCCACGATTGAAAAAGTTATCTTTGAGCACAAGTCTAATGTTCTATTTCTTTCGAACATTATCTTAATCTGCACTATCTTGCAATACGATATACCCCTATCTGTGAAAAAACTACATGTGCGTCAAAATAACAAACGGATCAGCATGTACAAATATTAACCCTTTCCTTGAGAAACAAAAAATAAACAACACATATTTATGTTAATTTATTTATCATTATTATTATTATTACTATTGTTGTTATTTTTATCATCCGATCCGATCTGATACTGATTTTGGTCGAACAGTACATTTTGTGGGAAAATCTCTTGGCTATCCCAGGCACGCGTCAGTATTTCGCTGAAGGGCTTGAAAGGCAAGCGTTATAAAAACATATTATAAAGTTTTGACACCTCTTTAAATGACCCAATAAAGTGAGCCGCGTTGCGCGCAAACCTGTCTTCGGGGTTTCCAAATTTCGATAAAATCGACCTGAATAAAGACACAAGATAAGTTCATTGCTGAATATGCATTTACCATTTATGAAAAAAAAATGTACGTTTACAATGTACATTTGCAGCGAAAACACATCTTGATAGTTACCGCTCAGATCATATATACAGCTGTACGCATTAGTTTTGATATGCAAAACAATGATTTTCTCACTACTGGTAAGACGGCTGCTAACCTATGAGCCTTCGCGTGAGAAAACCAACAGTCTGGTTTTCCGATCAGGACCGACACAAACCGGTTAATAACATAACAGAAGCAAGCTAGAAGCTTAAAATTTCCGGAGGCCAACTTATCTGTGTAGCGAAAACAATGGCGATGAGAGCTGTGCACTTATTGCACAGCGTATCTGCACCTTTGTTGCATATTAAGAATGTTTGTATTCTCACACAGTGGCTTGAAAAACTAGGCAATAGTGATGCAAAAAGTGCATATTTTATTTTATAAACATATAAAATAATCTAAGTAATCAAATGAGCGATAAGTGTTTTCTGTGGTCTACTTTGAGACGTTAAAATTGTATTTTCGCAACTACTGCAATGCAGACCTGCGTCATTGTTAAATCGCACAAGACAAAAGGCCAATTTCAATCTAACGATTTGTTCCATTGTAACATAGTTAATAAATCCTATTGTATGATAATTGACGTGTCATATTTGAATTCGTTGCATTCACTGTGCGAATTTACAATTATATTTGCTTTAAGTATTTCATGAAACAAATATTATAGCAATATAGAGGATATTTACTTTTTTGAGGTGAATACCAAATATATTTCATCGAGTGAGTTGAAAACATCAAAATTTTCACGAGTGCGTAGTACGAAAATTTAGATGTTTTCAAGTCACGAGATGAAATATATTTGGTATTTACCGATCAAAAGTAAATTATCTTTTTATTTTATACAATACACGGGCACTTTCCTATTCACAAAGCAGGCGGTGAAAATGCAAAAACCAAAAATTTTTGAAAACACAAATAATTTTGGTACCACATTGTTCCTAACGTTCTAACTAAGAAAATGAATACCCACACTTTATGTTTTCGTTCATAAATAATGGAGTTATAGGCATTCGAATTTCTGAAGTGAGGCACATTTAATGACGTCAAGTGAATGGAAACGTCAGAAGTAATCCAAACTCTAGAGTGAAACTATCGGCTGATATCAATCACTAGTGAAAATATCAATATCAATTCTGCAGTGAAAATATCACTTTTATCCATTTTTGATATACATTAATTTCACTGCTAAGTATAAGATAAAAGAAAATATTTAATTACCAATTATGATAAGATTATCATAAGAATAGAAACAATCTTTCCATACGCATTCAAATATAACACAGACATTAGCACCGTCTATCAAAGTACACCGGATATAGCGATTGACCTATCGAGGAAATTAGGACGCGTTGCACTACGAGGTCAGTTTTTGTTCTATTATTTTTCATATAAAATCAAAGTCGGCTTGTCAAATATGGAAAATACATCGTTGATACATTGATCTTTATCTGTGACTATGTGACACAGATAGGAAATGCGTGTATGTGTGATATTCGATAAAAATACCTGCCCAATCACTAATATTTTTCATGACAATTACCTGCCTAACTCCAATCTGCACTTTTAAGAGCTATAAGTTGTTAATTATGACCAAACTTCGCATCGGCAACTATTCCTTATTGCCCAATGTCCTTGAAAACGAAGTTTCACATTGCAACTGCTCCTGGCTTTGTGGATATTTATGAAAAACAAAACTTGCCGGTGTACCGTCTATAGCAGTCTGTTGCTATGGTAGTGTACCGTTTATAGCTAAAGCAGTGTACGGACTATAGATATGAAAATATGACTTTTTTGACGAAAAAAATACGTTTTTAGTTAAAATTATGTACGAATAATAATAAAACATTATTGTACATGCAATTATGGAATATTGCCACTGACCAGATCAGTATTTTCTGCATTGTCGTGGTCTGAAATCGGATGAAGAAAGACAGGTATAATAGCTTGAATGATTACACATGACGTTCGACGTGACATTCACTTTCCCGTTTACATATTGATAATCGAGAAACACCAAACAAAAATAGAGCATATGTCACGACAATAAGCACGAAAAGGAGTATAATAAAGCAGTTATTGCATCGTTTTACAGTTTGTTGTAATCCACTTTTAAAGCGAAACATACACGAAATTGTTTCATGAAATAATTGCTCAACTATTTTAGATGTCCTTACTTAGAATATGTTCATATGTTTCTTTCTTTGTTTTTTTTTCTTCCTTTCACTCTTTCTTTTTTTAGTCTTTCTTTCTTTATAGTATTCGTTCGAAAGTGCACCAAATTTTTCGTTTTAGTAATGCAGAAGTTAAGGAATTTTACTTCCTTTTTAAGAAGTGTTAGAGCTTATTCATTAAATAGAATATTGGTCAGTTTTGAAATTTTCAACCCGGAGTTCGGTAGAGTACGACGATACATACCTCTGCCGCGGTGTTTCCTTGAACAAAACATATATCCAGGAATCACTGGCCCCGTCCCGACATGACAAAATTGGGATATGTATAGTTTGACTGGAACGTTAAAACCCATACCAAACTAAACCTGTGGAATTTTTGTTTCAAAAACTAACGTCGTCTAAGCCGTGTTCATATGCGACATTTGCACCCAGGTGTATTTTTGTACCTCGGGTGAGAGGAATTAGTTCGATACATACGTCTTTGAGGACGACATTTTAAGCGCTACATAGTACTGATTTACACGCAGCCGCTGAGCATATGAACGCTTCACATGCCCCCGGGAGCAGATTTGCACAATTCATTTTTGCACCTGTGTGCAAATACTGCACATGAACACGGCTTCAGTTACTTTGGTGTGCTATACTATGTTATTTTTCTATTCAGATGGACCTTTCATTGGATTTGTCGGCAGTAAAAACACTTGAACATGGTTGTCACCTGCAAATAGAAGAGAAAATGTAACGTAATTACATCTAATACTCCAAAAGTAGCAATTTTGTTATTAAGAAAGGATGGGGTTGGGGTCTGTGGTATGTCCGAATTCCAAAAACTTGTACTCCATCGTCAAACTTAACGTTTACAAGCACTAAACGGTTTCATCCGAGATGATTTCATCTTGCTATAGACCGTACACTACGAAAAGGGTGTTTTACTATAGGTGGTACACCACTGCGCTATAGACGGTACACCAGATAACTTTGGAGAAGAGGAAATTATCGACAATTGCAATTTCAAAAGTAACTTTAGAGTATTTCTAGTGACTGTCCTCGATTTGCTAGTCATTCTATCAGGTATTCCATAACATTGTAGATTGATATTTTACCGACACATTTGTTACATCATGTATTTTCGCGACTGACTAAAGAATGTAAACAGTGATTATGGTCAGATTTTTGTTATTCGTAGCTCTTGTAGATGTTTGCTAAACACCTGTTATTCTAATAACCATTCATTAATATCTAAGCGACTAGAGTGAAAATTACTTACAGAGTATTTTAAGGTATTTACACGAAAAAAACAGAGAAATACTGACCTCGTAGTGCACCGCGTCCTAATTTCCTCGATAGGTCAATCGCTATATCCGGTGTACGTTGATAGACGGTGATTAGATAATAAAGAAAATGTGTCATACTTTCTAAATACATCAGGGCCTATTTATTCATTTACATATAAATATCTATTACAATATTCTGTCTTTTACAAGAGTGTCATTTCCATATATAGTACATGTATGAGCGATAATCTTCGCCCGCGGCATTATTACCTGGAAGCTAGGTCGGGTCCTATCGGAGCAGAAAAAAATACTTATATTTTTAATACTTAATTGGTTATAAATTTGCTTAATGCCCAAACAGACCATTTTTTCGTTGTGCTACCAAAACAAAAGTCGCACCAGTTGAAAATATACTCTTTCTTCTAAACTAGACCGTTTGTGACGCATAACATTTTTTAATCATTATGTCCGAAACTTGCCGTTGAAGTCATGTACCATGACAAATTTTACCACTTTTTAAGGAAATTTCACTATATATTTAATTAATTTGCGCACTACTAGGTTACCTTACACAAACAGACCATCTTATAATTGTGCTACTACAAAAATTAAAAAAAAACATATCAAAGAGAAAGAATTGTTCTTTTTAATGCCGTTCGTGATGCAAAAATATCGCAAGAATTAAGAAAGTTATGAAAAGATAAAATATTTTTTTCCTATATGCCGTATGCAATAAATTGACCATTACCAGTAGACGTGCTAGTACGACTTTTGTCCCCCTTGGGCAGTCAAACTATTGGTACATACCCATACATGAACCATGATATTTACAATAATCGATATTTTACTGGCATCGACTGTGGGATTCGAACCTGCATGGCAGAGGTACATACATGCCATCAGAAGGCAAACGCGCTATCCAGGCGCCCCTATGATAGACGTACTAGGCCTATTGTCGTATTGTCGTGTCTTTTCTTCCATACAGTGGACGTAGGCCAAACTATTAAATTTGTGAAAAAATGCTTCATGCCATATCCATATATGGACACTCATGTTAAAACGCCAACAATATTTAACATCTTTCCAGATTATAAACTTTATCACGCGTTTTCTCAATACACTACCTGTTTGTCTGTCTAACTATCTCCCTAATAAGATTTATGGAGAATAGAGTAAGAAAATACTCCACCGTGATTTACACCCGGTATTTCTCTGAAGACATGATTTCTGTCGGCCTCCGTGGGGAAAACTCGAAACCATACGCTCGCCATTTTGCCTACCGCGCGCGAAGACGTAAAATGACGTGTTATTCACGTGCAGCATACGTGACGTCATGTGACGGCGCGTGATTCTATAATTGGTAATTGGATTTTATTTGTGCAGAATAACTGAAAAAGATAAATTAATTTTGTAAAATGTCAGACTGCCAAAAAGAAAACCCACTGAGGTACGTATTGGAAGCCATTACTTTTTAAAAGTATGGAATTCTAACGCGCAGAGTACATAATTTTGTAAGTTGTTATCTGCGCGTAATGTTAATATTGGTTGTGTAGTTGTGTTTCATTCTCCGACGCTCCATTGAAGGTAAATGTTATAATTGCAAATCCTTGTTATGCTTATAATCCTTGTTATGCTTTCCTGCCACATTTGTAATATAAGCCGCATCATGAGAAAACAGGATTTTTGCATATGCAAAAACAAAGACGCAGATCAGCTGTGCAATAATTGCACAGCTGACCAGCGCCTTTGTTTTCGCTACTTGGCTAGTGCTATTCCTCTTATACGTACAGGTATAGCCAAAATTTCAAGCTTCTAGCCTGCTTCTGTGACTGTACAGGACAATTTGTGTCGCACCTGGTCGGAAAGCCCATAAACCGATTTTCTCGCGTCGCGGCTCATATAATTCTGAGCATTGTCACGGGTTGTGTAGATATGGAACCAAAATGCCACGATGTGATTTTGCAGCTATATAGGCTTAGGTGCAGCCCCGAAATCTGATCTTCTTCCTACACCTAACATTGGCATTCACTTCCACAGTCAGGTTTTCGTCTGTCTATAAATCAAATTGTTTACAGATTAAAGGGCCGTGAATTTGCACCTCAACTACATAAGTGACTAGTAAATTAAATGAGACTTCGCGTGAAAAAATAACGATTCAGGCTTCCGACACAAACCAGCCTGTACAGCCATAGGATCTCAGGCTAGAAGCTCGAGATTTTGGATTTCAGAAGGAATCCGTGTAGCGAAAACAAAGGCACTGATCTGCGCCTTTTAGCCGCGAGGCTGGTCTGCGCCTTTGTTTTCGCTAAGGCAGATCGTTGGTTTTCTGACGCGGCGGCTCAAATAGTTTTTCGAATTCTGTATAGAATTACTGTGCTTCAAATAGTCAACGATATGGCGATACCTAAGAAAATAGAAGCATTTTGGTGCGATAGTACTTGGAAATGCGGTCTGTGTTGTGTGAATATCACGCAATATTCCAAAATCTCATGGATCACCCGGATGAGACAGTTTTCTTCAATTATATGCGGTCGTGCGGTAAAGTGAAGTTACATAGGTTTGAGAGATCAGGTATCAGTTTATTTAGCTCGCCTTTCATTCAAAACACTCAATACATTGAGAATAGAAATTCAGACTGGCATAAAAATGAGCGTTATCAGTTGCCACACCTTGCATCGAACATGTACGATTCCCACTTTGCTATACTACACACACCTATACGCGCCTATACGACCCTTTCGAATGATGTCCTCTTATGGGGCCCAGTATAAGAAATCCTATGTGTTCAAATTGTTTCGCTCTCCTGTTGTTGTCTATGTGACATGATTTTCAACCAACGTATTGCCTATTCCGATTGGTCAAATAGGCCTACATGCATCATAGTTCCATTCATAAATATGTGACGCGAGTCTACAAAGATCATAAAAGATTTATAAGTGTATGATTTGTCCCAAATATAAAACGATTAGCCGACCCTGTTTGTTTTATTTTTATCCCCAACACATAAGTAACGGATTTTCTAGGGATTTTCCCGTTTGGTCATTTTTTTCTCGAACGTAAAAAGACATACCTACTTATTTTAAAAGTTCATGTAAATTGAGGCACGCATATCTTAGGCATTTTAAAAGTCATAGAACCTGAATCAGGGTACATGTATAACATTTAAATTTAACATACCTATAAGTGGTATACATTTAAATAGTAATTCATTGTCGCCGTCACCCCATAACATTGCCATTAGGCGTGCTTGTAAGACATAACTCAGGAGATTTGTACGCTTTATTGTCTCATTTTTTCATTGATAATTATGTTTACTATTTCCATTATAATATGATAATGAGAATGATATCTGAAAAATATTTCGGTGCGGCACGAACACGTTTCCGAGTTGGCGTTTGCCACCAAACGTTATCAATTCGTGACGTTGACTCTGAAAACAACGTGATTCCCAGTGGTTTCCGGCTGCAAATAATGGGTTCAGTGCCCTCAGATTTTGGGCTGTTACAGAAATTACAATATACGAAACAACGAAATCCAAACGGAATCCTCTAAATAAAAGATTTATCTCGAAATAGAAGCGTTTCTCATATAATGTCGACTAGGATTAGAGTCGGAAGATGTCTTTAAAGTAGTGGCCCAAAAGTGGCACTGCGGCACTGAACGTACCTATACGTGTGGCCCAAAAGTGGCCCTGTGGCACACAGGGGATTAATTTCACGTTTTGCAGGATAAAGTCTCAAATTTACAATATTTTGAGCGTAATTTTACATTTGTGATCGCGGACGTTAACGGTCGTCAGTTTGCATGACCAAAAACGGAACTAATCATCGTTTGGACTGTCATGCATGCGCTTTGAGGTGAAAACGTAACAAATGACGTAACTCTCGTACTTTTGACGGAATCAAATTTTTATATTCTACGCAATTTAAACACACACACACACACACACACACATTTTTGAAAATTAACGAATGTGCATAATGAACATTAAACGGATGGTATCTGGATATGCTGGGTAGAACTCGAAAAAACTCTACTTGTCTATTAGTGAGGACAAACATGACATAACTGATGCAAACTTCCGGTTTCGATGTCAAATTTTTAGCAAAACATGAAATATACAGAGATTTTTAAAGGAGCAAAATTAAATAAGAAATCATTACATTTTCTTATATTTTTTCTTCTTTTTTTTTTTTTTTTTTTTTGGGGGGGGGGTTGTTTGTTGTTTGTTTTTTGTTGTTGTTTTTTTCTCAAAACATAGATCGTGGGTACACGAGGCGGTTCTAACGGGTACCCAAAATTATGTTCTGAAGCAAAAATAATAAAAATAGGTCAACCTCTGTTTACCCCAGTTTAAAGTTATATAAGTGGTATACATTTCATGGACATGTTTTCCTAATGAATTACGAAAGTCAGCCAAAATAAAGTTGAAGAACAGTTCTAACAATCACAAAATGTAAAGGTTGGCTCGTTATATTTTGTCCATGTGTTCGTGAAGTTGAGTACTGCGCAAAACATTAAATTCGTTCATATAATGAGCAACTATAAAAAGCTATGGCACAGGACACGAGTTTGTTTGAAAACGATGTACACTGGAAGAAAGCCGTCTACGTCTAGAGACTGAAGCATCTGTTGCGTACCATAAGTTAGGCAAATGACACAAACAACACCAAGACAAATATTGTGAGGAACAGGACTAGAGACATAATATGGGATGTTTCGTCAGTGAATCCTTGTTGTTATATTACCCTGCTGTCGCAAGGCTTCAGAAATAAGTCTATAGACTCATTGAATGTTCCTCTCCACGGAAATCTTTTTTTTTTTTTTTTTTTTTTTTTTTTTTTTTTTTTTTGTTGCCCTGCCTAGAGTGGTTTGCTCTGAGCGTGGTCAGGGCCTCGGTAAGGAAAATAAATGTTGAAATTTATTAAATCATGACAATCAAACAATCATACAAACAACCAGAGTCATCAGAACAAAACCTTAACAAAACAATATTGAACAAGTACCCTAACATTATCAAATCCCAATGCTCGGACCTTATAATCTGAAACTAAAATTTAAACATATATAAACATATATGATACAAACATTTTACTACTAATATATATAAAATTGAATTTCTCTGATAGTACTATCGTTTTAGTCTAGAATTATATGTATACCATACATGGTATAAATGTTCATATACAATTTGAATTACATCTTTATCAGCTGAAAAATTGTCAAGCCGGTTGATGCCACACCTGATCAAAGTTTCATCAAAAATAATTGTATTGTCTTGTTCTGTAATCATTTCGGCAAGAAAATCAACATCAAAATATGTACATTTATAAAACAAATGTTGAAATGTAAAGCGTCCTTTTTTACATAGATAACATAAAGGAATTTCGTTAATAATATGATATTTTAACAACATATCGCCAGTTGGCAAGATCCCATGTATATATTTAAAAAGAAAAGTTTTCTTATCTGGATATTTCTCTGTGTTAATACAACACCATATAGCAGGCCAATTTACCTGAGGATATAACTTCATTATCTTAGGTTTTATATTTGATTCGTTTATTAGTTGTTTATATATTAATTTGGGATTAATATTCCAGAGAATATTATTAGATTTATATTTATGAATAAGGTCTTTAATATATTGCATATGTGAAGGAACTTGAAAGGTGTGTACGTATTTGTTTTCAGATATTTTGGGATATAGGGGTTTTAGAGTCAGTCCCAACCAATAGATATATAAAGCAGCCCATGGCTGTTCGGATTTCTGTTCAACTTTTGAGATAATTTGAATTATATTAGCAACTGATCTTAGGTTTATGTCGGTCATATTCAATCCGCCTCTGTCATACGGCAAATTAATTATGTTACGAGCTAATTTCTCTCTTTTGGAATTCCAAATAAACGGATATAGTATACTGTTTATCTTCCTTTCGTATAACTTAGGTAAGGGAAAAGCTCTCATACAATATTGTAAGATGCTGATCACATATGTTTTTAACATTAGTGTTTTATCATATACATTTAATTTAAGAAATTTCCAATTTTTAATAATTCGTTCCATTTTTCCAAGCGCTTGCCTAAAGTTTTGATTCTCATCGTTTCCGAAATAACATCCTAAGACTTTTATATTGGATTTTATGTAACAATGTGGAATAGTGTCAAAATTACCAAAAGTGATTACCTCAGTTTTATCCATGTTTATTTTTGATCCTGATACCGAACTAAATTTCTTATTTTCAATCTCTAAATTAACATAAGATCTATCTGTTGTTATAATTACGGTCATATCGTCTACGTGTTGTATAGTTTTGATTGGTTCACTACAATTCGGAATTTTAAGGCCTACAATTCTTGGATTATTATTAATTTTATAAATCAGTGGTTCGATACAAAATATATATAGAAGCATTGACAAAGGGCAACCCTGTCTAACCGATCTTTGTATTTGAATTTTTGGTGTCAATGCTCCATTGACTAAAACTTGTGATGTAATGTCTTTGTATATAATTTCAATCCATTTTAAAAAAGTTTCAGGAAAATCATATTTTTGGAGAACCTTAATTAAATAGTTTATTTCTATTCGATCGAATGCTTTTTCATTATCCAATGAAATAATAGCGGTTGGCATATTCTTATCTTTAACGTAGTTAATTATATTTTTGATATTTAGAACATTATCCAAAATCTCTCTTTCCTTGACACCACTACTTTGATACGGATTGATTAAATAATTTATTGAATTTTTAAGTCGTTTCGATAGAATTTTTGTTAAAATTTTATAATCTACATTGAGTAATGAGATTGGACGCCAAAACTTTAATTCAGTTTGATTCCCCTTTTTCTTATAAATTAACTGGATTATTCCATTTTTCATTGTTGGTACTAAATTATTTGTTATATATATATTATTATAGACTTCGGCTAGAATCGTGTTTAATTGAGACTTGAATGCTTTGTAAAATTCGGATGTCAATCCATCATCTCCGGGTGATTTATCTAGAATTAGATCATCAATCGCATCAAACACTTCTTCTGAATTAATAAAGTCATCCAAAGCTATTTTGTCTTCATTTAATAATTGTGGGGGCTTACAGTCATTTAAATAATCATCAATTTCATCATCATCTATTAATTGGGACGTGTATAAATTTTGGTAATAATTATGTACCTCATTAATTATGTCTTCTTTATTTGTTATGGATTGATCCTCTTTCTTAATTTGATGAATAAATTTTGCATTGCCATTTTTAATTTCTTCCTTCCGGCTGATTTCTTTTCCCTCTTTATACAATTTATTGAGTGCCTCATTTTTGGATCTAATTAAGTTCCCTCTGTTTATAAAATCTTTGATTAGTTCCTCCTCCCTCTCAATATTTTCTAAGGTTTCTATATCCGGGTCTCGATTTCTTAGGTCATTACAAATTATCTGAATATTTTTCCTTTCTGTGGCTTTGAATTTAGCAAAAGATTTCGAACTATTTTTAACCTCATTTTTGAAAATTTCCCAATTGTCCAAAATATGATGACTAGACTTCCTTTCATTAAATCGATTGATTAGATTTTCTATCTCAGCTTTATAATATTGATCATTCATATAATAATTATTTATTTTCCAATAAAAATTCCCCCATAGTTTAAAATCATCAATATCTATTTCAATCTTAATCATTTTATGGTCAGCTATATTGTTTAAAGTTGTATATTTTGAGACCGAACTAGATATAAAGTCAGACACGTAGAATCTATCTAGTCTGGCATTGCCACAAGTGAAGACTTTAGTTCTATTACTGTTACAATATGTAAACGGATCTATCAAGTTTAACGTTTCCGGTTTAAACAAGAGTGAATTTTTGTATTCAGCATTTATTGATTTTAAAAAGGCTTTTGATTTTGTTGTCAGGGATGTGTTATGGTTTAAACTTATTCAGAATGGTGTAAGAGGTAAAATACTAAATGTCATTCAGTCTATGTACAGTAATATAAAAAGTAGAATTAAATTTAATGATAACCTGAGCAATGAGTTTTCCAGTTATATAGGAGTTAGGCAAGGTGAGTGTCTATCTCCATTTTTGTTTAGTATGTATATTAATGACTTAGAAAATGAACTTATGCAAAATGGTGTTGAAGGCATTGATATGGGAATGCTTAAACTATATCTGCTTCTTTATGCGGACGATATTGTTATATTTTCAAATACAAGTGATGGCTTACAAAAGGGATTGGATGTATTAAGTGATTACTGTCAAAGATGGAAACTTAGTGTTAATACAGAAAAAACAAAAATCATGGTTTTTCGAAATGGTGGTAATTTACCTATAAATTTGTCTTTTACGTTTCAAGGAAGTGTATTAGAAATTGTTAGTAAGTCTGTATATCTTGGAATTACTTTTACAACGGGAGGGGCTTTTAATGAAACACATAGGACCTTGTCGGGGCAGGCTCTTAAAGCAATATTTAAACTTAACCAATATTTATCCAGATTTGTTGATATATCACCTGCACATACACTTGATTTGTTTGATAAATTGATAACTCCAATATTAACATATGGCGGGGAAATATGGGGATTTTCAAAACCTTTAAAGCAAGAGACAGTACATCTACAGTTTTGTAAAAAACTTCTTGGCGTAAAGCGGACAACACAAAATGATTTTGTGTATGGCGAATTGGGAAGGTCAACTATACAAAACAAAGTGCTCTACTCCATTATGGTATATTGGTTTAGAATCTTAGAATCTCAGGATACAAAGTTTATTAAATTGGCATACCAGGTAATGCTTAATGATATTGAATTAAGTCATAATTGTGTGAATTGGGCATCAAACGTTAAAGTTTTACTATCTTCCCTAGGTTTTCATGAGGTTTGGGTTAATCAAGGTGTAGGAAATAAGAATGTATTTTTACGGGTCTTTAAACAACGATTGACTGATTGTTTCATACAGAACTGGAATAGTAGATTAAGTGAGTCAAGTAGGGCAAGTTTCTATTCCATATTTCCTAGTTTTGAATATCAGATGTATTTAGATTGTATTAAAGTTAAGAAGTTTAGAGTTGCCATGACAAAATTAAGAGTAGCTTCACATCGTTTAGAAATTGAGGTAGGAAGATGGGCTAAACCCAATAGAATACCAATTGCTGATAGAAAATGTAGAACTTGTAATTCCATTGAAGACGAATTTCATTTTTTGTTAGAATGTAATTTATACAACGATCTAAGGGTACAGTATATAAAAAGATATTATTGGAATAGACCAAATATTTTAAGATTAAAGGAATTAATGTCAACAACAAATAAGAAAACAATACGTAATCTATCAATTTATATTGAAAAGGCTTTTAAGATTAGGTATGGTCAATAGGCACACTATAATATGTTAACTATTTTATTTTCCATTGGATATATTATGTGTTTCTCCCATTTCAAAGCATATATTATTATGTTGTTTGTATGATTAAAAATGACTTTATATTAGTTAAAGTACTAGTATGTTATACTGCTTGGCATTTGTAACATTTGAGTTTTGATACATATACATGTGATGGATTAATATCAGGCTGCCATTGGAACCAATTGTGTGTTATATTTGGTATCATATATGTACATGTATGATATATTTGTATTTGTATGTACTACACATGACCATGTCTTTGGTTAAAGTAGAATAAAATTACTTACTTACTTACTTACTTACTTACTTACTTACTTACTTACAATTTATTGAGTGCCTCATTTTTGGATCTAATTAAGTTCCCTCTGTTTATAAAATCTTTGATTAGTTCCTCCTCCCTCTCAATATTTTCTAAGGTTTCTATATCCGGGTCTCGATTTCTTAGGTCATTACAAATTATCTGAATATTTTTCCTTTCTGTGGCTTTGAATTTAGCAAAAGATTTCGAACTATTTTTAACCTCATTTTTGAAAATTTCCCAATTGTCCAAAATATGATGACTAGACTTCCTTTCATTAAATCGATTGATTAGATTTTCTATCTCAGCTTTATAATATTGATCATTCATATAATAATTATTTATTTTCCAATAAAAATTCCCCCATAGTTTAAAATCATCAATATCTATTTCAATCTTAATCATTTTATGGTCAGCTATATTGTTTAAAGTTGTATATTTTGAGACCGAACTAGATATAAAGTCAGACACGTAGAATCTATCTAGTCTGGCATTGCCACAAGTGAAGACTTTAGTTCTATTACTGTTACAATATGTAAACGGATCTATCAAGTTTAACGTTTCCGGTTTAAAATGCTTCTGTAATTTTTTATCATTTTTGTTTAATTTAGGAAATCTGTCATCTTTTAGTTCAGCAAAATTAAAATCACCCCCTATAATTATCTTTTGATCTATGTAATCTTCAATGTATTTATTAAAATCACGATAAAATTCTGTTTTGCCATAATGGTCTGCAGGTGCATACACACTAAGAAAATTTATTGTGTCTTTTAATTCAATTTGTATGTGCGTAAGCCTATGTTTTAACGTTTGCTCCTTTATTTCCAGGTGTCTTATCTTCGAATTTTGAGCATTCCGCCTAAGAAGAACGCCGGTTCCCAACCATCCTACGTCAGAATCAAAATAGAAGACGCCAGTCACGCCTTTCTCAAAATCATGTGCATCTAGACTATCAATTTTGTGAATTTCTTGTATCAGAGTTACATCAATTGAATTCTCTAGAATAACCTTAATTAAATCAGATTTTCTATTTTTTAAACCATTAATATTAATTGACGCTACCTTCATTTTCAATTAAAACCAAGAATTTATTAAAATCAATTATATAATAAACTATAATTACAAGATAAATTAAGTAATAAATCAAAATGTCATGTCCGTGTTGTTTATATGTGTACAATCCAGGCATATAGAAAAGTTTAGTCTGAGAAATATGGGGCCGGACATGTGCCCGGTACACTAGGAAAAATCCTAGGGTTCCCGGACCACATATCCAGCCAGGGATCAATGTCCCAAAGAGGCCCCCCACCCCCATGGGAGCTACTACACAGTCTTTATAATTCAGAATGATTGGTTTGAGACTTTCAATTAACATCATACAACTGATAATCACAGGTGTCTTGAGCATCCCACAGGGGCAGGTGGCCAAGTCATGTCCGAGAGTTGAGTTTGTCATGTCCAGGTTTGTTATTATGTCCGAGTCCGAGGTATCTGTATAAGTCAAAGCCGGTATAATATAGTCACAATATAGTATCTCTTTTATATATTTTCCATAATATAAGCGAATATCACACCCTGTCTCGTGCACATTTCTAGCTTCAAAAGAAGAAAAACAGATATTAAGATTCAACATTCTTGACCGTATAAAGGATATAGAAAAGTACACGAGCACTAGGCTGATAAATGCTGCCTTCGCAACCTCCATAAAAAGGATATGTCAAAAGGATATTACACCTTGTCTACTTCATCCATTGCTTTGGCCCAATCCTTCACTGTGTCTGGCGTATCCAGGGATTGTTCTATACTCATGTATTGTCCATGTTGGCCTGGTGTTGGGTAAGGCCCGTACCGGACCCGGATTAGAATAGGCCGGTCGCTCCCTCATGCGGAACCGTAAAACCCGGTCAAAAGAGGTGCCACCTGTTTGCCGTGGGTGGATACCCGTAAGCCGGAGAAGGGGATCCTGGAGGTTGAGGGACAGGCCAGAGATCTTCACCTGTCTCAACACGCCTCTTTGGCCTCGGATTCGGTGTAAACGGGAGGCCGTGGAGGCTCGACACGGTCAATCGGCTGCCATGCCTTGCCCTGAGATCTCTTCTTCCTTCTAACTTTTTCAGTATCGAATGATACGCAACCGTGTTCCAAATTTCTTCATTTAATCACCCTTTTCCCTATATCTCAGAAGGCGGTGGTTTAAGGGTCAATCGACGGGCTTGTTTTTCGGTATTTCTGGGTTACTTGGGTCTAGGTTGAGAGGCAGGGTGGGTACAACGTCTGAATGTTATTTCGGTTTTCTTTATTAGACATCTGACTTGATATTCAGTTGTTGTTAAAGCTTGGGTAGTCTGAAGTACTTTGGAATCTTGCACGGCGAGTATGACGGGTATGTAGCTTTGGCGCTGGAAACTGGAGAGCCGTTTCCGTATAGCGTCCCCTTGTAGGGCTCCAAGGAGGGTGAAGCGCATAGCCGTCGAGACTTAAAACTAAAAAAAATGGATTCAATAGCACACAAACGACAACGACCGGACTCCGACGACGATATAGACGCTTCGACACTGTTTAGAGCACAAGAAAATTTTCCAAAGTTTATTATCATTGAGTCAACAAACAAAGAAACACAAGTTACATCATTGTCACCTTTTGTTATTGAGAAACAAATTGAATCTATGATAGGCACACCAAAATCTGTGAAGAAATTAAAAAACGGAACATTGTTAGTAGAAACAACAAGGAAAATGCAAACAGACATTCTTTTAAAATCAAAAAAGTTCTTCAATCTACCAGTAGAGGTTAAACCACACAAAACTCTAAACTCTTCCAAAGGCATAATCAGAGACAGAAATCTCAAAGGAGAATCGGAAAAGAACATACTCGAGTACTTGGAAAATCAAGGTGTGACAGCAGTAAAACGCTTCACAGTTAAAAAAGGACAAGACACAATCAACACGAATACACTTCTTTTAACTTTTGACTCAGTTGTACCACCTAAATCTCTGAAAATCTTTTATCAAATTATTCCTGTCGATCTGTACATACCAAATCCTTTGAGATGCTTCAACTGTCAGAAATTTGGACACCATGAGGACAAATGCCCAGTTGACCCCGGGTCAGTCTGTGAAAGATGTGGTATGGGAAACCATGACCATCATACAAATCACTGCAAAAACCCCACAAAATGTGTCAACTGTGGCGGAGCACATCTATCACGGTCAAATGAATGCGAAACATGGAAGAAGGAAAAAGAAATCATGCGATTGAAGATAACAAAGAACTTGACATATCTTGAAGCTCGAAAACAACTTGAACAGAAGCCTGAATTTAGTTTCTCACATATAGTCAAATCACTTGCTGCCAAACCAGAAACCAAAACAGCTGCTACACAATACAGTGTCGAAGACTGTAAGATTACAGAGAGTTCAAAAGTTCTCATTGCGAGGAAACCAAACAGAAACAATAATTCTCAAAATCAGAATGTAACATCAAGCAAATCTCTGTCAGAACAAGCCAAAGTTAGTTCAAAACCAAACCAACGGAGTACAAACGCAAAACCACATTCTGCATCCAGTAGGGTGCAGAAGGGATCAGATGATCCCGTCCAACAGTATAACAAATTTGGAGCTCTGGCTAATGACGATGCCATGGAGATGGACGAGGTTGCCTCGCGCCCTGGTTCCCGTGGCCATCGTCCTCGGTCACCAATCACAGCTCCAAAGTAGAAGTTTCCAGTCTACATTTAAACAAAAGGTCACGCATTTAAATCTCCTCTCTAAATTATTTAATGGGTAGCAAATATAAAATAATACAATGGAACTGTCGAGGTGTAAAACCACGTTTTGAAGAACTACTACTTCTTTTGTCACTACTTCGACCTTCTGTTTTCTGTCTTCAAGAAACTTTCCTCAAACCTAATGACACGTTTACTTTGAAAGGCTTTAATGTTTACAATCACATTCACTTGGATTGTCTAAGAGCATCTGGTGGAAGCTCTTTACTTGTCCATTCAACATTACCACAACGTCAAATTAAACTTAAAACGGATCTACAAGCGGTAGCTGTTTCTGTTACACTCGAGAAAGAGATAACTTTCTGCTCAGTCTATATTCCTCCCTCTTATCTTTTAAAATCTGAACAACTTACTTCTTTACTTCAACAGCTTCCTTCACCCTATATGTTGGTAGGTGACTTCAATGGTCACAATGTGCTTTGGGGTTGTAATGACAATGATCCCAGAGGAGAATTAATCGAGGATTTCATCACGAAAAACGACATTTGTTTGATGAATGATAAATCTAACACTTATCTAGATTCTGGTAAAGGCACTTTCTCATCCCTTGATCTTTCACTCTGTCACCCCTCTCTCTATCTTGACTATGACTGGTCTGTTTGTGAAGATCAACGTGGATCTGACCACTTTCCAATTTTGATTGAAAGCGTTCAGACTCATGATGAAGCTCATAATCCCAAATGGAAATTGAATAAAGCAGATTGGGATTTATTTCATACTTTATGTAATGAGTCCCTTACTGATACTTTTCTCTCTGATTCTTCTGATCCTATAACTGACTTCACCTCTTCTTTAATAAATATATCTGAGAAATGTATCCCCAAAACCTCGACGAACCCAAAGAAAAGTAACCCATGGTATAATGACGATTGTAAAAAAGCTATCAAACAACGGAAAGACACTTTGTCGAAGTTCTGCAAGTTCCCAACGCATGAAAATTTAAATACTTATAGGAATTCTAGAGCAAAAGCCCGTCGGACTATAAAGTCTGCAAAACGCAAATCATGGAGAACATACGTATCGAATTTGAATTATAAAACACCAACTAAAAAAGTTTGGGACATGGTTAGGAAAATATCCGGTAAATCTAAATCTGCTACTTATCACCATCTTAATTACAATTTCAACAATGCGAACGAAACCGCTTCCACAAAACAAGATATAGCAGATACTTTGGCATCACAATTTTGTTCAAATTCCTCAACCAGTCATTATTCGGAGGAATTTCAAAAATATAAGAAAGAACAAGAAAAGACTAAGTTAAACTTTAAGTCCTCAAATAATGAAGAATATAATACTCCTTTTAATTTAGATGAACTAAAAGATGCCATCAGTAAAGCCCATGATACAGCAACAGGTCCCGACGAAGTTCATTATCAAATGTTAAAACATCTTCCACCAAAATCACTTCAAGCTCTCTTAGATATATTTAATCATATGTGGGAAACTGGAAAGTTTCCCGAAAGTTGGGAACTAGCCACTGTGATACCAATTCCTAAACCTGGAAAAGACCATGCAGAACCTAACAGCTATAGACCGATAGCACTTACAAGTTGTCTTTGCAAAACTTTAGAGAGAATGATAAATGTAAGACTAGTATGGTACTTAGAAAGTAATAACCTAATATCTCCTGTTCAGTCGGGCTTCCGTTCTGAACGAAGTACCAACGACAATTTAGTAAGACTGGAAACCTTTATTCGTGATGCCTTTGTTGCAAAGGATCATGTTGTTGCTGTGTTTTTCGACTTGGAAAAAGCTTATGATACCACCTGGAGACATGGTATTATGCGAGATCTACATGATCTCGGAATACGAGGCAGATTAGCTACATTTATTGAAAATTTCCTTGCGGATCGTTGGATCCAGGTTCGTGTTGGATCGACTTTATCCGAAAAGTTCGACCAAGCACAGGGTGTCCCACAAGGGAGCATCTTGTCTACAACATTGTTTAATATTAAGATAAATAGCATAATGGATTGCTTGGATCCTAAAACAGATGGATCATTATATGTAGATGATTTCTGTATGTGTTACAGGTCAAAAAGTATGAGAACTATCGAAAGGCACTTACAGCAGTGCATTAACAGAATAGAAAACTGGGCCTCACATAATGGTTTCAAATTTTCCAAGTCGAAAACTCAATGTGTACATTTCTGTCAACTACGGAAAGTACACAACGATCCCGAACTTTATTTATATGGTTCTCTTATTCCAGTAGTTGAAGATTTTAAATTTCTTGGAGTTCTTTTTGATCGTAAACTTTCTTTCATTCCACATATCAAGTACTTAAAAGCCAAATGCCTGAAAGCATTGAACTTACTGAAAGTATTATCACACACCGACTGGGGTGCTGATCGCACTGTCCTTCTCCAGCTATACCGTTCCCTCATTCGTTCAAAATTAGATTATGGATCCATCGTATATGGATCGGCAAGACCATCATATATTAGTTCTCTTGACACAGTGCATCATCAAGGCCTAAGATTAGCTCTGGGTGCTTTTCGAACATCACCTGTACAAAGCCTCTATGTTGAGGCTGAAGAGCCATCTCTATATTTACGACGAGAGAAACTTGCCCTACAGTACGCCATTAGAATTGCTGCTAATCCATCAAATCCAGTTCATAAGGTGTCTTTTCCGCCATATATTTCTGAAGAAGTCGTACAGCTTTACGAAAGTAAACCAAAGGCTATCCGGTCCTTTGGTTTACGGGTTGCACCACTTTTAGAATCAGCAAACATCCAAAAAGATAAAATAGAAGAACATTTTGTTTCCGAAATACCATCATGGTGCATTAGAAAACCAGAAGTTAATTTGACTCTACATACAGGGAAAAAATCCGACTCAAATCCACACCTTCTAAAAGAAAGTTTTCATCAACTACAATCTCAATTTATTGACTATCAATGTATTTATACTGATGGTTCAAAAGAAGAAAACAAAGTTGGTTGTGCTACTTTTACAAACGGCAATTGCAAAACATTACGTTTACCTGATGGCTCTTCAATTTTCACAGCGGAAGCTAAAGCTATAGACTTAGCTTTAGACTTCATAAATGAAAGTAACTTAAAGGACAAATTTATTATTTTTTCTGACTCTATGTCAGTTCTACAGGCCTTAAACCATACATCATCCAAAAACCCTCAAATACAAAAACTATTAATAAAACATCATACCATCTCGGAATTGAAAACAATTATCTATTGCTGGGTTCCCAGTCATATAGGTATATATGGAAATGAGAAAGTTGATAAGAACGCTAAAGAATCGTTAAATCTAGAAGAAACCGTTTTTAAAATTCCTTATGTCAATTTTAAACCTTTTATTAACGAGTACATCTCTGACAAATGGCAAACAATCTGGAACGGAGCGAAGTTTGATAAATTGAGGGAAGTCGAACCGATCGTTAAACGACCAAAAGCAATTCATAAACTTTCGAGACGAGAAGAAATCGTTCTTGCTCGTCTCCGAATTGGTCATACAAGAATAACACATTCCCACTTATTAAAGCGAGAAGATGAACCTAAATGTATCGGCTGTGATACACCATTCACAGTTAAACACTTTCTTTTAGAATGCACTGACTTTGCAGCAGAGCGAATTTCTTGTTTTCAAGCTAATAACTTGAAAGAATTGTTCAAAGATGTACCCGTTGGAAGGATTTTATCATTTCTTAGACAAGTAAATCTGTTTTATAAAATATAATTTTTAAATCACCAATCTTATTATTTCATATATCGTTTCTTTACAACGACATTTATATCTTATCTTACTTAGTGTTACTTTTTAATACGAGTTAAATATATTTTAACGTTTTACCTTGTTAGACGCTAATGACCCATCAGGGTTGATGCGTCGTTAAATAACAAACAAACAAAAAACTGGTGTTGGGTAAGAGTCTGATATGTATTGTTCATGTTGACCCAGCGTTGGGTACGAGTCAGGTATGGTAGTAGTATCTTGAAGGTCTAGTTCATCATCTTTGTTGTCATCTATCACCGCTTCCTCTTCAGATTCAGATTATGTCGATTCTTCGGGAGGTTGTTCCCCACACACGGTCCCATTGCTTTCACCGATGTCTGGGTGGTATGGTGATGACGTTGGGGATGTATAGTCCTGGATATAAGGTGATGATGGAGGGGACTTTGGAACTGTCTCATTCTGTTCCATCTGATTGTTTTTCCTGGTACTGGCCTCATCACTATCCATTTCAGCTACTTCAGTCTTCTTTTTTGACTTCTTCTTTTTCTTCTTCTTTGTTGGCTTTGCAGCATTGGCAGTTTCGTTTGGTTTTACCTTCTTGTTTGCTTCTCCTGCAGTCTGATAACCTTCCTCGCTTTCAGTCATGTCAATGTCATTAGGTCTTTTCTGTCCTGCTGTAGTTTTCTGTGTCTGCTTCTTTTCAATCTCTTCTAACTGCTTACGCCTATTCTCTTCCATCTGTCGGAGCATCTGTTCTTCTTTTTCTTTCATAGCTTCTTCAAACTTCTTCTTCCTTTTGTTCTCTTCTCTGTCCTTTACATACTGTCTTGCATGTGCCCAGGATCGAAATTCAGGTGGTTCCTCATCATCGATCTCAGCATCTAAGTCAACAAATTCCTTAATCATCTGTAGCTGTGGACACTTATTTCTGAAATGACCTTTGGTTTTGCATATACCACAGATCGCCCGTCTATCCTGATCTTGGTGGCGGAGCTTGACCCTATTTCCTAGAACGAAGAGGATAGTAGGAATTGGCTTAGTGATTTTCGTAAAATTTATGGACCTAGCTCCTGTGTAAACGTCTGTGCCCTTATGCTTGTACATAATCATATTGTTGTCCTGAAGTTGACCGTATTGAGACAGTTTCTTGAGTATTAGATCATTTTCGAGATGAAATGGAGCCTCGTAAATCATCACTTTTGTAAGGGGTACTTTGACTACCTTCTTCAAGCCTCTAGTGATGGTAACCTTGAATCTAATCCCCTCAATTACAAGTGGACTTTGAAACAGCTTTTCCGAGAAGTTTTGTAGTGATACTTCTGGATGCACAACGATCTCCGTAAGCCAGTCCTGACTATTGGCCACCGATTGTACACACCAACAATCTTTCAACAGTTTATGTATTCTAAGGTACGCTATGATTTTGTCCACCGGTAGGGCTTCATTATTTTCACCGTATCCATTTTCTTGTTTAAGGGTTATAGTGTCATCTTCTTGACTTGTTTCTACAATCTGTTCAATTGTGCTTTGTGTATTTGCTGATGGTGTGGATGTTGCATTTATGGCTATCTGGCCTTCCATTGTGGAGGGACCAGATAAAAGAGCTGAGACGTAGTTCTGGCTCATATACAGTTGCCACCTGGTTTTTTCTTTCGAAAGTGGAAAAGACCGGAACGGGTCCGGCCTTTATCCTTGTTTTGGTGGCATGTTGTATATTGAACGGATTCAATCTACGAAAATCTTTAGTAAAAGGCGAAAGATTTGTTCGTGGATGAAGAGAAACCAGAGTGTCGGCTTCAGCTTGAAATAGTTTATGTATTGCATACAATTTAAAGTCAATAAAGTGTGCTACAACTTACGATCACTGGTTAGTTTTCTTGAAAATTTAGGGCTTTACGTTTCAATTTAATACATTATTTTAGCTTTATCGTCATTTACAAGGCATATAATAAAATAGGTATTTTCTTGCATAGTATATGTCCATTTGTTATCACTTTGAACTCTAGTTTAAGCATAAATGAGGTGATATCTTTTTATTACTATATTTCAAGGTAAGTAACTCGAAAAAGACAATTGTAGACAAAGTAAGCTTTTAAAAAATGTGTAACGTCTTTACTAATCGTTCTTTGTCTGAAATGCCCGCTGAAATGTGTAGTTGTTGAGGCATGTAAACTTTTCAAATAAAAAAAACATGCTTAAGTAAGAAATTAAACCATCCTTTTCCATGCATTAACGTTTGTCGAAGTCCAAGGGCTTATTTAAGACATTGGAGCTCAAAATATTTACCTGTACAAAAATGTCGTTTTCGATCAATTACGCGTCCATGTCGACTTCGGGTCGACAATTCAAATGATCCTTAAATCTCGACTCATCATCCGAACGTATTACACCTAACTGCACATACATGTATACGCATGTAAACA
The DNA here is from genome assembly GCA_964017185.1 of Rugalucina vietnamica. NCBI lineage: Eukaryota > Metazoa > Mollusca > Bivalvia > Lucinida > Lucinidae > Rugalucina > Rugalucina vietnamica. The sequence continues at coordinate 20,171,637 of OZ024879.1, forward strand.
TGCCAAATTAGATAAATATATGAGTCATATTACTAGATGCGTTCGCATTACGCGTATTTCGTGACGATCCGTTGCTGTAAGTTGGCTGTATTGATAATTTTGCGAAAGGTTATGTACTTTTTTTCTAATAGACCCTTCTAAATGCATATTTGCAATTAAATTTGTTAATTTAAATATTTTGAAAACGATTGTTTTATCTAAAGCGAGCAGGCAGGGATATAAAGCTGTTGGTTATCCTGTAACTTCATCCTGCTGAACCTAGGTATTCGCATTTTCTGCTGGTAGTCCTTTCGCCGGACTATAGCCGAACGAAACGCTGTTCCACCATGTATCCAAAAATCCGTACTGCTCTACCACAGACTACAAAAAAACTATCACAACACACTGCCGGGAAAGAACCGATTTCAAAACCTAAAATTATCTGAAATGCTAAAATTACATTTGGAAAGCACTTCCGTGTAATATATACCCACTTAAACCCCACTGCTATATATAGTAAAACTGGGATATACCGGGGTAAACTTTTCTTAGTTTTGCTCTTAAACATAGATTGTTACTTTTGTACTCGTTAGAACCGCCTCGGCGAGATGAGATCGAATTCTCATTTGACGTAGAGGGGATTGGTGTAAGGCGTTACCGAGCAAGTAAAGTCAAACATGCTTCTTACAGACCACGCGTGATTACGACATCTTGAAATAAAAGGCAAATACTGAAGCAGACAAGAAAAGAAGAAATGGGATTTTACACAAATACTGAGGGATCATTCGCTTGTAAACCTTATGTTTTGAACGGGCTTAGGAAGTGTGAGCTGACAGCTCTCATTTATGATGATAAGAATCCCGTTATATCAATGGGGACAGGGCGTTCTGTCTTAAGAAGATCGATAAGAAAATAGATCTACATCATTTTGACAACATATTCAGCGAGGAAAAATATGTCAAAGATCGTGAAAATGATGTAGTAAATACCGTGGTCACAAAACCATACAGTGGTAACAGAACGGACAGTGACACTGGTATAAGGAAAGGTGAGAGAGCAAAGCGGCAGATAAGCCCAGTATCCAGTGGAGCTAGGGTTGTCCCTATCGCATTCTATTTAGACGCAGCGTTTACGGAGAAGTTCTACCGAACGAATCATTGCGAAAACTTGCCCATGCAATTAACAGTGATTTCTAAGGGTGTAAAAATTGAAAATTTTCAGTAGAAAAAATCGATATTTTTCTTATTTTTGCTCAAAACATAGATTGTGGGTACTCGTTAGAACCGCCTCGCCGAGGCGGTTCTAACGAGTACCCACAATCTATGTATTGGAGCAAAAAAAAAAAGAAAAATAGGTATACCCCTGCATACCCCAGTTTTACTATATAAAAGTGGGGTTTAAGGGGGTATTCATTGCACGGACATGCTTTCCTGATGTCCAGACAACGACGCCGCTAGCCTGCCGAAGACGCCGCCGAAATATATGTCATTCTACTTGCTAATGAAATGACGTACAGAACTCAAACATTGAAGGAACGTCGACTCAACTATCGCGGAGGAATACTAGATCTGGCCGTTAGCCTCAGTATTATAATATACCCAACTAAAGGGGAAGATTTGGACTTTATAGAAAAGGATGGTGACTTTATGCTTGAAATATCGAAATAAACTTTTGTTTCTCTTATCAATACAAACCCACCTGCCGCCAGGTTTGCCCATGCTATGATGATAACAGGGCTAGATATTTATCTTGAGATTTCCTATTTGATTGGCCAAGCAGGTCTCGCTACTGTCTGTTCGGACATCAATCGCGGAAAATACTCAATAAATGATGATATAGATTATGATGCATTGTTGACAATGGTGCACGAATTAGGACATGCCCTTGGAGCATTACATGATGAGTACATGTTTGGTCCTTGTTCTGCGGGACAATGGATGATGTCAGTGTACACATTTGGCCCTGATTAAATCCACAAAGAACTCATTTAATCGGTTTTCCGTTTGCAGCTCAATTGAAATTAGGAACCATTTAGCAGAATCCCCGGACTGCCTACCACGATTTTCTGATGATAATTTTCAGGAAAAATTCTGTTTAGGGCCTCGAGGCCTTCGGGCGACAAATTTGTTGTCCAATGCCAAACAAATTTTGATTTTGGACCGAATTACACACGCAGAATGTCAATGCATTGATGCAGAGGAGTCGGATGGTTGTTGGGAACCGTATTCCGTCAACTGTTATCCGGGTACCGGTGACTAGTGCTATGGTCTACCATATCTAGCAGATGCATCAGGAAAACATGTCCGTGAAATGTATACCTCCTTGAACCCCACTTTTATATGGGAAAACTGAGGGGTACACCTATTTTTCTTATTTTTGCTCCAAAACATCGATTGTGGGTACTCGTTAGAACCGCCTTCGCGAAGCGGTTCTAACGTGTACCCACAATCTATGTTGTGAGCAAAACTAAGAAAAATACTGAAAAATTTCTACTAATATTTATTGAAAATTTTCATTTTTCAACAACTTTAAAAATCTCTGTATATTTCATAGGCATGTTTTCGTAATGGTTCCCCTTTTAAAGGTCGCCGACGGGATAGGAGCTATTACTGCTATCTTGGATAATGCGTAGAAGAGGAAGAGTTGTGCCCAGAGCCACCATCATGCATTTGCGATGATTCAAACACACGTTTTGGCAGATTTTTCTGCTGCCTTTAAGAGAATTGTTGCTAGGGCTATCAGCCCTTTTTGTATAATTCTTACTAAATTGCAAAAGAAAAAGATTAAGTATTGTATTCGTGTTGATTGTTATTTAGTGCATGTTGTTGTTTCTTTAAAGGTATTGCCAAGGAATATCAACATGATACTGGTACAGAAACAGATACTATACAATTATTGACTATTGCGTCATTGAATATGATTTGTTGTTACCCAACCCACTATATACAGAGTAATTGCATATTTTACGCTATATCATGTGTTTGTCTCTGATCGGTCCATAGTTTTGGATATAACATGGAACTATACCATGGCCTGGTACCCAGCTCAAAAAAGATAATATACAATGGCCTGGTACCCAGTTCAAAAGATGTCAGAGCTATAGCAATGTTTTACTATGTCACAGGTTGGCCTCAACTGCGCATGTCTGGACCGGTCCATAGTTTTGGATATAACATGGGACTATACCATGGCCTGGTACCCAGCTCATAAGAAGGAATAATAAGGAATATTAAGCTGGTAGATGTAATAGAAAAATCAAATCAAAGAATAGATAGGTGGTAATTGAAAACACAAATGCAGTCGACGAATGTGGATCTAAAATACACTGAACAGTGTTTTGATAGCAAATTGTCAACCTCCTCATTAATGACAGTGTGTCTGTCAAAGATGCTTAAGACCAGTTTGATTTTGAACTGATAAGGAGAGTCAGACGAATTGAATCGTATTTCCAATGACAGAGAGAACTCTAAATTTAGTAACATATATTCAATGGGAAAAACCCCAGGTCATAGAATATGACAAGATATGCAATGGGCTGAAAGCATTGTCTTGAATACTGTATATTTATAGTTATATAATAATAAATATAATTTTTATTATATAACTATAAATAGACAGTATTTCAGACAATGCTTTCAGCCCATTGCATATTTTGTCATATTCTATGACCTGGGGTTTTTCCCATTGAATATATGTTACTAAATTTAGAACTCTCTCTGTCATTGGAAATGTACATTGATTACTGTCAAGCAGTTATACTGATGAAGTACAAATGATGTTTATTACTGTTTAGTTTATTTGAATTTAGACTTAATGTCCCAATGGACAGTTTTCAGTCATGCTGGGACTATATGTAAACTGTATGTAACAGTTATTTTAAAATTATTTTTATCATGTTTGTATAAAAAGTGTTATATAATAAAACAATTGTTGACTATTGAGTCATTGAATATGATGTGATATCCAACAGAGACTACCAATATTGACCTCGGCTTCGCCTCGGTCAATATTGGTAATCTCTGTTGGATATCACATCATATTCAATGACTCAATAGTCAATAATTGTATAATGTTGAATGTGTGAAACATAACATTTAAAATAATCCATGTTGGGCCTTTTGTCTGTTAGTACGTTATATCATGGTCAGACGCAACCTGCGATTTAACAAGGCGTAATAGATCTTGAAAACAGAGGAATATTTGACCAAAATTCCACGGCATGCTACGTTTCGAGCAAACGGGGCTGCCGGGGCCGCTGGGAACATAGTGTAAACGCAGTATTAAGGTGGGTTTCGGTTATATACATGTACCATGTGCCAAAATGCGTCAGATAACATCTTCGCCTTAGGCGAGGGTAAGTTTTAATAGACATAATTATACAGAAAAGAACACAACTTGACTGTCTTAGCTAATGGCGTAAACTGCAGTTAGACATGCGCAACGATCAAACATATTAAAACTTACACTCACCCAAGTTGACGCATTTTTGGCACACGGTATATAATCGAACGTACCTATAAACCACAGGTTACATCTGTCCATGACATAAATGTAACCGGTCGATCGTGTATTCGGTAGTTCAGTGGTAGAATGCTCGCACGTCAAGCGAGAGACCGTGGGTTCAAGACCCAGTCGGCCCACGTTCTTATTCCGCCTCTGTGACAGACAAAGGAAGGTAGATCAACAGCAATGTTCAGCTGTCTGTGAAGCATGAAACTCGTTTCGGAGACTGAGTGGACACCTTTTGGGAAATAGCTGCTCAATCGGCTTACGATATATTTCCTTAGTATAAGAACCTAATTGTCAATTTAGTTTTCTCTCACCTTGATTTTTGAAGTGGCATTTTCTTTCCAATTGTGCCATGATTTGATCATTATTTGATACTTGTACTTTTTTCATACATATGTACAAGCAATATCCAAAGTAACCAGGTTTTCTTCCGCCAAAAACAAAGTATTTACAAAAAGAATATTGCATGTGTATTTAACTTGCCATTTCTTTGATGATTTTACAGCTGCTCAAATTAGTTTTCTCCACAATAAAATGTCAGATTAATTGCTGAATACGCGTGTTACGCATTTGACAATATTGAAAACATTACCACAGGTAAAACAGAATTTTTATTCTGGGCAGGATGCCCTTACCCGATCAGAAATTCTGAAGACATGATGTATTCCGTGGCGAAGCGGCAGCGTACAAAAACGACATTCAGTTTTGGGCCGGAGTTTCTCGTATGTTGCTAAGTCCACCGGGGTTCAGTTGGTGTTTTTCTGTCTTTCTTTTCACGACTGTCGCGGCATAGTCGCGAGACATTCATACGACAGTCACGAGGCATTCGTGAGAGCGTACGACATTCTCACAAATGCAGCTAAGTTTCATTTTCACTCGTACGACAGTCGCGAGACATTCGTGAAAGTGTCTCACGACAGTCGTGCGAATGTCGCTCAGTTTTATTTTCTCATCAGATAGTCGCTAGTTGTTCGCATTTATTTTCAAAACTGTCACGACACTGTCGTACGACATTCGTACGGGGTGACATTCGTACGAGTGTCGCAAAATTGTCGCATTGTAGATTCCGCAAAATATCGTGGCGACAGGTTCGCGAGACTCGCACGAACGCCGTACGACTGTCGCACGACAGTCTGTGACGGTTTCGCGAATATTGTTGGCAAAAAAAATCGCATAAAATGTATAAACATGTTTAAAACCTTCGCGATATATTAAAATTCTCGCGACACTCGTACGACACTCGCACGAGCGTCGTGCGAAAGTTCTACAACTAAATTCGCAAAACAGTCGCGGAGAATTCGCAAGCTAGTGAGATACTAGCTTTAATAATGTCAAAAATGTGATACAAAGTCTTATTCTGACAGACGTTGTACTATTCCCACTGGCGGCACTGTGTTGTGTCTTTGAGCAAGATAAATTAACTCCCCCAGAATACAGATTAAAACCCAGGAAGTGGTACTGTGTTCCGACATGGTTGAAAAATTGTTGACTGTGACGTTAAACCTCAATACAAACAAACGTTGTACTAGCTACCACCAAATATGGTTACTCATGTATCAATCACTGTCCGTTACTAAATGTTTCTTAGCATTTTAGCTCATAAATTGATGATGTACTTTTCTAACTGTAATTGGCAGAGCACTTTTGTTTTGCCTTAGATTGGTTTCCTGAATCCATTAAGGAAAGAGCAGTTTGGCGCGTTTCTGTCAATTAAAGATTAAGTGATGATTTGATGCAACTTGTTACATCTAACTGTCATTTTTTTTCTTTGAGAAGGAACAACTTCGATTCCGAATAAACAACTCGAATCTACGTGACTACATTACATAGCCAGGTTGTTGTTTTTATATGCAATCAAGAGTAGGCTCCCGTTGCTGCATGTCTCGCAAGGCAAGACAAGATCATAAGACAAGATCTAGCAGGACAGTAAAGACTAAACGTAAAATCCTCCATTAATGAGCCACCACATGGGAAAACCAAGAATTTGCATAGGCGAAAACAAAGGAGCAGATCAGCTTCGCAGTAACTGCGAAGCTGATCAGCGCCTTTGTTTTCGCTACTCAGATAGTACAGTTCCTCTTCTACTTAAATCCAAAATTTCCAGCCTCTAACCATCTTCCTTGACTGTACATGTCGGTTTGTGTCGGACCTCTTCGGAAACCACATTGTTGGTTTTCCCTAGAGGTGGCTCATTCGTTTCCATTTTGGATAACAGAGTCCGACGAAGAAATTTTTCCATGCTCAGTGATGGTCGAACGGTAACTAGCGCCCGACTTCGATTCGAGAAGTCGTGGCATCGAACGCCACTTGAAGGCACACTGCGTCTTAGAGCAAAGCATGCATGCAGTTCCATCTGAGCCGCGAAGCGAGAAAACAGGTCTTCGGGGTTTTCGACCAGGTCTGACACAAACGGACCTGTAAAGTCACAGAAGCAGGCTAAAAGCTTGAAATTTCGGATCCGAGAAGAACAGAAATTGTATTATCCGTGTAGCGAAAACAAAGGCGCTGATCAGCTTCGAAGTTACTACGAAGCTGATCTGCGCCATTGTTTTCGCATAGGCAAAATTCCGGTTTTCTCAAGATACGGCTCATCTCAAAGTAATGCTTACCCAGGGACTTCGCGCGGCGACGGCTCGTTTCCGACTTAAGCTGGGTTCACACTGCCGATCAGATCAACTCGATCGTCCCGATTGCCAAAAGTTCCCGACCGAGCTCGATAAAGGCCGTCTCACACAGAGGCCCGTACCGGACCCGGATTAGAATAGGCCGGTCGCTCCCTCATGCGGAACCGTAAAACCCGGTCAAAAGAGGTGCCACCTGTTTGCCGTGGGTGGATACCCGTAAGCCGGAGAAGAGGATCCTGGAGGTTGAGGGACAGGCCAGAGATCTTCACCTGTCTCAACACGCCTCTTTGGCCTCGGATTCGGTGTAAACGGGAGGCCGTGGAGGCTCGACACGGTCAATCGGCTGCCATGCCTTGCCCTGAGATCTCTTCTTCCTTCTAACTTTTTCAGTATCGAATGATACGCAACCGTGTTCCAAATTTCTTCATTTAATCATCCTTTTCCCTATATCTCAGAAGGCGGTGGTTTAAGGGTCAATCGACGGGCTTGTTTTTCGGTATTTCTGGGTTACTTGGGTCTAGGTTGAGAGGCAGGGTGGGTACAACGTCTGAATGTTATTTCGGTTTTCTTTAATAGACATCTGACTTAATATTCATTTGTTGTTAAAGCTTGGGTAGTCTGAAGTACTTTGGAATCTTGCACGGCGAGTATGACGGGTATGTAGCTTTGGCGCTGGAAACTGGAGAGCCGTTTCCGTATAGCGTCCCCTTGTAGGGCTCCAAGGAGGGTGAAGCGCATAGCCGTCGAGACTTAAAACTGAAAATATGGCTTCCTTAAATAACAAACGACAACGACCGGATTCCGACGATGATATAGACGCTTCGACACTGTTTAGAGCACAAGACACTTTTCCAAAGTTTTTACTCATTGAATCAACTATTAAAGAAACACCAGTTACGTCACTGTCACCATTTGTGATTGAAAAGCAGATAGAAAGCATGATAGGTACGCCAAAATCCGTCAAGAAATTAAAAAATGGAATGTTGCTTGTGGAAACAACACGAAAAATGCAAACGGACATCTTATTGAAAACAAAAAAGTTCTTTAACCTATCAGTAGAAGTGAACCCGCACAAATCTTTGAATTCTTCGAAAGGCATCATCAGAGACAGAAACCTCAAAGGAGAGTCAGAAAAGAACATCCTGGAATATTTAGAAAATCAAGGTGTAACGGCAGTTAAACGTTTTACCGTTAAGAAAGGACAGGAAACCATCAACACCAATACTTTGCTACTTACTTTCAACTCAGTCGTCCCACCAAAAGCAGTCAAAATTTTCTATCAAATTGTACCTGTTGACATATACATACCTAACCCTTTGAGATGTTTTAACTGTCAGAAGTTTGGACACCATGAGGACAAATGCCCAGTTGACCCCGGGTCAGTCTGTGAAAGATGTGGTATGGGAAACCATGACCATCATACAAATCACTGCAAAAACCCCACAAAATGTGTCAACTGTGGCGGAGCACATCTATCACGATCAAATGAATGCGAAACATGGAAGAAGGAAAAAGAAATCATGCGATTGAAGATAACAAAGAACTTGACATATCTTGAAGCTCGAAAACAACTTGAACAGAAGCCTGAATTTAGTTTCTCACATATAGTCAAATCACTTGCTGCCAAACCAGAAACCAAAACAGCTGCTACACAATACAGTGTCGAAGACTGTAAGATTACAGAGAGTTCAAAAGTTCTCATTGCGAGGAAACCAAACAGAAACAATATTTCTCAAAATCAGAACGTAACATCAAGCAAATCTCTGTCAGAACAAGCAAAAGTTAGTTCAAAACCAAATCAACCGAGTACAAATGCAAAACCACATTCTGCATCCAGTAGGGTGCAGAAGGGATCAGATGATCCCGTCCAACAGTATAACAAATTTGGAGCTCTGGCTAATGACGATGCCATGGAGATGGACGAGGTTGCCTCGCGCCCTGGTTCCCGTGGCCATCGTCCTCGGTCACCAATCACAGCTCCAAAGTAGAAGTTTTCAGTCTACATTTAAACGAAAGGTCACGCATTTAAATCTCACTAAATTATTTAATGGGTAGCAAATATAAAATAATACAATGGAACTGTCGAGGTGTAAAACCACGTTTTGAAGAACTACTACTTCTTTTGTCACTACTTAGACCTTCTGTTTTCTGTCTACAAGAAACTTTCCTCAAACCTAATGACACGTTTACTTTGAAAGGCTTTAATGTTTACAATCACATTCACTTGGATTGTCTAAGAGCATCTGGTGGAACCTCTTTACTTGTCCATTCAACATTACCACAACGTCAAATTAAACTTAAAACGGATCTACAAGCGGTAGCTGTTTCCGTTACACTCGAGAAAGAGATAACTTTCTGCTCAATCTATATCCCTCCCTCTTATCTTTTAAGATCTGAGCAACTGACTTCTTTACTTGAACAGCTTCCTTCACCCTATATGTTAGTAGGTGACTTCAATGGTCATAATGTGCTTTGGGGTTGTAATGACAATGATCCCAGAGGAGAATTAATCGAGGATTTCATCACGAAAAACGACATTTGTTTGATGAATGATAAATCGAACACTTATCTAGATTCTGGTAAAGGCACTTTCTCATCTCTTGATCTTTCACTCTGTCACCCCTCTCTCTATCTTGACTATGACTGGTCTGTTTGTGAAGATCAACGTGGATCTGACCACTTTCCAATTTTGATTGAAAGCGTTCGGACTCATGATGAAGCCCATAACCCCAAATGGAAATTACATAAAGCAAATTGGGATTTATTTAATACCTTATGTAATGAGTCCCTTACTGATACTACTCTGTCTGATTCTTCTGATCCTATAACTTACTTTACTTCTTCTTTAATAACTATTTCTGAGAAATGTATCCCCAAAACCTCGACAAACCCAAAGAAAAGTAACCCATGGTACAATGACGATTGTAAAGAGGCTATCAAACAACGAAAAGACACTTTGTTGAAGTTCTGCAAGTTCCCAACGCATGAAAATTTAAATACTTATAGGAATTCTAGAGCAAAAGCCCGTCGGACTATAAAGTCTGCAAAACGCAAATCATGGAGAACATACGTATCTAATTTGAATTATAAAACACCGACTAAAAAAGTTTGGGACATGGTTAGGAAAATATCCGGTAAATCTAAATCTGCTACTTATCATCATCTTAATTACAACTTCAACAATGCGAACGAAACAGCTTCCACAAAACAAGATATAGCAGATACTTTGGCATCACAATTTTGTTCAAATTCCTCAACCAGTCATTATTCGGAGGAATTTCAAAAATACAAGAAAGAACAGGAAAAGACTAAATTAAACTTTAAGTCCTCAAATAATGAAGAATATAATTCTCCATTTAATTTAGATGAACTAAAAGACGCCATCAGTAAAGCCCATGATACAGCAACAGGTCCCGACGAAGTTCACTATCAAATGTTAAAACATCTTCCACCAAAATCACTTCAGGCTCTCTTAGATATTTTTAATGATATGTGGGAAACTGGAAAGTTTCCCGAAAGTTGGGAACTAGCCACTATAATACCAATTCCTAAACCTGGAAAAGATCATGCAGAACCGAACAGCTATAGACCGATAGCACTTACAAGTTGTCTTTGCAAAACCTTAGAGAGAATGATAAATGTAAGACTTGTATGGTACTTAGAAAGTAATAACCTAATATCTCCTGTTCAGTCGGGCTTCCGTTCTGAACGAAGTACCAACGACAATTTAATTAGACTGGAAACCTTTATTCGTGATGCCTTTGTTGCAAAGGAGCATGTTGTTGCTGTGTTTTTCGACTTGGAAAAAGCTTATGATACCACCTGGAGACATGGTATTATGCGAGATCTACATGATCTCGGAATACGAGGCAGATTAGCTACATTTATTGAAAATTTCCTTGCGGATCGTTGGATCCAGGTTCGTGTTGGATCGACTTTATCCGAAAAGTTTGATCAAGCACAGGGTGTTCCACAAGGGAGCATCTTGTCTACAACTTTGTTCAATATTAAGATAAACAGCATAATGAACTGTCTGGATCCTAAAACAGATGGATCCTTATATGTAGATGATTTCTGTATGTGTTACAGGTCAAAAAGTATGAGAACTATCGAGAGGCACTTACAGCAGTGCATTAACAGAATAGAAAACTGGGCCTCACATAATGGTTTCAAATTTTCCAAGTCGAAAACACAATGTGTGCATTTCTGTCAATTACGGAAAGTACACAACGATCCTGAACTTTATTTATATGGGTCTCTTATTCCAGTAGTTGAAGATTTTAAATTTCTTGGAGTTCTTTTTGATTGTAAACTTTCTTTCATACCACATATCAAGTACTTAAAGGCCAAGTGCCTAAAAGCATTAAACTTACTGAAAGTATTATCACACACAGACTGGGGTGCTGATCGCACTGTCCTTCTCCAGCTATACCGTTCCCTCATTCGTTCAAAATTAGATTATGGATCCATCGTATATGGATCGGCAAGACCATCATATATCAGTTCTCTTGACACAGTGCATCATCAAGGCCTAAGATTAGCTCTGGGTGCTTTTCGAACATCACCTGTACAAAGCCTCTATGTTGAGGCTGAAGAGCCATCTCTATATTTACGACGAGAGAAACTTGCCCTACAGTACGCCATTAGAATTGCTGCTAATCCATTAAATCCAGTTCATAAGGTGTCTTTTCCGCCATATATTTCTGAAGAAGTCGTACAGCTTTACGAAAGTAAACCAAGGGCTATCCGGTCCTTTGGTTTACGGGTTGCACCACTTTTAGAATCAGCAAACATCCAAAAAGATAAAATAGAAGAACATTTTGTTTCCGAAATACCATCATGGTGCATTAGAAAACCAGAAGTTAATTTGACTCTACATACAGGGAAAAAATCCGACTCAAATCCACACCTTCTAAAAGAAAGTTTTCATCAACTACAATCTCAATTTATTGACTATCAATGTATTTATACTGATGGTTCAAAAGAAGAAAACAAAGTTGGTTGTGCTACTTTTACAAACGGCAGTTGCAAAACATTACGTTTACCTGATGGCTCTTCAATTTTCACAGCGGAAGCTAAAGCTATAGACTTAGCTTTAGACTTCATAAATGAAAGTAACTTAAAGGACAAATTTATTATTTTTTCTGACTCTATGTCAGTTTTACAGGCCTTAAACCATACATCATCCAAAAACCCTCAAATACAAAAACTATTAATAAAACATCACACCATCTCGGAATTGAAAACAATTATATATTGCTGGGTTCCCAGTCATATAGGTATATATGGAAATGAGAAAGTTGATAAGAACGCTAAAGAATCGTTAAATCTAGAAGAATTAGTTTTTAAAATTCCTTATGTCAATTTTAAACCTTTTATTAACGAGTACACCTTTGATAAATGGCAAACAATCTGGAACGGAGCGAAGTTTGATAAGTTGAGGGAAGTCGAACCGATCGTTAAACGACCAAAAGCAATTCATAAACTTTCGAGACGAGAAGAAATCGTTCTTGCTCGTCTCCGAATTGGTCATACAAGAATAACACATTCCCACTTATTAAAGCGAGAAGATGAACCTAAATGCATTGGCTGTGATACACCATTCACAGTTAAACACTTTCTTTTAGAATGCACTGACTTTGCAGCAGAGCGAATTTCTTGTTTTCAAGCTAACAACTTGAAAGAATTGTTCAAAGATGTACCCGTTGGAAAGATTTTATCATTTCTTAGACAAGTAAATCTGTTTTATAAAATATAATTTTTAAATCTTCAATCTTATCATTTCATATATCGTTTCTTTACAACGACATTTATATCTTATTTAGTGTTACTTTTTAATACGAGTTCAATATATTTTAACGTTTTACCTTGTTAGACGCTAATGACCCATCAGGGTTGATGCGTCGTTAAACAACAAACAAACAAACAAACGTCTCACACAGAACACGGTTGGGCACACGGTTCCAATACGGTTTACTCGGTTATACACGGATTGACTGGTACGAGTATTGAGCTCCAACCGTGCCTGAGGATGAGTTGGTACGATTTAGACTCGAATGTAGCAAGAGTGAGTACGAACAAAGCACGGATATACTCGATCAAGCAATGTTTGTCACGGTTTGAACACGATTTGCAAACGATTTTCATACGATTGTTTTACGGTTTCAAGTACGGTCTAGTTCGGTCTGTTACGGCCTAGTACGATTAAACACGACGATTACACGATTTACTGGACATTTACAGGGTTTATATACGGTCCCATCGACTTTTGTTCGAGTTATGCTCGAATTATCACACATTCGTGTATGGTTTGATATAAATTGGCTCGTTTTGATGGCTTGGCTTCATAATTTTTTCGAACTTTCAGTGGAGCATTATTACAAAATGGCAGATGACAGAATAAGAGAATTAGAAATCATGATAAGACTGATAAACATTGAATTAATTTTGGCTGAATTGTGGCATGTACGGTTGTATATACGGTCTCGTACGAGCTCACACGGTCTCTCACGGTCTGGTACGATCGCTTATACGATTATACACGAACATCGCACCCGTGCCAGTTTTTTAAAAGTTTTAAAAATCATACACGGCTTACACGGATACACTCGAATGGCCCGAGTGTAAGTCGGATAAGGCCACGGTTTATTCGGTTGTATGTACGGTTTACACGGGTGGCCAACCGTGTAAACCGTGTGTTCTGTGTGAGACGGGCTTAAATGACCTGAACACGACTTTTACTCGAGCGCTACTCGATCATACCCGATAGCCGCACGAGCACTCAAGACTCCTACACGACTACAACCCGACTGGCAACACGATCACTGCTCGAGCATACCGATCTCAACAGGAGCCCTACACGATCTGTTCACGAACACCGCGATAATAACTCGATTCTTACACGAACAATTCCAGACAAACTAGACCATTACTCGATCGCTACTCGATCGCTTCTCGATCTCTACTCGATCGCAGCACAACTATTTTGACATTGAAACATTGACTTACATGCGTCAGTGTTGTGATTTGGCAGAGAGGAAGATATAAAGAAGGTCTAGCAGAAGAGTCATTGCGTGAGTCATCGACTTCAACTGGCGTTGGTGCTGACCGCTGTTTCCCTTTTTAAGCCTTCTGGGGGCTGGGTTTTGGCGAAGCCGTAGCTGCTAACACGGCTGCAACGGCAAGACGCGCCTTTTTACCTGTTCGCGGCATCAGTTTCTACTTCTGTCTTCAAGTACCGAGCGACTAATGACAGACGGATTAATATCTTTGCGCCTTTTTGAAGGAACGTATTGAAGCTCATTGCGCGTGTGCAAAGTTTCGTAGCGATCGGGTCCACTCGAGTAGCGATCGGGTATGCTCGAGAAGTGATCGTGTACGATCGGGTAGAGATCGAATGTGATCGGGTATGGATCTGGGAGCGATCGAGTACGGTCGTATGGAGATCGGCTTGCTCTGGACCTCGGCTCGAGTAGGAATCGTGTTGATCGAGTAAGCATTGGGTAGTGGTCGAACTTAGGTCGGGCTGATCGTGTCCTGCTCGGCAAATATTTCGGCAAATATTTCAATCCCGATCTAGGTAGATCTCTACACGATCGCTACTCGACCGACCCGACCCCTACTCGACTAATTCTCGATTCGTTCTCGATCGCTTCCCAAGTGGTTTGCTACACAATCTCTACTCGAATATTTTTGGCATGTGAAAAATTATCGGGAAGGAAGCCCAAGTGATGCCGACCAAAGACGACCGTCCAGACCACTCCCGCCGATCAAGCTCGATCATCCCCCGACGGCATGGTCGGGTTTGATCGGGTTGATCTGATCGGCAGTGTGAACACGGCTTTAACTACAGTCAATAGACATTAATTGTTCTTGTTCGTCACTTTCGAAAACTCTATATACTTTTATGTATTTTCATGTTTACAAGAAAAATTATTCTGCCCTCTTGTGGCCGTCGTATTTTCATGATTTTGGTGCCATCTGAAAGTTAAATGAATAAAGCAATAAAGAAAGTATATTTGATGAAATTTCGACATTGTTTTGTATTAAATTGCCTCTAATAATCTTAATTATATATGTGTGTGTGTGTGATGAGGCTGCTATTTGTAAATCGTTTCACCGGTTCCATCTACCTGCCATTACAGACTATTAATTTATGGTAGTTATTTTACCAGTGAAAAGATTCATATTAGTAGCTGATGGACTTTCAGCAGCATCTATATAAGTTTGACCGGTACCGAGGGATACTTTGTTTGCCCTCAGGTCTCCAATACATACCTTTACAGGTAGTGTATTGCGCCTAGTGTGCAGTCAGTCCACCGTGTTAGTTGCACCCGGTCATAAGATTAGCTGACAGCAATATATTAAACCTAAAGGTTTACGTGTATTAAATATACGTTATGTGAAACCTGTCGACGGTCCAAAGGCATCCAACAATCTACCCTTCCTATCGGACACCGCAGGGCCGGCGAAAGGAAACACTAAACAAAGTTTTCTCTCAGCGTACATCTGTAATAGCGACCGGTACCGAGGGATACTTTGTTTGCCCTCAGGTCTCCAGCATATACTTGTGACAAGTAGTTTGCTGCGCCTAGTGTGCTCAGTATGTCATAAGGTCCGTATATTATGCATATTTATCACTAATAGTTCAGGACAAGTACTATTTATATAAATACAATGTTGGTGTCCTATTTAATTATCTCTGAACAGGACGTTGTAATTATATTTATGTGAACAGAATTGTAAACTAATAAGGTTCTTTAAAATTTTATTTGACATGTATATAATATATCCATTCATATAATTTCTACACTATATCCCTAGCCATACAGGGTGTAATACTATACTATTGTGTATTTTTTAAAAAGAGTTTGATAATTAAATTTATTACCATCTGTACTAAAGCCTTCGGCTCGTGAGGTCATAATGAAAGTTGAAAGTGTGGTATTATTTACAAATCACTGCTGTTGAAACAAAATTCATTTGATTATCTATAACTTATTAAAAACCTGCATACATTTAAAATGTTTAGTTAAACTTTCAAAAGGTTTTGGCATTTTTTTTTTTTTTTTTTTTTTTTTTTTTTTTTTTTTTTTTTTTTTTTTTGAAATTTAGTGTATTCAGGTGTAAGCTCCATCTGTATTTTAAGATCTTTTGTATTATTACATTCCGAAACTATATTGTTTAACCCTGTATGGTAGGTATATCCTACTTATGGCCTATTTTCAATCAATGTATCATATATACCTCACTATGATTCAGATCATGACAATATTATGGTTGTGTTTAGTATCTATATCTACTAAACCTTTACATATTTGGAATGATACACAAAGCATATTACATTAGTTATACATGTATTATACATCTACAACTTTTAAGAGATCATGACACTGAGATCAAAACAACCATCATGAGATCATATGTATTAAATCATAACAACTACTAAATAATACAATAACCATGGCACACGAAATTCTACTAGATATCAATTATCAATTAACCTGTGCAGAATCATAAGTACATATTATTGTACCATACACATTGCATAGTAAAAATAAGTTCATTACATGACTATATAGGTATGCCAATATGTATCCATATTATTATACAAAGTACATCTTATATCATTTTGAACAACTGTGACATCATCCATTACTCATATGATACAGACGTCACATAGTTGTAATATGCATGTATCATGCATCTTGATCATTTCAGAACAGGAATGTATTTCTTTACATTTTATACCGAAAAATTGATACTCATTCTAAGGTTCCAAATTCCATTTGAAGATGCATTGTCTATTTTTGTTATTTTACTGTGTATAGTCGAAATTGAATAGCATCTTCTTTTACATTTATCGCTTTATATAAATATTTGCCTAAAGTGCTTTTGGAACCTTTTCTATCTTAGTATGCTCCTTTTAGAACAAACTCTCCAATTAAATGTGTCAAATGAAAGGTTATATGTAATCTCAAAGAATTTTGTCCAAAAAACTGAGTTTTCTTTTGAGTATCCTTTATGTAATTATTTCCATAAATTTCTTCCTGTGCTGAAATTTGGGGTTGGGTGGGGAAGACATCACATTCACATCCTGTATGCGTTTTTGCTAGAGTGTCCGAAAGGTGAGAAATTTTCTTAATACCAGTGGAGCCGTTACATATTTGTTGTATGTAATACTGGTATCGGTTTGTCATCATAGCCACCGTGTGGAGTTGGGACCACCCGTCCTGAAATAAAACTATGTTATATCCCAGAACGCCTTCACCTTGAATGCATTTGCCACTAGTGAACCCTCGGAGAAAGGATAGCTATGTGATTAATAACCTAGCATAATTTATTTGTTAGTTTGTCCAAAAGGCCTACTATATTGTATATATAATTGGATGTGAATATTAATGTATAATTATATTGTATTATAGGTAAAACTCATTTTGCAATGATCCTTTCCATGTCTAGCTCCTGTGGAAGTACTGTTACCTCCTACAGGTGCTACCCATCGAAACCATCATTTACCATGCTTTGCCTTTTATCTCTATATTATATAGTTACATTGTGATGCAACTGAAATCATCCATATTTCTATGAGTGTCTCTCATCAATTGATTAACCGCGGAACCTTCGAGCCATTCCATGTCAGCGCTATTTATCATAACCCAATCAGTATTGCGAATGATTAAATTCATTCAATTGCATGAAATAACAAATCCCTAAAGTTTCTTGTTTCTCTGTTAGCAATACCAGGCACCTTATCTAGAAGTAACCGTGTAAACTAAAACAACAAATATGTATACACACTATATACTTACAATTAGGATAGCTGTTTTCATTTCTGTACGATAATACCCTTCGTCCGATAATACCCCGACTGACATGAATTCAGCACCCCTGTCCCGCCAAAACACGGAATCAGCCTGTAAAAAGGTGGTGGAGGTTCAATTCAGCACTTAACAAAATATGGGCCAGGGGAATCTGCAGTTTGGATAGCTGCGTTTTTATATCTGTCCGACAACACCCCCTGTCCGACAAAACCCCGACTGACGTCCATTTAGAACAAGTCAAACTATGATTGTTTTGAATGCGCCTGTAATAAAGATGGTGAAGGCTTAATTCAGCAATTGCAAAACTACGAGCCAGGGGAATCTGCATGCAAAAAAAGAAAAAGAAAAAATGCAGAGGGCGACCAACAACGAAGGTCCAACCGACACAGACACAGACAGACCAACAACCAGTATTTTGAAGGACACCCCGTACGCAGGGCAGCGGAGAGGATGTTTATTGGCCCAAATACGCCATCTGTCTACTGAGGGTGACCCTGTTATTCGTTCTTTTTCTGAAAATTACCTTTTATTTACATTTTTCCGATCTGTCAAAAACGTACAAGCAGACGAGCGAGTAAAAACCAACACCTAGATTAAGGTCATTTCGTGCCGTTTTTTGTGTTGAGGCATTTCGTTCCCATCGTCAGCTCACTTGCCACAGGGTCGCACCAGGTTATACACAATAACCTGATCCACACAGCATCAAGACGACTCGGGCTAATTGATAGGCCCACACAGTCACTCAGAAAAAAAGAATCCCAGATCTCAAATAAAAGGAAAACAAGAAGGATTAGACACACAAATTGGGGTCCCAGCGGAGCTGAGCGGAGCTGGGGGGGGGGTTGCTATCCTTACTTAAACAGCCCCAGCCTGGAAATCATGTTAGCACATAAATTGGGGGTATGCTATCTTTTCAAAAACACCACAACCACGACAAGTAGTGGCCCGCTATCTCAACAAAACATTACAGCCATTTCAGCTAATGGTTATACCTAAAATGAACAATAACAGACAAATAGGCAAAGAAGTGCAGTCACCTCAACCCAAAGAACCCGCTGCATATATTCACAATAGGTACATTGTTTAAATATCAACCATACTAAGATATTATCTTTATGAAACACCAAAGCCATCACAACTAGCATTTATACCTGAAATGAACAACAACATGTTAGTAGAGTATTGATATGTAAGTT
The DNA here is from genome assembly GCA_964017185.1 of Rugalucina vietnamica. Taxonomy (NCBI): domain Eukaryota; kingdom Metazoa; phylum Mollusca; class Bivalvia; order Lucinida; family Lucinidae; genus Rugalucina; species Rugalucina vietnamica. The sequence goes on from OZ024879.1 coordinate 20,190,768, forward strand.
GGGAAATGTAACATGACTGAACCCTCTGTGGCGTTACATCACTGATGTGAACTTGCTTATATTATAAAATTTATTGTATGTTAGTAGAGTATTGATATGTAAGTCGGGAATTGTAACATGACTGAACCATCTGTGTCGTTACAGCACTGATGTTAACATGCTTATATTATAAAAATCATTGTATGTTAGTAGAGTATTGATATGTAAGTCGGGAAATGTGGAAATGTAAATGACTGAACCCTCTGTGGCGTTGCAGCACTGATGTTAACTAGTGTGATAGGACTGAAATCAAAATAAGTATTAGTGGGTTTGTAACTATTTTTATGTATATGACGAAATCTGAGTTTGTGCAACATGACTGGAAGTTAAAACAGACACATGTGAATGTTTTTACCATGGTGCTATTTATTAAGGTTGGATCATCGGTCTGGGACATGAAGTATCGTATGGTATGGATGACATCAAAATTGTTATGTTATGGGTAGGTAACTTAATGTCAATCCAATGTGACATGTATGAATAGTGTGCCATATAAGTTATACCATATTGTTCTAGGATAATAGTCTAAATTTTAGGGTAATGATTTTGTCTAAATTTATAGTAATGATTTAGTCTAAATTTTGCGTCATTCTTTAAAACCAATTCATAGTTGAAATACCAGTGTGTCATATAAATTATACCATATTGTTCTAGGATAATGGCGTTTACTTTTAAATCATGAGTCAGTTTAAATTTTATAGTAATGATTTAGTCTAAATTTTGTGTCATTCTTGAAACCAATCGGTGTTACTGTACTGAACTCTATTTATGTTACTTGACTAGATTGTGAAGTAGCATATTATTTTAAATTATATTATTTTATTTAGAAGTACAGTAACATTGTGCGACAATATTAAATTTGAATTTAATATGTGATAGAACTGAAATCAATTTATGTTACCGTACTGAAATTTTTATTATGTTACATGACTGATGTTTTTATTTTTATTTTCTGTTCGTCATTTGTCAGTGTGCACCCGGTCTGTAGATTAGCTGACAAGTATTGGTGTTGTACATGTTTTGTATTAAATTGCCTCTAATAATCTTAATTATATATGTGTGTGTGTGATGAGGCTGCTATTTGTAAATCGTTTCACCGGTTCCATCTACCTGCCATTACAGACTATTAATTTATGGTAGTTATTTTACCAGTGAAAAGATTCATATTAGTAGCTGATGGACTTTCAGCAGCATCTATATAAGTTTGACCGGTACCGAGGGATACTTTGTTTGCCCTCAGGTCTCCAATACATACCTTTACAGGTAGTGTATTGCGCCTAGTGTGCAGTCAGTCCACCGTGTTAGTTGCACCCGGTCATAAGATTAGCTGACAGCAATATATTAAACCTAAAGGTTTACGTGTATTAAATATACGTTATGTGAAACCTGTCGACGGTCCAAAGGCATCCAACAATCTACCCTTCCTATCGGACACCGCAGGGCCGGCGAAAGGAAACACTAAACAAAGTTTTCTCTCAGCGTACATCTGTAATAGCGACCGGTACCGAGGGATACTTTGTTTGCCCTCAGGTCTCCAGCATATACTTGTGACAAGTAGTTTGCTGCGCCTAGTGTGCTCAGTATGTCATAAGGTCCGTATATTATGCATATTTATCACTAATAGTTCAGGACAAGTACTATTTATATAAATACAATGTTGGTGTCCTATTTAATTATCTCTGAACAGGACGTTGTAATTATATTTATGTGAACAGAATTGTAAACTAATAAGGTTCTTTAAAATTTTATTTGACATGTATATAATATATCCATTCATATAATTTCTACACTATATCCCTAGCCATACAGGGTGTAATACTATACTATTGTGTATTTTTTAAAAAGAGTTTGATAATTAAATTTATTACCATCTGTACTAAAGCCTTCGGCTCGTGAGGTCATAATGAAAGTTGAAAGTGTGGTATTATTTACAAATCACTGCTGTTGAAACAAAATTCATTTGATTATCTATAACTTATTAAAAACCTGCATACATTTAAAATGTTTAGTTAAACTTTCAAAAGGTTTTGGCATTTTTTTTTTTTTTTTTTTTTTTTTTTTTTTTTATTTTGAAATTTAGTGTATTCAGGTGTAAGCTCCATCTGTATTTTAAGATCTTTTGTATTATTACATTCCGAAACTATATTGTTTAACCCTGTATGGTAGGTATATCCTACTTATGGCCTATTTTCAATCAATGTATCATATATACCTCACTATGATTCAGATCATGACAATATTATGGTTGTGTTTAGTATCTATATCTACTAAACCTTTACATATTTGGAATGATACACAAAGCATATTACATTAGTTATACATGTATTATACATCTACAACTTTTAAGAGATCATGACACTGAGATCAAAACAACCATCATGAGATCATATGTATTAAATCATAACAACTACTAAATAATACAATAACCATGGCACACGAAATTCTACTAGATATCAATTATCAATTAACCTGTGCAGAATCATAAGTACATATTATTGTACCATACACATTGCATAGTAAAAATAAGTTCATTACATGACTATATAGGTATGCCAATATGTATCCATATTATTATACAAAGTACATCTTATATCATTTTGAACAACTGTGACATCATCCATTACTCATATGATACAGACGTCACATAGTTGTAATATGCATGTATCATGCATCTTGATCATTTCAGAACAGGAATGTATTTCTTTACATTTTATACCGAAAAATTGATACTCATTCTAAGGTTCCAAATTCCATTTGAAGATGCATTGTCTATTTTTGTTATTTTACTGTGTATAGTCGAAATTGAATAGCATCTTCTTTTACATTTATCGCTTTATATAAATATTTGCCTAAAGTGCTTTTGGAACCTTTTCTATCTTAGTATGCTCCTTTTAGAACAAACTCTCCAATTAAATGTGTCAAATGAAAGGTTATATGTAATCTCAAAGAATTTTGTCCAAAAAACTGAGTTTTCTTTTGAGTATCCTTTATGTAATTATTTCCATAAATTTCTTCCTGTGCTGAAATTTGGGGTTGGGTGGGGAAGACATCACATTCACATCCTGTATGCGTTTTTGCTAGAGTGTCCGAAAGGTGAGAAATTTTCTTAATACCAGTGGAGCCGTTACATATTTGTTGTATGTAATACTGGTATCGGTTTGTCATCATAGCCACCGTGTGGAGTTGGGACCACCCGTCCTGAAATAAAACTATGTTATATCCCAGAACGCCTTCACCTTGAATGCATTTGCCACTAGTGAACCCTCGGAGAAAGGATAGCTATGTGATTAATAACCTAGCATAATTTATTTGTTAGTTTGTCCAAAAGGCCTACTATATTGTATATATAATTGGATGTGAATGTTAATGTATAATTATATTGTATTATAGGTAAAACTCATTTTGCAATGATCCTTTCCATGTCTAGCTCCTGTGGAAGTACTGTTACCTCCTACAGGTGCTACCCATCGAAACCATCATTTACCATGCTTTGCCTTTTATCTCTATATTATATAGTTACATTGTGATGCAACTGAAATCATCCATATTTCTATGAGTGTCTCTCATCAATTGATTAACCGCGGAACCTTCGAGCCATTCCATGTCAGCGCTATTTATCATAACCCAATCAGTATTGCGAATGATTAAATTCATTCAATTGCATGAAATAACAAATCCCTAAAGTTTCTTGTTTCTCTGTTAGCAATACCAGGCACCTTATCTAGAAGTAACCGTGTAAACTAAAACAACAAATATGTATACACACTATATACTTACAATTAGGATAGCTGTTTTCATTTCTGTACGATAATACCCTTCGTCCGATAATACCCCGACTGACATGAATTCAGCACCCCTGTCCCGCCAAAACACGGAATCAGCCTGTAAAAAGGTGGTGGAGGTTCAATTCAGCACTTAACAAAATATGGGCCAGGGGAATCTGCAGTTTGGATAGCTGCGTTTTTATATCTGTCCGACAACACCCCCTGTCCGACAAAACCCCGACTGACGTCCATTTAGAACAAGTCAAACTATGATTGTTTTGAATGCGCCTGTAATAAAGATGGTGAAGGCTTAATTCAGCAATTGCAAAACTACGAGCCAGGGGAATCTGCATGCAAAAAAAGAAAAAGAAAAAATGCAGAGGGCGAACAACAACGAAGGTCCAACCGACACAAACACAGACAGACCAACAACCAGTATTTTGAAGGACACCCCGTACGCAGGGCAGCGGAGAGGATGTTTATTGGCCCAAATACGCCATCTGTCTACTGAGGGTGACCCTGTTATTCGTTCTTTTTCTGAAAATTACCTTTTATTTACATTTTTCCGATCTGTCAAAAACGTACAAGCAGACGAGCGAGTAAAAACCAACACCTAGATTAAGGTCATTTCGTGCCGTTTTTTGTGTTGAGGCATTTCGTTCCCATCGTCAGCTCACTTGCCACAGGGTCGCACCAGGTTATACACAATAACCTGATCCACACAGCATCAAGACGACTCGGGCTAATTGATAGGCCCACACAGTCACTCAGAAAAAAAGAATCCCAGATCTCAAATAAAAGGAAAACAAGAAGGATTAGACACACAAATTGGGGTCCCAGCGGAGCTGGGGGGGGGGTTGCTATTTTAAATGTATGCAGGTTTTCAATAAGTTATAGATAATCAACTGAATTTTGTTTCAACAGCAGTGGTTTGTAAATTATACCACACTTTCAACTTTCATCATGACCTCACGAGCCGAAGGCTTTAGTACAGATGATAATAATTTTAATTATCAAACTTTTTTAAAAAATACACAATAGTATAGTATTGAACCCTGTATGGCTAGGGATATAGTGTAGAAATTATATGAATGGATATGTTATTATGAACATTATATATGTCAGATAAAATTTTAAAGAACCTTATTAGTTTACAATTCTGTTCACATAAATATAATTACAACGTCCTGTTCAGAGATAATTAAATAGGACACCAACATTGTATTTATATAAATAGTACTTGTCCTGAACTATTTGTGATAAATATACATAATATACGGACCTTATGACATACTGAGCACACTAGGCGCAGCAAACTACTTGTCACAAGTATATGCTGGAGACCTGAGGGCAAACAAAGTATCCCTCGGTACCGGTCGCTATTACAGATGTACGCTGAGAGAAAATTTTGTTTAGTGTTTCCTTTCGCCGGCCCTGCGGTGTCCGATAGGAAGGGTAGAGTGTTGGATGCCTTTGGACCGTCGACAGGTTTCACATAACGTATATTTAATATACGTAAACCTTTAGGTTTAATATATTGCTGTCAGCTAATCTTATGACCGGGTGCAACTAACACGGTGGACTGACTGCACATTAGGCGCAATACACTACCTGTAAAGGTATGTATTGGAGACCTGAGGGCAAACAAAGTATCCCTCGGTACCGGTCAAACTTATATAGATGCTGCTGAAAGTCCATCAGCTAATATGAATCTTTTCACTGGTAAAATAACTACCATAAATTAATAGTCTGTAATAGCAGGTAGATGGAACCGGTGAAACGATTTACAAATAGCAGCCTCATCACCAACATACATATATAATTTAGATTATTAGAGGCAATTTAATACAAAAAATGTACAACACCAATACTTGTCAGCTAATCTACAGACCGGGTGCACACTGACAAATGACGAACAGAAAATAAATAAAAAAAAAAAAAAAAAAAAAAAAAAAACATCAGTCATGTAACATAATAAAAAATTTCAGTACAGTAACATAAATTGATTTCAGTTCTATCACATATTAAATTCAAATTTAATATTGTCGCACAATGTTACTGTTCTTCTAAATAAAATAATATAATTCAAAGTAATATGCTACTTTACAATTTAGTCAAGTAACATAAATAGAGTTCAGTACAGTAACACCGATTGGTTTCAAGAATGACACAAAATTTAGACTAAATCATTACTATAAAATTTAAACTGACTCATGATTTAAAAGTAAACACCATTATCCTAGAACAATATGGTATAATTTATATGACACACTGGTATTTCAACTATGAATTGGTTTTAAGAATAACGCAAAATTTAGACTAAATCATTACTATAAATTTAGACGAAATCATTACCCTAAAATTTAGACTATTATCCTAGAACAATATGGTATAATTTATATGGCACACTATTCATACATGTCACACTGGATTGACATTAAGTTCCCTACCCATAACAGAACAATTTTGATGTCATCCATACCATACGATACTTCATGTCCCAGACCGATGATCCAACCTTAATAAATAGCACCATGGTAAAAACATTCATATGTATCTGTTTTAACTTCCAGTCATGTTGCACAAACTCAGATTTCGTCATATACATAAAAATAGTTACAAACCCACTAATACTTATTTTGATTTCAGTCCTATCACACTAGTTAACATCAGTGCTGCAACGCCACAGAGGGTTCAGTCATTTACATTTCCACATTTCCCGACTTACATATCAATACTCTACTAACATACAATTATTTTTATAATATAAGCAAGTTAACATCAGTGCTGTAACGCCACAGAGGGTTCAGTCATGTTACATTTCCCGACTTATATATCAATACTCTACTAACATACAATAAATTTTATAATATAAGCAAGTTCACATCAGTGATGTAACGCCACAGAGGGTTCAGTCATGTTACATTTCCCGACTTACATATCAATACTCTACTAACATATTGTTTTTGTTCATTTTAGGTACAAACACTAGTTGTGATGGCTTTGATGTTTTATAAAGATAATATCTTAATATGGTTGATATTTACACAATGTACCTATTGTGAATATATGCAGCAGGTTCTTTGGGTTGAGGTGACTGCACTTCTTTGCCTATTTGTCTGTTGTTGTTCATTTTAGGTATAACCATTAGCTGTAATGGCTGTAATGTTTTGTTGAGATAGCAAACCACTACTTGTCATAGTTATAATGTTTTGAAAAGATAGCATACCCCCAATTTATGTGCTAACATGATTTCCAGGCTAAAACTGTTTAAGTAAGGATAGCATACCCCCAGCTCCGCTCAGCTCCGCTGGGGCCCCAATTTATGTGTCTAATCCTTCTTGTTTTCCTTTTATTTGAGATCCAGGATTCCTTTTTTCTGAGTGACTGTGTAAGCCTATCAATTAGCCCGAATCGTCTTGATACCATATGGATCAGGTTATTGTGTATAACCTGGTGCGACCCTATGGCAAGTGAGCTGACGATAAGAACGAAATGCCTCAACACAAAAAACGGCACGAAATGACCTTAATCTAGGTGTTGGTTTTTACTCGCTCGTCTGCTTGTACGTTTTTGACAGATCGGAAAAATGTAAATAAAAGGTAATTTTCAGGAAAAGAACGAATAACAGAGTCACCCTCAATAGACAGATGGCATATTTAGTCCAATAAACATCCTCTCCACTACCCTACGTACAGAATGTCCTTTAAAATACTGGTTGTTGGTCTGTCTGTGTTTGTGTCGGCTGGACCTTCATTGTTGGTCATCCTCTGCATTTTTTCTTTTTTGCATGCAGATTCCCCTGGCTCATAATTTTGCAATTGCTGAATTAAGCCTTCACCATCTTTATTACAGGCACATTCAAAACAATCATAGTTTGACTTATTCTGAATAAACGTCAATCAGGGTTTTATCGGAAAACGCAGCTATCCAAACTGCAGATTCCCCTGGCCCATATTTTGTCAAGTGCTGAATTGAACCTCCACCATCTTTTTACAGGCTGATTCCATATTTTGACAAGACAAAAGTGCTGAATTCATGTCAGTCAAGGTATTATCGGACAAAGGGTATTATCGTACAGAAATGGAAACAGCTATCCTAATTGTAAGTATATAGTGTGTATACATATTTGTTGTTTTGTTTTACACAGTTACTTAGATAAGGTGCCTGGTATTGCTAATAGAGAAACAAGAAACTTTAAAGATTTATTATTTCATGCAATTGAATGAATTTAATCATTCGCAATACTGCTTGGGTTATGATAAATAGCACTGACATGGAATGGCTCGAAGGTTCCGCGGTTAATCAATTGATGAGAGACACTCATAGAAATATGGATGATTTCAATTGCATCACAATGTAACAATATAATATAGAGATAAAAGGCAAAGCATGATAAATGATGGTTTCGATGGGTAGCACCTGTAGGAGGTAACAGTACTTCCACAGGAGCTAGACATGGAAAGGATCATTGCAAAATGAGTTTTACCTATAATACAATATAATTATACATTAACATTCACATCCAATTATATATAAAATATAGTAGGCCTTTTGGACAAACTAACAAATAAATTATGCTAGGTTATTAATCACATAGCTATCCTTTCTCCGAGGGTTCACTAGTGGCAAATGCATTCAAGGTGAAGGCGTTCTGGGATATAACGTAGTTTTATTTCAGGACGGGTGGTCCCAACTCCACACGGTGGCTATGATGACAAACCGATACCAGTATTACATACAACAAATATGTAACGGCTCCACTGGTATTAAGAAAATTTCTCACCTTTCGGACACTCAAGCAAAAACGCATACAGGATGTGAATGTGATGTCTTCCCCACCCAACCCCAAATTTCAGCACAGGAAGAAATTTATGGAAATAATTACATAAAAGATACTCAAAAGAAAACTCAGTTTTTGGACAAAATTCTTTTAGATTACATATAACCTTTCATTTGACACATTTAATTGGAGAGTTTGTTCTAAAAGGAGCATACTAGGATAGAAAAGGTTCCAAAAGCACTTTAGGCAAATATTTATATAAAGCGATAAATGTAAAAGAAGATGCTATTCAATTTCGACTATACACAGTAAAATAACAAAAATAGACAATGCATCTTCAAATGGAATTTGGAACCTTAGAATGAGTATCAATTTTTCGGTATAAAATGTAAAGAAATACCTTCCTGTTCTGAAATGATCAAGATGCATGATACATGCATATTACCACTATGTGATGTCTGTATCATATGAGTAATGGATGATGTCACAGTTGTTCAAAACGATTATATAACATGTACTTTGTATGATAATATGGATACATATTGGCATACCTATATAGTCATGTAATGAACTTATTTTTACTATGCAATGTGTATGGTACAATAATATGTACTTATGATTCTGCACAGGTTAATTGATAATTGGTATCTAGTAGAATTTCGTGTGCCATGGTTACTGTATTATTTAGTAGTTGTTATGATTTAATACATATGATCTCATGATGGTTGTTTTGATCTCAGTGTCATGATCTCTTAAAAGTTGTAGATGTATAATACATGTATAACTAATTTAATATGCTTTGTGTATCATATCAAATATGTAAAGATTTAGTAGATATAGATACTAAACACAACCATAATATTGTCATGATCTGAATCATAGTGATGTATATATGATACATTGATTGAAAATAGGCCATAAGTAGGATATACCTACCATACAGGGTTAAACAATATAGTTTCGGAATGTAATAATACAAATGATCTTAAAATACAGATGGAGCTTACATCTGAATACACTAAATTTCAAAATATAGGCACAATTTTCACATATTAATAATAAAAAAATGCCAAAACCTTTTGAAAGTTTAACTAAACATTTTAAATGTATGCAGGTTTTCAATAAGTTATAGATAATCAACTGAATTTTGTTTCAACAGCAGTGGTTTGTAAATTATACCACACTTTCAACTTTCATCATGACCTCACGAGCCGAAGGCTTTAGTACAGATGATAATAATTTTAATTATCAAACTTTTTTAAAAAATACACAATAGTATAGTATTGAACCCTGTATGGCTAGGGATATAGTGTAGAAATTATATGAATGGATATGTTATTATGAACATTATATATGTCAGATAAAATTTTAAAGAACCTTATTAGTTTACAATTCTGTTCACATAAATATAATTACAACGTCCTGTTCAGAGATAATTAAATAGGACACCAACATTGTATTTATATAAATAGTACTTGTCCTGAACTATTTGTGATAAATATACATAATATACGGACCTTATGACATACTGAGCACACTAGGCGCAGCAAACTACTTGTCACAAGTATATGCTGGAGACCTGAGGGCAAACAAAGTATCCCTCGGTACCGGTCGCTATTACAGATGTACGCTGAGAGAAAATTTTGTTTAGTGTTTCCTTTCGCCGGCCCTGCGGTGTCCGATAGGAAGGGTAGAGTGTTGGATGCCTTTGGACCGTCGACAGGTTTCACATAACGTATATTTAATATACGTAAACCTTTAGGTTTAATATATTGCTGTCAGCTAATCTTATGACCGGGTGCAACTAACACGGTGGACTGACTGCACATTAGGCGCAATACACTACCTGTAAAGGTATGTATTGGAGACCTGAGGGCAAACAAAGTATCCCTCGGTACCGGTCAAACTTATATAGATGCTGCTGAAAGTCCATCAGCTAATATGAATCTTTTCACTGGTAAAATAACTACCATAAATTAATAGTCTGTAATAGCAGGTAGATGGAACCGGTGAAACGATTTACAAATAGCAGCCTCATCACCAACATACATATATAATTTAGATTATTAGAGGCAATTTAATACAAAAAATGTACAACACCAATACTTGTCAGCTAATCTACAGACCGGGTGCACACTGACAAATGACGAACAGAAAATAAAAAAAAAAAAAAAAAAAAAAAAAAAAAAAAAAAAAAAAAAAAAAACATCAGTCATGTAACATAATAAAAAATTTCAGTACAGTAACATAAATTGATTTCAGTTCTATCACATATTAAATTCAAATTTAATATTGTCGCACAATGTTACTGTTCTTCTAAATAAAATAATATAATTCAAAGTAATATGCTACTTTACAATTTAGTCAAGTAACATAAATAGAGTTCAGTACAGTAACACCGATTGGTTTCAAGAATGACACAAAATTTAGACTAAATCATTACTATAAAATTTAAACTGACTCATGATTTAAAAGTTAACGCCATTATCCTAGAACAATATGGTATAATTTATATGACACACTGGTATTTCGACTATGAATTGGTTTTAAGAATAACGCAAAATTTAGACTAAATCATTACTATAAATTTAGACGAAATCATTACCCTAAAATTTAGACTATTATCCTAGAACAATATGGTATAATTTATATGGCACACTATTCATACATGTCACACTGGATTGACATTAAGTTCCCTACCCATAACAGAACAATTTTGATGTCATCCATACCATACGATACTTCATGTCCCAGACCGATGATCCAACCTTAATAAATAGCACCATGGTAAAAACATTCATATGTATCTGTTTTAACTTCCAGTCATGTTGCACAAACTCAGATTTCGTCATATACATAAAAATAGTTACAAACCCACTAATACTTATTTTGATTTCAGTCCTATCACACTAGTTAGCATCAGTGCTGTAACGCCACAGAGGGTTCAGTCATTTACATTTCCACATTTCCCGACTTACATATCAATACTCTACTAACATACAATTATTTTTATAATATAAGCAAGTTAACATCAGTGCTGTAACGCCACAGATGGTTCAGTCATGTTACATTTCCCGACTTATATATCAATACTCTACTAACATACAATAAATTTTATAATATAAGCAAGTTCACATCAGTGATGTAACGCCACAGAGGGTTCAGTCATGTTACATTTCCCGACTTACATATCAATACTCTACTAACATATTGTTTTTGTTCATTTTAGGTACAAACACTAGTTGTGATGGCTTTGATGTTTTATAAAGGTAATATCTTAATATGGTTGATATTTACACAATGTACCTATTGTGAATATATGCAGCAGGTTCTTTGGGTTGAGGTGACTGCACTTCTTTGCCTATTTGTCTGTTGTTGTTCATTTTAGGTATAACCATTAGCTGTAATGGCTGTAATGTTTTGTTGAGATAGCAAACCACTACTTGTCATAGTTATAATGTTTTGAAAAGATAGCATACCCCCAATTTATGTGCTAACATGATTTCCAGGCTAAAACTGTTTAAGTAAGGATAGCATACCCCCAGCTCCGCTGGGGCCCCAATTTATGTGTCTAATCCTTCTTGTTTTCCTTTTATTTGAGATCCAGGATTCCTTTTTTCTGAGTGACTGTGTAAGCCTATCAATTAGCCCGAATCGTCTTGATACCATATGGATCAGGTTATTGTGTATAACCTGGTGCGACCCTATGGCAAGTGAGCTGACGATAAGAACGAAATGCCTCAACACAAAAAACGGCACGAAATGACCTTAATCTAGGTGTTGGTTTTTACTCGCTCGTCTGCTTGTACGTTTTTGACAGATCGGAAAAATGTAAATAAAAGGTAATTTTCAGGAAAAGAACGAATAACAGAGTCACCCTCAATAGACAGATGGCATATTTAGTCCAATAAACATCCTCTCCACTACCCTACGTACAGAATGTCCTTTAAAATACTGGTTGTTGGTCTGTCTGTGTTTGTGTCGGCTGGACCTTCATTGTTGGTCATCCTCTGCATTTTTTCTTTTTTGCATGCAGATTCCCCTGGCTCATAATTTTGCAATTGCTGAATTAAGCCTTCACCATCTTTATTACAGGCACATTCAAAACAATCATAGTTTGACTTATTCTGAATAAACGTCAATCAGGGTTTTATCGGAAAACGCAGCTATCCAAACTGCAGATTCCCCTGGCCCATATTTTGTCAAGTGCTGAATTGAACCTCCACCACCTTTTTACAGGCTGATTCCATATTTTGACAAGACAAAAGTGCTGAATTCATGTCAGTCAAGGTATTATCGGACAAAGGGTATTATCGTACAGAAATGGAAACAGCTATCCTAATTGTAAGTATATAGTGTGTATACATATTTGTTGTTTTGTTTTACACAGTTACTTAGATAAGGTGCCTGGTATTGCTAATAGAGAAACAATAAACTTTAAAGATTTATTATTTCATGCAATTGAATGAATTTAATCATTCGCAATACTGCTTGGGTTATGATAAATAGCACTGACATGGAATGGCTCGAAGGTTCCGCGGTTAATCAATTGATGAGAGACACTCATAGAAATATGGATGATTTCAATTGCATCACAATGTAACAATATAATATAGAGATAAAAGGCAAAGCATGATAAATGATGGTTTCGATGGGTAGCACCTGTAGGAGGTAACAGTACTTCCACAGGAGCTAGACATGGAAAGGATCATTGCAAAATGAGTTTTACCTATAATACAATATAATTATACATTAACATTCACATCCAATTATATATAAAATATAGTAGGCCTTTTGGACAAACTAACAAATAAATTATGCTAGGTTATTAATCACATAGCTATCCTTTCTCCGAGGGTTCACTAGTGGCAAATGCATTCAAGGTGAAGGCGTTCTGGGATATAACGTAGTTTTATTTCAGGACGGGTGGTCCCAACTCCACACGGTGGCTATGATGACAAACCGATACCAGTATTACATACAACAAATATGTAACGGCTCCACTGGTATTAAGAAAATTTCTCACCTTTCGGACACTCAAGCAAAAACGCATACAGGATGTGAATGTGATGTCTTCCCCACCCAACCCCAAATTTCAGCACAGGAAGAAATTTATGGAAATAATTACATAAAAGATACTCAAAAGAAAACTCAGTTTTTGGACAAAATTCTTTGAGATTACATATAACCTTTCATTTGACACATTTAATTGGAGAGTTTGTTCTAAAAGGAGCATACTAGGATAGAAAAGGTTCCAAAAGCACTTTAGGCAAATATTTATATAAAGCGATAAATGTAAAAGAAGATGCTATTCAATTTCGACTATACACAGTAAAATAACAAAAATAGACAATGCATCTTCAAATGGAATTTGGAACCTTAGAATGAGTATCAATTTTTCGGTATAAAATGTAAAGAAATACCTTCCTGTTCTGAAATGATCAAGATGCATGATACATGCATATTACCACTATGTGATGTCTGTATCATATGAGTAATGGATGATGTCACAGTTGTTCAAAATGATTATATAACATGTACTTTGTATGATAATATGGATACATATTGGCATACCTATATAGTCATGTAATGAACTTATTTTTACTATGCAATGTGTATGGTACAATAATATGTACTTATGATTCTGCACAGGTTAATTGATAATTGGTATCTAGTAGAATTTCGTGTGCCATGGTTACTGTATTATTTAGTAGTTGTTATGATTTAATACATATGATCTCATGATGGTTGTTTTGATCTCAGTGTCATGATCTCTTAAAAGTTGTAGATGTATAATACATGTATAACTAATTTAATATGCTTTGTGTGTCATATCAAATATGTAAAGATTTAGTAGATATAGATACTAAACACAACCATAATATTGTCATGATCTGAATCATAGTGATGTATATATGATACATTGATTGAAAATAGGCCATAAGTAGGATATACCTACCATACAGGGTTAAACAAAATAGTTTCGGAATGTAATAATACAAATGATCTTAAAATACAGATGGAGCTTACATCTGAATACACTAAATTTCAAAATATAGGCACAATTTTCACATATTAATAATAAAAAAATGCCAAAACCTTTTGAAAGTTTAACTAAACATTTTAAATGTATGCAGGTTTTCAATAAGTTATAGATAATCAACTGAATTTTGTTTCAACAGCAGTGGTTTGTAAATTATACCACACTTTCAACTTTCATCATGACCTCACGAGCCGAAGGCTTTAGTACAGATGATAATAATTTTAATTATCAAACTTTTTTAAAAAATACACAATAGTATAGTATTGAACCCTGTATGGCTAGGGATATAGTGTAGAAATTATATGAATGGATATGTTATTATGAACATTATATATGTCAGATAAAATTTTAAAGAACCTTATTAGTTTACAATTCTGTTCACATAAATATAATTACAACGTCCTGTTCAGAGATAATTAAATAGGACACCAACATTGTATTTATATAAATAGTACTTGTCCTGAACTATTTGTGATAAATATACATAATATACGGACCTTATGACATACTGAGCACACTAGGCGCAGCAAACTACTTGTCACAAGTATATGCTGGAGACCTGAGGGCAAACAAAGTATCCCTCGGTACCGGTCGCTATTACAGATGTACGCTGAGAGAAAATTTTGTTTAGTGTTTCCTTTCGCCGGCCCTGCGGTGTCCGATAGGAAGGGTAGAGTGTTGGATGCCTTTGGACCGTCGACAGGTTTCACATAACGTATATTTAATATACGTAAACCTTTAGGTTTAATATATTGCTGTCAGCTAATCTTATGACCGGGTGCAACTAACACGGTGGACTGACTGCACATTAGGCGCAATACACTACCTGTAAAGGTATGTATTGGAGACCTGAGGGCAAACAAAGTATCCCTCGGTACCGGTCAAACTTATATAGATGCTGCTGAAAGTCCATCAGCTAATATGAATCTTTTCACTGGTAAAATAACTACCATAAATTAATAGTCTGTAATAGCAGGTAGATGGAACCGGTGAAACGATTTACAAATAGCAGCCTCATCACCAACATACATATATAATTTAGATTATTAGAGGCAATTTAATACAAAAAATTATTCTGCCCTCTTGTAGCCGTCGTATTTTCATGATTTTGGTGCCATCTGAAAGTTAAATGAATAAAGCAATAAAGAAAGTATATTTGATGAAATTTCGACATTGCATCTTTGAATTACAAGAGTTTAAAGTTTAAGGAAATTTTGAAAAAGACACTTTCCCACTGACGTCAATGGCGACGTTGCCCGAAGATGGTCACAAAAATTTCACAACTTTTTAAAAAGTTGCACCTTGAAAACGCATGCATGAAATTAAATGAAAACACCTTCGTTTATTACTTTATTCATTTACTTTTCAAATGAGATCAAAAACTAAAGTATATTGACCAGGAGAAGCAAGGTATTTTTTTTCTTGTAAAAACGAAAATACATTGAAGTTTACGGAGTTTTCCAAAAGTGACGAACAGTTAAGTCTCTGTATATTACGACAACATGCGCATGCAATATACAGATATTTTTAAAGTTGTTTAAAATGAAAATTTTCAGTAGACCAAATATGATATGTTTATTTTTCTCGGCGAGGCGGTTCTAAAGAGTACACAATCTAATTTTTGGAGCAAAAATACCAAAAATAGTTATACCCCTGCGAACCCCTTTTTCTATATAAAAGTGGGGTTCAAGGGGAAATACTTTCACGGACAAGTTTTCTTGATGGAACGGTATAGAAAACAAAACAGTAGGGTTATTTTACATCGAATTTAACAGAATTTCTCTTTAATGGTAAATATAAGACCGAGGATTTGGTAGTTCGGTAGCCATTTAGACCATCCATCGTTTTATTTACGAACGTTTGTAAATGGCGATTACTCATAAAAAATGGCTAATGAAAAACGTTTGTCAATAGTGATTTATCTGTAAAACGTTTATCAATCGCCACTCTGTTTAAAACTTGACCCCTCGCCCTAAGGTTATTAGGGATGGGTGTCACTATAGCCCAATTTTCTGAAAACTTATGGCCCAAATTTTATGGCCCAATTTCAAATAAGCGGTAGCGTCTGAAATTGGGCCATAAAATTTGGGCTAAAAGCTTTCAGAAAATTGGGCTATAGGTGCGCACCCTGGGTCTCAGTTTAAAAATGAATTAGCTAAGTTGCATGTGTAGGTAAGTATCCTTGAGTTACGACAGGTCTGCACATCTGCACATCTCATGGGCTAACCAGAGTGGGGACAGGGGGTCCGGACCCCCCCCCCCCCCCTGGAATTGCCAGATTATTAATTTTTGTCATGTTGAAATTTTCCGTCAGGCCCCTTCTGGGAATTTGGACCCACCTCCTAAGAAAATTTTCTGAATCTGCGCATGCCATCTGCACAATTGTGAGGCGGTTCTGAAGTGTACCCACAATCTATGTTTTGAACAAAAGTCTTGAAAAATATCATTTCTTTAATGAAATTTAAAAATCTTTGTACATTGCATAGGCATGTTTTCGTAATGTTATACTCAAACCATGTCTTATATAATGTAGCACTTCCTTCACTGTTTTAGACTATATGAGCCGCGGCACAAGAAAACTGGTCTTCGGGGTTTCCGACCAGGTCCGACACAAACCGGCCTGTACAGTCTCAGAAAAGGGCTAGAAGCTTGAAATTTCAGATTTAGGTAGAAGAAGGATTGTACTATCCGAGTGGCGAAAACAACGGCGCTGATCTGCGCCTTTGTTTTCGCATAGGCAATTATCCCGTTTTCTCACGACGCGGCTCATATTAGGTTTCATGCGTTTTAACAGACACGCATACAGAAAGCAAAGTTTTTAGAATTTATTACTATTAGTTTAGATTTGTGTGTAACGCCAAACAAATACCAAACATGTCGAAAAGTTAATATCATAGAAGATACAAATGTACACGCACTTTTACTCACTGCTGAGAATCACGTGGTACGGAATGTATACAAAGCGATAAAATGATCGGTGACGCACATTGCAGTCGTTGCCGAAGTTGAGGTGAGATATTCGAGTTTTCTCCTACAGCGTTTACTCTGTTTGCTGATAGATGGGTGTAGGCAGTGCAAACATTGAACATTTATCGAATAGAAGTAACATAAGGAATACTTCGTTTTCGCAATGAATCTATAGTGGCACTCACTATTTCCATCAGAATAACATTAAAGTGTTTGTCAAAACGAAATCACCGGAACTTCTTATGGTACTTTCTTTCAATACATCTTCAATTTCTGCATTGCCTGAACCTACGCGTATCTATCAGTAAATAGAGTAAAACGCATTAGGAGAAAAGTACATTTTAAAAATTCTAACCTCAACTACGCCCAAAATTGCAATTAATGTCACCGATCATATATCGGTTTGTATGCATACAATACCACGTGATTCTCAGTAGTGTTTACTGCAAGCTCGAAACAGATTCTTGACATTGTCTCTAAAATGTCAATATCAACTTAATAAACAAAATGTTTCAAGTTTACTGATACTAAAATTTCATATCAAAAGATTTGCGCAAAAATGTCACTAATTTTGCACATATTTGTTGATTAACCAGCGTAAGTCTCAGTTTTTGAAATACCACAAAGCTGCCGTAAACGAATCGTTTTCAACAATGAGTATCATGAAATATGATTACAAGGGCTAGTCCGTTCACGTCATACCCATGTATTTGGGTGATGCAAATGAGACAAGTGGGTGGAATTCGAGTTTTTGGAACACCGTGAATATTTCCCATTTCTTTTGAGACGGAATATCTCAAACATAGCTTTCAATTCTCTCCTGAAATACGCCCCAGTGACTGTATATAAAAAGAAGTTCGTACAATAATTCATATAGAAGATGGTCCTTGTTATACTTAGAACAGCGTTCCAGTAATCAATGTCCGCAGGCTCCCACTGGGATATCAAGTGTCTATGGTATAGGAAATTTCGGGACCACACTATAAAGAATGGCAGATTAAATGCAATGAAGAAGAATGATATGGCAAGAAGAATGATTGTGAACTCCAGGCGAATTGTATTTTCCTCAGTTATCAACTGATTTTCCTTATATCCTCTATGGCGTTTCACAAGTTTTCTGATTATCAATGAATTCAGAACAGAAATGATGAGAAAAGGAATAAACGTGATCATGATAGCATAAACGCTGTCAAGGATATATGACGTGAATATGGTTTCTGGCTTACTCGAGCACGCCGTTCTGTTACCGACGGTACGGCTGCCGCTCAGAATCGGTTTGTATAAAACAAGTGCGCAACAAATAAGAAGAAGCGCCACTAGAATGCGGATTGTTCCCCTTTGTGACGAAGAATGGCGTTTAAATGGATGACACACTCCCATATATCTTTCGATAGTGAATAAAACTATAATCCACGCACTCATCATTCGTGATATATAGGATAAAAACAACAGAATTTGGCATATTCCATCCATTTCCAAGAATTCAATTTTTGATCCGGGCGATATATGCACCAGTCCTCTACGTAACCATTCTATGAACACATAAAACACTAACGTCAATATATCCGCCGTTGACAGTGACGCAAGATAAATACTAGCCGACATTTTCCTCATATTTTTGGACAGAAACACACTGAGTGACAACACATTTCCACACAATCCTATGATCAGAATAAACGGTGTAAAGTAAGAATAAAAGTCATTTCCGGCCTGCGCAAACGGTGCCTTGGTAACGGGTTCCCCGGCTAAAATATCCGAGAATGAGAAATTGAGCGCTGAGCAGTTACCGGAACAGTTGTACATCAAGAACTGTGGCGGCTCCTCCATAGCTGGGTTTCTGAAAAATACGAAACAAAATAAATAAATAAGGACCCTAAATCATTTAATGTAGGCAAACTTAAGAGTTTTTAAATTGAGCCACATCTATAGACTTGCCATAGAGATTGAAAATAATAATTTAAGGAGTGAAAATTAATGCGTATTTCTAAATTTCTAAGCCTTGGGCAAAGCTACATAGACAAGTTTTCATAATGAGTCAGTCAGTCCACGAACATCGTTGAATTCCACCTATAGGCAGAATATCAGGCAAACATACAATTCTCAAATAACAATTGCACTCACCGTGAAATCGAACCCAGCTGTTTTTAATTATGAACTTCAAGACTTATTCTCAACCTTTCCGTTTTGCATAGAGACCATACTAGGCTTATCAATAGACTACAATATAGACTACAATATTCTGACCTTTTTCTTTTATCTGTCACAAAAACTATGTTTGAACAAAATATTATTAATCTAATATTTATGCTTCTATTCCATAATACAGACAATTAAACTTTCTCAAAGGGAATTATGGTTCAAGATTAAGAAGTTTAATTGGTTTAAAGAAAATAAATCGTACCAAAAAGTTTGAGCGTAGGCCTATATTAAATGTTTTATCCATACGGACCGTACTGATTATGGATGGAGGGGCAGGGATCAGAACCCATGGACAAGACGTCGCGATTCAATAAGTTTTACTGAAAAATCTAACACATTTTAGACTTGTTAATTCCTGTGTGATATGATAACCAGAATCCTTTCGTAGAATTAGCAGACCTCCTAATTCATTTTATACCCTATTTTTTCCGCGTAATTCTTGCACTTCCAACCGTGGTAAAATGTATCAATTTCAGCAAATTAGTGACAAAGCAGGTTCAACGAGGGCATAAAAAGACAACCAGAGTATTACATGTACGTTCGCCATGCCCATGGAATATACACATTGAAAATTTATGATTTTTTTTTTTTTTTTTTTTTTGTTTAACTCAAAAAAAAGATTGTGAGAACTCGGCGAGGCAATTCTAACGAGTACACACAATCTCTAATTTGAAGGAATAATAGGACAAATAGGTAGACCCCTGCATACTCCAGTTTTGCTGTATAAAAGTAGGGTATATGGGGGAATATATTACAAGGAAATGTTATCCTGATTGGCTAAAGTTAACCCAGTAACATCGATAATAAATGAGTCACCACATGGAAAAACGAACAATCTGCATGGGCGAAAACAAAGGCGCAGATCAGCTTCGCAGTAACTACAATATTTTATCAGCTCATGTCGAAACTCTAATTGTCCTGTTAACTACACGTGCACCAAGCTGAAACAGTTGTCTTGCACTCTCACATATATCTAAACGGAAACTAAATTAAATCTACATACGCCTACTCGATCATGTATTATGTTCTGAATAGATTCCTTTTTATTTCATTTTGAATATCGTATCAAATGTCGTGGGTTAGAAAAAATGTCATTAAAAGACTTGCATTTTTTATTTCTTGGAATAAGTTAACAAGTTAATAAGTTAAATCTCATATGCTGTCAGATGTGTCCCCAATTTTAAAATCTAGAGAAAAAAATAGAATAATGCGCATAGAAATAAAACGTAATTTTTTCCAGGAACAAATTACTTGAGCCCTATCCTAGTAATCATGCCATACATTTGTAAATAAAAATAAAAAAAATAAATAAATCGTTCAGCCAGGAAGCGATTTTATCAATGCGTTTTTGTCAATGTTGTCGTTTTTTATTTAAAGGAAAAGATAAAGAAATTCTAAAATTTTAATTAATCAGGCAAAAATATCCATTAAATGTATATCCCCTTCAACTCTACGTTATATATAACTGGGGTTTGTAGGGCGACATCTATTGTTTTTATTTTTTATCCTTAACATACATTGTAGGTACTCGTTAGATCGCCCTGTCTGTGTATTGCATGTTCAAGTTTTTGTAATGAAGATTTAGCCTACTAGGATATCAAATCAAACCATGATAAATACTCTGAGGTTTGGTTAAGTGGGTAGGGAAATTCTCAGATATATCGGAATTTTTATTCTCACAGTTGCTGAAATGGCTTTTTATTGCCTCGGCATACTACAGCGATTTATTTATTTGTTTGTTCAATTAGAAAACAAGATGTTTGCATGCAGACTCGCATTATCAGTAAAAGCTTTGTCGCAATTCCAGTAGTATTATTCTGGAATAAATCCGCTATTAACAAGCTATTTATTGACTACAAGAAATCACGCACAATTTAGTTCCTTTCCGTTTTATGACATCGTTTCTGGAACACAATACATACAAATATAAAATGCTTGACAAGGAGACGGTGTGCTACTCCGATTTTAAAATATAGGTTATGTCTTCATGTTTAAAGGCCCGCTCACGCTACAACGTGTAAGCCAACGTATGGGCAGTGTATTACGATATCAAGTACGTTGTTGTACATTGTTATACGTTGGCTGGTTGGGGCCGGAGCTTCTTGTCTGTTGCTTGGCCCACCGGGGTCCAACTTGTGTTTTTTTTTTCTTTTGCTCCGGATTAAGTAAGTTATTCGGCGCCCAGGGATCTCCATCGCCGGGCAGCTTACTGAATCTGTTGTCCTCGTTTTTGATTCACCATGATGTTAATCATGATTTATCTGTTTGTTCTTGATGATTCATTGACAAGTTAGAGATTCACCACGAGGACCGAAGAACTATGCTTAGCGCACGGAACGTATGTCTAACGTATGAGGAGCTAATTCATAACATATTTCCTATAATTATGTAGAAATTAATTTATGGCTTACCAAATCACACCAATAATGACAAACAATTGACTTGAGCATAAATAGTTCAATTACTTCCATAAAATGAAATTCGAAACTCTTAGATAAACTTGGTTGGTATCGTTTTTGCTCCCCATAGCAAAGGTCATATAGGGACAGTCCTCCGTTAAATATCAGGAAAGCCAGAATTCGAACCCACGATCTTCTGTTCACATGCAGGAGGTGTAATTACTACGCCACGGAGACCTCTAGAATTTGGTGTTTGATTTGCAAGTTTGATTTGCAATTATGTTAGCCATGCCACAAGACAGCAATTCTCCGGATATTCCAGTATCATAATCAAGTCCGAAAAGATGGGGGAGGGTTGCTGAAGGCTAGACTTTTCAAATTTCGAAATGAAGTAAAGATGGTATCGTAATAGTTGTTGGTGATAATCTGCACGACTGACTTTGGCATGTGCAAACATTCGGTCTTCTCGGAGCGCGGCTAGTATATGTCCCTTTATTTCATTATGTCCCTTTATTTCATTTACGTCCCTTTATTTTATCAACGAAATTGTACATATGTAAAGAAGCCACGTTCTCTTTGCGTATGAGTCATTTGAATGACCTACTGACTGGTCTTACATGTATATGAACTGAAAATATCTTGATAAAGACGTAATTTAAACTGAATAGAAATATATAAAAATTATAAAATAATAATAACAAAAAATCTAAAAATAAATAAATAGATCAATAAATTTAACGTCAATGTTGCTTACCCTATTTTATGTTGTTATGTCCAGACATTCTCTAAAATACCAGTTTGTCAGCAACATATCTTTCGAACCAATGTGAAATATGTCTGAAACATAGGATCCGCATCATGAGAAAAACCAGCATTTTGCATATTCGAACATAAAGGCGCAGATCAGCTTAGCAGTAGTTGATTTTCTCATGACGCGGCTAATAGATTGGTAACTCGTCAATCATTCTGTCCTATACATGTAGATTAGTAAACCATTTATGGTATATCACATCAGAAATCTTGAAAGCACGATTATTAAAACTTCCCCGTGCAATATACAGACATTTTTTTTTTTTTTCAGCTGTAAAAATTGAAAATTTTAGCAGAAAAAGAAAGAACCCAACTTCATAACGAATCAAACCGTGCTGCGCATATATACATATAGGCTAATCCCAGGGATTTTTATAGGTATATCAATAGTCAGAGGAAAGATACCCAAGGCATTCCCCCTTTGAAAAAGAAAAATGGAAGTGGTATTGCTCAATCAGATTTCGAAAAAGCAGAAGAATTTAATGGACAGTTCACAGATGTATTCACCAAAACGGTACACACCCAAGTCCCACTTCTGGATAGGTCGGCCCCATTCATGGATGAAATTGTTGTTACAAAGGAAGGAGTAACAAAACTCCTTAAAGGTCTGAACCCATCTAAAGCCTTAGGACCTGATGAACTCCATCCTAGAGTCCTAAAAGAATTGGCAAAAGAATTAGGACCTGTATTTGCACATCTGTTCCAGCAGTCATTCAATACGGGTGAAATCCCCAAGGAATGGTCACTTGCTAATATTTGTCCACTTTTCAAGAAAGGTGACAGGTCCCTTGCTTGTAATTACCGCCCAGTTTCTTTGACTTGTATTCCTTGCAAACTTCTAGAACATATTGTCTGCTCAAATATCATGTGTCATCTTGACCAGTATAATCTTTTGTCGGACAAACAGCATGCATTCAGGAAATGGCATAGTTGTGAAACTCAGTTAATTACAGTAATAAATGATTGGGCAAAAATATTGGACAAAAAGGGTCAGGTTGACACTTTTATTTTGGACTTTGAAAAAGCTTTTGACACCCCTCCACATGAACTTCTTAAAAGCAAATTGTTTAGTTATGGTATAGGTGGAAAGACATTGGAATGGATAAATGCTTTTTTGTGCTTCAGGCAGCAAAGGGTAGTAGTTAATGGTGTTAAATCTGACTGGGCCCCTGTTGTGTCTGGTGTCCCTCAGGGCACCGTTCTCGGTCCATTGTTGTTTTCCTTGTACATAAATGACATACCCGTTGGCATTGACTCTCAAATCAGGCTTTTTGCTGATGACTGTGTTTGTTACCGTGGAATTAGAACAGTAGAAGATACATTGAAACTTCAGAAAGACATTGACCTTTTAGGGAGCTGGGCCCGAAAATGGGGCATGAGATTTCAACCTGTCAAATGCAACATGATGCAGCTTACAAATAAGCGGATAAATAAAATTGAGGCCTCGTACACCCTCGAGGGAACGGTATTGGAAAATGTTGATAGCATTAAATATCTAGGTGTAACAATTACAAATGACCTCAAGTGGAATACCCATATCAATAATATCTGTACTAAAGCCAACAGAACACTTGGATTCTTGAGGAGAAACTTATTTTCTTGCCCCCAAGATGTTAAAGAAGCAGCTTATAAAGGACTGGTGCGCCCAGTCCTGGAATATGGAAGCTCTGTGTGGGATCCTCATACTAAATGCCTCCAGGAGGAATTGGAGAAGGTACAGAATCGTGCCGCTAGATTTGTAACTAGGAATTACACTTTCGAGGAAGGTAGTATGACTGGCATTCTTGAACAATTCAAATGGGAATCTCTCAAGAAAAGGAGGACGGATAATCGACTTATATTACTATACAAAGGTCTGAAGGGTAAAGCCAGAATACCTACAGATGACCTTATCCCAAAGACTAGGCGTTGTAGAAATAGCCACTCCAAGGCATTTCAGCTTCCATCTGCTAGTATAGAGGCCTATAAATGTAGTTTCTTTCCCCAGACTATCAGGGACTGGAATGACCTCCCTGACTCTCTGTTTTCTACTGCTGAAATGTCAGATGATTGTGTGTCCAAGTTCGCTTCACTCGTGCGTTCAAGGGACTAATTTCTCCCCCATCCGAACCCCCTGGTGAAATAATGTCATTTGGCGTGTCACCAGTAAACTATTCAGATTCAGATTCAGATACATGTAAATCAAAACATCCAAACTTGTATGAATAAACTGCTCTCACATTTTCATCATGACGAATAATTCAGTACCGGCGAACACACGTTTAAAGTAGGTTTTCTATTACCACAGTCAGCAAATGCATAGTTAAAACTGTCTTATAAATCTCTCTTAGCCATCAGCTGAGAATCGGCTGAGAATCAGCTGAGACAATAAGATTAATTGAAGTTCTATCTTTTCTATATGGTTTAAGACATAATCAGAAACTATGCTGAAGACTTATATAATTGCATACATGAAACCCATTCCACACCACTCAAGCACCCTATTCTTCTCGGCCATGATTTTGCTTTTTTGACTATCTCATCAGTAGATGTTTGAGTCAGCTTAGTGTGAGGTATGTTTTGGCATATTAGCATAAAATAAAATAATGCATGGTGTACTAATGGGAATACATTCGAACATATACGGCTGTAATCAGTCTACTAAGATTGGATCGTGTATACGTGTACATATAGAAAATAGATGTAAATACGGAAATGGACTTTTCGCGGAAGCTTGGTCGGTAGCTAAACGGTTCCGTAATGAAACGTATTCAAGATCGACACCAGTCGAATTCATTTTGTGCGCGCGCTCTCGCGTGTGTGTGTGTGGGGGGGGGGGGGGGGGGTTGGGGGGTGGGGCTTATTACTTTACAGGGCTGAACTTCGCCTTACATCGATTCTATTACACATAGTTAAAGCCACAGTTAAAGCCATCAGCTTATAAGCTAAAAGACAAACACTAAGTTCTGGAAATTCTTCTGATTGAAACGTCCGTATAGGGAGCATTATGACTGGGGCCACGTATAATCGATTAAAACCAACCAGTAATTTCTGTACTGACTGATCCAGGACAGTTCTGTTGTGTTCATGTTTTCTGTTTATCTTGACTACAGTTCTTTTGTGCGCGTCACCTTTGTATTTTGTTGATGCTACCGCATAGCTTTCTTGTGGGAAAAGCGCTACTCGGCTTGCTTTGCATATGTGTTGTAACATGTTTGTGATGTTTTTGTTGTAAGGACTTTTTAGTTGTGATTTTAAATTAAATTGTTTCAATCTACGTGCCTCATGGCGGGCCTGCAGGAAACATTTCAGAAGTTTGGCCAGATGTTTCTAATAAACTTAATGAGCTGTCATAGACATATGTCTTAGCCTTTAACCAATATTTCAACAAATTTCGAATGTCATCATTACAAAAAAACAGCTTGTTTTCGTCCTACAAAGTAATTACGTAACTTTTTTGCTTAACATGGTCACTTCCTGTTTATCAAGACACGAATGTATGACTAAAATGCACTTTTATGTACAAAATATTAATGTAAGAACGGCGGGGAAAATCATACTGAACAATAGAGAACGAACCACCTACATACTAGGTATGGACATAAAGTCATAATAAGTTTAGATGTGCCACATTGTATGTATTGAAACGTTCATAGAACTATATTCCTTCATAGAACTAAACTCGAGTCGAACTTTCGCGCTGGAGTAAAATAAAAAAAAATGTTCAAATTTTATTTACATTCTGCTCATCAATCGCCAAAATAAACAACAATCAACGAGGTTCATTTATACGCTAAGCGGGTGATGACAGAAACGTACAAAAAGAAGTATCTTACTGAGGACTATACTTAATTAAAGCTGAATAGAAATGGATGAAATTATGCCATACGTTTGTCATGTTTGTTTTGTAGATTTAGGCAGACTTAGCATTTTTCGAAGTTCCGCGAGTCAAAACTGATCCACATCAATCATATTGCTGCAAGTTGCAAAAGCAAAATACGGTTGATAATGGTTCTAAATATACGGTTGCAATGAAAGTGGGAATATTTATAAAAATATCATCTTTCAATATTCTGAAAAATGGACTGTAATACCGGGCATTAAACTGAATATTACGTCAAGCAAAACTAATTTCCTGTCTCATAGAGTTTCATTTCAATTAACATCACTTTAATGCATTAAATAAAGATTGATGAGCACGAAAACAGACATCTTTATAGAGACATGCATTTAGGCGAAGCCAAGGCAGCAGTAACAGTACTTCGACACAGATTATCAGCAGAGGCGGCTTAGCTTGCCAAATACTCTGTAGGCAGTAACTTAAATACTCATACCTTGGCATGATCGGCTAGTCCGCATATTCACGGAGGGGAGGGTCATAGAAAAGTTAAAATCAGTATCCGAAGTCAACGGGATGCCACCTAGGTGAAACGGGACGCAACCGGGGTGAGCCGGGTTGAACCGGGACGCTACCGGGGTGAACCGGGGTAAAACCGGGGCACACCGACGTGCACGGTAAAGGCACCGTCGCGGTGGTAGAACCGGGACCAAGACCAGGGCTACACCGGGGTAACACCGTGACTGTGAGAACGCGATCAGTTTTGGTAGGAACAGTTCCCCGGTGTATTACGGTATACCAGCTTGTCTTCACCGGGACGAACCGCAGTTACAACGGGGCTTTATATCGATATAGCTTGTTAAGAATATACGATGTCCGTCCCGGGAAATTATAAACATGTCTAATAACTCGCGAACGGTTGGTTGAAGTTTAAAGACAGTTTCATGCCTTTAAACTACAGTTCTATAGAGCAATCAGTAAAAAAAATATTAGTTCAATTGCTTACAAATTGTTAAAAATTATGGACATTTACATGATGGTGTATCGGTGTAACTGGAGCACGTTGAAAATCATTTTGCAACGTTTTTGTGGAGAGGTGGTTGAATGTTTTGTATGCAATCTCTTTTTTAGAGCCGTAATGAGATGGATATTGCTATCTAAGCATTGGTTAAGTCTTATTAGTTAAAATGATAGTCATTTATTTGAAATAGAAATGATAAAAAGAAAAAAATAGCATGATCATTTTCATTTTATATGAGGGACAACTATTTTTTTTTAAACTGAATAACACAAGAAGAGGTCGCTTGTTTAAACGACAATAAGAAACAAGCATTTAGAATATTTAAAGAAAAATGCACACACAAATCACCACTAAATCATTAATGATACATTAGAAGGTTGATTGTATAAATTAATTTTGTTAAATGTACATAACTGGAAAAAAATGTTGGGGAGGGTCTAATTTTGCGCCGTAAAACTTAAATTACGTCACTATTTTCCAGTAAAATAATTTCAGTATATTTAAAAAAAATTGTATAAAATCAACGCTAGCGCTGATGGTGGAAATCATTTCAAACTTCCAAAAAAGTTATCTTACATAGTTACTCGTGCAACTGATAGTTAGCGTTGTGTAAAATCATCTCAACTCGCAGTTACAGGAACTGTTGAATTTGATCTTGATGAATTTCAAATCAGAGTTTTTCACGTGCGCCGTAGACACCTACCCCTCTCGGCACAAATGCATATAAATGTGTTGTGTAAGAGACGAATTCCTCCATATATATACATGTACTTTCGAAAAAATTCGTATCTTTTTTTACAATTTAACTTTTTTCTACAGTACATAGCATTTTATAAAGGGTTTGCAATTTTTTGACTGCTTAAACATGTACAAGAAAGAAAATGTTGTTACATGTATGACAATTATGCCAGGCTAAGCCAGTATATTTTGGTTCAAACTGTATGGCAAAACAGAGGTGATCCGACAGAGAGAAAGAAATTATACATATCATAATAATACCCATAGATTTAATGACAAAATATGCACTTTTCATGCCCGATGAATAGAAAGCAACGCACAGACATGACCATGGCTGTTAAAAGAGGTGTAAACATTCAAACAAACATTATAATAATCTTAAGTGTTTCAAACTGCCGTAGCAAGTAAAACTGTGTTGTGTGTTGGTGTTAGTAGTCTCTTGATAACTGACGTGTGCGTGTGTATTAATATGAAAACAGGCACCAGAAAATTAAACTACTAACATACTTTTGGAAATTTCAAAAACTACTTACACACAAATTTTATTCCCTGCACTTTCTTTTTTTTACAAATTTAAATTTCAGTATGGCAGTATCCTATTCTAAAATGCACGAACCGGTATTGTTTTTATTTTGTTTATACGCTGGTGAATATTTGGCAAAATGTACAAAATAAGGTCATAAAATGAGTTAATACCGAATCAAGAACCTTTGCGATGGCGATCGAGACAATTTACTTCTCTATATGGTATGTCACATTCTCTGGTAACATATTGGAATTACGATATGAGCCAAACGCGGTAAAACCTGGACAGAGATACACACTTGTCTGTGCACATACGGCGGGCTTTTTCTTTTTATACGTAGCTCCTCATAAAATCTGAATACTTATGTGTGTCAAAAGTTCTAAAACAATGCAAGTCCTTGTATATTCATGGGCGAGTTTGGAGCTTGGTTGAAATTCAGCGATCGCGTTTATTAAGTACACGGATCCTATATTTTGTCGCATTGACCCTTACTTAATGGCTCATAATGGTCAGTAAATTAGATATTAAGATCTAATCTTCTTATCTTCTTTTGAACATAAAATGATTGCTGTTTATATCTGACATTATAAAACCTTTTCAGACGAAAATTTCATGTTGCTAATCGGTCAGGCATCAGGACGCCGACCGATCTGCACAATGTTTTAGTGTAATCTAGTTCGTCTATCTGGTACGTGTAAAACATCTTTTTCTCAAAAACTAATAATTTTTATCTCCAAAACTCTAACCATCTACTGCGACAGCTTTTTCACTGTGCTGCCACGATTAGATTTGGGGACTGAGTTTATCTGGTTGAAAGAAACAAAGGCCTTATTCCGTGTAAAAGTGGTCAAAACAGTAGGTCCCATATGAAAACAACGAAGTAACTGTATCGCACTGTCCGAAATAAAAAACGCGAAAATAAAAAACTTATATTGCTATGTATCTTTAGATTCTTATCATTATACATTTGATGTTTTTGTTTTATTTGACGAGGATTCCTAACAGTCCGAAGGTTAGTAGTAGGAATTCGTTACATGTACACAAACGTGTGGTGGGTCAGTATTCATAACGATCTGCTGTTTCGTACCCGTTGGCTTTTCGTGTGGGTGGAGGGTGCCACTTTCACTCCATGTGGTATATATAACTTGTTTGAATCTTAGTATAAAGCTTATTTTGCTGATTTTTTCTTAATTTTTCTTCATGTGTAACTCTTAACTTTTCTTTTTAGGGTCCATTTTACATGTATATATAGATCAATGTAATCTGAATTTTATGTTATTTGTGTATAGTCTCTTGTAGTTCTATTAAGAACGGTTTGATGTATTACTATATGTTTTATGTGTAAATATGTATTTGTAGACTGTACATCAAAATGAGACTTGAATAAACAAATAAACTGTCTTACACTTGCATCAATACAATTATCATCATCCATTTGTTAATCGCAGGAGGGTAATGATCTGATAATCTTTTCTAACACGAAGGCTTCCATTATTGTGTCACTGCCTGGGCATTCCAAATACATTCGAGACTTTAAGACATTTTTAAGTGTTCTATCTTCAAGAACGCCTAACTGTCACGTTTTCGGTTCAATCCGATTAAATTTTGATGTTCGAAGTCAATCATAATCATACAATGGTCTTATGTGATCAGACTAATAAGTGGCGAACACAAATATTACAAAGCGTAACTTCATGGGTCCTTACATGAAAAAATATTTTGTCTCGCGTCTACTGCGAACCTGGGTGCAGACCAAGCTTGACACTGCATATATTCCATGCGTTTACAGTTTTCCATGGGGGCAATACAATCCGTGGAAGCACAGAACAGGCGACCGCATCTTACGACTGACATTGGCTGGGGAAAATCACAAAGCGAGGCAATGGACAGACGTCACGCGTATGATCAGTAAACAACAGTTGAATAATAATCCTAATTACGTATTGCTTGTTGTCAGTGATGTCATAATCTTGTTATTTGCCCCAAGTCAGACCATTTATCTCTAATATAACAAAATATTTACATTTCCTTTGTTCGCCTTTATAAAATTACCACAATTCCCAATGCACATTCGTTGGTCAATTGCACCGACAAGGTTGTTGCTTTGAAAATTGTGCCCTATGTGACACATTTATAATACTTGCTAATTCCTTTATAATAAGATACCTGTAGCCATATCAATTCGTAGAATGATCCGAGTTCTTAATCCATTTATAACCCTATATTTATAACGTAAATTACAACTCTCGTAGTTCAAACCATGAGAGAATGTATCAATTTCAGCAAGTTAATGACAAAATAGATTCTACTAAAACAGAAAAAGACAACCGAAGGATAAGGTGCTTAAGTTTGCGTTTGTGCATCAGGATAGCATTTCCATGTAATATATACCCCACTTTTATCTAGCAAAGTGGGCTATGCAGAGATATACTTATTTTTTTTTTCTTTTTTCTGATCCAAAACATAGATTGTGGGTACTCGTTAGAAGCGCCTCGGCGGGCTGTTCTAACTTGTACCCACAATCGATGTTTTGAGTAAAATAATTATAAATATCAAAATGTTTTCAATGAAACTTTCAATATTTGCTTTCTGAAAAAAGTCTCTGTATATTGCATGGGCAAGTTTTCGTAATGGTAAATGCCAGAACAAGAGAAAGACTACATTTTACCCAGTATTATCATAAATACAGAGCAGTATGACAAAATTGTCACTTACAAAATCACTTAGCACTAGTTAACTTCCTCGGGAAGATTGTGGTTGGACGAATAAACAAGATATTTGTCGTAGATGTAGGCATTCAAGACCAACTAACTTGAAATTAAACTAAACAAACAAACTATACCGTGCACTATCCACTCAGTGACGATGTTTATAAGAAACTTGTTCAAACCATACTAATTTCTTGATAACCGGTGTGATTTATTTTATATTGAAAGTAATCAGGCAAATAAAACAATATGGAAGCGTAAAAAAATAACAAACCAAAATGAAACTAATCTATTTTCGCTTTGATGTTTAAGGAATTGAGACATGATAAACTAATTCGATGTTCAGGTTACATTATAAACATGAGCTATAATACAGTTCAATCTTCCATCAGTT
Organism: Rugalucina vietnamica; assembly: GCA_964017185.1. Taxonomy (NCBI): domain Eukaryota; kingdom Metazoa; phylum Mollusca; class Bivalvia; order Lucinida; family Lucinidae; genus Rugalucina; species Rugalucina vietnamica. Next base: position 20,222,976 of record OZ024879.1, read on the forward strand.
CACGTCTAACATTTATTGTCTTGTCAACTACATGTGTACCAATATGAAACAGTTTTCTTGCACCCTCGCACGGAAATCAATTTTAATCTACTTGCGCCCACTCGATCATGTATTATTTTTTGAATATATTGCTTTTATTTCATTTTTAATATTGTATTAAAATATCATAGGTTAGAAAAAAATGTCATTAAAATGCTTATTTCTTGGAGCGGGCTATTTTTTCCTGGATAAAAGCCCGTACAGATGTGTCCCCACTTGTAAAAAAAAAACAACTAGAAATAGAATAATGCGCATAAAAATTAATTTGTAAATTTTCAGCCCGTGAACAAATGATAATCATTTTTTGTAGATGGAAACACAGACGTTTTAGGCCAAATCGAATATGTTTTTCTCAATCTTTAATCACAAATTTGTATTGTAAATGTCGTTTCTAGAGGATATGATAAGGCAGTTCGAAGCAAAGCAGTCTGTTAATTCGTCTACAATAAAGTTTTAATTCACGGCTTTCTCTTAGAAAAAGATGTTCGCATGCAAACTCGCATTATCAGTAAAAGCTTTGTCGGAATTCCATAAGTATTAACCTGAAATAAATCCGCTATAAACAAGATATATTGACTACGAGAAATCACGCACAGTTTACTTCCTTTTCCGTTTTGCATGACATCGTTTCAGAAAAAAGAAACAATACAAAACGAATCGCCGCATCAGAAAACCAACAATCTGCACGCGCGAAAACAAAGACGCAGATCAGCTGTGCACTAACTGTACAGCTGACCAGCACCTTTGCTACAAGGAAAGTACAATCCTTCTTCTTAAATCTGAAATTTCAGGCTTTTAGCCTGCTTCTGTGACTGTACAGGGTGGTTTGTGTCGGACCTGGTCGGAAACCAAGATTGTTGGTTTTTCACATACAAAGACTCAAATACTTGACACACAGTATTGCTACTTCGATTTCAAAATGAAATGTAGGCATATTTCTTTATGTTTCTGGTATTACTTTATTTTATTTTTTAGATTTTTGCATATAGCCTATTTGAACGTAATTTTACGTCCATGAAATAAAGAAAAGCATGAATGTACCAATAACATGGTTCACAATATGCGACAACGCTTTTACTGATAATACGAGTGTCAATGTATGTTGACCTGAGTTTGAATTAAAAGATTTGTTCTGTTCTGTTCACAATGACCTACCGTAATCATTGATGAAGGCTCAATACTCCAATTTCAAAACGAATCAAACCTTGTACGTTTATACATGTAAGTCAAAACATCCAAACTTGTATAAGTAAACTTATCTCACATTTTCATCATAAAGAATAAGTCAGTACCGGCACACTTACGTTTTTAGTACGTTTTCTATTACCACAGTCAGCAAATGGATAGTTAAAACTGTCTTTTAAATCTCACTTAGCCATCAGCTGAGACAATAAAATTAATTGATGTTCTATCTCTTCTATAGAGATGCTGACGAAAGTTTAAGCCATCACCAGAAACTATTACTAGATTTCATTCGAGATATACTGCTAAGTACGGAACGTGTATACATATAGAAACCTGATGTAACACACTGAAATGGACTTTCACGGTGCTTAACGATACTGTAATTAAACGTTATCAAGATCGCCTCCCTAGTCGAGACCATTTTTTGTGGAGGCTTGTAAATTTCCAGGGCTAAACTTCGTCTGAAACAGATTGGTATTCCGTCAGTCATTCTGTCTTAGCAAACCATTTATAGTATATCACAATCAGAAATCTTGAAAACACAATGATCTACAATGAAACGATATTAACGAATGCTTTTGAATCCAAAATCAAAACGAATCAAACCGTGCTGTACGTTTATACATGTAAGCCAAAACATCCAAACTTGTATAAGTAAACTTATCTCACATTTTCATCATAAAGAATAATTCAGTACCGGCACACTTACGTTTTTTGTACGTTTTCTATTACCATAGTCAGCAATGGATAGTTAAAACTGTATTTGCTTGGCGCGACAGCGTCAAGTAATTGAAACGAAATGAGGATTTCTCCTCAATCTGTGGGGTTTTCCTTCAATCTGTGGGGTTTCATTTTGACATCCAGGGGCCTGGTTCCAATCGCAATGTTTTGCTACACTTCTTGCATAATAAAGCAATTGAAGACGGAAACCAGACTTGCTCTCCGCCGTTTTTATTAGGACTTGTGGGAAGAATGACGTACTTGGATCTAACGTTAAACATTTAATTGGCGTTCTGGACGGATAATGCTAAAACCCGGAACTTTGTCCTAAGTCCGATCAAGTACGAAAGTTTGAAATCCACCGTAGCGAGGAAGTGTTCATGACCGATGCGATCCATCGAGTCACCGAAAAACTCCACAAACCTACGAAAAACCACAACACACGGATAAATAATGGTATATACAGACTAGCCAAGCGTTCCTTTTAACAAGGAAAATTTATTATACATTTTTTTAATATTTTTTTGTAAGCAAACAGAATAGCTCCAGATGGGACGCCGCGTTTGTCGGTGTCACATTTTGGGCTATTCTGTTTGCCTATGTCCCATAAAAAGGACGTCAGGTTTATATGAGTTAATGAACAGGGTGGCTTCGTTGATATTTAAAGGGGTTAGGGTCCAGGGGTATTGGTGGGAAAAGGTTAATAAAGAGATTCGTGGGTAGAGGAAGTAATTTGGGATGGGGGGAGGTGGGGGCTAAAAGGCCAAGTGCCAAGTAAGTGAGGGTAAGAAGAGTGGAGGGGAGACAGAGACGGAGTTGGAAAAGGCCTACCCCCTATCTATCTCATGGGATTGTTACATGTAATATGATGGGTGAAACAGTATCAAAAAGTCGTAACGTTCTAAAACAAACCTCATACTAGATAATGCAATTTTACAACCATGTATACGAAAAACACCGACCGAATTTTAAAGTTGTAAATGAGTGCAAGGGATAAATTACATAAAAAGTGTTTTGAAAAGAGCCGTCATAACAGTTGATGGGTTATTAATTTCACAAAAGTATCTTTTTTTTTTTTCTTTCATTTTTTTTAGTTTTATAGCGGGTTTATTTATGCCTTGACGAAGACCATGGCCTTAGCATACACGGCCAACAATGATGCAGCTTAGTCCGATCAGTATCTGCGTTTGTGATTTTTGGATGTCTTTTCGTCAATTTGTTTCAGCGGTACAGTGAGATGATGCAAACAATTTTCCGGCCAGGGTTTTGGGTTGGAGTTTTAAATTAAATGTGCATTGTGTTTTTGCTGTATCCGTGGCAAGCCTACACAAACATCTCAGAAGTTTGGGCACATGTTTCTGATAAACTTAATTAGCTGTCGTAGACATGTCTTAGCCATTAACCAATAATTCAAGAAAATTTTGAATGCCATCATTTCACAAACAACTTGTTATCGTCTTACAAACTAATTGAGCCTTCGCATGAGAAAACCAACAATATGCTTATGCGAAAACAAAGACGCAGATCAGATGTGCAGCAGTAAATGCATAGCTGATCAGCGTCAGTGTTCTTTCCACACGGATTCTACTAATACCCAAAGTTTTAAGCTTCTAGCTTTATGTTGTGACTGTACAGCCTGGTTCGTGTCGGACCTGGTCGGAAACCCAAATTGTTGGTTTCTCATGCACATGCTCAATTACGTAACTATTTTGCTAAACATGGTCACGTCCTGTTTATCAAGACACGAAAGCATGACCAATATGCACGTTTATGTACAAAGTGTTAACGTAAGAACGGCGGGGAAAACCATTCTGAACAATAAAGAGCGAACCACCATATTTACTAGGCATGGGCATAAGGTTAAAATAAGTTTAGATGCGCCACATTGAATGTATTGAAACGTTCATAATCATTCTGCCAATTAATCGCCGAAATAAACATCAATCAGCGAGGTTCATGTATATGCCAAGCAAGTGATGACAGTATTCAAACTTTCATAGAACTAAACTCTAGTCGAACTTACACATTGCAAAAAGCTGTATAGTTTCATTTTAAGATTTTGACTCATTAAACAGCAGAATAAACAAGTAACGAGATTCTTGTATACATGTATACAGGTATACTAAGCGAGTGATGGCAGAAACGTACAGAAAGAAGTATCTTACTGAATACTATACTTAATTGAATCTGAATATAAATGAATGAAATTATGTCATTCATTTGTCATGTTTGCTGCGTAATCAGTTCCGTGAGTCCAAACTGATTTATATCAATAACATTGCTGCCAATCGCAAAAAGCAAAATACGGTTTGATGACGCTCTTAATATACGCTTGCAATGAAAGTGGGAATATTAATAAAAATATCATCTTCAAATATTCTGAAAAATGGACCGTAATACCGGGTATTAAACTGAATATTACGTCAAGCAAAACTTATTTCCTATCTCGAAGAGCTTCATTTCAATTTACATCACTTTAATGCATTAAATAAAGATTGATGAGCATGAAAACAGACATCTATATACAAACATGCGTTTAGGCGAAGCCAAGTCAGCATAACAGATGGTCAGCAGAGGAATGGTAATCTGACGCTTATGTCCCTAGACGTCAAAATGTTTTATCCGTAATGACGGTCGTTTCATTCTGAAAGGCAGGGTCGTTTCATTCTGAAAGGCAGGGAAAGTAACAACAGAAACCATTCTTTGTCCAAAAGCCATGTCGCGATAGCCTTTGAAAACACTTGTGACCATTTTGACGGCGATAACCATCATTAGCTGCGGTGACGTCAATAACGCTAGAGAACGAAATTCGGTTTTCAAAAAATGTTCTTCAACAACATATTGTCACGTAATGGTCATGATCCGACTCTATGGCTTATGTGTTGGTATTCGGAGACTTTCAGTATTCGAAAGAAGCGATGCCTAATAGGCCGGTTCATAAACAGAATTTTGCAAGGGGTGTATGTTTTAACAGCATGCCATTTTTCAAGCAGCTGTCTGAATAATTTTATTTCAGCATTTCCGAATGCGCAAAAGGTTAGCAATAGATATGACCATAAAATAATTTAAGTTGTTAATCTTGTCAGTACGACGTGTTAAACATGACTGACAGAGACGTTTTGTTGACGTCAGTATATATAGTAAAACTGGGGTTAAGTGGGGTATACATGTACATCTTTTCTTATTTTGATCCAAGACAAAGATTGTGGGTACTCGTAAGAACCGCAATCAGTGTTCAGGTGAAAAACGTTTTAAATATCAAAATTAATCTTGGTGATTTTTTTAGTTTTTTATATTAATTTTTGAACAAATAACAATTTCTGTATAATGGACAAGTTTTCGTTATGCCACAGAGCCAAGCGCCATATGTAACACGACAGTATTAACAATTCAAAGAGACGATAAATATTGCATTTATGACAAATATATCAAATCTAAATTTCTTTCACCCTACCGGACACTGTTGCAAAAGCCGTTTTGTTATGACAATTGTGCCAGTCTGTGTGATCCCGACATGACCATGGCTATTGTAAATGTCGAAAATCATCCAAACAAACAAACATAATATGTCTTGCGTGTTTGAAATCGCCTTATCAAGTAAAATATGCGTTGGGTGTGCTCCGCCGCGACAGTTATCTCTTCATAATTGACGCGTGCATGTGAATTGATATGAAAACAGGAAACGAAAACTACTTACTCAAAATTGTGTTTCCTATACTTTCATTTTTCCAAACTAAAACCTCACTTGAATAGCAGCATCCTATGCCGGTATATTCTATTTTGCTTGTACGTTGATGAGCATGTAGCAAAATGCTACATGTACACAAGCTGAGTTATTACCGAACCAAGTACTTTTGTGATGGCGATTGGGACTATTTTCTTCTCTACGTGGTACGTCACATTCTCTGGTAACATATTGGAATTACGATATGAGCAAACCGTGGTAAAACCTGGACAAGGACACACACTTGTCTGTGCACATACGGGCATTTTCTTTGTACGATGTATGTGTTGCTCCTCATAAAATCTGAACCCTTAGGTATGTCAAAAGTTCTAAACCATTGCAAGACCTTGTGTATGCACACAGGCGAGTTTGGAGCTAGGTTGAAATTCAGCGATTACGTTTATTGGGTACACGGCTCCTATATTTTTGTCGCATTGACCCTTACTTAATGGCTCCTAATGGTCAGCAAATTAGATATTGAGATCTAATCTTCTTATCTTCTTTTGTTCGCGTGAGAACATGAAATGATTGTTGTTTATATCTGACGTTATTTAACCTTTTTCAGGAGAAAATCTCGTGTTGCCATTATGAAAACTTGCCCATGCCATATTCAGAGATTTGTTTCAGGAAAAAATAAAAAAAGAAAAATATTGGAAAAGAAAATGATTTTTAAAATGTTTTTGCTCAAAACATAGATCGTGGGTACACGTTAGAACCGTCTCGGCGACGCAATCTATGTTTTAGTACCTATGTTTTAGTACCCACAATCTATGTTTTTGTATCAGAAATAAGAAACAAGAGGACCAATGGTCCTATAAACGCTCACCTGAGACCTGAGATATACAGGGTGTCCCAAAAAAAACGTGTCGGCTACAATATATGTTTACTGTTTATTTCATTTTTACAGAAAACTCAATCAAACTTAGAAGCAGTATGCTTAAAAACAATGTATTTAAATGTATAGTAATTGCAACTATGTACTTCGCCTAATATTCGAAATGACCACCATTAGTTTAAATGACCCCTTTTGGAGCAATGAAAATTTTACATGATACGTTTTATGGTCGTTCACTCCCAATTTTGGAATAAAATTTCGTTTTTGCACCACGTTTTGCTCATGTTTAACAAACCCTTTTGCTCACCCTTTTGATTTTCTGATAATAATTGTTATTTCCTCCTCTTTATAACACTTTTAAGGGAGAATAAAGGCTTGAAAATGCTTGGATATTGTATTTTGTTACTTTTTTAATTTTCCAGCAATGCAAGTTGCAGCAGATAGCAGGACATGACATCATGGATTAGATATGATGTCACTTGCTAACAAAAAACACAAATTAGCAAAATGGATGTCAGATTCAGAATTAATTATAATGGCACTACCACTGTGTAAAATATCTTGCTTATATCTGTATTATTTAAAAAGCTATGCACTTTTTTGTCGCGGCTACGTTTTTTGGGGACACCCTGTGTTTGACTACAATGGTACTATGCTTATTTATAACCCCAGGACAGGGTCAGAATAACCCCTGGAGTCAATGTATTTTCAAATCATGAAAATTCAGTCAATTTGCCAATTTACTGCAAGTTCTGCCCTTCAAATGACAATTTATAAATTTTCCTCATTCAAATGCATGGGCGACCTAAGTTGAACTTGCCGTAAAATAGGTCAAGGTCAACCCAGGGTCATGATTGATATATTCTTTGTAGACCTCTATTCCATGATGCTTCATGTCAAGTTTTAAAATCATATGCCTCCTGGTTCTGAAAAAGAAGATTTTTAAAGATGTTTGTTATTTATAGCCATGGTGGCTATCTTATTTGTGCAAACTTTCATTCACTCTTCCTGAGGTTGCTCCACATAAAGTTCGGCTTTGATTTGCCAAGCGGTTTTAGAGAAGATGTTCGAATATTTTGGTCAAATACATGCATATAGCCCCGTGGTAGGGACAGACAAACCCCTGGGCCTAAAATATTACCATAAGCATAAATCTTCTCGTAGCTGATTTATTTTTATACTGCTACTACGAAAGAGATTTCATGGATTCTCTTAACCATGATAATCAAGCTGATGTTATCGAGGCTTTTAATTCCAACGACAACGACAATGTCCACTACGACGACGACGGACGACGGAGCATGGGTATACTATAAGCTCACCTGTGAGCTTTCGGCTTTCAGGTGAGCTCAAAAAGGTATACCCCTGCAAACACCAGTTTTACTATATGACGCAGAACGAGGCGTGCCATCTGGGACCATTCTGTTCGGTCAGACGAATTTCATTGAAAATAGGATGAAAATTCAAAATCACTCCTGATGCTCGTACAAACGAAAATTGACTCATCCGATAATAATGATGGGAAAATCCATTCGTCATATATTGGTTAACAAGAATTCCAAACAGCCCAAAGGCCAGTATGGTGATTAAAACGATGTCGTTAAATTATGTGCATGAATACTCTTGCATTAATACAATAATCATCGTCAATTTGTTGATCACAGGATGGTAAGCAGCTAATAATCTTTTCTAACATAAAGGCTGTCATTTATTATGTCGCTGCCTGGGCATTCCAAATACATTCAAGACTTTAAGACATTTCGAAGAGTTCTTTATTCCAGAACACCTAATTGCCACGTTTAATCTGTTCAATCCGATTAAATTTTGTTCGAAGTCAGTCATAATCATACAATGGTCTTATGGGATCAGACTAATAAGTGGCAAGCACAAATATTACATAGCTTAACTTCATGGGTCCTTACATGACAAAATGTTTGGGTCTCGCGTCTACTGGAGACCCAGCTTTACACTGCTTTACGGTTTTCTATGGGGACAATACTATCCGTGGAAGCACAGAACAGGCGACTGCATTTTAAGACTGACATTGGCTAGAGAAAATCACAAAGCGAGGCAGTGGACAGACGTCACGCGTACGATCAGTAAACAACAGTTGAATAATAATCCCAATTACGCATTGCTTGTTGTCAGTGATGGCATAATCTTGTTATTTGCTCCAAGTTAGACCATTTATCTCTAATATAACAAAATATTTACATTTCCTTTGTTCGCCTTTGATAAAAGTGCCACAATTCCCAATGCAATATTGCACCGACAAGGTCAACGCTTTGAAAATTATGTCCTATGTGACACATTTATAATACTTGCTAATTCTTTTATAATAAGATACCTGTAGCCATATCATTTCGTAGAATGATCCGAGTTCTTAATCCATTTAAAACCCTATCTTTTCAACGTAAATTACAACTCTCGCAATTCTAACCATGAGAGAATGTATCATTTTCAGCAAGTTAATTGCAAATCAGGTTCAACTAGGACATAAAAAGACAACAGAAGGATAAGGTGCTTGTTAAACGAAGAGTATCATCAAATGGCCGCTTCATGAGAAAACCGGATTTTTGCCTATGCGAAAACAAAGGCGCAGATCAGATGTGCAGTAACTGCACAGTGATCAGCGCCTTTATTTCACTACTCGGATAGTACAATGCATCTTCTACCTAAATCTGAAGTTTCAAGCTTCTAGCCATTTCCTGTGACTGTACAGGCTGGTTTGTGACGGTCCTGGTCGGAAACCCGGAAGACCGGTTTTCTCGCGTCGCGGCTCCAATAATATAGAGTAGTGTGACAAAGCTCTTACATGTAACACTGGTAAACTGCCGAGGGAAGACTGTGGTTAGACAAATAAACAGGCTATTTGCCGTAGATATAGACATTCAAAACAAATTAACTTGAAATTAAACTAAACAAACAAACTATACCTTGCACTAGCCACTAAAGTGTCGATAATGCTAGGTTACGTTTTGCCCCGCTTTTGGTATGCGATTTTCACTACTATTTTTAGAAATCGTAGGTGATCGTGGGCTACGACGTTTGTGTTTTACAATTTATACGGGTATCGTACGATTTCTTGCTCTTGTTTTCAGCGACATTCTGTGCCAAAACCGTACGGAGATCGTAGGGAAAGCGTACGGAAATCGTAGGGTTTCCGCAGACTTTAAGTGGAATCGTAAGGAGCCCATGTGATGTCCGTGAGGAGTCCCTACGAGTGGCTACGGAGAACGTAGGAAGCCGTAGAATCGTGCAAACAACGTAAGGTCACACTGCATAGACCGTACGAAAATGCAAATATTGGCATCGTAGCTAATGGTAGGCCAAATGTAACCTAGAAGAGTGGTTATTTGTTGTCAGATAATAACGTCCTACATGTAGTTATGTTAGCCGCGTTTTGTGTTTTGACCGCGCTGTTTGTCTGTGGATAACCGGTGTGATCTATCTTATATTGAAAGTAATCAGGCAGATAAAACAATGTGGAAGCGTAAACGAAATAACAAATCAAAATGAAAATAATATATTGTCGCTTTGAGACATGATAAACTAATTCGATGTTCGGGTTATATAAACATGAGCTAAAATACAGTTCAATCGTCTAACTCTTATTGTCCTGTTAACTACACGTGCACCAAGTTGAAACACAGTTTTCCTGCACTCTCACACATATCTGAACGGAATTAAATTAAATCTACATACGCCTACTCGATCATGTTTTTTTTTTTAATATAATTATTCCTTTTATCTCATTTTGAATATCGTATTAAAATGCCATAGGTTAGAAAAAATGTCATCAAAAGGCTTATTTTTTGGAATTAGTTAACACGGGAGAAGAAAATCTCATACACTGTCAGATGTGTCCCCAATTTTAAAATCTAGAAAAAAATAGAATAATGCCCATAGAAATAAAAAGGAAATTTGTATCCCAGGAACAAATTACTTGAGTGCTTTTCTAGTAATCATGCCATACATTTGTAGATAAAAATAAAAAAGCGATTTTATCAATGCCTTTTGTCAATCCTTAAATGTGTTTTTATTTAAAGGAAAAGATAAAGAAATTCGAAAAATTTAATTCAGCAGGCAAACATATCCATAAAATGTATATCCCCTTCAACCCCACTTTGTATAGAAATAGAAAAAGAAAAAAATGGGGTTTGCAGGGCTAGACCTAATTTTCTTCTTTTTTTTCCACCTTAAACATACATTGTACATGTAGGTACTTGTTAGAACGGCGGTTCTAATGTGTACCCACAATGTATGTTTTGAGCAAAACACAAAATTGCAAAATCAAAATATTTCCAATGAAATTTTCAATTTTCCTTCGGAATAATAATAATAATAATAATAATAATAATAATAGTAATAATAATGTCTGTATATTGCATGGACGACAAGCTTCTGTAATGTAGATTTAACCTAAGAGGATATCAAATCAAACCATGATACACTGAGGTATGGTTAAGTGGGTGGGGTAATTTTCAATCATATCGGAATTTCCATTCTCACAGTTGCTAAAATGGTTTTTATTGCATAGGCATACTACAGAGATTTATTTATTTGTTTGCTCAATAAGAAAACAAGATGTTTGCATGCAGACTCGCATTATCAGTAAAAGCTTTGTCGCAATTCCAGTGGTATTCCGCTATTAACAAGCTATTTATTGACTACACGAAATTACGCACAAGTTAGTTCCTTTTCGTTTTATGACATCGTTTCTGAAAAGCAATACATACATGTACCAATATAAAATGTTCGACACGGAGTTTTGCTACTCAGATTCCCAAATGAAATGAAATGTAGGTATACGTCTTCATGTTTAAGATATTGCTTTGTTTCTAAGACTTTCGCCTATTAAAATTAACACAGAAACTGTAGCCTCTTTATAAGTATCAAATTTTAAGGTATCAAATTTTACCACCGGGAAAACATTTACGTGACATTCATACCCCTTGAACCCCGCTTTTATATAGTAAAACTGGGGTATGCAGGTGTTTATTTTTGCTCCAAAACATAGATTGTGGGTGCTCGTTAGAACCGCCTCGGTGTCAAAGGAGGCGAGGCGAGGCGGTTCTAACGTGTACCAACAATCTATGTTTTGAGCAAATATAAGAATAATATCAATTTTTTTCTACTGAAAATTTTCAATTAAGAAAAATCTGTATATTACATGGGCATGTTTTCTTATAGCGTCCTTTGTCAACAGACACCAGAACTATTCTTTGCCATGGTAGGCCTCCTGGACGAATTTATTACTTAGTGCACATATCTTTTCTAATGAATGAAAAAGTGTGACAGACTTGGTCCCCCCCCATTACATTACATTTTACCAATTTTCACAATTCAACTGCATTGGCGACCTACGTTGACCTTGTCCTAAAATAGGCCAAGGTCTTGGTTTATTAGCTCACCTGAGCCGAAGGCTCACAGGTGAGCTTATAGTATACCCATGCTCCGTCGTCCGTCCGTCGTCCGTCCGTCCGTCGTCCACAATTTCAAAGATCTTCTCCTCTGAAACCGCTTGGCCAATGAAAGCCAAACTTCATGTGGAGCATCCTTAGGAAGGGGGAACGAAAGTTTATATAAATGGTCTAGGTCACATGACCAAGATGGCCGCCATGGCTATAAATAGCAAAAACCTTTAAAAAATCTTCTTCTCCAGAACCAGTGGGCCGATTTCCACGAAACTTGGTATGTAGCATTGGGGACGTGGGCCCATCATAGTTTATATCATGACCCTAGGATGACCTTGACCTATTTTACGGCAAGGTCAACTTAGGTTGCCAAAGCATTTGAATGGGAAAAAATGGTAAAATGCTATTTAATGGGTAAAACTTACTGGGAATAGGCAAATGGACAGAAGATTAATGTTAATGGAAAATTTTAGCCCCTGGGGTGTTGTCTGCCCCTGCCCCGGGGCTATATACATGTATATGACCATAATATTCAAACATCTTCTTCTCTGAAACCGCTAGGTCAATCAAAGCCAAACTTCATGTGGAGCATCCTTGGGAAGGGGGAATGAAAGTTTACATAAATGGTCAAGGTCACATGACCAAGATGGCCGCTATGGCTATAAATAGCAAAAACGTTTAAAAATCTTCTTCTCCAGAACCAGAAGGCCAATAATTTTGAAACTTTGTGTGAAGCATCAGTGACTGGAGCTCTACAAAGTTTATATAAATCATGACCCTGGGATGACCTTGACCTATTTTACGGCAAGGTCAACTTAGGTCGCCCATGCATTTGAATGGGGAAAAGTGTTAAGAAATGTCATTTGTAGGGAAAAACTTGCAGGAAATGAGCAAATGGACTTAAGATTGATGATTCTGAAAAAATTTGGACCCCAGGGGTCGGTCTGCCCCCACTTTGGGGCAATATACATGTATATTACAGTGATATTCAAATATCTTCTTCTCTGAAACTGCTTGGCCAATCAAAGCCAAACTTCATATGGAGCATCCTTGGGAAGGGGGAAAGAAAGTTTATATAAATGGTCAAGGTCACATGACCAAGATGGCTGCCATGGCTATAAATAGCAAAAATCTTTAAAAATCTTTTTCTCCAGAACCAGAAGGCCTATGATTTTGAAACTTAGCATGAAGCATCAGGCGATGGAGCTCTACAAAGTTTATATAAATCGTGACCCTTGGATGATCTTGACCTATTTTACGGCAAGGTCAACTTAGGTCGCCCATGCATTTGAATGGGGAAAATTGTTAAAATGTCATTTGAAGGGCAAAACTTGCAGTAAATTGGCAAATGGACTGAAGTTTTATGTTTTTAAAAAGAAATTGACTCCAGGGGTTGCTCTGACCCGGCCCTGGTGTTATATACATGTATATTACCATTCCAGTCAAATATTGGTATATATCTCGGGGTTTCAGGTGAGCGTTTACAGGACCATTGGTCCTCTGGTATAAACTTTGTAGAGCTCCATTGCTTGATGTTTCATGCCAAGTTTAAAAAGCATAGGCCTTCAGGTTCTGGAGAAGAAGATTTTTACAGGTTTCTACTATTTATAGACCATATTGATCATGTGACTTGGACCATTTATGCAAACTTTCGTTCACCTACTGACTGGTCCATCTTATTTGGGGTGAAATAATATTGATAGGGACGTAAAAACTGAATAAAACAAATAAATGCAACGTCAATGTAGCTTACCTTATTTTATGATGTTTATCCACGTATTCTCTAAAATACCATTTGTCAACAACGCATATCTCGAATCAGCGTGAAATCTGTCTTAGGAAACCGCATCATGAGAAAACCAACATTTTGTATATTCGAAAACAAAGACGCAGATCAGCTTCGCAGTAACTGCGAAGCTGATAAGCGCCTTTGTTTTCGCTACGCGGGTAGAACAATACCTCCACTTTCTAAATATCCAAATTTCCAGTCTTTAGCCATCTCCTGTGCTTGTACAGCTCAGTTTGTATCGAAACTGTTCGGAAACATCATGGTTGGTTTTGTTATGACTCGGCTCATAGATTGGTATCCCGTCAATCATTCTCTCTTATACATGTCGATTAGTAAACCGTTTATGGTATATCGCATCAGAAATCTTGAAAGCACCATATAACTTCCCCCTGCAATATACAGAGATTGTTTTCAGCTGTAAAAATTGAAAATTTCACCAGAAAAAAAAATACATTTTAAATGTTTTTCCTCAAAATACCATAGAGACTCACGCCAAGAGTTTGAAAAAGTGGGCGGGATTTTCCCTATACATCATGTTGTATTTTTACTAGATGCTAGGAACTGATAAGCTGTCAGTCCTATAGGTAAAAACATAGATCGTGGGTACACGTTAGAACTCCCTTGCCGATGCGGTTCTAATAACGAGTAGTACATACAATCTATGTTTGGGATCAAAAATAAGAATAATAGGTATACCCCTGCACATCAAAGTTTTACTATATAAAAGTGGAGTTTACGGGGGTATTCATTGCACGGATGTTTTCCTGATGCAATAAAACGATATTAATGAAGGCTCAAGAACCCAACTTCAAAACGAATCAAACCGTGCTGCACGTATATACATGTAAATCAAAATATCCAATCTTATATAAATAAACTGCTCTCACATTTTCATCATAAGAATAATTCAGTACCGGCGAACTTAACGTTAAGTACGTTTTCCATTACCAAGCAAATAGATAGTTAAAAATGTCTTTTAAATCTCTCTTAGCCATCAGCTGAGACAATAAAATTAATTGATGTTCTATCTCTTTAGAGGCTGACAATGGTTTAAGACATCATCAGAAACAAATTCTAGATTTCTTTCGAGATATACTGCTAAGAACGGATCGTGTATATATATAGAAACCAGATGTCACACACTGAAATGGAACTTTTGCGGTAGCTTAGTCGGTAGCTTAACGATTCCGTAATGAAGCTTATTTAAGATCGACACCAGTTGAATTGTGTGTGTGTGTGTGTGTGTGTGTGTGTGTGTGTGTGGAGACTTGTTATTTTCCGGGGATAAACTTCGCTCTTCATTGATTCTTAAACGCAGACTATAGTCATTAGCTTATAGTCGAAAGGAAAAGCGCTTAGTGCATGAAGAACATTATGATTGAGGCCCCGTAAAATAGATTAAAGCCAACCAGTAATTTCTTTACTGACTGATCTCGGACGGTTCTGTTGTGTTCATGTTTTCTGTTTATTCTGACTACCGTTCTTTTGTACGCTTCACCTTTGTAATTTGTTGATGCTACCGGGTGGCTTTCTTGTTGGAAAAGAGCTACTCTGCTTGCCCTGCATGTGTTGCAACATGTTTGTAATATTCTGTGTTGTAATCTCTTTGGGTTGGGATTTTAAATTAAATTGTATCAATCTATATGCCGTATGTTATGTTTCATTCATGGCAAGCCTTCACGAAACGTCTCAGAAGTTTGGGCACATGTTTCTGATAAACTTATTGAGCTGTCGTAGACACGTCTTAGCCATTAACCAAATAATTGAAGAAAATTCGAATGTCATTATTTCACAAACAGCTTGTTTGCGTCCTACAAAGTAATTACGTAACTATTTTGCTAAACATGGTCACATCCTGTTTATCAAGACACGAATGTATGACTAAAATCTAGTACAAAGTATTAGCGTAAGAAAGGCGGGGAAAATCATACTGAACAGTGGAGAGCGAACCACCCTATTTAGTAGGCATGGAAATAAAGTCAAAATAAGTTTAGATGCGCCACATTTTAAGTATTTAAACGTTCATAGAACTAAACTCGTTCGTAGAGTTAAACTCGAGTCGAACTTTCGCATTGGAGTAAAAAAAAAAGTTAAATTTTTATTTTCATTCTGATCATTAATAGCCAAAATAAACAACAATTAAAGAGGTTTATTTATACGCTTAGCGAGTGATGACAGAAACGTACAAAAAGAAGTATCTTATTGAGGACTATACTTAAATGAAGCTGAATAGAAATGGATAAAATTAGGCCATACAATTGTCATGCTTGTTGTGTAGATTTAGACAGATTTAGCATTTTTCGAAGTTCCGTGAGTCAAAACTGATCTAGATCAATAACATTGTTGCCAATCGCAAAAGCAAATTACGGTTTGATAATGGTTCTTAATATGGTTTTCAAATGAAAGTGGGAATATTAATAAAAATATCTTCTTTAAATATTCTGAAAAATGAACCCTAATACCGGGCATTAAACAGAATATTACGTCAAGCAAAACCAATTTTCTGTCTCGTAGAGCTTTCACTTTAATGCATTAAATAAAGATTGATGAGCACGAAAACAGACATCTTTATACAGGCATGCATTCAGGCGAAGCTAAGCCAGGAGCAACGGTACTTCGACACAGATGGTCATCAGAGGCTGTTTAACTTGTCAAATAGGTTACTGTGAAGGCGGTATCCCTATTATTAATATCTTGGCGTGATCGGCTAGTCCGTCTATTCAAGGAAGTGGGGTGGTCATAGAAAAGTTAACCTCATTAAACAAAGACCATCGTCACAAGTTTGCCGTTAGAAGTCAGCTATATGCATTTTATCCGATACAATGAAGTACATTTTATTCATATCTCTAACAGTAAATCTGTAAGTTGGGCATATTAACTATATATATTTTGTTTTTTACCTTCTTGGTCTAATAATGTGTTCAAGAGGCAACACCCACCAAGTAACCCATATGTGGTGCTATACATAGCGAAGAGTTCCAACCATGCGATATGCATATTTTAGAGCAGATAAGTACACACAATCTACGCTTAAAGCGAAACAGAGAAACAGTAAAAATATTTACAGCTTCGTTTTACTGTATAGAAGTAGAATGACATGTAGAATACATAGCATAAACGTAATATCTTAACGAAAATGTTGCAAACTCCATTGCTGAATTTAGGGTTTTACGGCCTGTCTACACGAAATAGCATGCCGTTATGTTGGACTTGAACGAATGCTCACAGTGCTTGTACGGTTCGATACGGTACTAGTAGGATTCACGGCGGTAGCTCCGTAGTGAAACCGTGGACGATTCGTAGGACAACTGTACACAATTCGTGGTGAATCGTGAGAATTCGTGGTGTCAAAGATTCCGCTACGGTTGCGCTACGAATTAGGCCACGCCCAATAACCACCACGATTCGCCACGAATGTTTTAAGTCCCGTTTAGACATTCACGATATTTAGCTACGGTGCCGCTACGATTCGCCACGATTTGTAAAATCGTCGTGTACCGTGGTGTACCGTGGTGAATCTTGATTAATCGTGATGATTCGGGAAACTCCACGGTAGCGCTATGGAAGTTTTAAACTGTTTAAAACATTCATGGCGTATCGTGGCGAGCCGTGGTGGTTATTGGGCGTGGCCTAATTTGTAGGGCAACCGTAGCGGAATCGTGCTTATTCGTAAAGACACCGTAGCTATATTCGCGGCTATTCGTGAGAGATCGTAGCCAATCGTGGAGCTCCGTAGCGAAACGGTGGAATCTTTGACACCACGATCTCTCACGATTCACCACGAATTGTGTACGTTGTTGCTGTACGGTTGTCCTACGAATCATCCACGGTTTCGCTACGGAGCTCCACGATTGGTCACGACGGCTACCGCCGTGAATCGTTCTAGTACCGTATCGAACCGTACAAGCACCGTGAGCATTCGTTGTGCCACCGTGGTTAATCTTCATTGACCGTAGCGTTACCGTCATGAATTGTCATTGATTCGTAGCGATTCCTTAAAGACACCGTACTAATATCGTGGACATTCTTACTGGAATTGTAGTGACACTGAATATTTCCACTTTTCGCCACGATTCATCCCGATCCATCCCGATTTTGCTGACCATGAGAAATCGGGGTGAATCGTGGTGAATCGTAGAGAAAATCGTGAATGTGTAAACAGGGCTTTAAACACTTTAAAACTTCAGTAGCGCTACCGTGAAGTTTCCCGAATCATTCCGATTCATCAAGATTCACCACGGTTCTGCTACGAATCACCACGGTACACGACGATTTTACAAATCGTGGCGAATCGTAGCGGCACCGTAGCCAAAAATCGTGAATGTGTAAACAGGCCTTTAATTTCTTTCAACCGACCGGTTTATCGTTTTATATTGATATATCTTGTCTGTTGATAACTGACGTGTGAATGTGTAGTGATATGAAACCAGAAAGCAGGAAACGAAAACTACTTACATAATATTTGTACAAAAAAAAAATAATAATAATGAAAAAAAAAAAAAATAAATAAAAAATAAAAAAAAAAAAACTACTTACTCAAAACTTTTCATTCCCTGCACTTTCCTTTTTTACAAATTGAAATTTCATATGAATAGCAGCATCCTATTATAAAATGCACGTACCGGTATTTTTATTTTTTTATACGTTTGTTAGGCGACTAAGTCGGAAATGCGCTTAAGTAGGAAAAAGTTACGACTATCTAGGAAAACGTCCGTCAGGCGCTTAAGTGGGAAATGCGACTAAGTGGGAAATGCGACTAAGTGGGAAAACGACTATCCAACTTGGAAAAGTTAATAAGAGTCGGACTTATAATTGTAACTTTTTAATTGCATTTATATAGGATATTAATACGCCGTGTCTTGAGAAAACCTGTCTTTAAGATTTTTCGACCCTATCCAACACAAATCTGAGTCTACAGCTAATGCTAGTATGTAACTGGCATGCGAATTTCTCGCCACTGAATTTAGCCGCACGGGTGTCGTAAGAATTTTAATGTATCACGAACTTGTCGCGAAGGTTTTAAATATGTTTAAATAGGTACATGAAGGCAAAGATCAGGAAAAGGCGCAATCAGAAAAAGATTCCCACTCCAAAAACCGAGATGGGGGAAAAAAATAACAATCAGGTACTTATACCATGAAAACATATCGTAAGCCGAATGAGCAGCTATTTTCCCAATAGGTGGCCACTCAGTTACCTAAATTTGACTAAAATATGAAAACATACATAAGGCGCCAACAGCACAAAAAATTTAAACACCAAGACATAAAACCACAACAGAAGTATCGCCTTGGAGCGATCAGTAATATAAAATTACTGGCGGGCTTAAATCGATTTTACATGGCCAAAACCTCACCCTCAGCTTCTGCAGTGGTTCATAACATTTAGTTAGTTCTTCGGTCCGCGTAGTACTGTATGCGATTTTTTTTCGCCCAAATATTTTTTTCACAGTCTTACGAGTGTCGCGAAAAAGTCCCCGCAAAACTTTGGCGAATTTACAATGCGAAAATTTCGCGACACTCGCACGATTGTCGTACTAATGTCGTACGACATCGCGCAACAGTCTTGAGAAAGCATTCGAACACCTCGCGACTATCTGGCGAGAAAACAAAACTAAGCGACATCCGTGCGAATGTCGCGAGACAATCTCACGAATGTCTCGCGACTGTCATATGACAGTCCCGAGATATATTTTCAAAATTAGACCAAAATTCGCGAATTTGTCGCATAAATGTCCATTCAATGAGACTGCATTGTGAAAAGGTACAAGTAGGCAAAGATCAGGGAAAGTTGTGTTTATATCGTTAATCTTAGTCGCGAAATAGTCCCGAACTTGTCTCCAGTTGTCGCATTCCAGTGAGATAGGGGCTTTACGAACAAGGTCAGAGGCTCCTTTTTTATGATTAACGCACTGTCTATAAACGTCGATAAGCTGCATGCAGTACTTTTGATATAGGATAGGTAACTGTAGGACAGGGTCCAGTTCTTGTGATATAGGGGATGTACCGGTAGGGCAAGGACCAGTAATTGTGATATTGGGGCTGTAACAGTAGGACAGGGTCCAGTTCTTGTGATATAAGAGAGGTAAGTGTAGGACAGGGTCCAGTACTTGTGATATAGGGGATATACAAGTAGGACAGTGTCCAGTTCTTGTGATATATTGGAGGTTTCTGCAGGACAGGGACCAGTGCTTGTGATATAGGGGATGTACCGGTGGGTAAGGGTATAGTGCTAGGGATAAAGTGGGCTTACATGTAGCGGAAGGACAATGACCAGTACTTGTAATATATGAGAGGTGACTAGTTCTTGCGATATGGGCGATGTAGCGTTATGTTAGGGACCAGTAGTTGTGATGTAGGGGAGTTTACTGTGGGACAGAGGCCAGCACTTGTGATTTAGGGGATGTACCGGTAGGACAGGGTCTAGTACTTGTGATATAGGGGATGTACCGGTGGGTAAGGGTATAGTGCTAGGGATATAGTGGGCTTACATGTAGCGTTAGGACAACGACCAGTACTTGTAATATATGAGAGGTGACTGTAGGAAGGGACTAGTACTTGCGATATAGGCGATGTAGCGTTATGTTAGGGACCAGTAGTTGTGATGTAGGGGAGATTACTGTGGGACAGAGGCCAGCACTTGTGATTTAGGGGATGTACCGGTAGGACAGGGTCTAGTACTTGTGATATAGGGGATGTACCGGTAGGACATCGCCCAGTACTTGTGATAAAGTGGAAGTAAAGATATGACAGGGTCCAGTACTTGTGATATAGGGGATATACGGGTAGGACAGGGACCAGTACTTGTGATATAGAGGATGTGACTGTAGGACAGGGTCCATTACTTATGATATGGGGATTATACCGGTAAGGCATGGTCCAGTACTTGTGATATAGGGAATGTACCGGTAGGTCATGGTCCTGGTTTTTTGATATAGGAGTTGTAACTGTAGGACAGGGTCCAGTACTTGTGATATGGGGGATGCACCTTTACGGCAGGGACCAGTACTTGTGATATAGGGGTGGTAACTGTAGGACAGATCCATTACTTTTGATATAGGGGAGGTAACTGTAGGACAGGGACCAGTACTTGTGATATAGAGAAGGTAACTGTAGGACATACCATAGTCCAGTACTTCATTACTTTCTCCCGCTCACAAAACTTGAACTGTATAAACATGATAAAAGCAAAACAACAATAGAAAATTCGCCTTGTTGTATCTTTGAAAGGAAAAGTCAAAATAGATGGTGGCGGGATTTATGTGACATTATACATGATAAGCAGTTCTGCTTTTCCGATTGTTTACATCAATAAACTATCAGCGTCAATAGTGCAGCTTAATTTGTAATTAAACACCGATTATCTGCTAACCACTGGCTTATCGCCTGCGAGTTGTGTGTAACCAACAAAACCTGTATTCGGGGTTAATTTTAAAAGAATTTTCGCTGTTGCAATGGCTCATAATACCACACGAGTGAAAAGCGCAACCTACACAGTTACATGTACCACGCTACTCTAGCTGCAGACACATTAAATGCTGCAGAAGCTGATCTTTGTTTGACTTTTCATCATAAAAACGTCCGTGTAAAACGTACCCCTCCCCCACCAATACCCCACTTTTATAGCAAAGCTGGGGTATGCAGGAGTATGCCTCTTTTCTTATTTTTGCTCCAAAACATAGGTTGCGGGTACTCGTTAAAACGCCTCGCTGAGGCGGTGCTAAGGTGCTCCCACAATCTATGCTTTAGGGGGAGATCCGACAAAATTTTCCATTTTTACCGCTGAAAAAAATCTCTGTATATTGCATGGGCAAGTTTTCGTAATGTATTTACTTCTTAATAATATGCACATGCTTTTATTACATATGAATCATTTGTTACCACGGACCAGGACGGACAATGAAAATGATATTCTCGTTACGTGTTGCACCCACCATCCCCCCCCCCCACCTCCCCCAACAAATTAATGCTAGGTATTTATTTAGGCATTTCATAGTAATAATTTAAACTGTTGGGTGTATGTTTGAGGTAGTTGCATTCATAACAAACGAAAATGACTGCGGCTTCTGGGGTCATAACTTATTCATCAAACCATCAAACCACATCTTTAGCGTTATGTTTAAAACCATGCGGTTTGTCGACGACTATGAACAGACATTCTATATGATAAATGTTTTTGTAACACAAGCATTGATCAGCTGCTCAGCTGATCTATGCTAATATTATCGCAAATACAAAAGTTTGGTTTCTCATGACGCGGCTCATATGAAACATTGGAAGGAATTGCCTTTAGTTTTCTAACGTTTCCTACTTAAGCGCAGTGAATGAATTTCCTAGATAAGCGCAATTTTCTTTCTTCACCTGGACCGTTTTTCCCTATTTAAGCGCATTTCCTACTTAGTCGCCTCACATACGTTGATGACTATATTGCACAATATACAAAATAACATCGTTAAAAGCGAGCTGTGTTATTACGAATAGAGTACTTTTGCGATGGCGATCGAGACAATTTACTTCTCTATATGGTACGTCACATTCGCTGGTAACATATTGGAATTACGATATATTAAGCCAAACGTGGTAAAACCTGGAGAGAGATACATACTTGTCTGTGCACATACGTCGGTTTTTTTTTTTTGTTTTGTTTTTTTTTTTTTTTGTTTTGTTTTTTTTGTTTTTTTTTTTTTCTTTCTTTCTTTTTATACGTTACTCCTCGTAAAATCTGAATCCTTATGTGTGTCAAAAGTTCTAAAACAATGCAAGTCCTTGTATATTCATGGGCGAGTTTGGAGCTTGGTTGAAATTCAATGATTACGTTTATTGGGTACGCGACTCCTATATTTTGTCGCATTGACCCTTACTTAATGGCTCCAAATGGTCAGCAAATTAGATATTGAGATCTAATCTTCTTATCTTCTTTTGTTCGCGTGAGAACATAAAATGATTGTTGTTTATATCTGACATTATTTAACCTTTTTCAGGAGAAAATTTAACCTTTTCAGGAGAAAATCTCAAGACGCCGACTTATCTGCACAGTGTTTTAGCGCAATTAAGTTCGTATATTTGGTACGTGTTAAATTAAGTCATTTTTGTCTCCAAAATTATAAGCATCCAAAACAACTTTTGTAAGTGTGTAGCCACGATTGAGCCGGGTTGGAAGTGAAAAATAAGCACAATTTTCTTGAGATTCGAGACTGAGATTATCTGGTGACAGCTGGTATTTTGAAAGAAGCAAGTGCCTTATTGGTCAAAAACAGTATGTCCTATAAGAAAACAACTTGTTTTGCATCGAATGCAAACGAAGTATAATTGGACAAATAGGTCACTGTATAGGCGGCAACTTTTATATTCATATCTGGCCGTGGTCGGCTAGTCCATCTGTTCAAGTAGGGAGATTAAATTATATAGAAAAGTCGAACTCAGTCAGTTTAGGGTGCTGTCACATATTTACCGCTAGAGATCAGTTACCTGTATTTAGTCCAATCCAGTGAATGAGACAAACTCGTATTCATTCTTATTTTCTAACGGAAAACATGTGGTTTAATCTTTCAACTGTACACCTTTAGCTTTTACCTAAGTCAAAAGTAGATCATACCCAATATATATAACGTATTTATGAGGTAACGCCCATACAGTAACCTATTTGCCGAATTATACTAAATTACTAATGAGCCGCCGCATGGGAAAACCAACAATCTGCTTAAGCGCCTTAGTTTGTTTTCACTACATGGACAGTACAATTCCTCTTCTACTTATATCCAAAATTTCAAGCTTCTAGCCTACTCCTGTGGCTGTACTGGCTGGTTTATATCAGACCTGGTCGGAAACCCGAATTGCTTGTTTTCTCACGCACAAGCTCAAATAGGTTTTCATAGTGTCGACAACAGGTATAGCTCCACATATGTGTTACTGTCAATAATGTTATTTGGTACAAGCACAATGTAAACAGTTTTAACATACCCAAAAAGCATAGATTTACCGTTTTACAAGACTACAGCTCGATTTTGACATCTGGTCCCGAGGTTATAAAACTTTGTTCATGCTCAACTCAGCAAGAGACTAAAATTTATCCAGCTCATAAATGTTGAGCATGAAACAAGTTTTATAACCTCGGGACCTGGTGCGGCAAAAGTCAAGATGAGTCCAAGATGTAGCACGTGACAGGAAATAAGAATTTAAACATGCTCTATGAGCAGTGAAACCCAGGATAAAGTATCGCACGTTTCCCGTTATATTTCGTTTGCACGCACAATATATATTTGTTACAGCAATGTGGTTTCCGAACAGGTCCGAGGTGTACGCGCACAAAAGATGGCTAGAGGCTGGAAATTTTGGATTTTGACAGTCGAGGAATTGTACTAACCTTGTAGTGAGAACAAAGGCGCTGATATGTGCCTAATTTTTCGCCTATGCAAAATGTTCGTTTTCTCATGACGCGGCTCACTTGCCTCCGTAGGAGGGTAAGGATTTGATAATCTTTTCTAAAGTCCAATTCGCATGCGCCAAAAATACACACGTGTAAATATACTCCGGTGTGCAAATTTTACTTGGGGTAAGTAAATGGCGCATGCGAACGCAAATACACACCGGAGTATATTTACATATGGGTAAATTTACTCCTGGGTCTGACCAGATGCAAATTTTATTTTTACAAATACACACGTGTAAATTTACTATTATGTCCCATGCGAACGCAAAGTAAAATTTATCCATGAGTATTTTTATTTCAAGTCAATATTCTGCTTTTAGATAACGAATTTTCTCATGTTTTGTTCCTAACTGATTATATGACAGTTGCTGAAACTGTGGACATTGTTGCTTAATAAGAGTTTATTGCCATTCATAACATTTTAGATCATATGGAGTGCAAACAGCCACACTATTTCTTCATCATTCTTGGTTAGGATTCTTGGGGCATTTTAACAGTAATTCCTTGTGAAAGGATGAAAAAAGGGAACTGTATAACTGCTAAGGTTAAGCCTGACCATTACATGATTCCCCTTTGCTGCCAAAGTCTACATGAACACCTTGAAGCAGCCTCTTCTTGTTTTGCAAATACAGAAAACTTAAATGAACAGGTTTTAATCCAGAAAAGATAAATTTACCTACAAAAATACTCCTGGTGATAAAATCCATGCGAGCGCAATTTAAATTTACTCTCAGGTTGATTTGCACACCGGAGTATAAATACACACCGGAGTATATTTACACGCGTGTATTTTTTGCGCATGCGAATTGGACTTAACATGAATGCTATTGATTGTGTCGCTGCCTGGACATTATAAATATATTCGAGACTTAAAGCCATTTTGAAGTGCTCTATTCTCCAGAACACCTGTTTGTCACGTTTAATCTGTTCAATCCGATTTGATGTTCAAAGTCAATTATAATCACACAATGGTCTTATGGGATCAGATTAATAAGTAGTAAACACAGATGAGCCGCCGCTTCAGAAAAACAACAATTTGCATATGCGAAAACAAAGGCACAGATCAGCTGTGCAGTACTGCTAATCAGCGCCTTTGTTTTCGCTACACGAATAGTACAATTCCTCTTCTACCTCCACCTAAAATTTCAAGAGTCTAGATTTCTTCTGAGACTGTACAGACGGTCTGTGTCGGACCAGTTCGGAAACCAAATTGTTCGTTTTCTCATGCGATGGCTCAAATATCACGTAGTCTTATATAGCTCGGCAAATAGGTCACTGTATGGGCGTTACCTTATGAATACGTTATTGGGTATGGTCTACTTTTGACCTAGGTAAAAGCCAAAGGTATACAGTTGAAAGACTCAACTCACATGTTATCCGTTAGAATGAAAATCCGAGTTTGTCTAGTTTAGTGAATTGGACAAAATAGGTAGCTGATCTTTAACGGTAAAATATGTGACAGCGCTCTAGGCTGACTGAATTCGACTTTTCTATTATCTCCCTACTTGAACAGATGGACTAGCCGACCACGCCCAGATATGAATATTAAAGTTGCCGCCCATACAGTGACCCATTTGCCGAACTATACTTCATAGACACTGTTCTGCTGAGCAGCTAGATAAAATATCAAAACCGAGCTGCATCTACTTCATGCCTTTGATATAGATACATCTTACATCTACCATGCGAACAAAAACGCAGGACAGGCGATCCCAACGCATAACACAGAAAGCAGTGCGCCGGACATACGTCAGAATCAGTAAACAACAGTTGAATAATAATCCCAATTACGCATTGCTTGCTGTCAATGATGAAATAGTCTTGTTATTTGCTCAAAGTTAGGCAATTTATTCCTAATATAACGAAATGTTGTCTCCATTAATAAAAGTGCCACATTTCCCACCGAACATTGTACATGTAAAAGTCAAGGAATCTTAGTCATTACATACGCGACTAAACCCATCAGGATAACATGTCAGTGAAATATATACCCCTCCTATCCCACTTTTATATATGCAGGGGTATACGTTTTTTTTTCTTATTTTTTGCTCAAAAACAAAGATTGTGGGTACTCGTAAGAAGCGCCTCGGCGAGACGGTTCTAACTTGTACCCAAAATCTATGTTTTAAACAAACATATTAAAAATATCGAAAATCTTACAGTGAAAATTGTCATTTTACAACCATAAAATCTCAATATATTGGATGGCAAGTTTTCATAATGACTAACGTAATGCCATGCCGGGCGATCAGTTATTCTTGCCACACGCGCCGCTCTTGGACAAGGCTCGAAGCTTGTTTCAAACATCACTTATCTGCGGAACAAGGAGAATGGGCGTAGAAATATTTCAACGACCAAACCTTCACGAAAGAAGTGTGCAGGATTGTGAATCCGCGCTACAAACCTGATGCACTACCGGCAGAGCTAATGCACCCAGTGCAATACATAAATGAAAGTATGTTTATTTTGTTAGTACACACAATCAACATGTTCATGATAAACATAACACCTTTCGAAGTGTGGACGCTAAGCCACACTCAACCAAACACAATTTTCGAACTTAAGTTCACATACAAGGTTATTTTAGTATCATATGGAAACAAGCCAAATAAATAAATAAATAAATACTTACAATCACAAAAGAACAATTTGCAGAATGCATCCATCACGAACATTACCCCAAGTGATAGTTCCAATACAACTCGATGAGTTACTATATTTTTGCGAGTAATATTATCGTCTTGACAGACCGACTCCGCTCCCCACTGTTTACTTACGAGCCGCGACGCCAGAAAACCGGTCTTCGGGGTTTCCGACTAGGTCTGACACAAACCGACCTGTACAGTCACAGAAGTAGGCTAGAAGCTTGAAATTTCGAATTTAAGCAAAAGAGAAATTGTACTGTCCGTGTTGCGAAAACAAAGGCGCTGATCAGTAACTGCGAAGCTGATCTGCGCATTTGTTTTCGCATAGGCAAAAATCCGGTTTTCTCACGGTCCGGCCCTTATGGTATCGGTTGAAAATGTGTGTGCTTAGGTAACTCAGACCCTTCCCCAACGTTTGTAAGATTGTCAACAAAATTATGGCTAAATGAGACGCACCAAGAGAAGATCTGCCTTCGAGGTTTTCCTACGAGGCTAGTAACATTTCAGACTACAGAAGCTAGCTAGAGGCCTCGACTCTTCAGGATGTAGCAGATTATGTTTAATCAGCATCAGTTGCTAGGTTAACTCACAAAGGATCGACGCATTGGTTTTGTAAATCTATTTTTTTTATATATTCCTTAGACGTGACTCAATTGATGTTTCTTGTTTTCCGAGAAAGTGCTAATGCTTGCCTTTTTAAGACAGTGCTTGTTATCAGAATTAAAGCCAGGTTACTCGCGAATGTACCCTATTCATTTTGCAAATAAAAGACGTATTTTGCCTACTAAATTGGCATGAAAAAAAGCTTGCAATTTGTCTAACTAGTGCTTGTTTGTTCACCGGAGAAAAAAAGTATTTTTCTAGGATTAATTGTGTTTACATTATGAAAACTTGCCCATGCAATATACAGAGATTTTTTTCCGTTTTAAAAAAAAATGAAAATTTCATCAGAAAAATTTTAATATTTTTCTTATTTTTGCCCAAAACATAGATTGTGGGTACATGTTAGAACCGCCTCGAGGCGGTTCTAACGAGTACCCATAATCTATGTTTTGGAGCAAAAATAAGAAGTACAGGTATACCCCTACATACCCCAGTTTTGCTATATAAAGAAGGGGTTCATTTCACGGACATGTTTTCGTGATGTCAAGCTGAAAATTTTCTAAGATGTATATTGGAACAAATAATTAGCAAGTACCTTTTCAAGCTATTAACCTTTTTCTGTGACTGTACAGGTCGGTTTGTGTCAGACCTCGTCGGAAACCCAAATTGTTGGTTTTCTCACGCACAGGCTCACCTGTGATCGAGCCTCGTCTGCAAACATTAATTCGGTGCAACGGTTCTAACGAGTACCCAAAACCTCTGTTTTGGGTAAAAAAGGAACATGTGCATACCCCTGTTGACCCCAGTTTTACTACAGAAAATTGTGGTATGTATCAGTAATACCCGAAAATCTACCAACACAGACCTTGAATCATCAGGAGCCAATCGTTAGGACCTCAACTCGTTTAAGTAAATGCCGACTACATAAGCAAATTCACTGTTATTTTTGTTGATGAAATATGAAAATCATTTGCGATTGTCAACAAAATATAACAGTGTATTTGTAATATTTATGTTTGAAATTTGAACAACTGGTCCCAAGATTCTACATTTTCAAATACAGGCAAACATAAACGAATATTCCAACTTCGCAATTCTCATGGTACAGACAAGTCAATATTCTCATGGTACAGACAAGTCAACATTTTCATGGTACAGACAAGTCAATAAGAAATTATCTGCTATCACAAATGACCAAATTGAGTTAATAGTTCTGTCATTATCTGTCATTATCTTTCCATTAAAGATATAAAGAAGCCGATCAAGATTTGCTATTTAATTGGAGTTTCCTTATTAGATATATTGACAGGTTCAACTATATGGTCATTTACTGGTCATTAACAGAGACTAGCTCACTGGGAGTAAGACGGCAAGAACGAGTCTGGTAGCGGTAGTCCAGCTTAATCCATAAAATACTCAGAATTTATTCACGGCTTGTAATATTAGTTGTATCCTCTTGGTCGGAACGCAGCGATAGATCCTATACCATACAGGGCCACTGGACATGCGCATTATATATTTTGTAAAAACCCTACCGCTACGGGTAATGTCCGTCATGTTTATGAGTTGCGTAAAAACCCTACCGCTCCGGGTAATGTCCGTCATGTTTATGCCCGACTCGAACTGGAACAATCTAGTACTGATATTCCATTAATTATCTGTTTTCTGCAGAATTCTGACGCAGATTGTAACGAAGCGCTCATGGCTGTAATTGTATACAAATAACAACAAAAAGTCGATCTATGCCATGCAACTTGAAAACATCGTTACTCTTTGTATGTATCCTGCGTACAGGTATATGCAAGGATCAATAAGGCAGAATTGCTGTCGCTGAGCATGCTTCTTGTGTGTCGCTTCTGATTATAAGACTTTAATAAAACAAATATTATTCTCACAATGTCACTATAGCTAAGATTTGTTACTGGGTCACGATTCCTTGATACTTTGGAACGCTGCTCTAAGTTCATATCCCTATAGGCAAGCTAAAAAAATAATTAAAGATTTGCTTAATCAGATTCTTGTGCGTATTTCTCTCTAACAGGATCATCGTGGTACGTAAACGGCTAATCATTTGTTTACTCCCACACAGAAGTTTATACAAACACCCAAGGGGCGATAGAAATACAATCATTATTTTGAGACATTTAGCATACATACATGCATACATGCATGCATACATACATACATACATACAAACATACATACATACATACATACATACATACATACATACATACATACATACATACATACATACATACATACATACATACATACATACATACATACATACATACAAACATGCATGCATGCATGCATACATACTTACATACATACATACATACATACATACATACATACATACATACATACATACATACATACATACATACATACATACATACATACATACATGCATGCATGCATACATACATATACATACATACATGTACATACAAACAATAGGATAAAACGTAAATATAAAACAACATGTAAATATAAAAATATATATATATAATTATGAGCAAGACCTGCACTGGTGTCCGAAGGGGTGGAGGTGCGGACAAAAAAAGCATTTGTATCTGAAAACTACATAGAGTGATACATTAAAGGTACTGTTCGCTTTAACAAGAAAGGCAGAAACCAGAAGTACCGTTATGAGATGACAGTAGTTGTCAGCAACAAAAAAATCTTCACCATTAAGGATTTCTAAAAATTTATAATTGAGTGTTACACTTAACACTCTCCAAATATACGAATCGTTAACTCTACCTAGGCTACCGCACTCGGTAATAAGGCTTAACGACCTTTTTTTTTTTTTTTTTTTTTTTTTTTTTTTTTTTTTTTTTTTTTTTTTTTTCCTGGGCGAGACCAGTACTATAGGAGGTTGTTTATTTGTGGGTTTGTTGTTCCGGGAGCACCCGAAGGCTCAACCGGAAGGAGGTTTTAGGAGAAGCCCGGGATCGAACCTGCGAACCCGGGCGAGTGACTTAACCACTGCACCACGGAGGCGACCCAGTCAGCAATTTAACAGATGGTAGTTTGTTATTATATACCTTATACTTTATATTGCAAAATGACCACAAGTTTTCGTAATAAGTTTGTTTTTAAATTTATCCGATATAAATCGTTTAGCTAATCAACCAATGAAAATCTATGCAAATTAAGCGAATACATTCTTCTCTCGTTTTTTATTATCAAGGGAAGCCATTTTTCAGTAGTATTCTGCCATTTGACAAGTTTTGGATTTTAAAAATGAGGTTTAAAAATATATATATCTGTAATTATCTACCCTCGAGCATGAATATGTATCCCTTGACGATCATTTTTCCAAGTTATGCTAGTCAAGAGCAGTTCTATAATTTTTCAGTGTTCCTTGTATCTTATACATTTTGTATCTTATACTAATTATATCTTACAATGATCAACGAAATAGGCCACGCACAAGAAAAGTTTCATCAAGACAATTTAGAACATGTATGCGTTGTATGGGCAAAGTCATCTTCAATAATTCAACATAATTCAATGCTCTTATTGGATCAGACTAATAAGTGGCAAGCACAAATATTACATAGCTTAACTGCATTGGTCCTTACATGACAAAATGTTTGTGTCTCGTGTCTACTGAGAACCTGGGCAGTGCAGACCCAGATTGACATTGTTTCTATTTCATGCGTTTCCGGTTTCCTTGGGGTCAATGCAACCCGTGGAAGCATATAACAGGCGACCGCATCTTTCCATCAGGAAAACTTGTCCATGAAAATTATACCCCCTCATACACCACTTTTAATATAACACAACTGGGGTTTACAGGGTACGCCTATTTTTCTTATTTTGATTAAAAACATAGATTGTGGGTACTCGTTAGAACCACGTCGTCGAGGCGGTTCTAACGTATTCACACAATCTATGTTTTGAACCAAAATGAGAAAAAATATCAACATTTTTCTGCTGAAAAGTTTCATTTCTAGAACTTTATAAAAATCTCAGTATAATACAATGTACATGGATATGTTTTCGCAACGGGCTGGAATCACGAAACGCCGGCGCAATAGACATACGTCACAATCAATAAACAACAGTTTGATAATAGATCATAATAATCCCAACAGCGCATTGCTGTCTTGTTATTTGCTCAAAGTTAGACCAAATATGACAAATCATTTATATTATTATAATGCTATACATGGTTATTTTAATGTCATACCAAAACAAGCAAAATAAATAAATAAATAAATAAGTACTTACATTCACACAATAACTATTAGCTAAGTAGACTTTATTACGAGCTTTAACTTCAATGATAGTTCCAATATTAGTTTGCTTCTGGAAAAATCAAACACACATGCAGCATACATAGTTTTGCGAGGAATACTATCGACTCATACGGCACATGATAGACCGAATCCGCTCCCCACTGTTTACAAATGTACCTATGGTATCGGTTTAAAAAGTATGTTTATATAGCTCAGACCATTCCTCGCTGTTTGTAAGATTGTCAACAAAATTACGGCAAAATGAGACGTATCAAGAGAAGGCCTTCTTTGACGTTTCCGTGCACGCTCGTAACACTTCAGGCAACAGGAGTCGACTCTTCAGGAAGTAGAGGGTTCTGTCTAAATAGCCTCAGTTGCTAGAGTAACTCACGAAGGATCAATGCTTTTGTTTTGCAAATCTAAAGCATATTATTCTTAAGGCGTGACTCAATTGACGTTTCTTGTTTTCCAAGAAAGTGCTAATGCTTGCTTTTTATAGCTTCAACCCTTCAATGTATTATTCTATAAGCTATAACTGTAATGGAAAAGGTTCCATGTAGATATCCATCCGAGAAAAAAAGAAGTCCGGTTTTAAAATATTGTTTATTCGTCAATATGATTATTTTAGGATGTAAAGCTGTAGACATACAAAAAGTAACTAGATTGTTTTTTCAACTGGGACACTTAAAAGTTAGAAAGTTACTAACGTTTCAAATTAAAAAGACTGCTTAGAGGCCATGGGTAGTGATTCGGTCGGCGGTCATCAGTCTGCGGTCTTTGCAAGCCTTAGGCATATTCGTCCCCAATTATTTCGATACAAATTGTTATTTCGGTTTCTAATCTATAAACGACATGCTTAAGACATGATTTCTATCATTGATTATGCCTGTAGTGCCTGTCTGTTCTTCATAATAATAATAGTTCAACGCGGTTTGTATTTAGCGCTACACTGCCGTGGTCACTTCAATAGTTTTTTTTTATGATAACCTCGAAGGTACGAATGAAGCCGAGATAGCCTGATTCTCTTTTCTCTTCTAATCAAGGGCGGGAAAATGATTCGGTATCAATTGAGCATGGCACTGGTTCCTATTCCGAATATATTTACATATAACATAAACCTGAAAACGGGAAACCAGCCGATAATGGCAACTATTTTTAGATTATTATTTATAGACCATAAATATTAATGATAACATGAGTAATGCCGTTATAAGTCTGTCGGCCCCATTAGCTCAGTGTGTTAAGCATCGATCTTCTAATCAGACTCTTACAGGTTCGAATCTCTCCAAGTATCCGCTATTCATTTTTTTTTTTTTTTGTTTTGTTATCATAATAAGCCTCTTTTCTTTCTTCATTCGTTTTTATTCTTCCTTTTTTTATGGAGTCTATTTAGCAGTACGCTGAAAAAAGTTGTTCAGTACTGGCGATAACTGGTAGACCCAGACAGATGAATGTTGCATTATCAAATGAGCCGCGTCACAAGAAAACCGGATTTTTGCCTATGCGAAAACAAAGGCGCAGATCAGCTTCGCAGTAACTGCGAAGCTGATCAGCGCCTTTGTTTTCGCTACACGGATAGTACACTTTCTCTTCTTATTAAATCCGAAATTTCAAGCTTCTATGCTGCTTCGGGGACTGGTCATGTTGGGATGTTGCCTCCATTTTACAGGACTTTTACCCAAAATGAGGATGTCATCACATCCAACAAGTGCTTGAAATATAACTATCCAACTAAGACACAAAAGGCTTATACGTATGGATGGTTTGACTTGAAATGTTTCCTCGGCAGGCTCAGACAAGCACGGTTAACCAGTAATCAGTCAGCAGTGTATTTAGCTTTACCTGAAGGCACAAGTAGCCTATATCTATTTCTTTAGGTCCCAATGGGAGGGGGGCCCATAGTCTCTATGGTGAAAATAACAGTCACAAATGATTAGCGTGTGTCTAAGGTGTGTACAGGTCGTATAATAATCTCAGCATGCTGAAAATTTTGGATTGCATGTACTTTTGTACAGATATGTTAAGCGCACAATACAGTATAGGCGCGTATCAAACGTTTAATGTAACGCGTGTTGAACTTATTCGTATAAGACACATACCCGAGACACGTCGAGCTTTAAGCATGCTGCAACGTACACCAAGCGTACAGAACGCACATGTACGAGGTTTGTGGACACCTTGGCTAGCAGGAAAAGTAAAGTGCTGTTGTTTAGGTTTTTTTGTTTTTGTATAAATATAAGCAGCAATATCTTATGAGCATATTTGAGGAATTTGTTTCAATTTGAAGTATCAACACGTTAAATATGACATATTTTCTACTTAAGCGTACGTAGGGCCACACGGGACAGGTGCCAAAACGTCAACAAAATGTGACGATTTTCATATTGTGTTTTTTCCCTGTCAAACGGCACTTAAATATGTTATAACATTAAAACATTTCGTCCTAAAACCAAATAACACTGACTTCAGTTTCAGAAAGATTCCGACTTGGCGGCAGTGTTGTTTGATTTATGTGAAAAAATCAGAAGCAGACCGAAAAATCTGTTTGAAATAATGGCGTAATTTGACGTCGGAGAACAGCCGACGCCGATTGTATGTTTCGTTAAGGAAATCACCCACAGATACGATGAAAATGTTACAAACAACAGAAACGTCATCGGTCTGTCAGTTACTATTTAGTTCTCAGTAGTTGTGGCACAGACGATTTTCAGCTGCTCAGAAGTCCACCTATGATGATAAACGGAAGATCACCTGTCTGGCATGCTCGCCGCAAGAAATTGTTACACATGTTCAACAGGTGGACGAACAATTTTGCGAGAATTGGTACGGCGTATCTGCATTTGACAGCTGGATACACAGACATAAAAATGTTGATAGCCAAGGATCTTTTGTTAAAAAAACACACACCCTGAAACAAATGTATAACGTGCTGGCGGCTTAAAATGTCAAGTAACGTCATATAGAGACGTTGACCTTTGCCCCGCACTCGGTTCGGAAGTGCAGGGAAAAGGCTGTAGATGACGTGTTTCTGTCAGATTTCAATAAAATTTCTTGTATATTTGCTTATAAAATACTTTTGCAAAAGCAGATATATTCATTTTTCTGTTGAAAATATAAATGGTGTACACAAACTTTTCTGACAAACCACGTATGTATGTCTATGGAAATACATTGGTTGAATTTGCGGCATATTTTTCCACACGCTCGGTGCGCGCTTTGTCTTATACGTTATTGACTGCGATAGAAAATTGAAGCTATTGATATGACACTTGTGTCATATCTTTTCTTGTTAAGACAGTGCTTGTTATCAAAATTAAGGTCAAGTAATGTGTAAATGTACCTTATGCATTTTGCAACAGACGATTTTGCACATCGATTTGGCACCAACAGGTTTAGCGATATGTCTTACCAGTGTTCATGTTTGTTGACCGAAAAAAAGTATATTTCAGTTTTGACTATGCTTGTGTCGCTTAACGGAATAAAAGCACGGTCCACGTCCAAGAACATCATTCAATAAAGAATGTTTTCTCGCGGGTTATAAACACATCAGTTTTATATCAAACTGCTAATTTTCGAGAAATAAAAATCGGACCAAATAATTTGCATATACCTAAATCAAGATGTGTATCTAATTGTGCCGATCTCTGAGTTTGTATATCTATACTGAACAAAAAAGAAAAGCAACAATTATATTCCACTGAATATTGTGCAAACTATGGTACAATCAGAAAACATTGCATTTTCTACTTTTGTATGAGATATGTGGCTTCCGAATGTAATTTTGATGAGTCTTTACGGAGTTATTCGATGCCGACCATAAGAATGCTGAAAAGTAGAAAACCATACAGAGCGCATGCATAAGCATAACAATAATTGTACGATTTGAATCCGACATAAACCCCCATTCAAAATCACGATGTACCACTCAGCAGATAACTCACATGTTAAAGAAATAAAAAAAATGCAATTACCCCCCCCCCCACCTCTCACTTAAACATATAGGGATTTTGATGGTTTTAATTACGAGCTTGTGTGTCGTGGAACTTTTTTTTTTCATGAATTTTAATTAGGGAGCAGCTGACATTGTTTCTTGATGATTTGGAGGTTCAAAAGTGTGCGCATGCGCAGAACAAATCTTTCCCGATTTGGTTTAAACTCTTATTGTTTTGTACAAACGACATATAACAAACAGCAATACAATACGTGACATACATGGATCATACAAATGGGATTCAGAAAAAAAGTCTAAGACTTATTTTAATCTATCTCCCAAAAACATGTGTGCTCTGTACTCTTAAGTTTGCGTGATTGTCGTATTATTATAATACCGTAGAGATAATGCATGTAGCTGTTAGTTTCCATACTCCACGGGGAATGGAGATTCTGATTTTACCAAAGCAGATTAGTAAGGTTATTACCCATGTTGGTTGTAGCTCTTTTTCATATAGTTTTTATGAATTATACAAAAGGAATTATTAATAACTGTCAATCTAGGAATTTTATGTCCCATTAAGATGGTTGATAATAATTTACGGTGAAACAAAGTTTACCATATAGTGCAGCAATATGGTGACAAAGTTTGACAGAATTGCTCACTAAATGATAAAAGCAAGACACTTTGTATGAGCAATGTATTAATGATAACAATTATTTTTGGATAGGGACCCACCTGATATCATCCAAGATGGCCGCCATTTTCAAAGATGGCCGCCAAAATCCTTTGAAAATACTGGAATCATCTTACTGGGCTCAATGCACTGTACAAAATCCATAGAAATAGCTTTATTTTGCACTTTTGACATTTATTTGTCTTTAATTTACATGCTACAATGAGATAAAAACATAGGGATACATTCAAATACCTATTTAGGGGCAAATATTGCGAAAAATGCCTGAAATTGTCCAAAAAATAAAAAATAAGAAAATGTCTCGGAAATAATTTTGGATGTATAAGTACTAAGTTGTAGTTGAGTTGTGACTTGCTATGAATCAATTATCCTTGTTATAATAATCATGTGAAAACCAAACTAATGACTATGATTTTGAAAATGCCACATTCATTCTAATAAATGCTCGTTCAGGTACAAGATAATAAGCATGTTTACATTCCGCGGCTGAAAAAGTTGAAAACGTAAATTAACATTTTGGTGGCCAATAATTTATGCTTTAAGGATTATTAGCCGAATATAATATGACCATTTAAATGTTTGAAAGGACTTAAGAGGAAAAGATAATGATACGTTTATTGCAATTATTGCAAAAATATGGTAAAATCTGTTCGGCTGGCAAGAATTTTCATTGTAGCTAGGGTGCCAGATGGTAAAAAGCCATCAAAAAGCACTTTAGGTGGCCACCTGTTTAGCACAAATTTCCTTTGTACAGTAATTTAGTACTGTCTTTGGGAAGGATGAAAACCAATGTTGTTTTTTTCGGTCAAGATGATTGCAAAAGTACTTTAATTGTGGGTGAAAGTTACGTATTCGTCTGTTACTTCTTGGACAACCATCGGATCCCTAATCATAAGTTTGCTGCCTTTTTCATGGTTGTGTGATAGATTTTCATTGCACAGCTGCTAATATTTGAATATAATAACTAGTGAAACTTGAATTTGTTTTTTAGAACAAAAATAAAGTTACATACGTTACATCTTAAGGACGTGATAATGCCATTTTTTCAGAGATGTCGAAAATGTTTTTATTTTCAATTGCAAAATTAGTCTTTTTCTGTTTTATATGGCTCACTTTGCCTAATTGTTTGGTTTTGTATTAAACTTTAGAAAAAATAGACTGTTTTTAAGATAATAGAAGGCTATAGATCCTTACAGTTTAAATAAGTGTCCATAGTACTACATTATAAACATGATCAGTCCCAGTACTATTTGCTTCATTCTATAGTGTCTGGTAAACTTAAAAAATAATTTTTGAAACTTTAAAGCCGATACCTACAAAAATCAAGCTAGCATAATACAATGTATATTTTACAACATGTATGAGTTTGACACCTATTTGTAGCTTTTTGTGGTATGTAACATATGTTACAGTTGTTTATATGTCAAAAGGTAACGCTCCAAATGAAGAAAATTCATCAAAATATCATTGTTGTTAACCATGTTTTGCTGGGACAGGATATGGGCAATATGAAAATCTTAATCTTAAAGAAAACCCAAGATTGTCGAATAAAAGTTGTTTGAACTCTGTGTATGGGGGGGCATTATCATGTTAAAGACTGTTACATATATTAAGAAATTACGATACAGTATGACAGTTTGAAATATTTTACTTAACTTATTCGTAAAGTCTGCCTGCTGCCTATTCTCCATATTAAAGGTGTTCGAGCACAAATCTGAACATCCACTGACAGTAATGTGCATGTGTTATGTACGAGTGTAGGACAAAATCCCCCCCTGGACAGAATCCCCCCCCCCACTCTTTTTTGTTGACGAGGACAGAATCCCCCCCAGTACATCTTGCAAATAGGACAGAATCCCCCCCCACTCCCAGTCAGAATCTCAATAATCATATTGTTACATTTTACAGCTATAATTGCATTAAAAAAGTTTCTTTATTCATTGTTTGCTAATGATTGGATAATTATGTTGTTTGTTTTTATTTTATAAAGAAAGCTGCATCTTAATATGTTATAATTACTGCTAATAGCCAAATAATGAGGTGACACAAACTTCTATGTGTTGAGTATTTAACTAAGTTATAGTAAAAGGTATCCAAAATAACCAAATTGTCATATTTAATTTTCTCTAATCACCACTTATTATAGTCAACTTAATAATATCTAAATAGATTCAAAGATTGCTCAATTATTGAAGTAGATTCTGTCTGAGAAGGGGTGGGGGGGATTTTGTCCTATTTGCAAGTTGTACTGGGGGGATTCTGTCCTAGTAAACAAAAAGAGTGGGGGGGGGGGATTCTGTCCGGGGGGGGGGGATTTTGTCCGGATACCGTTAGGTACGTTTAAATAACCTTGGGAAATAAAACAAAAATATGTGACAGCATTCACTTTTTCAGGTGCTCAGTGCATTACATTTTCAAAGATATTAGATTTAGTTTTTCTATCTTATATGTTTTGTCTTAAATGAAATATTCAGCAGCCATATTCCCAGTTTCATGTGCCAAATACTCTATTGCTATTTTTGCAAAACCTGTAAATGCTTGATATATATGAAGGTTTATATCTTATAATTTTGATACTTGATATTTGAGAACCAAAGCTCTGTGTATATTTTACAAAGTACCCATGCTCAGAGACCTTACTGAATAATGCAACATGTATGTATTGAATAAAGAAGGATATTGTCTAGATATAAATAAAGGATATTTAGAAATGTTGTGTCACGTAGAATCACAGAGTGTTCACACCCACCCTAATAAGCAGAGGAATAAGCAGAGGAAGGCATGTCGTACCCCTATATTACCACATTATCTTGACTACTGATAGACCTAGAAAGCAAAAATAGGTATCAAACATTGGCATTGCTCTATAACCATGTAATAAGATATAAAAATCAAACAGACTTCCTGGTGTTCGAACATTAATGAGACGTTTTATATATTAGAAAAACAATCACAGAAAAATGGAGTATACCAGCACAAATGCTTATATCTCAGCAACCAAAAGCTATAGCGAGCTTAAATTGGTATCAAATGATTGCTATGACAATGTTCTATAGCCATATAATAAGATATATAAACATGCTGGCTATCGTAATGCTCAAATATCAAAGATATTTTCAGACATTAGAGGAACAGAACAGATAAATTAAGGGGGTATATCAACAACATTGCTGATATCTCAGCAACCAAAACTCTAGAGAGCTGAACTTTATATCAAACGATTATTAAAATAATGTTCTATAATAATATGATAAGATACAGAAAGAATTCAACTTTCTCAGTGTTCAAATATTCATAAGAACTTTCAATATTAGAGAAATATCACAAAACAAAGAAGGGGGTATACCTACAGAAACATTTATAGCTCAGCAACCAAAAGTCATAGAGCTGAAATTGGTAACAAATAGTTGTTATGACAACATTCTACAACACAGAAATAAGATACATAAACAATCCTACTTTCTTGTTGTTGGAATATTGATGAGAACTTTGAATATTAGATATAAATCTTAGAAAAATACAGGGGTATACCAACGGAAACATATATATCTTTGCAACCAAATGTTCTAGAGAGCTGAAATTAGTATCAAATAATTGCTATGACAATATTCTATAACCACGTAATAGGATATAAGCAAGCTGACTTTCTTGTTGCTCGAATATTTAAGAAACCTTAAGATATAAGAAAAAAATCACTGGCAAACGAAGGGGGTATACCAATAAAAATGCTAATATCTAAGTGACCAAACGCTCCAGAGAGCTGAAATTGTTATCAAATGATTGCTATGATAATGTTCTATAATCACATGCTAAGATACACAAACAATCTGAATTACTTGTTTTTCGAATATTGATAAAAACTTTAAATATTAGAGAAAAATCACAGAAAAGTGGAGGGGCTATACCAACAAAACAAAGTATAACTCAGCAACCAAAAGTCGTAGAAAGCTGAAATTGGTATCAAATGATTGCTATGATAATGTTCTACAATAAAATGATAAGATAAATGAATATTTCGACTTTCTTATTGTTTCAATATTGATGAAAACGTAAAATATTAGGGATAAAAATCACAGACATATAGTGGGGGTGTACCAACAGAAACGTTTATATCTCAGCAACCAAAAGTCATAGAGAGCTGAAATTGATTGATATAACAATAATGTACAACCATGTAATAAGATATATGAACAAGCTGACAATCCTGATGCAAAACTTTAAGAAAACTTAAGATATAAGAGAAAAAACACAGACAACTGAAGGGGGTATACCAATAAAATCACTATTTTAAGTGCAAAAGATGAAAATGAAATTTACTGGCATTATATGTCATGAAATATATCAACTAATGACTTATCTGATATAAATATCAAAGAAATAGACACATATACGATAGTACCCATGTATATTACTGGGACTCAGCGGCCATCTTGGATTTGGCAGCCATCTTGGATGATTTTTTGTGGGTCCCTATCTAAAATTATTTGGAACATCATATACTGTCATCATGCCAACTCCCATGCTTTTATCACGAGGTGAGCAATTTTTTCACCATATTGCTGCACTAATACTACACCGTGGCATTTAGCTATTACCATTTGAATACTTGTTGAAATTAAAAACGTTTGGTTTTAAGTATATTTGTCTTGCACTGCTAGAGCAATCTGTTTGTTTTAATTTACTGAAATGTAAGCGTTTCCCGATTTGCATTATTTAAGATGACAAAAAATTTAATTTTTATCGAAATGAAAATTAGTTTTTTGCATGATATACCCTAATATCCCGTGAATGTGAATCATACAGCAACAGACCTGAAATAATCAATGTTTTACCATTAAACTCGAAAATCCTCGGTGGCCTATTGTTGCTTTTTTTCAGTTCTATATTTTCGAGCTTCTATTGACTCCAAATAGAGAAATAGAAATTTCTTCCCCCTTCCATCCCACCAGAGTATACCTTAAGTGGTATGTATCTACAAAACACCAATCATTTGTAACCACTACCCCCACTTACGTGGAAGGGCGGGAATTATGACTTTTAAGCTTTCAGTACCCTGCTAAAAGCCCCATCCCCAGGAGACATACTGGAGGTCAAAACTTTGCTCTTTGCCATAAAAAAAAAAAAAAAAAAAAAAAAACAAAAAAAAAAAAACGTTATTGCCCCGCACTTGAGCCGCCTGTTCCCCGCTCATCCCATTGGGGGCGTCCGGGGTCACAAATGACTGGTGCATAAAACCCATAACTATCGAATATAGGCAAAAAGAATCGACTGTTCAAAACCTATTCCCATGGAACATACATGTCAATAGGAAATCATCTGCTATCGTAAATAGCCAAATTAAGTTAATAGTTCTGTCAACTGCCAAGAAAGTGCCATTAAAGATATGAAGAAGCCGATCAAGATTTCCATTCAGTTTGGATTTTTCCTATTAGATACATTGACAGGTTCAACTAATGGTCATGTGCTGGTCATTAACAGACTAACACTATGGGGAATTCGAAGACAAAGTCGACACTCCTTGCTCAATTCATAGTATACTTTCTACATGTTTAACCTTATACCCTTGGTCGGGAGCGCAACGGCTCAGTCCCTGAACTAAGCAGTCTAATAGTAAAAAGTTGGCAATTCTGGGTAAACGTACAGGTTTATTCCCGTCTCAAACTAATTATATATGGTAGTGAAACGAGTGTGGAAAGGCACTAGCATTTGACATTTCGGTAAATGATATTTCTTCTGCAGCATTCTAAATCGGATCATTACGAAGCGCCCCTGGGTGCAATCGTATACCTAGCTTGAACTAAATAACACTGAACAGACATTCGTTTCACGTCATGCATGGACTCTACTTTTTCAATTTATCCTGCAAGGGAGCCTCAACGCTGAGCAGCTCTGCCGTAATCCGTAATCCTAATACACCAAAATAACTCAAATATTTTATGCGACGGCACGCTGTTACCTATCACGATTCCTTGATACTTTAGATGCTCTTCTACAAGTTCATTTCCCTAAAGGCAAGATAGAAAAATAATTAAGGATCTGCTTAACCAGATCTTATATACTGAGAGGAATTAGAAACTTAAGTCTTGTCTTTGGAAAGTTCCTGCTTTGAACCAATTCAAAAATGTTGTTTCTTGTTATGAAATTTGCTTACAACAGCATTTCTTTTACAACGTTGGTTTGTCAAAAAAGAATAAACTTGCTTAGGGGGCTGTATGGGATCAACGTTTTGATGCAATGGTCAAAATCGAAGTGTTCAAGTTTATTTATCAAATTGAAGGGTTTGGTGTGTGATGCCCTAAAGAACCATAAGTCTTTATAACACTTAT
This sequence comes from Rugalucina vietnamica, assembly GCA_964017185.1. Lineage (NCBI taxonomy): Eukaryota > Metazoa > Mollusca > Bivalvia > Lucinida > Lucinidae > Rugalucina > Rugalucina vietnamica. Next base: position 20,265,571 of record OZ024879.1, read on the forward strand.
GGATCAATCACTGTAGCTTAAAACAGGTGTCCACAGATAACGTCATGCGTCGAAAATCAAACTAAAAATTCAATAAACGTCATTAACGTTGCCATTCAAATAAACGCCATTAACATGGCCATTTTTTTTTGCATCTTTGCGTGTTTGCAGAATTAATTTTCACTTTACTTTTAAAATCGTGATATGGAATAAATTTCTGCAATGCAAGCAGTTTTTAACATGAGCGAAAACGACCGATCAGTTGTGCGTTACGTCACATTGACGTTTGAAATTTGGTGGCTCTTGTTTGCAAGTGAAAGGCGGGGAACCACTTAATCATTGGATAAAGTGGCACATCCTTTTTTGATTCTAATAAAATGCCTGTTTACAAAAAATGGGACCTCCATTCCTGACGTTGACGTGACGCTCTCAGTTAAAAGATAAACAGCAAAAAGCACCGAAAAAGGGGTTTCGATTTTCAAATTCAAGAATCCAAATGCCTCGTTTGAGTTCCCATGGACACCAGCTTTAGTCATTTAACATGAAAATCTTTTCCTGGCGTAAGAAGACGTCGATAATACACGTTCATGTCTGACGTTAAAAATAAAATTTCAGGTTTTTGAAGGATAAAATCTTAAATTAATACTACTTCGTACATATTCTCACACCTTGATCACAGACGTTTATACTCGCTATTTTACATTAAGCGAAGACGGCACTTATCATGGTCTTTAATGCTATTTGCGAAGAAAACATCAAAATGACGTAACTCTTTTACATTTGGCGGAATACGAAATTAAAAATGCGAAATGTGAAGCAGAAATTACACACTGCCAAAATCGAAATATACAAACTGGTTTTATTCAAAATCAATATAAAAATAAGAAAAAATAAGTAATGTTGAAAACTTAAGTTTCTTATTCCTCTCAGTATATGAATTTCTCTGTAACGAGAAGATCATCTCGGTACGTAAACGGCTAATCATTTCTTTACACCCACACACAAATTTATGTAAACTACGAATACAAGCATTTGAAACATTTCGCATTTGAATCTGAAAATTACGTAAAGCTCTTTAACAAGGGAGACTTATCCCCCCCCCCCGCCAAACCACCACCAAACCACCACCACCACCAAGTCTCGTATTTATCTAGAGGACAACACCGTAAAATGGACTTCGTATCGAAATGTCTAGGGATGCAACCTCACTTGCTTCTGGTTATGTCCTTCCAAAAGCTTTGCTCTGCCACTGGTCTACCGCCCTCCCGGACATAATTCGTGAATAATCGTCACATGGTCGACGTCACTGCAGATGTCAACCATATGCTTTATTATATGTGTTGGCAACCTAGCGTGTATTGTCGCTATTTAAGAATAGGGTGGTTTGCACAGTTTAGCAAAATCAGTGATTTCCTTCATTTTTTTTTCAAACTGACCCCTTCGTCAGTTTTTGCGCAATAGTAGGAAAACGAAAAACCTTTTGACGGTTGATATTCACAGGTCATCTTTCAAAATGGTTGGGCTTCATCTATCATGTCTATGCGGAATTTGGGATGAATCGACTGAAACCATAAAGTTTATATTCAAATATTGCGTTGGCTGTTGAACTCAGTATCGGTATGCATATTTCGGTTCCTATAGTTTTAACAAGTGTTTTCTTAGAGGTCATAGTAGGTGTTTTATTTCTTTGTTTTAGTTGTTTTGGTAATAGTGGAAGGCAATGTTGCCTGCCACTTTCAAAGATTTGGAATTGTACTATCTATGTAATAGGTCTTATTCGACCAGGTCCGACACAAACCAATGCGATAAAGCGTTTTAATGTTCTTCAATCAACTGTTTATCAATTTAAAAAGGTGCCAATTATTTCCAGTGGAAATGTGTCATTTTAGGTTTATGTAAGCTATATATGTTTATGCACATTGTTTTGAAATTTAGATATAACTTATATGACAAAGCGTATAAAATCGGTTCATTGTCTTTTGAATTATGTATTATTTTCTGACGCACAGTAAGGCCTGATTAATTTCCCTTACTTTTACAAGTTTAAGCTTTTTGAAAGGTTACAAAGCATCGTAGAGACTACTTGGTCCGGCACAAGCCAGACTGCATCGCCACAGAAATAATGATTTGAGGTTTAAACAGACGTTGACAGCAGGAGTGCCTCGTCTGGTCTGTAGCGTAACAAATGAGCCGCCTCGTGGGAAAACCAACGTTGTGGTCTCCGACCAGGACCGACACAAACCGGACTGCACAGTAACAGAAGACAGAAGCATGGTATTTCGTATTTAGGAAGTAGAGGGATTGTACTATCCGTGTAGCGACAGCTTCGCGGTAAGGTCAGCTTCGCGGTTAACGCGAAGCTGATCTGCGCCTTTGCTTTCGCATATGCAAATTGTTGGTTTTCCCATGAGGCGGCTCAAATAGTGTCTCTAACTTTAGTCAGAAGACATTAAAGAGCGTAAGTGTTTTATCATCTCCGAAGTTACCCGCGTGCCTAAGAAAACTGAATTTTGTAAACTTTATTTTCGAGGGGTTATGAAATGCTAAAGTTATAGTGTAGCGATTAGAGTTTGCAGCCTAACCGACCTGTCACACTAAGGGACCGCTCATTATCCTGGAACCTGTAAACAATAGAACATGACCAACCCCCTACACCAACAACCCTTTACAATATATTACATGAAATGTTGAATACACTGTTTTAAAGTTGCATGGTTCTAGAAAGAGAAGACTGAGTTGGTTATTGCGAGGTTTTATTGTGTCTTAGGTCAAATTCTTAGTATGTCAATTACCCATCATGTCAGACAAACTGTTTTATTCATCACAGCCACAATCTGCCTCCAGTACAATTTATTTTCACGAACATCCTTGTATGAACAAATCATGTGTTCATGTTTTGCAGATATATAATGCAGATTACATGCATTTTTGAGAACTCATCTAAAAGCTTATTACTAGCCATTTTATGTTACTTCCTTATTTGATTCTGTTTGCATCAGTGAGTCCTGCTAGGTGCACATTATGTATGTCCAACTAAAATAAAGTTTGAATGTTGTCAGACTATAATGAGAGGAATGCTACCCAAGTATGCATATTTCTGATAGAAAATATTATTTTGTAAATATTTGCTGACAATAGGTGATAACAAATAGTGTGCATTTGGAACATCGCATTCAGATTAATTTGTGTCAAATATGTATTTGTAGAGGTCTCAGCAACATGCTTATCAGCCATTTTCTGTTTTGATTCCATGTGTGTCCGTGTTGAATGCTGGGTATAAACTGGGACAAAACTGTTACCATGAACAGGAAATGCAGTCATAACTACAATGTATAAAGTATTTCTATCCAAGTCAATACAATCATATAATTTCTGGTAAGTTATACTTTTATTTACCATATTCACTGTTCCCCGATGTCAGCAAATATGGTAAATAATAAGCTGATAGATAGCATTTGAGCTGATAGGCATTTAAGTTTGAAATAAAGCAAAAAAAAAAATAAGTTTGAAATAAAGCAAAAAAAAAAAAAAATAAATAAATAAAAATAAAAATAAACATGACCCTCCCTATAAGAGAAAATAACAATAAACATGACCCCCTAATGGGTTGTCATAATTGAAGGTAACCCTAACCCCCCACCACCACCACCGCTACCTGCAACATGCAAATACACATGACCCCCTCCATTTTAGTCGCCCCCCCCCCCCCCCGACACTTAATTAATGAGCGGTCCCTAACAAGAACAATATGCTCTAATATGTGTTTAAGGGGGTATACACATATTATACTGACGTGGGAAGACGTTGAAGATAAGTATTTAGTTATATTTGAGAGTTAACACTTAACCCTCTCCAAATATACGAATCGTTAACTCTACCTAGGCTACCGCACTCGGTAATAAGGCTTAACGACCCAGTCAACAATTTTCAGTCATGTCGTTAAGATTGTAACTTACTTTTATATACAATATATAGTTTATTGCAAAGCGCGCACTTGCTTTTGTAATAAATTTGTTTTCATATATATGTGTCATATTTGTATCTAAAATTCTAAAATATTTGTTCTTGGTAATTGTATGCCTCTGGATAAAATTGTTATAAATTTTAATGCACATTAAGTGATATGTTTTCTCTATCGTTTTTATATTCAAGGGAAACAACGTTATGGTACGCTTGTATTTAACAAGTTTTAGATTTTAAAAACTATGTTTAACTACATGTAATATTTATGGAAGATAAAGTTTTTTTTCTGTTTCTAAAACTGGAATTCCCACATCAGGATAACATGTCCGTGTTAAGTATACCCCATAATATAGTAAAACTGATGAATGTAGGGGTATACGTACCTATTTTTTTCTTATTTTGCGCCGAAACATAGATTGTGGGTACATGTACTTGTTAGAACCGTCTCGGTGAGGCGGTTCTAACGTGTACCCACAATCAATGTTTTGAGAAAACTATCAAAACATTTCAGCTTCAAAACTGAGGCGCGTCGAGGGAAAACCGGTCTTTGGGGTGCTACCGAGGTCTTTAACTAAGTTGTAATATGGCAAAGCACTGGTTTACAGATTCAGTGTCAGAAAGTTATAGTACGGTTTTCGTTCCGCCGCCTCCCTATGTCTGAATGTGTAGGCCTATACATTTGTACTGGATTTTATGCTGCAAAAACTTCAAAGCAAAAACAGAAAGTTATGCTGTGTGTACATCATGAAAACATGTCCGTGAAATAAATACCCCATTTCTAACTACAAACAGGGGTATACTTATTTTTGCACCAAAACATAGATTGTGGGTACTCGTAAGAAACGCCTCGGCGAGACGGTTCTAATGTGCACCCATTATCAATGTTTTGGGCAAAACTATTACAAATATCAAATATTTTCAGGTGAAAAATCTCTGTATATTGCATGGGCAAATTTTGGTGTTAGTACAATGCATTGTGTTTGTTTGTATTGAGGTATAACGTCACAGTCAACAATTTTTCAATCATGTCGGGACGGAGTCACAAGTTCCTGGGTATTAGCCAGTACTCTGGTGAGTTAATGTGTCTTGCTCAAGGACACAACACGGTACCGTCTGTAGGCATCGAACCCAGGACTTCTCGATTCGGGGTCCGATGCACTTCCACTACGCCGCCGCACTCCCCATGAACTTTTTTTACACTTACGAACCATCAAACAGCTGTTGTTCTTCCTCCAAGAATTTCACTTTCACAGCAAGGTATTAATTAAATGTATCCTGTACGTAAACTTATCATTTGTTTGATGATTTTATTGGTGTTCCAATTAGTTTTCTCTACAATAAAATGTCAGGTTAAGGATTTATCAATATTGACATGAGTGGGTGGGGTATGTAAAACAGAAATCTACTGTTTTCTTGAATCTGTCAATCAAATGATGATGTGTATTTATTGCTAATAGACGTTACTGATTCTAGGAATGACTCAATATAGTTATTATTTTAAAATTTTAAAAAGCTTGGTGTAAAATTGGAAATGTAACTGGTTTTTGTGGGACCCATTTCCTGGAAAATGGTATGCATTTGAATAAAAATTACGCAAAGCCTAAATGTCTAGGATACATAATCTGACCAAAAAAGGGTTATTTTGGGGTCATGGAAATGTATTTCTCTCTGAAAAGTTAGTGTAAACATATTTTTCTGGAAAATTCTGAAAGTGGGTAACTTGGGGTGGCTTGTGTGCGCTTATTGTTTGCTGAAAGATGACATGCCTTTTGTTTCAGGTTCTTATATGATTGAAGTCAATGACTACATCGAAAAATCTGTCTTATTTTTTTAAAAAGCTAAGAAAAATGGGTCCGACGATTTCAACCCGGAAGTAACTGAAAAATGACTCACTTGCTCTGAGCTGATCACTCATTCCACAATCATTTATACACAAATCCATGTATATGCAACATATTCAATAGTCCCATGATAAAGCATGCTAAAGAATGTAGCATTGTTGATAAAATAAACAATGCTTTTTTATACAGGTAAATCTTCAATTATTGTATATACACTACAGTAACCACCCATAAGTCCTTAATTGCTGAATCCGTGTGTTACGCATTCTACAATATTGCACATTACGAAAACATGCCCATGCAATAAACAGTAATTTTAAAAGCTGCAAAAAATGAAAATTTTCAGTAGAAAAACTTTATATTTTTTCTTATTTTTGCTCCAAACATAGATTTTGGGTACCCGTTAGAACTGCCTCGGTGAGGCGGTTCTAACGAGTACCCACAATCTATGTTGTGAAGCAAAAATACGAAAAATAGGTACATGTATACCCCTGCATACCCCAGTTTTCCTATATAAAAGTGGGGTATAAGGGGGTATTTATTTCACGGACATGTTGTCCTGATGATAAAGGATCTCGGAAGATTTCTTTAGTGAGAATGCCCAAGAAATAATTCAAAATATCAAGTTCCAGGCACTTAAATGAAGTTTATTGCAGTCGAAAAATACGTTTCTGCTGTATTTAGACATGTAATGATGTGGGTAAGTCAAGAAGTGACTTCTTCAAAAATTGGACAAAATCTTTGAATTTAATATAGGATCATATAGGAAATCGGAAACTTATTTATAAGTCTGTGTTCCCCCCCTTGCCCGATCAAAATATTTTGAACACAACTGTATTTTTGTAAATGCCATATTATATCAAAATGCCATGTTTGGGCAAGGGGGGGAAGGCTGTCAAAAGCCCCAAAACCGATAAATGGGCTCAGCTCCATTATTTGTAATGTAACAAGGCTATGGAAATATACTGTATATGTTATGTTCTACCTGAATGAACAGACTATCTGTCCTATTTTAACAGGTATACACAAAGTGTACATACTATAATGCATATAAATAAACTGTCCAAAGTAAGTTAATCAATTATTGATGGTTTATGTTTGATTTAAGATATGCCTCAGTGGACTTTAAATCCAACACCACATCAGCATCACACAACGATTGGTTTTACCCTTAACTGATACATGCAAGTTATTGTCAGAAGAACTTCCCTAATGTCTGAAAATGTATGGAGTCACTGTTCAGAGAAAAAGTTGCTTAATTTATTTGGCATAGCATTTTTAAGGTACAGGTATTTGCATAAGTGACGGACAGTCTTATTTATAGTGATAATTCTGATAAAGATGATGCACCCGTTATTCATGCATAAATCATTTCTGGCCCAAAATTTAGGTTGCAATAGGCATATTGTTGTATTTTCTTGATTATCTTAGGCAAAAAATGTGTTTTCTGACAAAATATTTTTTTTGAAAAAATATGACCCCCTCCCCCTTTGACACTGATTTATGCTGAGGATATGTAACATCAAGAAGTTCCCACCATGTTGTTGCATCTTACAAATGTTTAATTTTACAGAGAATGCAACAGATAGTGTATACAAATTAATACAGAAGCCGCTAGAAACACTCAAACTTTGGGCGGGAAACCTATTAATTCTTCCGAGATCCTTACTACAGGTAACTGTCGAAACTCCATTTGGAACAGGATGCTCTATCTGAAAACATGATGTATTCCGCGGCGAAACGACAGCGTTCAAAAACCAACATACATCGTCTAAGACATGTCTCACACAGTATACATACATGTATACTGAGCCAAACTTATAACGCAACACGGTGAAGGCATGTTTTTTTTTTTTTTTTTTTTTTTTTTTTTTTTTTTTTTCATTTTAATGTAATGCAAGACGGTCTATCAGACATGCTGGTCAGCAATCCAGTGAATAAATTGGGTTTTCAGAGCATAGGTCACTGAGCTCGAATCTGATTTGTCAAAACGGTTATTTGGGTGGCATGCGCCTCCTGAGAGATTCTGGAAGTCATTTTAACACAAATTGCTTCTTTATGGATCGTCCAGTGAAGCACGATGAGGTAAATGCAAACTGTCGTCCATTTGTACCCAAAATTTTAAATCAAAGTTTGCACCATTGAAAATTGAACTAATACTGTGTATTCCATTGAACATAATAGAAAATGGAGTGGGTGAAAAATTCTAACGGCCAAGGTTTTGAATGAAACCTTTGTGGAAACATGTTCATTCCGTCATTCAGCATTCAGGACCGTCTGTAACAAATGTTAAAATGTGAGTAAACTTGAATGGTTGGGGGCGAAAATGAGTCTTCAGCTCTGCTCAAAATTGAGCAAAATTAATCTCTTGACAGTAAAATGATTCATTCTCTAAGAGGTGCAAGGGTAATCCTGAAACCGACATTAATTTCTAGTTTACGAATACACGTCACATGTCGCGTTATGGAAAGCCACAATGGATTTCATTTTTTTGCCAAGACTCTTCCTAAAAATGATTAATTTCTTGAAACGCATTACACAGAATGTTACAACCAAGTTATTGTGAGATGTGTCGGTCGTCCGGCAATCTAATACAGTAGAGACAAAGTTTATTTGATAACGTTTCGATGTTGCGTTATAAGTTTGGCTCAGTATATTAATGGTACATGGTAAAATGTGAAACAAAGTCTTAATATGGCAAAAGTTGTACCGCTAACAATTGTCCTTTATCGAAATAAATAGCGAAACATGTTTCTTAGCATTTACCTCATTTTATGGTGTTCTTTTCAAACTGTAATTGACAGTGCACTTTTGCTTAGCTTTAAATTGGTTTCCTGAATCCATTAAGGAGAGGGCGGGTTGGCGCGTTTCTGTCAATTAAAGAACGCAAATGATGGAGCTTGTTAATTGTCATTTTTGCTTTGAGAGGGAAAAGCTTCGATTCCGAATAAACAACTCATAACTTCTTGACAACATTACGTGAAGAGATTTGTTGACTTCATAAATCACGTTTTGTTTACTGACATGAGTTGGCTCAAGTAGACATAGACCGCGCGGGGCCTTAGAAGCCATGTGTTGATATCGTACACGAGAACACACTATCTGTGTTTTGAATCAAAAATAAGATAATTATGTATACCCCTGCAAACCACAGTTTTTCTTTATAAAAGTAGGGTTTTATTGGGTATACATTTCACGGACATGTTTTCCTGATGCTAAAATAACTGATCCTGTATCAGTTCTGGCAATGCGTCGAGAAGTACATGCGCCACCACTAAGACTGTTTCAATGTCATATTAAATTGACTTTTCTGGCGCTGTCCAATTATGTAGATCCATGGCCCTCACTTGACCAATACTAATTGGATACGTATACAGATCAAACGATCTAACTTGTTCACATGTAAGATCATTACCACGAATATCCTGTAATTTATGGTCGAGATTAATGGTTTAGATGTTCATCGGATGAACAGTTTGTTTTTATTGGCATCAAAATGTTATTATCTGGTTGGTGACCGCCGTAAGAACCTCAGCTAAGTATAACATGTTTGTGACAATTACATTCCAAATTACTAAATTAGTATTTGGCAAATAGGTTATAGGCGGCAAGTTTAATATTCATATCTTGGCGTGGTCGGCTTGTCCATCTGTTCAAGTGGGGAGATTATAGAAAGACCGCTGTCAAATATAATCTACCTGTATAATGTCCAATCCGGCAATATCGTATCGCATTCATATTTTCTGACAGAAAACTTGAGTTGAATTTTTTAACTGTATACCTATCAAAAGTAGTATACATTGTTCGTTTACTTATCAACAGTCATTAAAATACACCTTTATGAAGTAGGGGGTATAGATGTGTCTTATCAAGAACGCTACACGTCGGAGGTATCGAATCCAGGGCCCCTCCCCTAGTCTGCATTCGTACAACGATTCTCTAATGGATAAAAGCTTAAGTGGTGTTGCCTCTGAAGTTTAAGCCCGCCCGTATAACAGTCAGAGTTTCCATATTGAAGATAAACCGGATAACATTTTGCTTAAACTTATCACTGTTAAATGTTACCCCGGTTTAGCACCCGTCTTAGAAACGAGGGACACCGGTAAGCCTTATTTCTCAATGATTTTACCACAGAGCCACTTCGGTGTATGCCGGTGTGCCCCAATTCTACTACGGTAAGGTCCGGTGTTACCACGGTTGTCCACAGTGGTGTTACCTCAGTTTTCCTTTAGTTTCTGACGGTCGCGCTACGGTAATGCATCGGTATTATACCGGTGACACTCCGGCGCTCCTAGACACAATAAAACTAGTGTTAACAGTTTCATCGATTCAGATCAGATCGCAGTGCCTCTGAGGAAGGTGATGCCAACAGGGGAGTCGTCAGTGAGAGAGGAACACCCATCCTTCACTACGAAAACTTGTCCGTGCAAAATATGAAGATTTTTTTTTTTTTTGTTCTTGTTGTTGTGGTTGTAAAAATGAAAATTTCACTGGAAAAATTCCGTCTTTTAAAGTATTTTTGCTCAAAACACAGATCGTGGGTACAAGTTAGAACTGCATCGCCGAGGCGGTTCTAACGAGTACCCATTTCTTTGTTTTGGATCAAAAATAAAATAAGGTATTCTCCCTGCAAACCCCACTTTTCTATATAAAGTAGGGTTTATGAGTGTATACATTTCACGGACATGTTTTCCTGATATTGGATAAGGGTGCTGAAAGTGATGTATATGATCGCCTGAAAAATGAAGTTCGCCTCTTGGCCCAAAGGTTATTAATTAAACGTTTTTATTCATCCTCAGCTCAGCTGCCGGGACTAAAATTTTGGTGCTCACAAATGTTGAAATGCCAACAACTGTTGGTATTTCAACATTTGCTAGCAAGACAAATTACAGCCTCTGGAGATGTTAACCTGAAAATTTTATTTATTTAGTACATAATTTCTGAACATTTCAATTTTATGCTCAGCTGAGTTGAGCATGAAAAAGTTTTATATTTTTAGGACAATGTTTACCAAAACAGGTACTGGATTAACGGACAAAATGCCAACGTGTGGTGCCACTGCTCATGACAGAAGATAGGAAGAACATTTGGACATTCAAGCTAACGATTTCCGCTACATAAAGGAATGCGAGAGTATAAGGGTACGGAGCAGGAGAAGACAGTATTTGAGCAATAATCGAAGGAGTTAGAAATTGCTGTGAAAGCCCTCCTGACACGGTATGGCCGTACGACCACGGGTAAGAAAACTCACAACCGAGCCGAGCGGATCATCTGCTAGAGTGGTGATCGACAGAGATGTGTTTATTCTCAGAAATTTCTAGTTCTGAAGACCGAGACAGACACCCAGACTTGCTCTGGGCTTTAGCGTAAATGAGATGCATTTATATATACTTAGAAAACTAAAGGGAATATTTGACTTTCTAACGTTTAATGTAATGTGTGTGCTTGTTTACACGTCAATAGGAAATTATCTACTATCGTAAATAGCCAAATTAAGTTAATAGTTCTGTCAACTGCCACGAAAGTTCCATTAAAGATATGAAGAAGCCGATCAAGATTTGCTATTCAATTGGATTTTTCCTATTAGGTACATTGGCAGGTTCAACTAATGGTCATTTGCTGGTCATTAACAGCGAATAACTCACGGAGAGTTAGGAGCATGAGAAGACAATTGTGGGTCTCATTTTAAATTAATTCATATAAAACATTCTATAACCATTCTGTCAGGAGCGCAGCGACTCAGTACATGCGAAATATGACTATGAGCCTTATACATCATGAAAACATGTCCGTGTAATGTATACCCCCTTGAACCCCACTTTTATGTAGCAAAACTGGGGTATGCAGGGGTATACCTATTTTCCTTATTTTTGTTCCAAAACATAGATTGTGGGTACTCGTTAGAACCGCCTCGGCGAGGCGGTTTTAACGTGTACCCACGATCTATGTTTTGAGCAAAAATAAGAAAAATATAAAATTTTGTCAGCTGAAAATTTTCAATTTTCAAAGCTAAAAAAACTCTGTATATTGCACGGGCAAGTTTTCATAATGCAAGTAAAAACCCGGCTATTCATGCCACCTTGTCGAGAAGCATCAGACTCTTTTTCATTAAGCAGAACGAGTGTGAAAAGTGCAAGAGGAACAAATATTCCAGTAATGATCTTTCTTCTGCAAATTAGAGGAAGCAGATTGTAACGAATCCCTCAAGGGTGTAATTGTATAGTTTAAGATAGCAGATCTGTGTCATGCAACATGAAAACAGCATGAATTTTGTGCGTGCACACATGTGATCTGCTTTTTTCCACGAATCCTGCATACAGATAAGCCTGCCATTGAGTAGGCTAACTGCGTGTCGTTTCTGATGAAAAGACTTATAAAGGTAAAAGTAGGCAGTGATCAGGAAATGGCGCAATCAGAAATAAATCACCAAGTGCTCCAAAAACCGAGGTGGGAAAAAAACTAAATTAACAATCAGGTATTTATACTAAGAAAACATATCGTGAGCTGAGTGGGTAGCTATTTTGCCAATAGGTAGCCATTCAGTTACCCAAACTTAACTGAAATATGAAGGCGTCCATAAGGTGCTAACAGCACAAAAATTAAACACCGAGACATAAAACAATAAGGACCACAACAGAAGCACTCTTTTGCCGAGATGAAGCTACAGCTAAGATGTTTTATTGGATCACGATTCCTTGATCCTAGAGAACTATTTCGCAACTTCATATCCCTGAAGGCAAGCTACATGTAGCAAAATAATTAAAGATTCGCATAACCTGATGTTTGTACGAATTTCTCCATTCCAAGACCTTTTCGGTCCGTAAGCGGCTAATTCTTCTGTGTTTACTCCCACACAGAAGTTTATACAAACCCCCCAGTGGCGAAAGAAATACAATCATTATTTTGAAACATTTAGTATTTGTATCTGAAAATTGCATCAAGCTACCTTTCTCTTTAACTGGGAAGGCTGAAATCAGAAGCGACAGAAGTTGTAATCCCACACGCCACCGCATCTCATATTTAGCATTACGAAAACACATCAATGCAATATACAGGAATTATTGTAAAAAAAAAAATAAAAACATTAGACTGTTTATATATACATATATATATTTATCTTATTTTTGCTCAAAACATAGATTGTGGGTACACGTAAGAACCGCATCACCGTGTTAATATTTTACTTACATGTAGGTTTAGCTACAAAACCCATGCCTCAAGGATATGTATATATATATATATATATCCTTCAGGCATGGGTTTTGTAGCTAAACCTACATGTAAGTAAAATATTAACATATATATATATGCATCTGTAGGTTCGCACAATAATCGACTCTCTTACGATTGTCAGGTATATTTTTTTACACTTTTTAACAGCTGTTTGCATCTCCACAAAAATTGCATTTTCACAAGGTATTTACTTTAGTAGCATACTATAACCTTATCCTTTCTTTGATGATTTTACTACTGCTCCAATTAGTTTTCTCCACAATAAAATGCCAGCTCAATTACCGAATCGTCGTGTTACGCATTCTAACGTTACAATATTGCATAATATCAGGAAAACATGTCCGTGAAATGTATACCCCCTTAAACCCCACTTTTATATAGAAAAAATGGGGTTTGCAGGGTTATACCTATTTTTCTTATTTTTGCTCCAAAACATAGATTGTGGGTACTCGTTAGAACCGCCTCGCCGAGGCGGTTCTAACGTGTACCCACAATCTATGTTTTGAGCAAAAATAAGAAAAATATTGAGAATTTTCTACTGCAAATTTTCTTTTTTCACAACTTTAAAAATCTCTGTATATTACATAGGTATGTTTTCGTTATGATAAAATGTCAGGTTAATTGTTGATTCGACGTGTTACGCATTCTACAATATTGCATACATTACAACAGGTAAATGTCGAAATTCCATTCCAAGCAGGATGTCCTAACCCGATCAGAAAATCTGAAGACATTACGTATTCTGCGGCGCTTTTCATAAGAAGCTTGCATGACACATAATAACATACGGTACATGGTCACACATGACACACAGACTTCTTAGTTGTACCCAGTAACGCCGATTTTATGGTGATTCAGATGATTGTCTTTGTGATTATAGCATTTAACACATCGATGTACAAGTATGATGCTCTTGACAGTGCACTTTAGCTAAGCTTTAAATTGGTTTCCGGAATCCATTAAGGTGAGATCAGAGAAGTTTGACGCGTTTATGTCAATTAAAGAACGCAAATGGCGGAGGTCGTTGATTGTCAATTGTCAACTCAAAACTACTTGACAACATTACGCATCGGTGCTATCGTACACGGGAGTGGAACGAGGAGCCGAAGTAAAGCGGAGTGAAGGCGCATCCGATCTACGCGAACGTACATGTATAGCTGCGACAATCTACAGTTAGATTTGGTGCATCCAAATATGGCACATATTTGTGATATGTGATCACAATACGTGATCCGGACGAAGAAAAACAAAGGACCCTTGACTCATTTTTCAAGAAGTCAGAGGATCCTATTTCAGGGAAGGGAAATTCCTTGAACGGTTGATTTGTTTGACTTATTGTGAAATATCAACAATCAAGAGCCCATGTCATATCCGGACGGTAAGTTATGTTCAGTCACATGTATGTTCATTGTTTCCAAGAGTCAAATGTCCCTGACATCAGGAAAACTTGTCCGTAAAATGTAGCATGACCCCCTCATACCCCACTTTTATGTAGCAAAACTGGGGTATGCAGGAGTATACCTATTTTTCTTATTTTTGATCCAAATCATAGATTGTGGGTACTCGTTAGAACCGCCTCGGCGAGGTCGAGGCGGTTCTAACGTGTACCCACAATCTATGTTTTGAGCAAAAATAAGAAAAATATCAAAATTTATCCTGTGAAAATTTTCATTTTTACAACAAAAGTTAATTTCTTTGTATTGCATGGGCGTGTTTTCGTAATGATTATTAGTGGGAAACGACGATATTGACGACCATGGCATCCCTAAAATAATTGAGTCCTCCGTCAAACCACCCGTCATTAATATTCATTTTATATTGACCATTCAAATCTGCACATTAGCTAACGGTCAATGACGGTTAGACAACACATGGGTTAGACAAACAAACCAACAAGTGCTTTTTACAAGTAAATATAGGTGCAAAAACACAATTTTTGTCTAAGGAAATAGGGGTGGGCGTGGCTATACCTTGCTGGCGGAGGAGTCAATTGATCCTATTCAGTTCGGTCGATGCGTCGAAACATAACATACGACACTGCTAATTACGAAAACACGCCCATGCAATACACACCCATTTTTATTGCTGTAAATTTTGAAAATTTTAAGCTAAATAGTTGATGGTTTCTATACTTTTGCTCAAAACATTGATTGTGGTTACATGTTAGAACCGCCTCCGTGTGGCGGTTCTAACGAGTACCCACAATCTATGTTTTAGAGCAACATAAGAACAATTGCATACCCATGTAAACCCCATTTTTACTGTATAAAAGTGGGGTATAAAAGGGTGTACCTTTCAAGTAAATGTTATCCTGATGCAAGGTCATGTAAAGTCGATTTTTCTGTCACTGTCCAATTATGTAGATCCGTGGCCCTAACTTGACCATAACTAATTGGCTTCACATTGTTAACAAAATCGGATCAAACGATCTAACACGTCTTTACATGTAAGATCATTACATCGAATATCCTGTAATTTATGGAGGAAATTGTAGGTTTAGATGTTCAATTATGATTAATAGTATGTTATTATCGGCATCAGGCAAATGACCGTTGTAAGAATCTCAGCTAAGAATTACATGCATGAGCCAATTACACGCTAATGAAACTGAAGTATATCTTTTGTGAAAATTTACAGTATACATGTACTATAATTTACCCTGATCAATTATATTAAGTATTTCGTTCACCTAGTAGCAGTCCTTTACGACACACCTAAAACACCTTTTTGTGATACTACTATGGTGAGCTTAAAATGGTTTGCCCAAGGAAATGTACCTATCGAACCCAGGTACGCATCGAGCCTCTCGCTCCGAAATCAAACACCCTACCACTAGACCTACAATAATTAGAGGTTATTTGAATGAATATCGTGAACTATTCGGAACGAGTTCACGTCTACCCACAATATATGTTTTGATTCAAGAATATCATTTTTTTTTTTTCGATAAAATTTTCATCAGGAAAGCATGTCCGTGAAATGTGTACCCCCTCAAACCCCACTTTTATATAGCAAAACTGGGGTATGCAGGGGTATACCTATTTTTTCTTATTTTTGTTCCAAAACATAGATTGTGGGTACTCGTTAGAACCGTTTCGGTTAGGCGGTTCTAAAGTGTACCCACAATCTATGTTTTGAGCAAAAATAAGAAAAATATCAAAATTTTTCTGGTGAAATTTTAACTTTTTACAACTGAAAAAAATTCTCTGTATATTGCATGGGCAAATTTTCGTAATGCAATTTTTACAGCGTCTGAAAATGTGTAATCGACTAAACATATTGTTGACTAGGGCGTTAACGTGTGACCACAAAACAAACATAAATATTTATTTATTTATTTAGTTATTTATTTATTTTGCCTCACGCACCAGCCATTAGCTATGTTAATTTCGAAACGTTGCCTCATGGAACATCTACCCCCAACTCTATGATATCATCACAAGCGAAATATGCTTTGCAATATATTCGTCCAAGTGAACGGTTAAGGCATAAAAGTTCGTTTTAAGTATCAACTCATTTAAGCCTGGTGTCCCTTTTATGGAACATAGGCAAACAGAATAGCCCAAGATGTGACGCCGCAGAATGCGGCGTCCCATTTGGGGTTATTCTGTTTGCTCAGAGAATGTTCATCGAAAAATCGAATAAAATGTAAAAATCACTCCTGATGCCCCCAAAAATGAAAGTGGGCTCAGCCAAATGATAAAAATGGGAAAATCCATTCGTCAAACATGGGTTAAAGTTTGTTGATGCATCAGCACCCGGCCAATCTTCCATTCATCATTCAGTTTAATCAACGTTCGTTAGCAGCATATGAATGAAAGATCTTTTTAACACCATGACACACATTTCACCACGAATATTTGTACAGCTGTAGATAAAACTTGAGTGTTTTACTTTCTTAGTCTTTGGTCAGATTTCTTCTGAGCTGCGCATCAGGATAACATGTCCGTGTAATGTATACCCCCTATTTTTCTTATTTTTGCTCCAAAACATGAATTGTGGGTACTCGATAGAATCGCATCGGCAAGGCGGTTCTAACGTGTACCCACAATCTATGTTTTGAGCAAAATTATTAAAAGAATATTTTTTTTCCAATGAAATTTTCAATTTCCTTTTGAAAAAATTCTCTATATATTGCATGGGCAAGTTTTGGTCGTGGGGAAAACTTGCTACTTTGCAGATTTGTTTTGAGTTGTTGCTTGACGCCCATGGACAATTGCTAAGACGGTCATTTCGAGACGGTCGATACTACCATAGCCTCAATGTGACTGTGTAAGTCTCATAGAAGCATAATGCTAAGCGTACATGTACCTACAAATCAGTGGTAGAGGAAAAATCGCTGTAGAAATATTTCCATTGCCAAATCACGAAAGAAGTTTGTCGCACATGATAATCGAACAGGGGCTCACTTCATGATGAATCGGACATACTGCTGATCGAGTTACCGTGCTGGCATTGTTACATTTACTAGCAGAATTACTGGCTTTTGATGACACAAATCTTGAATTTTAACTTAGGACATGTTTTATCATTTATGTGCTGGTTCAGTCTCAGAGCATGATTTAAGCAAGTTTAACGTCCAAGTCAACAATTTTTTTTTCAGTCATGTCGGGGCGGAAACAGCGTGTAGATTCATTTTGTTCCTTTTGGTCATTCAGAAAATTATGAATTCATTTCCTAACCAACGTTTAATATATTTGACCTCATTTCGAGTATCGACTTGCCAAATTACAGCAATTCTTGTCGGCTCCATGTTGCCAAATCTATAGACTGTGTAGAGACTTAAGTAGCCGAAATCGCGGTATGGTCCATCCCCTTCCTGATTAATATGTTCACTGCTCTTAAAGCGTCTCAGTTGTATTTTTCATTATGAAAACATGTCCATGTAATATACAGATTTCACTTAAGTTGTAAAAAAATTTCAGCAGAAATATTTTGATGTTTTTCTCATTTTTGATCACAATATAAATTGTTGGTACACGTTAGAACCGCCTCGCCGATGCGGTTCTAGCCAGTACCCCGATGTACGTTTTTGGGGTAAAATAAGACAGAAATGTATACCCCAGCATACCCCAATTTTGATATATAAAAGTGGGGTATAAGGGGGAATATATTATATGGATATGTTTTCGTGATGATTTCTTGGGTGTCAACCAGTTCTAAAGATACACATGAGCCGCCCCAGGGGACAACCAACAATTTGCATTGGCGAAAACAAAGGCACAGAACCGCGAAGCTGATCAGCGCCTTTGTTTTCGCTACTCGGATAGTACAATTCCTCCTCTACCTAACTCCAAAATTTCAAGCTTCTAGCCTGCTTCTGTAGCTGTACAGCCCGGTTTGTGTAGGACCTGTTCGGAAACCACATTGTTGGTTTTCCCACGAGGCGGCTCATTATTATCTTGCTCAAAGATACAACCTGGCGACAGTGGTATTCGAAACAAGGCCCTGGAGTCTGACACTTTGAGCCGCTGAGTGTCAAAACCAACAATTTGAGTTTCCGACATGGTCCGACACATGTACTAGCCTTAACAGCTGGAAGCTCGTTATTTCGGATTTAAGATGTGTGTGTGTCGAAAGCAAAGACGCTGATCAGTGTGCAGTCACTGCACAGCTGATCCACGTCTTTGCTTACGCATTGGCATATTGTTTTTTTTTTTTTTTATGCGACGACTCACTTAACGTTGGCAACAGTTATTCTGTACGTTAGTGCAAGTTTTCGTACCTCCCGACGTCTGACAAACACGCTACCACTCCAAAATGACCGTACATGTATTAGACCTAACACGTATGGTAATGAAATACGCGTTAAGAAAGAACGTCGCAAAACGGATTTTCTGGTCTTTAAAAAGTCGTATTACAAAATCTAGGTCAGGCCCTTTGTCGTATACGTTCTGCAAATACATCCAACAGTCTCTCGTTCACGAGGAGTTTCCAGTAGCTATCTGTTTTGCTTTTATAACGAAAGAACAAGCACTGAGTATACATTGTAGATAAACTGCTACCCTGATAACCGCATATAGACGTGTACGTTACGATAAAAAAAACTCCCAGTAGCTACATTTTATTACAACGAACATTTGAGCCTCCGCACAAGAAAACCAATCTTCATTTGTTCAGTAAATCTGATCAGCGTCTTTGATTTCGCTATACAGATAGTACGATCCCTTTTCTTCTTTAATCCGAAATTTCAAGCTTCTAGCCTGCTTCTGTGACTGTACAGCCTGGTTTGTGTCGGACCTTGTTGGAAACCTAAATTGTCAATTTTCTCCTCATATCTTAAACTAAATTGTAACATTCACTCACATTGCTCTGAGAAATATTCCTTCTAATTTCCTCGGTTACAGACAGAATAACTGCTAGATAGTAAAAGTTTTTTCTTGTAATTAGTTTCGGAAAACAATTAAAGTAGATGTACATGTAGGCACTGTATAAACCTGTATATTAATCATAGGCGATTGAAGGCTTGTCCATTGATGATTTGAGCCTTCGCATGGGAAAACCAACAATGTGGGTTTTGAGCAGGTCAAGCACAAACCGGTCTGTACAGTCGCAGTAGCAGGCTAGAAGCTTGAAATTTCGGATTTAAGTAGAAGATGGATTGAACTATCTGTGTAGCGAAAACAAAGACGCTGATCAGCTGTTCAGTTTCTGCACAACTGATCTGCGTTTTTGTTTTCGCATATGCAGATTGTTGATTTTCTGATGTGGCGGCTCATTTATGATTTGATTGACTGGCCAGAAATATTAATTTTACGCACTTGTCAAAATAACCATTATCTTACACTCCATGATAATAAATGAAAGGCATAATGAGAAATCCGTCATCAAAATGCCTGGACTACTATACGTTTTTACACAATTCTGCTTATATTATTTGGCAAATATGTTACTGTATAGGTGGCAACTGTAATATTCATATTTTGCGAGTGTGTCCGGTGTTTTTTTCTCGGGGTTCTTCCGTTTTCGCCCCACCTTCTGATTGGCCCGTCTCATATGAGCTGAAATAATCTTGAATGGGACGTACAACTAAAAAAAAAAAAAAAAAAAAAAAAAAAAAAAAAATCATATCTGGGCATCTGAGCATGGTCGGCTAGTCCTGCTGTTCAAGTGGGGCAAGTGGGGAGATTAAGGTAAGGCGAACTCGCTATAAGAAATCAACTACCTATAATCCATTTACCGATGTCAAAAGTAGTATAGGTCTAATAAAGTATTCATGGAGTGCCGCCTATACAGTGACCTATTTGCCGAATAATACAGCCACGTTGAGGGTCAAAGACAAATGAACCACGACAAGAGAAAATCGAAATTCGGGGTTTCCGACCATTTTCGACATGCAGCCATGCTAGAATCTTGAAACTTCGAATTCAGGATGGATAATAGCACTAACAAGCGCGCTGATCAGATCAGCAGTTCAGTAACAGACACAACACTTACAAAAAAATAGCATGCTACGGTTTCTATTAACAAACAAAATGATGTCTTGAAACAATTTTCTGCCTTCATAAAAACGAAATAATGACACGAAATAAACAGCAAGCCACAAAACATGCAAATATTAACACTTCCATATCCAGTTAAGGAAATACCTTCGATTATTGTCATAAATGATATGTAAATTCGATTTGTTTCCATTTTAAGCTCACCTGAGCCGTTAGGCTCACAAGGTGAGCTTATAGGATGGCCATAGTCCGGCGTCTGTCCGTCCGTCTTCTCCTTTGAAACCGCTTGGGCAATCAAAGTCAAATTTTATATGAAGCATCTATAGGAAGGGGGAACCTGAAAGCTTGGAGTTCAAGCAATTTCCTCGAGCTCGGCAAAACGGCATGTTTGATTCTCCTATCATAGATAAATAATATGATATTATCTCAGTAACCTAGCAAGTCCTGTCACAAGTATGTATCATACTGATCATTTTAAACGTAAGGTTTAGCGCCAGCCTGGTCTGTGTCAGAGAAAATTAAAGCTATTTACAGTATGAATGACTATTGAAGAGTTTAGAAACATTATCCTGATCTATGTCCCAGAAACATGTAAAATCGTTCAGTTGTTTGTCTTCTCGCGATCCTAAATCATAATTGATCCTACGTCATACTTACTTAGCATCTGACTGTGTTAATGTAGACCCACTTCAAAAGTCTCAAGTTAGACCCACTTCAAAAGTCTCAAGTTAGACCCACTTCAAAAGTCTCAAGTTAGACCCACTTCAAAAGTCTTAAGTTAGACCCACTTCAAAAGTCTCAAATTAGTCCCACTTCAAAAGTCTCAAGTTAGACCCACTTCAAAAGTCTCAAATTAGTCCCACTTCATATGTATCATGCAAGACCCACTGCAACAGTCTCAAGTTAGATCCACTTCAAAAGTCTCAATTTAGATCCACTTCAAAAGTCAAGTTAGACCCACTTCAAAAGTCAAGTAAGACCCACTTAAAAAGTCGAGTTAGACCCACTTCAAAAGTCAAGTTAGACCCACTTCAAAAGTCAAGTTAGACCCACTTCAAAAGTCAAGTTAGACCCACTTCAAAAGTCAAGTTAGATCCCTTTCAAAAGTCAAGTTAGATCCCTTTCAAAAGTCAAGCTAGATCCATTTCAAAAGTCTCACTTCGGATAGCTTTTCCTTGAATAAAAATTATGTTCCCTCGTCATGGAAACAAGACCTTTCGCGTACCAATTATAGCTGGCATGCACATACAGAATTACTTGGGTTCTTCACAGCAATAAGATGGAGACAGGCGGTCGACCAGGCGGAATGCGTACACACCTTGGGCAAATGGCTGGTCTACTGCTGAGCTCCAGGCTCTACAATTGGAGGACCCTGAAATTGGCCCCATATTGAAAGCGAAATAAGCAGAAGAGAAACCCAGCAATAAGGAGCCCTGCTTGTAGGCACTATTGGGTGCTGTGGGATCTGCTCACAGTACACCAAAGGTTGTTATTCAAGAAGTGTTTCAAGAAAGATGGGATAGGGGATTACCAACAGTTCATAGTTCCAAGAGCATTGAAGAAAGATATCATGTTCCAGATGCATAATTCAGTCATATCAGGACATCTGGGGTGAAAAAAGACCAAGGAGAAGACAGTCCAGAGATTTTACTGGTATGCCCTCAAGGAAGATATCAATCTATACATCCGTAAATATGACACCTGTGAAGCAAATAAGAAACCACCGGTGACACCGAAGACTCTTCTAGGGTCACTGAGGTCTGGTGCATCAGGTGATTTCGTTGCTACAGACTTCATAGGCCCACTGCCCGTTACAGATCGTGGCAATCGCTATATCCTGCTGGTAACAGACCACTTCACAAAGTATGTGGAGATTTTGCCAGTTCCAGACATGTCTGCCGAAGTTTGCGCAGCAAAAATGCTAAACGAGTTCATTTCCCGGTGAGGTTGCCCTCTCACTATACATAGTAGCAAAAGTGGAAGACAGAAACTACAGTGATTTTTATCGTGTGTATGTGATGATGATTGATTGAAGATGTCGTGGTTATAAGACGAAGGTCTGCTCTTGTTTGTCCAAGGAAGTAAGATGTGGGAGATGGAGACAGTAATATATGTAGTCCTTTTCAGAATGCTCATGCCTCAGGTTCCTAAAGTGAGAACGTTTGCAAGACGCGTCACCAATTTCGCACCATAACGGTTTAGACGTAGCGTAGCATGAGCTCTGGGTGATTACTCTTTGTCCCACGGTCTTACAAACATACTCTGGTAGAATCAGCAGATAAGAAAAGGGGGAGATCATTTGGTAATACTTGTTACAGAATCATACAAAGAAAGCTCAAATACCGGCCTCGGTAGCTCAGTAGGTAGAGTGTCCGCTCCGAGATCGGGTGGTACCGGGTTCGATCCCGGGCCGCGACATACCAAAGTCGTTAACAATGGTACTAGTTGCTTCCTGCTTGGCACTCGGATTTTCGGGGTAGGGCTAAAACTGGTCGCCCCGGTGTCAGTATAATGTGACTGGAGGTGGTATCAGGTAAAAGTGTCTGCGATCTGATACCACAGTGAGGCAGCACTACAAAAGTGAGCATTGAGCTCCCTGTCACAGCCAGACCATCGTAATATGACAGATAATGTTGAAAGCGACGTTAAACCCGAACGAACAAACAAACAAACAAACGAAAACTCAAAGTTGTCTTTTCATGTACTTCAGGTGGGATGAATGGGTCAGCTACGGTCGGAGGAGGGGACCTGGAGTATAGGTCAAGAAGAAGGGGTCGAGTCTACCTATGTCTACATTGCGTTAGAAACAGCGGTGAAAAGCATGTTGACGTCAAGGCAAGAATGGAAGACCACATCTTTTGGCAGCACATACAGTTTCACCAAGTACCGTACTATTGCAGTACTACTGATATCCCATGCCTAGCTTTTTCTGCGATAATGTGTTACTGTTTCCTTCAATTTCAGTAAACATAACTTCAGATCTGTGCCTATCCGTTAAGTGCATACGGTATGATTGTAATATGGTATGCATTAGGTGTGCTGATGGCAGCTTTGTAGGGTCTTGATCATTTTCATCAATAAGTTCTACAGAACCACGCAAAATATTTGTTATTGTACCCTTGTCGAAGGAAGACAGTTTCTCTGTTCTCACTGACCAATCTGATATATGTTCATCCTTGAGAGGAGTTTCTTGATTTAGATCATTGTCATCATCTCCTGTTAGATCTGAGGTAATCTCCATATCTTGTGGAGTATCTGGCGGTACATGCAAGGGATGTTGTTCTCTAACTTGATTAGCAAGTTCTTTGTGTGCATTTGTGGCATACGTTTCCAATTGTTTTCTTGATTTTTCTTCTGTTTCAATCTTTTCTAAGTGATGTGGTTGTGGCATATTCATGACACTTTCTGGTCTAGGATTGAAATTTTGACCAAGTGTCATAATACCCGTGTACATGACGTCTGATTGAAGTTGACTTTTAATTACATAATTACAAGCTGAAGTGTTATATTTACATGCGTACCATCAAATTCTGTTGGTTAAATAACCGGAACATTAATGTACATGATCCAAATTCATGCAATACATGCCGTGAAAGACACGCGAAAAGGGAGGAAAGAATTAAGAAGGACCCTTCCTTGAATCCCAACAAATACAATCAGTCCACTGCCAGGATCTACTTGAAATAATCAATGTAGAAAGGAGAATTTAGCAAATTGAAGACGAGTTGAACAATAAGTGGTATTGCAAACCATGTAACGTATGTTTCTATAGTGACCCCCTTCATCAGGATCTTCATATTGTTGTGAAATTTCCTCCATTGACATCCCTGGTATATCATCCTCCTCCTCATCTTCTGAATCATCATTGCTACTCGTACTGTCTACACTGCTATCTGTCTCATCTCCACTACTGTCATCAGCATTTGTAGGGGGATCCAGATAAGGGTTAGGGGGTGGGTTTTCATCCTCCTCAAGATCTAGATCATCTATAAAATCTAGCATCTCTTCTTCTTCTTCCTCCTCATCCAATTCGTCCTCTCCCCTTTCATCTGAAAAGATAAATAGCCGACAAAATATATATACTGAGATACAATATCGCGAATACATATTACATTATGCCAAATGCACATAACATCTGAAAGAAAAAACACCATACAAACTTCAAATAATAATTATAAGAGCTGTCGCAGAACAGCGTGCTCGACTGCTTCTGACCTTTGTCAAACATAAGGCCAAACCCGACCAGTAACCCAAAGCATTATGCTCATACATCTCTTTGCCTTGATGCAATAAGACAAAATCACTGAACCATGAAATTTAAATATAACTACCTAAGATTTAAAGGTCTCACTCATATTATGAAAGAAGTGTGTTCATATACCAACTGAGTGTCATCATACAAGGCAAATCACTGAACCGTGAAATAAGGTCACACTGACCTATAAGAACTTCAAGGTCAAGGGTCTTGCCAAACTTACTCATAATGTGAAAGAAATATGATAATATACCCACTGAGTGTTGAGATATAAAGTAAAATCCCTGAACCATGAAATTAGGTCATAGTGACCTATAAGTATGTTTGGGTTAAAGGTCTGTTCATACTCATTCATAATCAGAAAAAAGTATGAAAAAATACCAACTGAGTGTCGAGATATAAGGCAAAGTCACTGAACCATGAAATTAGGTCACAGTGACCCAGGAATACTTTACGGTCAAATGTCTTGTCATACACAAACATATTGTGAAAGAAGAATGTTCATATACCAATTGAGTGCCGAGATATAAGGGAAAATCACTGAACCGTGAAATAAGGTCATAATGGCCTTGGGCTTCTTTAGGGTCAACGGTCTTGTCATACGCAAACATAGTGTGAAAGAAGTTTGTTCATAAACCAACTGAGTGCCGAGATATAAGGCAAAATCACTGAACCATGAAATTAGGTCATGGTGACCTATAAGTACGTTTGGGTTAAAGGTCTGGTCATACTTATTCATAATCTTAAAGAAGTAAAAAAAAATAACAACTGAGTGTCGAGATATAAGGCAAAATCACTGAACCATGAAATTAAGTCACAGTGACCTAGGAATACTTCAGGGTCAAAGGTCTTGTCATATGCAAACATAGTGTCAAAGAAGTTTGTTCATAAACCAATTTAGTGCCGAGATATAAGGCAAAATCACTGAACCGTAACATTAGGTCATAATGACCTAGGAATGCTTTAGGGTCAAAGGTCTTGTCAAACGCAAACATAGTGTGAAAGAAGTTTGTTCATAAACCAATATAAGGCAAATCACTGAACCGTGAAATTAGGTCACAGTGACCTATACGTATATTGGGGTCGAAGGTCTGGTCATACTCACTCATAATCTGAACAAAGTATGAAAATATACTGAGTGTCAAGATATAAGGCAAAATCACTGAACCGTGAAATTAGGTCACAGTGACCTGTAAGTATATTGGGGTCAAACGCCTGGTCATACTCACTCATAATCTGAAAGAAGTAAGACAATATATTAATTGAGTGTCAAGATATAAGGCAAAATCACTGAACCATGGAAAGTAGGTCAACCAACCCTTACCGTGATGACACACAAGTCAGTGTCGCAAAGTCAAAAGATGAATGACAAATCATCTTCCTAAGTTGTTTCTATTAAGAAATAAAAAAAAAAATCAGCGAGTTCTAGATTTTGACCTCTAGCCCCACCCCGATGACTCTGACCCAGAGGTCCGATGTCATGGAATCTTAAGTGTATGAAGTATGAACACTTTATGATAAGTTGTTGTCAATATATGGACTCCTTGTAAACGTTACACAGCAGTACATCTATTTAATACAGTGTTCTAGTTATTAACCTCCAGCCCCACCCCCAAGGCATGGACCCAGAGATCCGATGCCATGAAATTAAACTCAACCCTACAGGGTACCTATAGTCCGAGTATGAAAGTCTCCTGATAAAAGGTTTTCAAGATATAGACTTCTAGAATACTATATTAAAAAGCGATTATTATTATTAATGGTGTTCTAGATTTTAATCTCTAGCACCACCCCCTGGTATGGACCCAGGAATCCGATGCCATGGAATGAAAGCCGACCCTACAGGGTGTCAATGGCCCGAGTATCAATGCTTTCTGATGAGTGGTTGTGAAGATATGGACTTCTAGTAAACTTTAACGCAATAATGACCATTTTTGAAGGTTTTCTAGATTTTAACCTCCAGCCCGACCCCCTGGCCTGGACCCAGGGGCCCGATGCCATGGCATAAAAGCTAACCCTACAGGGTATCTATGGTCCAAGTATGAATGCTTTCTGATGAGTGGTTGTCAAGATATGGACTTCTAGAAAACTTTAACGCAAGTGTGACGCGCACGCGCACGGGAACGTGGACGACCGGGGTGACTGCAATAGCTCTATGTACATGTACTTCGTGCAGTCGAGCTAATAATGTATAAAAAATTACTAACCATCATCTACACTTGCTTCCCGATCTAAAACATCCATGGTTTTCTATAGTAAGTAACTTCAATCCACCTTCTCCACTGGCAGCGGCACGTATATCTAGTACTACTATAGATGTGCCGCGCAGCCCGCAGCCGAAGCCGAAGCCGCGAAGTACATAGCCAATAGCCTGTATCGATTTTCCCGATCGATTTTCCCGTATCGATTAATAAGGTCGCGTGACCTGCTAAAAATAGATTTTTTCCCGGAAATCCGCCATTTTGAATAGTGACGGCATCGATGACGCAATAACCAATCGGATTTACGGAAAAGGCGTTGAAATCCGGAAAAAAACGTAAATTTCCGACAGTTTACGGACGCCATACGGGCAAACTACATACAAGTGCCAAATTTGTGAACTGAACATAAAGTATAAGAAAAACATAAAAAAGCACCTGCTGTCTAAACGTCATGCGCAAGCGAAAAAAGAGAACATCAGTACCAACGATGAAACAGTACAAGTTAACATCGCATCAAGAGATGACATACAAGAACTTACCTTCTGTAGAAAAAACCAATGAGGAAGAGAATAGGAAAGGAAAGCACTTCATGATCGAAGTTCAAAGACCAATTAAGTACAAATTTGGGAAAAGACTAGTCAAATATATGCACGTGTGCATGGACTGTTCAAAATCATTCAGAAATGCTGGATTATTGAGAAGACACAGACTGACGGATGGACACCGGATGATGGCCAAGACGATGATCAAAATTGGAGGAAGGAAAATCCAAAGGAAAATATATCAGACGAGAAAAAGAACAAAGATAGAAAAAACGGGCCAATTTGTTTGAGTTTGCGGCTATAGCCAATGAGTTCAGTGTAACGAAAGAGAAGTTCCCACATTCACACTCACACATGTATCTCAAAACAAAGGACGGACAACTATTCAAAGATATTAAGAAGCTGTTGCGAAAACACTTCAATATAAAACCGAACGACATCGTAAGGCCCATTAACATTAGACAGTGTATAAAATACATTACGAAACAAGACCAACAAGTATTAAAGTATTCTAGTACGCTGTATCAAGCCCAGCTGTACCGTGATCATGGACATACGACCGTCAACTGCGGGGATTACATTCCCTCCCAGGTAGGACCTAGCGAGCGAAAGGTATTTAAGGATAACGTCAAACAGGAGGTGCTGGTACAGAATGCGGAATGCCTAACTAGACGAGTCGAAGGTCTCGAGCTGCGACCACGGCAGAAGGAAGTGGCACAATTAGCAGAGGATTTAGAAGGTGACGAAAGCGCCGTGCTTTGGATTGTGGATTTCGCTGGAGGAAAAGGCAAATCGAAATTGTGCCAATATTTGGCTGAAAAAATGACCTTTGATAGTTCCGTATTTCACGTAATGCTACAGTACCAGGACGATACCGCCTTTGTCGAACTGCTTTTTGCTGTGTAAGCTTTAATTTCCTCCGAACCTTGTTTTTTTTAGGTAAATCTATTTTTTTCTTTGACTTTGACTCGTTGGTGGTGTCACAAATGGCATATTACAAAGCAGGACCAAAATGCAATTGTGATAAATATTCCATTGAAATTTACCAGCGTGTTGTACCAAGCACAGATATATAGGGAGCGCGGACATTCTAAAGTAAATTGGGGAGACTTCATACCGTCTCAAGTTGGACCTGCGGATAGGAAAATATTTGAAGAGAACGTACGTCAGGAGGCAGAGTTTCAGAACTCAGAATGTCTACAGAGAAGAGTAGAGGGCTTGGAGTTAAGACCATGGCAGAAAGAAGCGGTGAAGATAGCTGAAGAGCTGGAAGGAGACGAACGTGCTGTTCTATGGTTCACTGACGAAGAGGGAGGACAGGGCAAGTCCAAGCTATGTCAGTATTTAGCAGAACGTAAAGGAGCCGCTATCTTTCATGATATGTCATACATCCATAATACATTCATTTATCGAAAAGAGACTTATGTGGTGTTCGACCTGCCGAGAGGATACACGTGTAGTGAAATGAGACTTGTGGAAGACGAAGCCGCGAAGTACATAGCCAATAGCCTGTATCGATTTTCCCGATCGATTTTCCCGTATCGATTAATAAGGTCGCGTGACCTGCTAAAATAGATTTTTTTCCCGGAAATCCGCCATTTTGAATAGTGACGGCATCGATGACGCAATAACCAATCGGATTTACGGAAAAGGCGTTGAAATCCGGAAAAAAACGTAAATTTCCGACAGTTTACGGACGCCATACGGGCAAACTACATACAAGTGCCAAATTTGTGAACTGAACATAAAGTATAAGAAAAACATAAAAAAAGCACCTGCTGTCTAAACGTCATGCGCAAGCGAAAAAAGAGAACATCAGTACCACCGATGAAACAGTACAAGTTAACATCGCATCAAGAGATGACATACAAGAACTTACCTTCTGTAGAAAAAACCAATGAGGAAGAGAATAGGAAAGGAAAGCACTTCATGATCGAAGTTCAAAGACCAATTAAGTACAAATTTGGGAAAAGACTAGTCAAATATATGCACGTGTGCATGGACTGTTCAAAATCATTCAGAAATGCTGGATTATTGAGAAGACACAGACTGACGGATGGACACCGGATGATGGCCAAGACGATGATCAAAATTGGAGGAAGGAAAATCCAAAGGAAAATATATCAGACGAGAAAAAGAACAAAGATAGAAAAAACGGGCCAATTTGTTTGAGTTTGCGGCTATAGCCAATGAGTTCAGTGTAACGAAAGAGAAGTTCCCACATTCACACTCACACATGTATCTCAAAACAAAGGACGGACAACTATTCCAAGATATTAAGAAGCTGTTGCGAAAACACTTCAATATAAAACCGAACGACATCGTAAGGCCCATTAACATTAGACAGTGTATAAAATACATTACGAAACAAGACCAACAAGCTCTACTCATTAATATTCCATTAAAGTATTCTAGTACGCTGTATCAAGCCCAGCTGTACCGTGATCATGGACATACGACCGTCAACTGCGGGGATTACATTCCCTCCCAGGTAGGACCTAGCGAGCGAAAGGTATTTAAGGATAACGTCAAACAGGAGGTGCTGGTACAGAATGCGGAATGCCTAACTAGACGAGTCGAAGGTCTCGAGCTGCGACCACGGCAGAAGGAAGTGGCACAATTAGCAGAGGATTTAGAAGGTGACGAAAGCGCCGTGCTTTGGATTGTGGATTTCGCTGGAGGAAAAGGCAAATCGAAATTGTGCCAATATTTGGCTGAAAAAATGACCTTTGATAGTTCCGTATTTCACGTAATGCTACAGTACCAGGACGATACCGCCTTTGTCGAACTGCTTTTTGCTGTGTAAGCTTTAATTTCCTCCGAACCTTGTTTTTTTTTTTAGGTAAATCTATTTTTTTCTTTGACTTTGACTCGTTGGTGGTGTCACAAATGGCATATTACAAAGCAGGACCAAAATGCAATTGTGATAAATATTCCATTGAAATTTACCAGCGTGTTGTACCAAGCACAGATATATAGGGAGCGCGGACATTCTAAAGTAAATTGGGGAGACTTCATACCGTCTCAAGTTGGACCTGCGGATAGGAAAATATTTGAAGAGAACGTACGTCAGGAGGCAGAGTTTCAGAACTCAGAATGTCTACAGAGAAGAGTAGAGGGCTTGGAGTTAAGACCATGGCAGAAAGAAGCGGTGAAGATAGCTGAAGAGCTGGAAGGAGACGAACGTGCTGTTCTATGGTTCACTGACGAAGAGGGAGGACAGGGCAAGTCCAAGCTATGTCAGTATTTAGCAGAACGTAAAGGAGCCGCTATCTTTCATGATATGTCATACATCCATAATACATTCATTTATCGAAAAGAGACTTATGTGGTGTTCGACCTGCCGAGAGGATACACGTGTAGTGAAATGAGACTTGTGGAAGACGAAGCCGCGAAGTACATAGCCAATAGCCTGTATCGATTTTCCCGATCGATTTTCCCGTATCGATTAATAAGGTCGCGTGACCTGCTAAAAATAGATTTTTTTCCCGGAAATCCGCCATTTTGAATAGTGACGGCATCGATGACGCAATAACCAATCGGATTTACGGAAAAGGCATTGAAATCCGGAAAAAAAAACGTAAATTTCCGACAGTTTACGGACGCCATACGGGCAAACTACATACAAGTGCCAAATTTGTGAACTGAACATAAAGTATAAGAAAAACATAAAAAAGCACCTGCTGTCTAAACGTCATGCGCAAGCGAAAAAAGAGAACATCAGTACCAACGATGAAACAGTACAAGTTAACATCGCATCAAGAGATGACATACAAGAACTTACCTTCTGTAGAAAAAACCAATGAGGAAGAGAATAGGAAAGGAAAGCACTTCATGATCGAAGTTCAAAGACCAATTAAGTACAAATTTGGGAAAAGACTAGTCAAATATATGCACGTGTGCATGGACTGTTCAAAATCATTCAGAAATGCTGGATTATTGAGAAGACACAGACTGACGGATGGACACCGGATGATGGCCAAGACGATGATCAAAATTGGAGGAAGGAAAATCCAAAGGAAAATATATCAGACGAGAAAAAGAACAAAGATAGAAAAAACGGGCCAATTTGTTTGAGTTTGCGGCTATAGCCAATGAGTTCAGTGTAACGAAAGAGAAGTTCCCACATTCACACTCACACATGTATCTCAAAACAAAGGACGGACAACTATTCAAAGATATTAAGAAGCTGTTGCGAAAACACTTCAATATAAAACCGAACGACATCGTAAGGCCCATTAACATTAGACAGTGTATAAAATACATTACGAAACAAGACCAACAAGCTCTACTCATTAATATTCCATTAAAGTATTCTAGTACGCTGTATCAAGCCCAGCTGTACCGTGATCATGGACATACGACCGTCAACTGCGGGGATTACATTCCCTCCCAGGTAGGACCTAGCGAGCGAAAGGTATTTAAGGATAACGTCAAACAGGAGGTGCTGGTACAGAATGCGGAATGCCTAACTAGACGAGTCGAAGGTCTCGAGCTGCGACCACGGCAGAAGGAAGTGGCACAATTAGCAGAGGATTTAGAAGGTGACGAAAGCGCCGTGCTTTGGATTGTGGATTTCGCTGGAGGAAAAGGCAAATCGAAATTGTGCCAATATTTGGCTGAAAAAATGACCTTTGATAGTTCCGTATTTCACGTAATGCTACAGTACCAGGACGATACCGCCTTTGTCGAACTGCTTTTTGCTGTGTAAGCTTTAATTTCCTCCGAACCTTGTTTTTTTTTTTAGGTAAATCTATTTTTTTCTTTGACTTTGACTCGTTGGTGGTGTCACAAATGGCATATTACAAAGCAGGACCAAAATGCAATTGTGATAAATATTCCATTGAAATTTACCAGCGTGTTGTACCAAGCACAGATATATAGGGAGCGCGGACATTCTAAAGTAAATTGGGGAGACTTCATACCGTCTCAAGTTGGACCTGCGGATAGGAAAATATTTGAAGAGAACGTACGTCAGGAGGCAGAGTTTCAGAACTCAGAATGTCTACAGAGAAGAGTAGAGGGCTTGGAGTTAAGACCATGGCAGAAAGAAGCGGTGAAGATAGCTGAAGAGCTGGAAGGAGACGAACGTGCTGTTCTATGGTTCACTGACGAAGAGGGAGGACAGGGCAAGTCCAAGCTATG
Source organism: Rugalucina vietnamica (assembly GCA_964017185.1). NCBI lineage: Eukaryota > Metazoa > Mollusca > Bivalvia > Lucinida > Lucinidae > Rugalucina > Rugalucina vietnamica. The sequence continues at coordinate 20,298,172 of OZ024879.1, forward strand.
TCAGTATTTAGCAGAACGTAAAGGAGCCGCTATCTTTCATGATATGTCATACATCCATAATACATTCATTTATCGAAAAGAGACTTATGTGGTGTTCGACCTGCCGAGAGGATACACGTGTAGTGAAATGAGACTTGTGGAAGATCTTAAGAACGGAATAATCAATGTTCAGAAATATGAGAGTAAGCGGATGATCTTCGACCCACCAGTAGTCATAGTATTCTCAAACACGCCACAAAACCTGGCATTATTGAGTTTGGATCGATGGCATGTCTATGCCATAAATAAAGGTCCATTGTACCTTACTAGGTATATATAAGTAAGGATATATATTCATTATGGAATATGGAATGAAGAGATAAGAAAAACTCTCATGTTAAGTAATGAAAGAACTTTAATTATTAACTGTTTTTGAACGCTAACAATAATTAACTTTAACACTTTAAACTGTAACATATAATTAATGACGTATACATTTGTATAATGATGAATTTTCATAATTCTGTTTATGATTTATGACTTATATATATGTATACTGAGAAAATAATTGTATATGTGCACATATATTTGTTGTCTTACCACCCCATTCACCACCCCATATAAGGGGACAATAAGGGGGCAACCAGTTACGCCTCAGGAGACGCCCCAATTGGGGGTGTCTCCCAAGGTGTAACCGGTTGTCCCCTTATTGTCCCACCCAACAACCACCCCTACTTATATGGAGTTGTCTGTCTGAAGAGTGAAGAATAAAGAATTATTGCAACATAGTCCCAACCAAGAAGTACAATATGCGTTATAAAAAAATTCACAACACGTCTGCAACAAATCAAACAACAAAAACAACAAACAATATCAAAGGATACTACCCATACTATGAACATGCTATGGCTGTCTGTCGGTTAAATCAATAAATGCCCATTGATACCAACTAATGACACTTAAGAAATCATATGTCCGCCGTCGTATATAATTTATACACACTTGAACTTACATGATTTCACCATATCATGATTATTGTTCATACTATTACGGTTTAGTCAGTTCCAAATCCACTATATCCACTATCATCTTTTTTTACTATCTTTTCTAAATCGCTTACTCTGTCTGATACACCTTTAATTTTTTCAGTATTAGTGTCTGCTATGGATTTTACTGGCGTAAATTGGTTTTTTAGTTCTGTTGCAAATATTTCTTTAAGATCGTCTACATGCTCTTTTAATGTGTCAGTTAGTATTGTAGTTGTTACGATTGCTTCTTTCTTTGGAAGTTGGTCAAATTTAGTGTTAAGTTCTGCAAGATCTTCATGAACACTTCTGAGTCTAGGTGTTAATAGTGTATCAGTTATTATGTCGGTCACGTCTGGAAGTTTGTTAAAGTCTTCTTGAAGTTTTGTTACTTTCTCATTAATGGGATAATACTTTGCATTTAAATCATTTTGAAATACATTACGTATGTTGTTAACACTGTCACTAATTTCTAAAAGTTTTTGTTTATATATCTCTTCAGTTATAATTTCAGTGTTAGCTGGATATTCGTCAAATCTTTCTTTAAGGGCCGCCAATGTTTCTTTGGTATCTTTCAGTTTTTCGGACAATTTTTGGTCAGTTATAATGGACTCACTGGATGGAAGCTGCTTAAAACTTTCTTCAAGGTCCGCCAATGTTTGTTTGGTATCTTTCAGTTCTTCGGTCAATTTTTGGTCAGTTATAATGGACTCACTGGATGGAAGCTGCTTAAAACTTTCTTCAAGGTCCGCCAATGTTTGTTTGGTATCTTTAAGTTCTTCGGTCAATTTTTGGTCAGTTATAATGGACTCACTGGATGGAAGCTGCTTAAAACTTTCTTCAAGGTCCGCCAATGTTTGTTTGGTATCTTTCAGTTCTTCGGTCAATTTATGGTCAGTTATAATGGACTCACTGGATGGAAGCTGCTTAAAACTTTCTTCAAGGTCCGCCAATGTTTGTTTGGTATCTTTAAGTTCTTCGGTCAATTTTTGGTCAGTTATAATGGACTCACTGGATGGAAGCTGCTTAAAACTTTCTTCAAGGTCCGCCAATGTTTGTTTGGTATCTTTCAGTTCTTCGGTCAATTTATGGTCAGTTATAATGGACTCACTGGATGGAAGCTGCTTAAAACTTTCTTCAAGGTCCGCCAATGTTTGTTTGGTATCTTTCAGTTCTTCGGTCAATTTTTGGTCAGTTATAATGGACTCACTGGATGGAAGCTGCTTAAAACTTTCTTCAAGGTCCGCCAATGTTTTTTTGGTATCTTTCAGTTCTTCGGTCAATTTTTCTTTAGTTATAATGGACTCACTGGATGGAAGTTCGTTAAAATTGATTTTAAGCTCTGCCAATGTTTGTTTCGGGTCTTTAAGTTTTTCGGTCAATTTTTCTTCAGTTATAATGGTTTCAGAAGATGGCAATTTATTGAGTCTTTCGTCTAATGTTATAGTAATATCATTAAATTTTGTGTCAATTTTAGATAGTCTTGTGTCAACTTTAGTTATTTTTTTTCAAGATCTAGTAATTTCTGGTATTCCGGAATAAATACAAGTCCGTTGTCGCCTTTGCCACTACTTTCGCCACCATTGCCTGGTTCAGGTTCAGGTTCAGTTGGTGTGGTTATGTCTTTGTTTTCGACATCTTGTATCTTATTTTTCAGTTCTTTAACTTGTTCCTGAAGCTCTGAATATTGTGCTATGGAAATATATTGTGACTGTGATTCCTCAAACAAACCTGCTTTCTCAAAAGCTATTTTAACTTGTCTTCTTCCATCAATTGATAATAAAAGATTTAGGATACTATCTTCCTGGTATGGAGATTCCATTTTTAAAATGATTCTTTTTTCTCTGTTCAGCTGTTGATCAATCCTCAAGTTCTGGAATAGAAGTTATTGCAGGTCTGTTACCAACTCTGAAGTATGGTCTAGTTAGGTAATCTTTAATGTCAACTTCCTGATCATTGACCCATAAGTGTGTTCCAAAAGGTCTCATAGCTGCCATGTAGTTCCAACCCTTATCTGTATTTTGTTTATCAAATACATTCTTGAATAGTGCAGTTTGCTGTTTATACCATTCTAAATCTGTTTTTGGGATGACTTTATTGATGAGATACATTCCTGACCCGTTCAATACAAAATCTCCACCGGATACCAAATAGTCACTATGATTGAATGTTTGGGTTGCCAACCATTTAGTAGGCATTACATAAGGTTCCTGTTCGGTTGTTTCAGTTCCATGTGCGTCCGAAATGGTCTATGGGAATCGTTCTACATGTGATTCATCCGTAATATAGTCTGGTACACGGTTATATCCTACTTGATCACCCGGGTGTGTTTCCCAGGGTGGGTAGTCTGGTGCCATGTAGAATGAGAACAGGAATTGAGATGACCATACTGCTTGTTTTGCAAACATGTTATAGTACCAACTCCATATATCTTTTAAAGCTACGGGGCTTTCTTTTGATGTAGTAATGCTGCTATTATAGTTTGCCACCCTGCTAATGTCATGCATTGCTATTAGTCTTTGTGGTGTTGACTGTTTTACAGGGCCTGGTTCTACAATGCCGATGACCTTCGTCACGTCTACTGACTCTGGTATCTCTATCATTCTTTCTGAATGCATAGCATGTCCTATTGAATCTCTAACTACACTTTCACCTATTGTTTTTAGATAATCCATAGCAAATGATTGACCCCTGAACACCTCATTCCAAGCCAACAATGATCTGCCAATATTTGTTCTGTTTAATGAGTCGTTGTATGTCAGAGTCAAGAAATACCAACAACGGACTACTCGAGTATCCCATCTAATTTTGTGATCTTCACGGATACTTTTCCATAATGCATCGCCTTCATCTGGAATTGCATATCTTGTTTGATCTAGTGTAGTTTCCATATGCTGTATGACCATCCCCCCTTTGAATGCATCTTGTACAGCTAAGTAATTGTCTGGTTTTAGCATATAATCAGGTTCGTCAGCAGGTAAGCCTCCTATTTCTCCATATTGACATAGTAAAGGACAGTCAGCAAATTTGTCAAAGTATGCTGCTCCTGAACTAATTGTTGCAGGACATTTGATTAACATTTGAACAGCATCACAGTTAAGGTATTCTAATGTTAATTCTGTAGCATTAACACCCTTCATCATTTGTGCGTCGTGTATGATGTAAGAAACAGTTAAGGCAATCAAACAATGCCAGGTCAGAAGAACCTCATAGGCCCTTTTTTCTGTTCAAAACTGGGTTTTGTAAAGTCTACATCATAGTGTTTCTTTTTAGTTTGCTTAAAAGGCGGATAAAATGGACGAAGTGTAACGTCACTCCTCCATTTTTCAGGTGACTGATTTTCCATGAGTTGACTGTATGTTGGATATACCATGTCTTTTTGCGCTAATTTGTCTGCATAGTATTCAATAAATATGGCTGTGAGATGCACTATTTCCTCGAAGATTTTTCCGTTTTGAACATTAGCAAACATCATTCTCCATAGGTCACCTGTCTTTCTGAATACCTTTATTTCTCTACTATTATCAGCATCAATTTGTATTGTTACAGTCTTTAGTTTACTAAAGTTAACAACATTTCCTACTTCCAATTCGTCCAGTACTTCTGATGTGTACCTTAGTAAGGTCCTAGATGTACTAAGTCTACTTTGTATGAAAGGTAGAAATCTATGATCATATATTAGCTGATATCCCATTCCTGTCATTTTCTGTGACAATGAGTTAGTGTTTGGTTGAATTTCAGTAAACATAACTTCAGATCTAGACCAGATCAAGTGCATATTGTATGAATCTAGTATCCTATGCATTAGGTTTGTTGATGTCAGCTTCATAGGGTCTTGATCATTATCATCAATGAGTTGTACTGCACCATGCATAACATTTGTTATTGTATCCTTATCGAAGTCTGACAGTCTTTCTGTTCTCACTGACCAATCTGAGATATGTTCATCACTGAGAGGGGTATCTAGATTTTTATTACTGCTAATATCATCTGTTCCTGTTAGATCTGGAGTAATCTCCATATCTTGTGGAAGCTCAGGTGGTTCATGCAAGGGATGTTGTTCTCTAACTTGATCAGCAAGTTGTCTATGTGCAGCTGTAGCATAGGTATCCATTCTTTTTCTGGCCAGTTCTTCTAATTCATTGTTTTCTTAATGTTTTGGTTGTGTAATAATCTGGACATTTTCTGGTCTAGGATTGAAATTTGGACCAAGTGTCATAGTACCAGTGTACATTACGTCTGATTGAAGTTGACTCTTAATTACATAATCCCATACATCTCCCCAATTGCTTTCCTCTTCTTTTCTCTACTGCTACTTCCCTTAATATCAGTTCAGTTTTGTTCATTTTTTGCCTTTTTTTCATAGTCGGTATCCTGACTGAAACATTTGTGTGCCCCAACAATGTTTATTATATCTTCAAAACAGATAATCCCTATACCTGTATGTGGATCTTTTACATTGTATGTTGTCCCAGAATTTGTAAATGTCTGAAAAATAGATTCATTTCTGTACTCTCTAGAATATTTAGGTTTCTTCTTAATAACCTGCCTACTATATACCCCTTTACAAGGAATCAGAGGTGTGAATGAACCAGATGAATATGGATCATACTTTAGACAAGTTCTATTATCCTTCATCAGCCAAACTAGATCATTACAGTCTGGTATATACCCATTTTTTTCATATATTTCTTGTGCTTCTGAACACCATTTTTCATAATGGTCTAGGTTAGCCAATGGGATTTTGCCTGAACCAAAACATATCACTCTAGCATCCATTTCATCTATTCCAACACCCATTTGTGGTATTTCTCTATATCCTATCAATTCATGACAAATTAGGCTATTTTTGTACGTTAGTTTTTTTTCTGGTTCTGGTAATTGAACTGTGTACATTGTATAACAGCCATCAATTGTTTTATGTTCTACTGGAAATATCAGTAAATCTGAGTTGGGTAGTGGAGTTACTCTGCGAGTGTTAACGTACTCTAACTTCTCATTATCAAAATATCTGAGTGTCCCTCCTTTAGGGTCTACATAAAAGCCATCCTGATACTTTTTCACATATTTTTCTTCGGCTTGTGCCAATTTTTGTTTTAATTCTAATGCTTCATGAATTTCAGATAGTGTCGGGATGTCATCTGGGTCTTCGCCGTCTTTTATCAAGTCTTTAACAGCAACAAGTGAAGTTAATAGTTTTGCTTGTGCATTGTCTGTAAAGTAGTTTTTTGCATCATTTATGTAGGTTGATGTGATGTTAGAGATTGCCCTAACATCTTCTAATCGTTCTCTGACATCTTCAATATCACCTCCTAATGTCGGGGTCCAAAGAGCATTCCCATATTGATCATAGATACGTTCTCCTTGTCGATTAGTTATTGTTGTTCTTAAATTCCCTACGTCATTCGATGGAATGCTTTGATAAGCCATGTTTGATGATGTATATTACCTTCGTCTGTCGTTATTGTTTCTTTGTTCTTTGTTTGTGTTTGTTGATGTCGTGTCTTTGTACCTCGTCTTTTAGTTTAGCTAATAATTCTGGTATATTGTAGTTCCTGAAACATCATAACTAATATGTTGTGGCTGCTTGCCAATATTCCCTTACGATATCTGTATTAAGATTTCGCAACAAATTTGATTGTCTGTATGCAATACTTGTTGTAGGCAATTCATGTATTATCCTGCTGATTTGATTGTCATTGTTTTTTATAACTTTTGAGATCCCACTTTATGAATTCTTCCATCATCCAACATAGCTACATCTATTCCTGCTGCTTTTAACCTAGCCATTAGTCCTATATAATAACTGCATCCAGGAGACTGCATTTGTTTCGTTTAAATTTATATTCCCGCTTTCTATGGCTTGTACCAGAAAATCAGCAGCTCCTGGTATATATTCCTCAAGACTTGATACAATTTTATAGACACCGGCTCCTATTGCAGATGTTACTGGAACAGAAATTGCTGCTGCAATGTGACCTGCTAATGTAGTAACTGCTGCACCTGTTCCTAGAGCTGTAGTACTACTTAATGTAGTTGCAGCAAAAGAACTACCACCTAAGGTAAGTCCACTAAGACCTAATAATGTGGATTCATTGAGAGTTCTTCTTCTTCTTGTCTGAGATAATGTTCTTGGTGTTTGTGAAAAGGACTCTTCAAATTCATCTTCTTCAAGTTCATCCAATATCGACATTAAAGAGTTAGACAAATCAGATGATGCCAATGAAGGTGCTGGCCTTACGCCAAATGGAGTAGATGTGAATGGTGGTTGACGTCCGACTATTCTAGGACTGAACTCCGACATTTCAAAAGCAGATCCCTCAAATTTACTCAGATCAGAAACTGATTGACCAAGAGATGCATTAGCTATAAATGAAGCGTCCATAGAATTTGAAATTTGTTCCGCTGTCATTTCTGCACTTTCGGCTATGCCACCCCCAACTGAACCCGTTGTTTCAGATGCAATAAAAGTTGTTTCAGCCATGCTTTCACCCATAGTTGAACTACTTGATGACAGTGTTACCATTTCAAGTGCTGTTCCTTCTTCCATGGCACCTATTGTCTCTGCCGTAAGGGCTGACGATGCAGCCATTTCCGATGCTATAGCATCTATTTCGCCAACCAATTCTACTAGTTCTACTAATCCTAATGCTGCAACTGCCATTGTTTATTTATATTATGTAGTGTAGAAACAAGTTACCGGTATATAGGTCGTCTCTTAGGAAGTGTTGTTGTTTTTTCTGTTTTCACCTCTGCTACGTCTGTGTTTCTTTTTTGCCTTTTATTTTCTGTAAATCTAACTCGCTGATTTTTTCTTTTTGGCATGTTAGACCATTGCAGAATAAAATTATACAGCTACTGTTGATGTCCTTTCTGTTCTGTAATGACTTCTTGAACCATCTACTTCGTCTAGAAATAATGGATTGCCAGTGCTACTACCAGTTATATTTTTTTTTATCTTTAACTTAGTTATTTTCCCGCAAATTCCAGATATGATTGTAAAATATACTGGTTGATCAGAAGAATTCCTTGCTAATTGTACCATACAAAAAACTAACACTACAAATAAGAATATTGTTTCAACCCAAAAACGATAATCCCTTTTATCTGTGTCTTCCATTATGGTAGGTATAAGTGTCTCCATTTCTAAATTCTAAATATGGAGAAAGTTGTGCCCATCTTGTCTGTTGTGGTTCTGCAATTAAAACACCACCCCCCTTATACGTCTAGACAATTTTATATCCTTAGGTAATATTGTTACTCTTTTAGCATGAATTGCACATAGATTTGTGTCCGCAAGTAAGTCAACTAAATAAGCTTCAGATGCTTCTTGAAGTGCATCTAATGCAGTTTCCTGAAACCGTTTCTGGTTATCCACATAGAGTGCTATTTCACGTATAAGTCTCCGGAAAGGTGCTTTGTTTATCAATAACTCCGTTGACCTTTGATATTTCCGTATTTCACGTAATGCTACAGTACCAGGACGATACCGCCGTTGTCGAACTGCCTTTTGCTGTGTAAGCTTTAATTTCCTCCGAACCTTGTTTTTTGTAGGTAATTTGATTGTTCTCCGTTTAGTTGTTTGAGAAGTTGGTGGTGTTACAAATGGCGTATCGGACATGTTTTTTCTTTGTTTCCTTTCAGCAATATCGTCTGCGTATTCAGATGGTAGCGAAAAATCAGTCCGATATTGTCTGGTTGGTTTTGGGAATTGGAAAGTCATTTTATTTTATAACTTTGAAATATTTTCTAATATCCTGTTGGATAATGTAAGGTTCCCCTGTTTTTTTTTGCATTTCCTTTGCCATTTTACTGTTGTTTTTTTTTTAACTTTGTCATCTGCTATCTGCAATTCAAAGCAAAAATTGTCACAGGAGGAATGAAAAATTTCGAAAGTGTTCATTTCCATTAGAGATTGCCGAATTTCTGCATCTACAATTTCCTCGGGCGGAATGTATTTAAATATTGTCTTATAAGGCATATTTATTTCATAATCCGACTGATGGATGACCCTATAAATCGTTTTTTGTTTCCACATTTTTAAAAAAAGCTTCTACTTACCAAAAATGGCGTCCGTAAACTGTCGGAAATTTCCGGGTTTTTCCGGATTTTCCCGCCAATTTCCGTAAATCCGATTGGTTATTGGGTCACCGATGACGTCACAATTCAAAATGGCGGATTTCCAGGAAAAAAATCTATATTTAGCAGGTCACGCGACCTCATTAATATTCAAGCGGGAAAATCGATACATGCTATTGGATGACTTGGCTTCTGGCTTCGGCTGCGGGCTGGTTTTCTATAGTAAGTAACTTCAATCCACCTTCTCCACTGGCAGCGGCACGTATATCTAGTACTACTATAGATGTGCCGCGCAGCCCGCAGCCGAAGTCGAAGCCGCGAAGTACATAGCCAATAGCCTGTATCGATTTTCCCGATCGATTTTCCCGTATCGATTAATAAGGTCGCGTGACCTGCTAAAAATAGATTTTTTTCCCGGAAATCCGCCATTTTGAATAGTGACGGCATCGATGACGCAATAACCAATCGGATTTACGGAAAAGGCGTTGAAATCCGGAAAAAAACCGTAAATTTCCGACAGTTTACGGACGCCATACGGGCAAACTACATACAAGTGCCAAATTTGTGAACTGAACATAAAGTATAAGAAAAACATAAAAAAGCACCTGCTGTCTAAACGTCATGCGCAAGCGAAAAAAGAGAACATCAGTACCAACCATGAAACAGTACAAGTTAACATCGCATCAAGAGATGACATACAAGAACTTACCTTCTGTAGAAAAAAACCAATGAGGAAGAGAATAGGAAAGGAAAGCACTTCACGATCGAAGTTCAAAGACCAATTAAGTACAAATTTGGGAAAAGACTAGTCAAATATATGCACGTGTGCATGGACTGTTCAAAATCATTCAGAAATGCTGGATTATTGAGAAGACACAGACTGACGGATGGACACCGGATGATGGCCAAGACGATGATCAAAATTGGAGGAAGGAAAATCCAAAGGAAAATATATCAGACGAGAAAAAGAACAAAGATAGAAAAAACGGGCCAATTTGTTTGAGTTTGCGGCTATAGCCAATGAGTTCAGTGTAACGAAAGAGAAGTTCCCACATTCACACTCACACATGTATCTCAAAACAAAGGACAGACAACTATTCAAATATATTAAGAAGCTGTTGCGAAAACACTTCAATATAAAACCGAACGACATCGTAAGGCCCATTAACATTAGACAGTGTATAAAATACATTACGAAACAAGACCAACAAGCTCTACTCATTAATATTCCATTAAAGTATTCTAGTACGCTGTATCAAGCCCAGCTGTACCGTGATCATGGACATACGACCGTCAACTGCGGGGATTACATTCCCTCCCAGGTAGGACCTAGCGAGCGAAAGGTATTTAAGGATAACGTCAAACAGGAGGTGCTGGTACAGAATGCGGACTGCCTAACTAGACGAGTCGAAGGTCTCGAGCTGCGACCACGGCAGAAGGAAGTGGCACAATTAGCAGAGGATTTAGAAGGTGACGAAAGCGCCGTGCTTTGGATTGTGGATTTCGCTGGAGGAAAAGGCAAATCGAAATTGTGCCAATATTTGGCTGAAAAAATGACCTTTGATAGTTCCGTATTTCACGTAATGCTACAGTACCAGGACGATACCGCCTTTGTCGAACTGCTTTTTGCTGTGTAAGCTTTAATTTCCTCCGAACCTTGTTTTTTTTTAGGTAAATCTATTTTTTTTTTTACTTTGACTCGTTGGTGGTGTCACAAATGGCATATTATTTAGTTCTACCATTTTCCTTTGAGCAATATCTTCTGCGTATTCTTGTGGTAGTGAAAATGCAGGTTGGTTTTGGGAATTGGAAATCAGTCATTTGGTAATTTTAAAATATTTCCTAGTGTCCTGTTGTACAATATTAGGTCCCCCTGGTTTTTTGCATTTCTTATATATGAATTTCCTGTGCCATTTTACTGTTGTTTTTTTTTTAACTTTGTCATCTGCTATCTGCAATTCAAAGCAAAAATTGTCACAGGAGAAATGAAAAATTTCGAAAGTGTTCATTTTCATGAGAGATTGCCGAATTTCTTCATCTACAATTTCCTCAGGCGGAACATATTCAAATATTGTCTTATAGGGCATATTTATTTCATACTCGACTGATGAATGACCCTGTAAATCGTATTTTGTTTCCACATTTTGAAAAAAAGTTTTTACTCACCAAAAATGGCGTCCGTAAACTGTCGGAAATTTTCGTTTTTTTTCCGGATTTTCCCGCCTATTTCCGTAAATCCGATTGGTTATTGCGTCACCGATGACGTCACAATTCAAAATGGCGGATTTCCAGGAAAAATCTATAATTAGCAGGTCACGCGAGCCCATTAATATTCAAGCGGGAAAATCGATACATGCTATTGGTTATGGACTTCGCGGCTTCGGCTGCGGGCTGCGCGGCACGCTTTAAATATTAATAGTAGTAATAACAGTGAGACTGACGGACAAGACCGGACGGACGGCATACATGTGACATTTAATGATTCAGTGGAAGAGGAAGTGTTTGTGTTCAACGAGAATGGGCGAGAAGAAATGTTTATTGAACCACCAGATGCAGAAAAAGAAAAAAACAGAGAGATCAACAACAAAAAACTAACCCTCAATCCAATCAACAAGAAAAGCATGACCTTAACAGATGAGAAATTTAAAAAAACAGAAAGAAGCATACTTCAAAGCAATACTCAACAAGAGTTTGTCTGGAAGAGAGAGGCTATGGGCTCTTATGAAGTTAAAGCTGCTAGTTGATAGAAGAGAAAAAATGAAGATGTTTAACAAGGGGAAGGAGTTCGACGAAGAAGAAGACGGGTTGGATACAACAGAATGTGAAGAAATGATAATAAGACAGTCAAAACAGAAAAAGGAAGAGGAGGAGGAGCAAGAGAAAAAGAAAAAGGAGCAAGAGAAAAAGAAGCAAGAAGTAGTACCACAAGACCAGGAAACACGAGAGATGACAACTGAACAGACGACCGATGAAAAGATTCAAAAGATTGACTTACCAACAAAGGTGCTTCTGGCTATAAACTCAACTGGGCTCGACCGTAAAGAACACGAGATAAAAGTTAAAACGGCAGTCAACAGAACGCCATGTTTAATCCTTGACTATAGCACAGGACGCTATTGTAGAGTATCGATGAATGAAACCAATGACCCTCCGGAGGATACAACAGATATATATAAGAGATTCTGTTGGTGCTGCAACACTGAAATTGCTCTAATTAATTGGCCTGAACATATAAAAACAAAGTCTCACCTGGTACGTTTATACTTATTAAAACATAAGATTTGTTTCTGTTATACTCCTTTACAAGGAATCAGAGGTGTGAATGAACCAGATGAATATGGATCATACTTTAGACAAGTTCTATTATCCTTCATCAGCCAAACTAGATCATTAAAGTCTGGTATATACCCATTGTTTTCATATATTTCTTGTGCTTCTGAACACCATTTTTCATAATGGTCTAGGTTAGCCAATGGGATTTTACCTGAACCAAAGCATATCACTCTAGCATCCATTTCATCTATTCAAACACCCATTTGTGGTATTTCTCTATATCCTATTAATTCATGACAAATTAGACTATTTTTGTACGTTTGTTTTCTTTCTGGTTCTGGTAATTGAACTGTGTACATTGTATAACAACCATCAATTGTTTTATGTTCTACTGGAAATATCAGTAGATCTGTGTTGAGTAGTGGAGTTACTCTGCGAGTGTTAACGTATTCTAACTTCTCATTATCAAAATATCTTAGTGTCCCTCCTTTAGGGTCTACATAAAAGCCATCCTGATACTTTTTTACATATGTTTCTTCAGCTGCTGCCAGTTTCTGTTTTAATTCTAATGCTTCATGAATTTCAGCTAATGTAGGTATATCATCTGGGTCTTCGCCTTCTTTAATCAAGTCTTTAACAGCAACAAGAGAGGTTAAGAGTTTTGCTTGTGCGTTGTCTGTAAAATAGCTTTTTGCATCATTAATGTAGGTTGATGTGATGTTAGAGATTGCCCTAACATCTTCTAATCGTTGTCTGACATCTTCAATATCACCTCCTAATGTCGGAGTCCAAAGAGGATTCCCATATTGATCATAGTTTCGTTCTCCTTGTTGATTAGTTATTGTTGTTCTTAAATTCTCTATGTCATTCGATGGAATGCTTTGGTAAGCCATGTTTGATGATGTATATTACCTTGTTCAACGTTTCTTTGTTGCTGTGTTTTTTTTGTTGAGCTCGTGTCTTTGCACCTCGTCTATCAGTTTAGCTAATAATTCTGGTATATTGTAGTTCCTGAAACAACATAACTAATATGTTGTGGTTGCTTGCCAATATTCTCTTATGACGTCTGTATTAAGATTTCTCAACAGATTTGATTGTCTGTACGCATTACTTGTAGGCAATTCATGTATTATCTTTCTGAGTTGATTGTCATTGTTCTTGAACATTTTGGCGATAACCGAACCCACCTTATGAATTCTTCCATCCTCCAGCATAACCATATCTATTCCTGCTGCTTTTAACCTAGCCATTAGTCCTATATTATCCTGCATTAATTGCATCCAAGAGACTGCATTTGTTTCGTTTAAATTTATATTTCCGTTTTCTATAGCTTGTACTAGAAAATCAGCAGCCCCTGGTATATACTCCTCAAGAGTTGATACAAGACTATAGATACCGGCTCCTATTGCAGATGCTACTGGAGCAGACAGGGCTGCAGCAATATGACCTGCTAATGTAGTAACTGCTGCACCTGTTCCTATAGCTGTACTACTTAATGTAGTTGCAGCAAGAGAAGTACCACCTATGGTAATTCCACTAAGACCTAATAATGTGGATTCATTGAGAGTTCTTCTTGATGTCCTAGATAATGTTCTTGGAATTTGTGAAAAGGACTCTTCAAATTCGTCTTCTTCAAGTTCATCTAATACCGATAGTAAAGAGTTCGAAAAATTAGAAGATACTGAAGATGCCAATGCAGGTGGCTGTCTCCCAACGAATGGCGTAGATGCGAATGGTTGACGTTGGATTGTAGTACTACCAGGACTAAACTCAGACAATTCAATAGCAGATACATCAAATTCACTTAGACTGGAAACTGATTGACCAAGAGCAGCATTAGCAGTAGCTGAAGCTTCCATGGAGTTTGCCATTTCACCGGCTGTCATTTCTGCACTTTCGGCTATGCCACCCCCAATTGAACCCATTGTTTCCGATGCAACAAACGTTGTTTCAGCCATACTTTCACCCATAACTGCAGAACTTGTTGATGACAGTGTTACAATTTCAAACGATGCTCCTGCGTCTATGGCACTTATTGTCTCCGCTGTTAAAGCTGACGATGCAGCCATTTCCGTTGCTATAACATCTAGTTCTCCTGCTAGTTCTACTAGTTCTACTAATCCTACTGCTGCGGCAACTGCCATATTGTTTTTAGTAATATAGTATGAAAGTATGAAAGAAGTATTGACAGATTTACCGATATGTAGGTCTTCTTTGTGTTGTTTTTTGGAGAAGTGTTGTTTTTTCTGTTTTTCCCTCCTCTTTTTTTAATCTTTTACTTTCATTAAATGTAACTCTCCTTATTTTTCTCTTGGGCATATTATATGATCATCTCAATGTTCATACAGATATCGTCGTTGGTGGTGGTGGTGTTGCCCTGTTGTTTCTATAATTGCCTCTAGGACCATCTACTTCGTCGTCTATAAAGAATGGATTTCCAGTGGTAGTAGTACCAGTAATACTTTTTTTATCTTTAATTTAGTAATTTTTCCACAAATTCCAGATATTATTGTAAAATATACTGGTTGATCAGAAGAATTTCTTGCTAATTGCACCATACAGAAAACTAACACTACAAATAGGAATATTGTTTCAACCCAAAAAACGATAATCGTGTTTATCTGTGGTGGTATCTTCCATTATGGAAAGTGTCTCCATTTCCAAATTCTAAATAGCGAGAAAGTTGTACCCATCTTGTCTGTTTACTATGAGCTTGCCGCGCAGCCCGCAGCCGAAGCGCAAAGTACCTATCCAATAGCATGTATCGATTTTCCCGCTTGAATATTAATGAGGGTCGCGTGACCTGCTAAATATAGATTTTTTTCCTGGAAATCCGCCATTTTGAATTGTGACGTCATCGGTGACGCAATAACCAATCGGATTTACGGGAATAGGCGGGAAAATCCGGAAAAAACCGGAAATTTCCGACAGTTTGCGGACGCCATTTTTGGTAAGTAGAAGCTTTTTTTAAAAAAGTGGAAACAAAATACTATTTATAGGGTCATCCATCAGTAGGATTATGTGGAAAATTCAAAAGAAAATGATTCGTATCTGGAATGATAATTTAATACGATTGGATATATGGTGGGATATCATATTTGATTACATTCCTGACCAAGAAATACTTGACAGACAAATACTTGAAGAAATAAAAGAAGACAGAAGTTTTACAATCAGATCAAGGACACCGGACTTAGATCTTTGGATGGTATCTGAAGCAATTGCCAAAGGAAAATGGGAAGGGGAAGACAAGTAAAATGTATTGCTAAAGGAATTAAAAAAATATATATATCAATGAAACAATTATACAAACAAAAATAACGGATTATTTTAAAATAAAGAAATAACTTATTTCCAGAAAATGGCACGAACAAAAAACACACCGCGTACCCAGACCCAGACACAGGACATGCAGTTATTAGGCTCCCAAGTACAGGGTATAAGACTACAAAAAAAACAAACAAAACTAGATAGGGCAGTATTTCCACGTAAAAAACTGCCATTGACAAAACAAAAGGCGATACGGGCTAGACGATATCGACCAGGAACAGTTGCTTTAAGAGAAATCAGGAAATTCCAAAAATCAACAGACCTTTTAATACAAAAGGCACCCTTCAGGAGATTAGTTAAAGAAATTGCACTGAATATAGATAACTTAAAACGGTTCCAGACAACAGCAGTTGATGCATTACAAGAAGCATCAGAATATTACTTGGTCAATCTACTCGAGGAAGCAAATGTGTGTGCTATCCATGCCAAAAGAGTGACAATAATGCCAAAGGATATGAGACTAGCAAGAAAAATTCGTGGATCATTTTCCATAATCCATCGCCTTCATCTGGATTTGTATGTCTTGTTTGATCTAGTGTAGTTTCCATATGCTGTATGACCATCCCCCCTTTGAATGCATCTTGTACAGCTAAGTAATTTTCTGGTTTTAGCATATAATCCTCATTAGCCGCAGGTAGGCCTCCTATTTCTCCATATTGACATAGTAAAGGACAGTCAGCAAATTTGTCAAAGTATGCTGCTCCTGAACTAATTGTAGCAGGACATTTGAGTAACATTTGAACAGCATCACAGTTAAGGTATTCTAATGTTAGTTCTGTAGCATTAACACCCTTCATCATTTGTGCGTCGTGTTTCATGTAAGAAATAGTTAAGGCAATCAAACAATGCCAGGTCAGAACAGCTTCATAGGCCCTTTTTTTCTGTTCAAAATTGGGTTTTGTAAATTCTACATCATAGTGTTCCTTTTTAGTTTGCTTAAAAGGCGGATAAAATGGATGAAGTGTTCTGTCACTTCTCCATTTTTCAGGTGACTGATCTTCCATGAGTTGACTGTATGTTGGATATACCATGTCTTTTTGCGCTAATTTGTCTGCATAGTATTCAATAAATATGGCAGTGAGATGCACTATTTCCTCAAAGACTTTTCCGTTTTGAACATTAGCAAACATCATTCTCCATAGGTCACCAGTCTTTCTGAAAACCTTTATGTCTCTAGTATTGTCAGCATCAACTTGTATTTTTACAGTCTTTAGTTTAGCAAAGTTAACAGCACTTCCTACTTCCAATTGGTCCAGTCCTTCTGATGTGCACCTCAATATGGTCCTAGATGTACTAAGTTTACTTTGTATGAATGGTAAAAATCTATGATCATATATTAGCTGATATCCCATTCCTTTCATTTTCTGTGATAATGAATTAGTGTTTGCTTGAATTTCAGTAAACATAACTTCAGATCTAGACCTATCCATCAAGTGCACATTGTATGATTCTAGTATCTTATGCATTAGGTTTGTTGATGTTAGCTTTGTAGGGTCTTGATCAGTTTCATCAATCAGTTGTACAGCACCATGCATAAGATTTGTTATTGTATCCTTATCCAAGCTGGACAGTCTATTTGTTCTGGTTGACCAATCTGAGATATGTTCATCATTGAGAGGGATATCTAGATTGACATTATTACTATCTTCTGTTACATCTGGAGTAATCTCCATATCTTGTGGAAGATCATGTGGTTCATGCAAGGGATGTTGTTCTCTAACTTGATCAGCAAGTTGCCTATGTGCAACTGTAGCATAATTATCCATTCTTTTTCTGGCCTGTTCTTCTAATTCATTACTTTCTAAATGTTTTGGTTGTTGCATAATCTGGACACTTTCTGGTCTAGGATTGAAATTTGGACCAAACGTCATGGAACCAGTGTACATTACGTCTGATTGAAGTTGACTCTTAAGTACATAATCCCATACATCTCCCCAATCACTTTCCTCTTCTTTCTCTACTGCTACTTGCCTTAATATCAGTTCAATTTTGTTCATTTTGCCTTTTTTTCATAGTCGGTATCCTGACTGAAACATTTATGTGCCCCAACAATGTTTATTATATCTTCAAAACAGATAATCCCTATACCTGTATGTGGATCTTTAACATTGTATGTTGTCCCAGTATTTGTGAACGTTTGAAAAACAGATTCATTTCTGTACTCTAGAATATTTAGGTTTCTTCTTAATTACCTGCCTACTATATACTCCTTTACAAGGAATCAGAGGTGTGAATGAACCAGATGAATATGGATCATACTTTAGACAAGTTCTATTATCCTTCATCAGCCAAACTAGATCATTAAAGTCTGGTATATACCCATTGTTTTCATATATTTCTTGTGCTTCTGAACACCATTTTTCATAATGGTCTAGGTTAGCCAATGGGATTTTACCTGAACCAAAGCATATCACTCTAGCATCCATTTCATCTATTCCAACACCCATTTGTGGTATTTCTCTATATCCTATTAATTCATGACAAATTAGACTATTTTTGTACGTTTGTTTTCTTTCTGGTTCTGGTAATTGAACTGTGTACATTGTATAACAACCATCAATTGTTTTATGTTCTACTGGAAATATCAGTAGATCTGTGTTTGGTAGTGGAGTTACTCTGCGAGTGTTAACGTATTCTAACTTCTCATTATCAAAATATCTTAGTGTCCCTCCTTTAGGGTCTACATAAAAGCCATCCTGATACTTTTTTACATATGTTTCTTCAGCTGCTGCCAGTTTCTGTTTTAATTCTAATGCTTCATGAATTTCAGCTAATGTAGGTATATCATCTGGGTCTTCGCCTTCTTTAATCAAGTCTTTAACAGCAACAAGAGAGGTTAAGAGTTTTGCTTGTGCGTTGTCTGTAAAATAGCTTTTTGCATCATTAATGTAGGTTGATGTGATGTTAGAGATTGCCCTAACATCTTCTAATCGTTGTCTGACATCTTCAATATCAACTCCTAATGTCGGAGTCCAAAGAGGATTCCCATATTGATCATAGTTTCGTTCTCCTTGTTGATTAGTTATTGTTGTTCTTAAATTCTCTATGTCATTCGATGGAATGCTTTGGTAAGTCATGTTTGATGATGTATATTACCTTGTTCAACGTTTCTTTGTTGCTGTGTTTTTTTTTGTTGAGCTCGTGTCTTTGCACCTCGTCTATCAGTTTAGCTAATAATTCTGGTATATTGTAGTTCCTGAAACAACATAACTAATATGTTGTGGTTGCTTGCCAATATTCTCTTATGACGTCTGTATTAAGATTTCTCAACAGATTTGATTGTCTGTACGCATTACTTGTAGGCAATTCATGTATTATCTTTCTGAGTTGATTGTCATTGTTCTTGAACATTTTGGCGATAACCGAACCCACCTTATGAATTCTTCCATCCTCCAGCATAACCATATCTATTCCTGCTGCTTTTAACCTAGCCATTAGTCCTATATTATCCTGCATTAATTGCATCCAAGAGACTGCATTTGTTTCGTTTAAATTTATATTTCCGTTTTCTATAGCTTGTACTAGAAAATCAGCAGCCCCTGGTATATACTCCTCAAGAGTTGATACAAGACTATAGATACCGGCTCCTATTGCAGATGCTACTGGAGCAGACAGGGCTGCTGCAATATGACCTGCTAATGTAGTAACTGCTGCACCTGTTCCTATAGCTGTACTACTTAATGTAGTTGCAGCAAGAGAAGTACCACCTATGGTAATTCCACTAAGACCTTATAATGTGGATTCATTGAGAGTTCTTCTTGATGTCCTAGATAATGTTCTTGGAATTTGTGAAAAGGACTCTTCAAATTCGTCTTCTTCAAGTTCATCTAATACCGATAGTAAAGAGTTCGAAAAATTAGAAGATACTGAAGATGCCAATGCAGGTGGCTGTCTCCCAACGAATGGCGTAGATGCGAATGGTTGACGTTGGATTGTAGTACTACCAGGACTAAACTCAGACAATTCAATAGCAGATTCATCAAATTCACTTAGACTGGAAACTGATTGACCAAGAGCAGCATTAGCAGTAGCTGAAGCTTCCATGGAGTTTGCCATTTCACCGGCTGTCATTTCTGCACTTTCGGCTATGCCACCCCCAATTGAACCCATTGTTTCCGATGCAACAAACGTTGTTTCAGCCATACTTTCACCCATAACTGCAGAACTTGTTGATGACAGTGTTACCATTTCAAACGATGCTCCTGCGTCTATGGCACTTATTGTCTCCGCTGTTAAAGCTGACGATGCAGCCATTTCCGTTGCTATAACATCTAGTTCTCCTACTAGTTCTACTAGTTCTACTAATCATACTGCTGCGGCAACTGCCATATTGTTTTTAGTAATATAGTATGAAAGTATGAAAGAAGTATTGACAGATTTACCGATATGTAGGTCTTCTTTGTGTTGTTTTTTGGAGAAGTGTTGTTTTTTCTGTTTTTCCCTCCTCTTTTTTTAATCTTTTACTTTCATTAAATGTAACTCTCCTTATTTTTCTCTTGGGCATATTATATGATCATCTCAATGTTCATACAGATATCGTCGTTGGTGGTGGTGGTGTTGCCCTGTTGTTTCTATAATTGCCTCTAGGACCATCTACTTCGTCGTCTATAAAGAATGGATTTCCAGTGGTAGTAGTACCAGTAATACTTTTTTTTTATCTTTAATTTAGTAATTTTTCCACAAATTCCAGATATTATTGTAAAATATACTGGTTGATCAGAAGAATTTCTTGCTAATTGCACCATACAGAAAACTAACACTACAAATAGGAATATTGTTTCAACCCAAAAACGATAATCGTGTTTATCTGTGGTGGTATCTTCCATTATGGTAAGTGTCTCCATTTCCAAATTCTAAATAGCGAGAAAGTTGTACCCATCTTGTCTGTTGTAGTCTGCAATTTAAAAATAATCGCCACGAATTTTTCTTGCTAGTCTCATATCCTTTGGCATTATTGTCACTCTTTTGGCATGGATAGCACACACATTTGCTTCCTCGAGTAGATTGACCAAGTAATGTTCTGATGCTTCTTGTAGTGCATCAACTGCTGTTGTCTGGAACCGTTTTAAGTTATCTATATTCAGTGCAATTTCTTTAACTAATCTCCTGAAGGGTGCCTTTTGTATTAAAAGGTCTGTTGATTTTTGGAATTTCCTGATTTCTCTTAAAGCAACTGTTCCTGGTCGATATCGTCTAGCCCGTATCGCCTTTTGTTTTGTCAATGGCAGTTTTTTACGTGGAAATACTGCCCTATCTAGTTTTGTTTGTTTTTTTTGTAGTCTTATACCCTGTACTTGGGAGCCTAATAACTGCATGTCCTGTGTCTGGGTCTGGGTACGCGGTGTGTTTTTTGTTCGTGCCATTTTCTGGAAATAAGTTATTTCTTTATTTTAAAATAATCCGTTATTCTTGTTTGTATAATTGTTTCATTGATATATATTTTTTTTTAATTCCTTTAGCAATACATTTTACTTGTCTTCCCCTTCCCATTTTCCTTTGGCAATTGCTTCAGATACCATCCAAAGATCTAAGTCCGGTGTCCTTGATCTGATTGTAAAACTTCTGTCTTCTTTTATTTCTTCAAGCATTTGTCTGTCAAGTATTTCTTGGTCAGGAATGTAATCAAATATGATATCCCACCATATATCCAATCGTATTAAATTATCATTCCAGATACGAATCATTTTCTTTTGAATTTTCCACATAATCCTACTGATGGATGACCCTATAAAATTAATAGTATTTTGTTTCCACTTTTTTAAAAAAAGCTTCTACTTACCAAAAATGGCGTCCGCAAACTGTCGGAAATTTCCGTTTTTTTCCGGATTTTCCCGCCTATTTCCGTAAATCCGATTGGTTATTGCGTCACCGATGACGTCACAATTCAAAATGGCGGATTTCCAGGAAAAAAATCTATATTTAGCAGGTCACGCGACCCTCATTAATATTCAAGCGGGAAAATCGATACATGCTATTGGATAGGTACTTCGCGCTTCGGCTGCGGGCTGCGCGGCAAGCTCATAGTTTGACACCATTCCCCCTCCCCCATTGTGATAGTGACACCACCAGTGAAAACCCCAGTGATAGTCCCCCCCCCCAATCCCCAATAATAATTGAAAATAGTCACACTGACGGACAAGACCGGACGACGGACGGAAGAAGGAAAGTCAAATTTAATGATGATGTAAAAGAGGAAATTTTTTTTATTTAATGAGAGTGGAAGAGCTGAAATGTTTATAGCTCAGGAAGATGTTGAAAAGGAAGAAACAGAGAGAACAAAAAAAAAGATACTGACTCTGAACCCAATAGTAAACAAAAACATGACACTTACAGAGGAAAAATTTAAGAAACTAAAAAATGGGTTCTTCAAGGCTGCACTGAACAAAAGTTTACCTGGGAAGGACAGACTGTGGGCGCTTAAGAAGTTAAAATTATTGGTCGATCGAAGAGAAAAGATGAAGATGGTGAACACAGGTGATGTGTTTGATGAAGAGGGGTTAGATGTGACGGAGTGCGAGGAGATGATATTGAAGCAATGCAAGCAAAAGGAAGAGGAAGAGAAGAAGGAAAAGCAAGAAAAGAAGGAGGAACAAGAAAATGAAGAAAATGAAGAAGATGAACAACACCTACCAGAAGTAGCAGAAGTAGAACCACCGCAAGAAATCAAGATCAATTTACCGCTAGAGGTCCTGATGGCCATCGAAGCAACAGGTTTAGATCGCAAAGAACAAGAAATCAGAGTCAAAACGGCAGTAAACAGCTCGCCATGCCTGATAATGGACTACAACACAGGGCGTTATAAACGTGTATCATTAAATGAAACAAACGGACCACCAGATAATTCAGATGCGACGTATAGAATATTTTGTTACTATTGCAATACCGATATTGCTGTAATAGACTGGCCAGAACATATTAAGACTCAATCACTTCTAGTACGGCTCTATCTATTAAAACACCAGATCTGCTTCTGCTGGACAGGCAACATAAACATACCCATTCATGATCCCAACACATGCGACGAATGTAAAAAGAGATATACAGATGAAAAGAAGAAAGACAAATTTTTTTTTTGACCCTGTGATTTATCAAGCAGAACTCGATGCCGAATATCAAGAGATAAAAGATGTGTTAGACAAGCTACAGGAACTGACGAAAAAAGAAAAAGATAAATTTTACTGTGAATGCTGTGATGTACGTTGTTTCAACGAAGAGTTCTATGGAAACCATATCAAAGGGAGAAAGCACAAACAGAAGAAGGATGAAGAGATGAAGAAGAAGCAAAAACCCAAACAAGACAATAATCAAACCAAACCCGGACATGAAAATAGTAAACAAAAAACAACCGGAAATGACAGAAAAAGGAAATCAGAGGACAACAATGAAACAACAACAAATAAAAAAAAAAGAACCACTGGATACATGTATCGAAGAAAAAGAAGTTAATGGAAAGATAGTGTATAAATGTAAGATATGTGAGGTGTCCATTACGTACAAGAAAAACATCAAGAAGCACTTAATGTCGAAGAGACATGCGCAAGGCAAGAAAGATAATATTTCAACCTCTGATGAAACGATCCAAGTTGATATTGGCACTCGGCAAGACACGCAAGAGTTACCGTTTTGTAGGAAGACAGATGATGATGAAAGTAGAAAGGGGCGACATTTTATGATAGAGGTGCAGAAGCCCATAAAATATAACTTTTGTAAAAGGCTAGTTAAATACATGCACATCTGCATCGATTGCCAAAAGTCATTTCAGAATGCCGGGTTGTTAAGAAGACACCGTATTACGGAGGAACACAAACAGATGTCTAAGAAATTTGTAGAAATTCCCAGAAAGGAGAAAGTTATAAAGATCGCTAGAAAGATATACGAGACACGACAAAGAAAACAACTGGAAAAAAAAGCAAACCTATTTGAAAGTGCCGCAGTTTGCAACGAATTCAGCGTTTCGAAGGAAAAGTTTCCGCACTCCCATTCTCATCTATACTTAAAAACAAAAGACGGCAAATTATTCAAAGACGTTAAGAAAATCATGAAAAAGCATTTCAACATCAGAGCGAACGACATTGTGCGACCCATCAATATTCGGCAATGCATAAAATACATAACAAAGCAGGATCAGCAATCAATAGTTATAAATATACCTTTAAAGTACACAAGTACTATTTACCAGGCTCAAATATACCGTGACCAGGGGCACACAAATGTGAACTGGGGTGACTACATTCCCTCGCAAATAGGAGCAAGTGATCGGCGTGTTTTCGAAGACAATGTAAAACAAGAAATTAATATTCAGAACTCGGAATGCTTAACACGTAGGGTGGAAGGATTGAATTTAAGAGAATGGCAAGAAGAAGTTATGAAGATTGCAGAAAGTTTGGAAGGCGACGAGCGGGCTGTCCTGTGGGTGGTGGACTTTGACGGCGGCAAAGGAAATTCCAAGTTGTCTCAGTATCTGGCCGAAAAGAAAAGAGCAGCAATATTCCATGACCTCAACTATATTCACAATAGTTTTATCTACGCGAAAGAAAAATATGTTATATTCGACTTACCTCGAGGCTATGATTGTAAGGAGATGAGGTTAATTGAAGATCTCAAGAACGGGATATTAAACGTTCAAAAATATGAGTCGAAACGTGTAATTTTCGACCCGCAAGTTGTCATTGTTTTCTCGAACTCGCTACCAAACCTTGCACTTTTGAGTATTGACAGATGGCACGTATACACGTTGCAAGAAGGACCACTATACGTCACAAGGTATTTGTGAAGACTTACTATGTATGGTACTGACAAACGACAGACACAAAAGTAACAGAACAATTCAACTTTATTTTGTTTAAACGGTTAAACATTTTGAACAAATAACAAATTAATGAAATTAACAAATTAACATCAATCTAACAATATGAAACATCTATTATTGTGAAACAATACAATTTTATATGTGCACATATATATTTTGTTGTCTTATCACCCCCATTCACCGCCCCATATAAGGGGACAATAAGGGGGCAACCAGTTACGCCTCAGGAGACGCCCCCAATTGGGGGGTGTCTCCCAAGGTGTAACCGGTTGTCCCCTTATTGTCCCACCCAACAACCACCCCTACTTATATGGAGTTGTCCGTCTGAAGAGTGAAGAATAAAGAATTATTGCAACATAGTCCCAACCAAGAAGTACAATATGCGTTATAAAAAAAACATTTACAACACGTCTGCAACAAATCAAACAACAAAAACAACAAACAATATCAAAGGATACTACCCATACTATGAACATGCTATGGCTGTCTGTCGGTTAAATCAATAAATGCCCATTGATACCAACTAATGACACTTAAGAAATCATATGTCCGCCGTCGTATATGTGACTTGAACTTACATGATTTCACCATATCATGATAATTGTTTATACATAAGTCAATTAGTCAGTTCCAAAACCAGCATAATCACTATTAGCCTTAAGTGCTTTTTCTACTTTGTCCAATCTGTTTGTTACCCCATCTTTTTTGCCAGAATTAGTTTTTACGTCGTCTTGTATTGGTTTCAATATGTCTCCTAGTGTTTCTTGAAATATTTTTTTGAGTTCGGTTTCATGATCTTCGAATTTCTCAGTTAGTATTGTAGTTGTTATGATGGTATCTTTTTGTGGTAGTTGCTCCAATTTCTCCTTATTGCTGGCAATATCCCTATGAACGCCTCTAAGTCGATCTGATAATTGGCCATCAGTTACTATATCTTCTGGAAGTGCATCAAATTCTTTTCTAAGTTTGTCAATGTCTTCTCTAATTTTTTTTACTTTGTCATCAATGGGATTTAACTTTGAATCTAAATCGTCGTTAAACGCTTTACGTATGTCGTTTACTGCATTACTAAGCTCTAAAAGTTTAGCTTTATATATCTGTTGAGTTACAATCTGATCGCTAGCTGGATATTTGTCAAAACTTTCTTTAAGGTCCGCCAATGTTTTTTTGGTATCTTTCAGTTCTTCGGTCAATTTTTGTTCAGTTATAATGGTCTCACTGGATGGAAGCTCATCAAAACTGGCTATAAGGTCCGCCAATGTTTTTTTGGTATCTTTCAGTTCTTCGGTCAATTTTTGTTCAGTTATAATGGTCTCACTGGATGGAAGCTCATCAAAACTGGCTTTAAGGTCCGACAATGTTTTTTTGGTATCTTTCAGTTCTTCGGTCAATTTTTGTTCAGTTATAATGGTCTCACTGGATGGAAGCTCATCAAAACTGGCTTTAAGGTCCGCCAATGTTTTTTTTGTATCTTTCAGTTCTTCGGTCAATTTTTCTTTAGTTATAATGGACTCACTGGATGGAAGTTCGTTAAAACTGTTTTTAAGCTCTGCCAATGTTTGTTTCGGGTCTTTAAGTTTTTCTGTCAATTTTTCTTCAGTTATAATGGTTTCTGAAGATGGCAATTTCTTGAGTCTTTCGTCTTATCCTATAGTAATATCATTAAATTTTGCGTCAATTTTAGATAGTCTTGCGTCAACTTTAGTTATTTTTTGTTCAAGTTCTAGTAATTTCTGGTATTCAGGAATAAATACAAGTCCGTTGCCACTACTTTCGCCACCATTGCCTGGTTCAGGTTCAGGTTCAGTTGGTGTGGTTATGTCTTTGTTTTCGATCTTATTTTTCAGTTCTTTAACTTGTTCTTGAAGCTGTGTAAATTGTGCTATGGAAATATATTCTGACTGAGATTCTTGCATCAATCCTGCTTTCTCAAAAGCCATTTTCACTTGTGTTCTTCCATCAATTGATAATAAAAGATTTAGGATACTATCTTCCTTGTATGGAGATTCCATTTTTTATAATTCTGTTTTCTCTGTTCAGCTGTTGATCAATCCTCAAGTTCTGGAATAGAAGTTATTGCAGGTCTGTTACCAACTCTGAAGTATGGTCTATTTATGTACTCTTTAATGTCAACTTCCTGATCATTGACCCATAAGTTTGTTCCAAAAGGTCTCATAGCTGACATGTAGTTCCAACCCTTATCTGTATTTTGTTTATCAAATACATCCCTGAATAGTGGAGTTTGCTGTTTATACCATGCTAAATCTGTTTTTGGGATGACTTTATTGATGAGATACATTCCTGACCCGTTCAATACAAAATCTCCACCGGATACCAAATAGTCACTATGATTGAATGTTTGGGTTGCCAACCATTTAGTAGGTATTACATAAGGTTCCTGTTCGGTTGATTCAGTTCCATTTTCGTCCGAAACGGTCCATGGAAATCGTTCCACATGTGATGCATCCGTAATATAGTCTGGTACAGGGTTATATCCTGCTTGATCACCCGGGTGTGTTTCCCAGGGGGGGTAGTCTGGTGCCATGTAGAATGAGAACAGGAATTGAGATGACCATACTGCTTGTTTTGCAAACATGTTATAGTACCAACTCCATATATCCTTTAAAACTACTGGGCTTTCTTTTGATATAGTAATTATGCTATTATAGTTTGCCTCCCTGCTAATGTCATGCATTGCTATTAGTCTTTGTGGTGTTGACTGTTTTACAGGACCTGGTTCTACAATGCCTATGACCTTAGTCACGTCTACTGACTCTGGTATCTCTATGATTCTATCTGAATGCATATCATGTCCTACTGAATCTCTAACTACACTTTCACCTATTGTTCTTAGATAATCCATAGCAAATGATTGACCCCTGAACAACTCATTCCAAGCCAACAATGATCTGCCAATATGTGTTCTCTTTAATGACTCGTTGTATGTCAGAGTCAAGAAATACCAACAACGGACTACTCTGGTATCCCATCTAATTCTGTGTTCCTCACGGATCATTTTACGGGGAATGTCAATATTCCAATCCATGATCCCAACACCTGTAGTGAATGTAAACTTAGATATGAGGACATGAAGAAAAAAGACCTTTCCATGTTCGACCCTTCAATATATCAACAGGACTTAAGACGATGAATACTTGGAAATAAAAACTGTACTGGATAAGTTAGAGGAGATGACTAATAAGGAAAAGAACAAGTGGTACTGTGAGATTTGTGACGTAAGATGCTACAGCGAGGACTTTTATCTTAATCATATAAAGGGAAGGAAACATAAAAAGACAGAAGAAGAGAACTACAAAACCCAAACAAGATAATCAAACAATACCCGGACATGAGAAGAACACGCCTAAACAAGACGACAATAAAAAAAAACACCCGGAAATGACAGGAAAAGAAAATTAAATGATGACAATGAAGAAACAGCAGCTAAAAAAAAAGAAGCAACACCACTGGACACATGCATAAGAGAGACTGAAGAGAATGGAAAAACGACTTACAAGTGCAAAATTTGTGAAGTCAGTATCAAATACAAAAAAAAACATAAAGAAACATCTAATGTCAAAACGACACGCCCAAGGGAGAAAAGATAATATAACTACTAACGATGAAACCATTCAAGTGAATATCGGAACCAGAGAAGATATACAAGAACTGCCATTCTGCAGAAAGACTAAGGAGGAAGAAAACCGTAAAGGCAAACATTTTATGATTGAAGTACAGAAACCTATCAAATACAAATTTTCCAAGAGACTAGTCAAGTACATGCATGTCTGCATGGATTGTAAGAAATCATTTCAAAATGCGGGATTACTAAGACGTCACCGCCAAACGGAATGACACCAGATGATGGCAAAGAAAGTGATTGAAATACCAAGGAAATACAAAGTGGGGAAATACCAAGGAAGATATACGAAACAAGGAAAAGGAAGAATATAGAAAAAAGAGCCAATTTGTTTGAAAGTGCAGCTATATGTAATGAGTTTAGCGTGTCCAAAGAGAGATTTCCACACTCTCATTCTCACATGTACTTGAAGACAAAGGACAGCAAGTTATTCAAGGATGTGAAGAAGTTAATGAAAAACATTTCAATATTAAAGCAAAGGACATAGTCAGGCCTATCAATATCAGGCAATGTGTAAAGTACATTACCAAGCAAGATCAACAGGCTGTAGTTATTAATGTCCCGTTGAAATATACAAGCACACTTTACCAGGCTCAGCTCTATCGCGACCAGGGTCACACAACCGTCAACTGGGGGGATTATATTCCCTCCCAGATAGGACCGAGTGATCGTCGAGTCTTTGAAGACAATGTCAAGCAGGAAATGCAAGTTCAGAATTCCGAGTGTCTGACTCGAAGAGTTGAAGGTCTACAGCTGCGGCCATGGCAGGAAGAAGTCGTGGAAATCGCCCAGAGTTTAGAAGGAGATGAAAGGGCCGTGCTGTGGATCGTAGACTTTGAAGGTGGAAAAGGGAAATCAAAGTTATGCCAATATTTGGCGGAGAAGAAAAAGGCGGCCATTTTTCATGATCTGAATTACATCCATAACAGCTATATATACGGAAAAGAAAAATACGTTATCTTTGATTTACCCAGAGGGTATGAGTGCAAAGACATGAGACTAGTTGGAGACTTAAAAAATGGCATAATCAATGTACAGAAGTACGAATCTAAAGGGGTGATATTTGATCCACCGGTCATTGTATTTTTTTCAAATTCATTGCCAAATCTGGGTCTACTAAGCATAGCCAGATGGAATGTTTATACACTTCAGCAAGGGCCCTTGTATGTCACAAGATACTTGTGAGTGAGGTACTGACAAAATGACGACAGACACAAATATAACGGAACTAGTGAACTTTAATTTTTGAAAACGTTTTAACATTTTAACAATTAACAATAACATATAACAATATGAAACAATTAATTAAATTGAACTGTCATATAATGATGATTTTCATAAACATTTTATGAACTAATGATTTATATTGACAAACAATACAATTTTATATGTGCACATATATTTTTGTTGTCTTATCACCCCATCCACCCCATATAAGGGGACAATAAGGGGGCAACCAGTTACGCCTCAGGAGACGCCCCTTGGGGGTGTCTCCCAAGGTGTAACCGGTTGTCCCCTTATTGTCCCACCCAACAACCACCCCTACTTATATGGAGTCGTCTGCAGTGAAGAATAAAAGAATTGCAACATAGTCCCAGCCCCGACTTAAAGCTATTCATTTTAGTTGGTTGGGGCCGGAGCTTCTTGTCTGTTGCTTGGCCCACCGGGGTCCAACTGATGTTTTTCTTTAGCTCCGGAGTTAGTAAGCTATTTGGCGCCCAGGGATCTCCATCGTCGGGCAGCTTACTGAATTTGTGAGTCCTGGTTTTTGATTCATCAGGATGTTTATCATGATTTATTTGTTTGTTCTTGATGATTCATTTACTAGTTAGAGATTCACCACGAGGACCGAAGAACTAACTAAATGTTATGAACCACTGCAGAAGCTGAGGGTGAGGTTATGGCCGTGTAAAATCGATTTAAACCCGCCAGTAACTTTGTGTTACTGATCGTTCCAAGTCGATACTTCTGTGGTGGTTCTTTTTGTTTTATGTCTTGGTGTTTAAAATATTTTTGTGCTGTTGGCGCCTTATGTATGTTTGCATATTTTTTGTTAAGTTAAGGTAACTGAGTGGCCACCTATTGGGAAAATAGCTGCTCATTCGGCTTACGAAATGTTTTCATGGTATAGGTACCTGATTGTTAGTTTGGTTTTGTCCGACCTTGGTTTTTGGAGTGGGAGTCTTTTTCTGATTACGCCTTTTCCTGATCTTTGCCTACTTGTACTTTTTTTATCAAGTCTTTATCATCAACAAGTGAAGTTAAGAGTTTTGCTTGTGCGTTGTCTGTTCAGTAGTTTTTTGCATCATTAATGTATGTTGATGTAATGTTAGAGATTGCCCTAACATCTTCTTATCGTTCTCTGATATCTTCAGTATCACCTCCTAATGTCGGAGTCCAAAGAGCATTCCCATATTGATCATAGATACGTTCTCCTTAGTTACTGTTGTTTTTAAATTCCCTATGTCATTCGATGGAATACTTTGGTAAGACATGTTGGATGATTTATATTACCTTCTTCCTCCGTTATTGTTTCTTTATTCTTTGTTTTAGTTGTTGTTTCTTGATGTCGTGTCTTTGTACTTCGTCTATTAGTTTAGCTAATAGTTCTGGTATATTGTAGTTCCTGAAACATAACTAATACGTTGTGACTGCTTGCCAATATTCACTTATGATATCTGTATTAAGATTTCGCAACAGATTAGATTGTCTGTATGCATTTGTTGTAGGCAATTCATGAAGTATCTTTCCAATTTGATTGTCATTGTTCTTTAACAGTTTTGCGATAACCGAACACACCTTATGAATTTCTCCATCATCCAACATAGCTATATCGGTAATCGGACACTTCGGCACCACTACAAATTCGGCACCTAGATAAATCGGACCCTAGTCAAATCGGCCCCAGTGCCAAATCGGCACCACTTTAGAAAAATACCCTAGTCAATTCGGACCCTAGTTACTTCGGACCCTAGTCACTTCGGACCCTACATACTTCGGCACCTATTTATTTAAAAATAAGATTCGTCAAACCTTGGTATCAGTAAGACGTTGTGCTTCATGATGACATTCACTGACAATTTGTCGCAGTCCGGTCATAGTAGAAATGGCTAACTTGAATATACGCATTTTTCATAAATTTATGCCAGCATACACGTCAAGATTTTTTTTTCTTTTTTGTATTGATTGACTTCCAACACAACACTTTTCCAGTCATGTCGGGATAGAGTCAACGCTTCCTGGGTTTAACAACTGCTGTAGGGAGTTAATGTGTCTTGCTCAAGGACACAAAACGGTGCCGCCTGGGGGCATCGAACCCAGGACCTCTCGATTCGGAATCCGATAATCTACCACTACGCCACCTTCAAGAATTTCTCAATCGAATTTTGAAAACAAAAGTCTGAATTACAATAATAATTATAATAATCTTATAACAATATCTGCCTTTGGAGGGGGAATTTCTTTCTGATTGCGCCATTTCCTGATCATTGCCTACCTTTACCTTGTTCAATGCGAAGTTCAAAGAATCATGCAATTTTGTTGAGGTTTGAATCAGTAGACTATCTTTTATTAGTGCATTGCTAATCCAGTGACAATGGCACACTGCACAAAAGACGCGGAACGTAAAATAAGCAAAATTTGATTGATTGCTGTAGTCCGAAAACAAAAAATTCACAAGATGATGAGTATATGAACTTCAACATAAGATACGAAAAACTATATGCGCTTCACACATTGCATCCTGCTTCATGGTGTTTATACGGGACAATCATTAAATCAGGATAAGATTTAATCCAATTATTGGCGCGTGTCGTTTTACACCATTGGACATACTTGATTATTAATCGATTAGTTCTTTAATTGGATTATTGACGATTAAATCAAATTATCGGCACGTATCACAAAACCTGTTCGTGTATTTAAAACGTCTGTCACAACTTGATGCTATATTTGTATATTGGTCATTCACATATTAAAATTTTCATTTATAGTAAGACAATGAGATAGCATTTTGAAAAATGATTTTTAGTTTTAAATCATATACATTCAGTCAAAACTAATCTTAAAATAACCGAGCCTCGGGAATTATATTTATTTGTTGCAATCCTTTAATCAACCGCTTAGTCGTATATGCAGTCAAAAATATACCCGACAAAAAAGAAACACAATTGTGCGATTTTCTAGTTAAGTTCTTCACAAATCAATCAAATTCACTTTTTCAACCCTTAAGAACAGAAGCAGCTGAAGACGTCAGGGTTCCTGCGAGAAGTTGTGCACATCTACGCGCCGCACGACTTAGTGAGTGTGGTATGACATTCTAAAGACAATGAAGTGCAAGGAGTAACTCAGGACTTAAAAAAACAAAACAAAAAAACTGTACGTTGAAAACGTTCATAACCTATGAAAGCAATCATATGAAGTGATTATGCATTTTTAGTGAAATCGAATGGCAATGAACTTTGTGTTTTTGGCCACCAGCCCATTCCTACATTGTATATTATAATATAATTACAACCATGTATATATATTACATCAATACATATAAGAGAAGCGTTTGTTTTTGTGATAGAATATATATTGAGGAAGTAGCTATTGCATTTTTCAGTGAAGTATTTGTATTCATGATCAAACATACGTTGCGATTCATACGCTGTCATAGTTAAAGCTGCTTAACGGATTTGTATTTTCTATATTGATATGGTGTTTTAAAACATGGAATAATGTAATACTTGTTTAAGAATCGTCAATGCACTGATGCACTGTCGAATCATTTCAGTATAGTTTTGTATATATTTCTTGTTTAAATTAAAGGAAAGCAAATAAAGATTAAACACAAATTGTTTTCTGAAGTTACTGCTGAGTTTCTGTTCCATCGAATGAATAAGTGTGAGACCCAAACCGGACTGTACAACCACAAACGATATATATGAGACTGATAAAAGGTAATATGATTGGATCTACAGTAGCAAAATATGTGGTGCCGAACAGACTAGGTGGTGAAATAAAAGTGGGTCCGATATGACAGTGGTGCCGAAGCATCTAGGGTCCGAAGTGACTGGGGCCGAAATGACTGGGGCCGATTTGACTAGGGTCCGATTTGTCTAGGTGCCGAAGTCGTAGTGGTGCCGAAGTGTCTGTAATTCGCTATATCTATTCCTGCTGCTTTTAACCTAGCCATTAGTCCTATATTATCCTGTAATAATTCCATCCAGGAGACTGCATTTGTTTCATTTAAATTTATATTTCCGTTTTCTATAGCTTGTACCAGAAAATCAGCAGCTCCTGGTATATACTCCTCAAGACTTTATACAATTTTATAGATACCGGCTCCTATTGCAGATGCTACTGGAACAGAAATTGCTGCTGCAATATGTCCTGCTAATGTACTAACTGCTGCACCTGTTCCTATAGCTGTACTAGTTGCGGCGGCAAAAGAAACACCACCTATGCTAACTGCTCCCCCAGAAATACTAAGGCCTAATAATGTTGAATTAGAAGGACTTCTTCTTGATGTATTAAATAATGTTCTTGGTGTTTGTAAAATAACTCTTCAAATTCATTTTCTTCTTCTAAAGACATATCAAATGAAGGGGCTACTCCAGCACTATCAATAAATGGCGTGGATGTGAATGTTTGACGTGGTACAGATTGCGGGCTAAACTCCGTCATTTCAATTGCTTCAAAAGCAGATCCCTCAAATTCACTTAGATTAGAAACTGATTGACCGAGAGCAGCATTAGCTGTAGCTGAAGTTTCCATAGAGGTTGCCATTTCTTCAGATGTCATTTCTGCACTTTCGGCTATACCACCCCCAACCGAACCCATTGTTTCCGATGCACTAAACGTTATTTCAGCCATGCTTTCACCCATAGTTGAACTTGTTGTTGACATTGTTACCATTTCAAGTGCTGTTCCTTCTTCTACGGCACATATTGTCTCTGCTGTTAAGGCTGACGATGCAGCCATTTCCGCTGCTATAGCATCTATTTCCCCTACCAGTTCTATTAGTTCTACTACTCCAAATACTGGGGCTACAACTGCCCTTGTTTTCTGATTAGTTATATGTAGTATATAAAAGATTTACCGGTATGTAGGTCTCTGTGGTTTTTAAGTTTTTAGTGTAGCTGTTTTTTGCACCTCTGCCTCGTCTGTGGTTTTTTTAATCTTTCATTTTCTGCAAATCTAACTCGCTGTATTTTTCATTTTGGCATGTCAAATCATCGTACAAGATCATACAGCTACTGTTGGTGTCCTGTCTGTTCTATAATTGCTTCTTGGACCGTCTACTTCGTCTAGAAATAATGGATTGCCAGTGCTACTACCAGTCAGATTTTTTCAATCTTTAACTTAGTTATTTTTCCACAAATTCCAGATATAACTGTGAAATATACTGGTTGATCAGAAGAATTCCTTGCTAATTCTACCATACAGAATACTAACACTACAAATAAGAATATTGTTTCAGCCCAAAATAATCTTTTTTATCTGTGTCATCCATTATGGCAGCAAAAAAGTGTCTCCATTTCCAAATTCTAAATATCGAGAATGTTGTACCCATCTTGTCTGCTGTAGTCTGCAATTAAAACACCATCCCCCTTATACGTCTAGACAATTGCATATCTTTGTGTAATATTGTTACTCTTTTAGCATGAATTGCACATAAATTTGTGTCTGAAAATAAATCAACTAAATTAGATTCAGTTGCTTCTTGTAGTGCATCTAATGCAGTTTCTTGAAACCGTTTCTGGTTATCCTCATTGAGTGCTATTTCACGTCTTAGTCTGCGGAAAGGTGCCTGGTTTATCAATAACTCCGTCGACCTTTGATATTTCCTTTTTTCGCGTAATACATCAATACCAGGACGATACCGCCTTTGTCGTATTGCATTTTGTTGTGTAATCTTTAATCTCTTTCGAACAATTTTCTTATTTTTTTGTAGGGATTATTTTTCTTCGGCTTTGAGATATTTTGTAATATCTTGATGGTGGTGTCACGAATGGCGTATTATTTAGTTCGGCCATGCTTTTTCTTTTCCTTTGAGCAAAATCTTCTGCGTATTCTTCTGGTAGTGAAAATGCAGTTCTATATTGTCTAGTTGGTGGTTTTGGGAATTGCAAATCAGTCATTTGGTAATTTTGAAATATTTCCTTATACCCTGTTGTATAATATAAGGTTCCCCTGTTTTTTTGCATTTCTTATTTCTGGATTTCCTGTGCCATTTTACTGTTTTTTTATTAAGTTTTTCATCTGCTGTTATCTGCAATTCAAAACAAAATTTGTCACAGGCAGAATGAAAAATCTCGAAAGAGTTCATTTTCATTAAAGATTGCCGAATTTGTTCATCTACAATTTCCTCAGGCGGAACATACTCAAATATTGTTTTATAAGGCATATTTATTTGATACTCGACCCTGTAAATCGTTTTTTGTTTCCACATTTTGAAAAAAAA
The DNA here is from genome assembly GCA_964017185.1 of Rugalucina vietnamica. NCBI lineage: Eukaryota > Metazoa > Mollusca > Bivalvia > Lucinida > Lucinidae > Rugalucina > Rugalucina vietnamica. The sequence continues at coordinate 20,333,757 of OZ024879.1, forward strand.
AAGCTTTTACTTACCAAAAATGGCGTCCGTAAACTGTCGGAAATTTCCGGATTTTCCTGCCTATTTCCGTAAATCCGATTGGTTATTGCGTCACCGATGACATCACTATTCAAAATGGCGATTTCCAGGAAAAAAAATCTATATTTAGCAGGTCACGCGACCTCATTAATATTCAAGCGGGAAAATCGATACATGCTATTGGCTATGTACCTCGCGGCTTCGGCTGCGCGGCACGCTAATGGCGTGCAATTAAAGAAGGCAGCATAGTTATCAACCATGATTGGGTTAAAAACTAAGCATGCAGACTGCCGCATTACATTCAAGTTATAACCTATACGTCTGTAACGTGTTATGATATTTCTGAACTGAAAAGAAAAATCATTAATTCCTATAAGTTTCTTAAATTTGTAAACCAAGTCATCATAAAATTCAGGTTCCGAAAGGCCCTCACTTAAAAGCGTCTTTAACCCAACATTATATTTGGAAATCAATTCGTAGTGCCTACGATAAAATTAAGAAAAGGTTTTTCGAAGTTTATGATACCGGTAGCCCTGTTGGAGAAGTTTTGCCGTTAAACATTTATTTCGAATGTTGAAGTCTGTAACATGATTGCAGACTCTAGCAAACCTAATAAGTTGCGAAATGTATACACCATAAGAAGCACGACGAGGAACGTCACCATCCAAAAAAGGAAAATTTACTATATCAAAATCAAAGTCATCGCGCTTATCATAAATTTTAGAAGAAACAAATTCATTTGCAACAGAAAGATGTAGATCTAAACAGGGGGCTTCGGTATCTAAGATAGTGGCTTTGTTCAACTGAAGTTCAGGTGGATAAATGTGATTGACCATTCCTTCAAAATAAGGGTCGTCAATGTTCAAAAGGTCATCGCGGTACCTAGATGTGGAATTAAAAGCCTCGATAACATCAGCTTGATTACCATGGTTAAGAGAATCCATGAACTCTCTTTCGTAGCAGTATATAAATAAATCAGTTACGAGAGGTGCGCAATTTGTACCCATCGGAATTCCAACAATTTGTCTGTATAACTTGGTCCCAAATCTAATATAAATATTTATCAAGGAGATAGGACAAGGCGTCGCACACATTCTGACATGACCAAAGTGTATACCGACTTTGGTCAGAGGAAGTGAAAAAATGCCTTTCTGTCATTACATATCAAATAAAGTGAACCATAGCGTTTTAATGCCCTTTTGAAGGTCCACTCCATCAAATCCAGAAGTTTTTCTTTTATTAGATTATGTGGTAATGTTGTATACAGAGTAGAAAAATCATATGTGGACAAAACCCCTCTGTGCGAACTTTTTTTTACTCCATATTAGTAGGGGTACCAGTTGCATATTCTGGTGGCAGTAACGTCATCTTTCTCCAGCATGACAGGATTTGGAATTTAATAGACATCAATATTTAATTTTCAGGACGATTTTTTTCAATGGATGATTTTTTTTTTCAGGTGAGTAATGAAGAAGTATTGGCGGAGGGCGATGAAACAGTAGACAGAGACGACATAGTGGAGATGGAGACCGATGAGAAGGTGGAGAGAGACAGATATGATGAGTGTAGACAAAGACAATGATGAGCGTATGGACAAAGACAATGATGAGTGTATGGACATGGACTTTGAATACGTCGCGAAAGTGTATGATTCTGGAAATAACAATATAAGTAATATGAGTAATACTGAGTTCACGACAGACGGACTGGTACTGGACGGGACAGACAAAAACATACAGTTAGCTTCAATGACAATATTCAGGAAGAAGTATTCATTTACAATGACATTGTTCGGGAGAAAATGTTTATCGATAAAAGACAGAGAAATCAAAGAAACTATCTTTGAACCCATAAAGAAAAAAACAATGACCTTAAGCGACGAAAAGTTTAACCACCAAAAGTCAGAATTCTGGAAAGCTTCTGTTAATAAGAGTCTCTCTGGTAAAACCAGATTATGGGCGTTGAAGAGACTGAAGTTACTAGAGAAAGGATGGAAATGCACAATAAAGGGCAATTATTCAGTGAAGAAGAAGATGACCTAGACATTTCTGATTTACAAGAAAGGATTCTGAGACAAATTAAAGATGAGGAAGTCAGTCAAGAAATAAAACAAGATGAACCAGAAAACAAGATGAACTAGAAAACAAAGACACAGACCATGAGGAAATCAGACAAGAAATAAAACAAGATGAACAGACGGAGGAACCAGAAAACAAAGACACAGACCATCACAATATCGATGTAGACAATAACAATACACAAGGAAATAAACAGAGTGAAGAAGATGAAACGTAGGAGGACAACGAGAAGATTGATTTGACGGTAGAGGTGCTATTGGCGATAGAAGCAATTGGCCTTGAAAGGAAAGAACACGAGAGGAAAGTTAAAGCCGCAATCAACAATACACCATGCATGATTCATGATTACAGTGAACGACGATACTGCAGGATAACAATGAGTGACACAAATGGCCCTCCAGGAGATACGACAGAAACTTACAAGAGACACTGCTCCTTCTGTGACACAAATATTACACTGAGGACGTGGCCAGATCACATCAAAACCAGATCGCACCAGATTCGTTTACATTTGTTAAAACACAAGATTATCCTAGTTACTTCAGTTTTGTGTTCATAAGGACAAGCAACATGTGAAAAAGTACAAGTAGGCAAAGATCAGGAAAAGGCGCAATCAGAAAAAGACTCCCACTCCAAAAACCAAGGTGGGAAAAAACCAAACTATCATTCAGGTACTTATACCATGAAAACATTTCGTAAGCCGAATGAGCAGCTATTTTCCCAATAGGTGGCCACTCAGTTACCTTAACTTAACTAAATATATGCAAACATACATAAGGCGCCAACAGCACAAAAATATTTTAAACACCAAGACATAAAACATAAAGAACCACCAGAAGTATCGACTTGCAACGATCAGTAACACAAAGTTACTGGCGGGTTTAAATCGATTTTACACGGCCGTAACCTCACCCTCAGCTTCTGCAGTGGTTAATAACATTTAGTTAGTTCTTCGGTCCTCGTGGTGAATCACTAACTAGTAAATGAATCATCAAGTGCAAACAAATAAATCATGATAAACATCCTGATGAATCAAAAACCAGGACTCACAGATTCAGTAAGCTGCCCGACGATGGAGATCCCTGGGCGCCAAATAACTTACTAACTCTGGAGCTAAAGAAAAACATCAGTTGGACCCCGGTGGGCCAAGCAACAGACAAGAAGCCCCAACCAACTAAAATGAATAGCTTTAAGTCGGGGCCATCATAGTCTGACGCCCGACCCACCGGCGTGCAATTAAAGAATGTTTGTGTTCATTGTAGTTTGGCAATTTATAAAAATGTTTTTTCAAAATTTCCTGATTTTGGCTTAAATTGAAAAATTCCCTGACTGATGTCAAAAATCCCTGACAATTCCTTGGCTTTGAAAAAAAAGATTTCTCTCTGACTTTTTCCCTGACCATGGACACCCTGAAAAAGTATTTGCAAGAAAGACAGAAATTTTATTTGTCTTACCCAAGGCTTATTTAGAACACCTCAATGACCACGGATTCATTACCACACTGCTGTTATTTCACCTGAAAACAAATCAGTACATGTACGTGTACAGTTCAAAGAAACAGTAAAACTTATTAAAATGAAAGTGTTTTTTTTTTTGTGTTTTTTTTATTCAGTTGAACGTCCCTTTCAAGATTATTTCAGCTCATATGAGACGGGCCAATAAATAGGTGGGGGGGGGGGGGGCGAAAACGGGAGAACCCCGAGAAAGACCACCTGGCACACCCGCAAGCAGAACTTGGCTTGTCTTACATGTGGCCAGAGCGGGGCTTGAAACCACACCAGGCACAGCGGTGAAATGATCGAGTGATTAAAAAAAAAACACGGGGCCACCTGAAATGAAAGTGACCATAGTGTCAGACAATAGAGTATTGGCAGAAAAATTTCATATGAAAAACGGTTCATTTAATCTTGTCAATTTTTTTTCCATTACTGCTCTTAATCATTCCTTTGTCTCACCGCTGTGTCCAGTGTATGTGGGTTCAAGCCCCCTTTGCCTTGGGTAGTGTGCTTATGGGTGTACAAAGTATTTTGTCTTAGAGTACTTCAGTTTTCGCCCTGCCTACTGATATGCCAATCTCATATGAGCTGAAAGAATCTTGTAAGGGCGTAAAAAGTAGGTTTAGAAAAAGAGAACAAGTTTCACTATCCATGATGTTCTTGAACATTTATGATTTAATTAAGTTCAGACAGGCAAGCTCTTTGACCAAGTGGTAGGGGTCTCCAATTTCCTGGGATCAATACTATTGTAAAAGTTCTGGGATGTTATGCAATATTTGGATTATTTGCAAGATACTCTTACAATATTCAGGAGACATTTGTAAAAAGTGCCTCAATCTCACAATCGCAGAGATGTTCGTAACCCAAAAAGAAGAGAGGTCCAGCCAGGCAAAAGCTACGACTGACCTGCTTCCTACTGCCAGATGATTCGTCACCACCACAAACAACCAGTACGAGAGACGCCCACGTTAGATTGACACACTATCAGTGAGGATTTGAGTTCTTTTGTAACCAAGCAAAAACACTACCTTTTAAAAACAGAAAACATGCATTGCTGTCATTTGTTTATGTTTTATGAAGGCTTCGCATATAGCAAGGGGAGTCTAGGCCAACAAAGTATAGTAATTCTAAATGTTACACAATATGTGGCAGTGAGATGGAAACTTTTCAGATTTGGCACCATTAAGCATCTACAGTGTGGAGAGGGACCAATAATGTTATTTTTGTTTAGATCAGTTTCTTTTGTTTTAATTGCTTTGTTTTGTTGGTTATGGGGTCCCATACAGGACCATAAATTATTGGATCAATATAGGATCTGGGTAGGAAGTATTTGTTGCAGTCTTCATTTTCAGCAGTCAGAATTGTTTTATAGGCTGTAACTCTTGCTCCTGTGATAAAAAAAAAACAACAACAGGGGACCAATGGTCCTGTAAACGCTCACCTGAGATCTGCTGTATATACAAATGTTATAGAAAATAGTCCCAGTATAGGGGCAGATGAAGTCCTTTGGGCCATTTTTTTTTCAGAATAATCAATATACTGTCCATAGAACTTTTCCCTTCAAATGACATTTTAACAGTTTACCCATTCAAATACATAGGCAACCCATGTTGACGTTGCCTTAAAATAGGTCAAGGTCATCACAGGCTCATCATTTATACATACATTGTAGTACTACAGTCATCGATGCTTCATGCCAAGTTTCTTCTAAATCGGTCCACTGGTTCCGGAGAAGAAGATTTATGAAGGGTTTATACCGTATGTGGGCAGTTTGCAAGATACTCTTACAATATTCAATAGCCCGCCAGTAACTTTGTGTTACTGATCGTTCCAAGTCGATACTTCTGTGGTGGTTCTTTTTGTTTTATATCTTGGTGTTTAAAAATTTTTTGTGCTGTTCGCGCCTTATGTATGTATCCCACCTCGGATTTTTGGAGTGGGAGTCTTTTTCTGATTGCGCATTTTCCTGATCTTTGCCTACTTGTACCTTTCCCCATTCAAATGCATTGGCAACCTATGTTGACCTTGCTGTAAAATAGGTCAAGGTTATCCAAAGGTCATAATTTATAATCACATTGAAGTATTTCAGTCCCCGATGCTTCATGCCAAGTTTTATTGAAATCGGACCATTGGTTCAGGAAAAGAAGACTTTTAAAGGGTTTTTACCATATATGGACATGGCGGCCATCTTGGTCATGTGACCTTATTTATAAACACATTGATTCCCCCTTCCCATAGATGCTTCCTATAAAATTGGGCTTTGATTGGCCAAGTGGCTTCAGAGAAGAAGATCTTTAAATATTTTGTAATATACATGTATATTGCCCCGGGGTGGGGGCAGACCAACCCCTGGGGTCCAAATTTCTTTCAGAATTAACTACCTTCAGTCCATAAGCCCAAATCGTCCTTTAGGCATTTGAGGCAGGGTATCCAAGAATTCCATAGAAAGTATGTCTTGGTTCCAGCAGACAAGGCCGCAAACAACGTTATTGTAGTTTGTACGCTTCACTATATTAACACCTTAAAACAGGAGCTTGATGGTACCAGGGATTATCAGGAGACAGGTACTGATGAATTGTCTGTAGTTAATGCTCACTTAAATGAATTACCTGTTAAGTTTACTGTTTGTGTCAATGTAGGCCAAGACAAACTCCCTACGATGTATTGGTTACCTAAGCTTCACAAAAGACCATACAAAGCTAGATTTCTACACTGCAGAAGCTGAGGGTGAGGTTATGGCCATGTAAAATCGATTTAAGCCCGCCACTAATTTTGTGTTACTGATCATTCCAAGGCGATACTTCTAAGGTGGACCTTTTTGTTTTATGTCATGGTGTTAAAATGTTTGTGCTGTTGATGCCTTATGTATGTTTTCATATTTTTAGTTAAGTTAAGGTGACTGAGTAGTCACCTATTGGGAAAATAGCTGCTCATTCGGCTTACGATATGTTTCATGGTATAAGTACCTGATTGTTAGTTTGTTTTTCCCCACCTTTGTTTTTGGAGTGGGAATCTTTTTCTGATTGCACCCTTTCCTGTTCTTTGCCTAGTTGTACCTTTATATTGCTAATTCTAGTTCTTGTACTACCACTGAACTTTCTAAATTATTAACTTCCTGTCTTACTGCTATCAAATCGCATGTCATACGATACTGTGAGACGGTGTATGAAACTTCAAATAAAAATTGGTTTTGGTCAATATAAAATTCTGGCGAGGTGCTCAGTAAATTGAAGTGTAGAGGGTATACCACATTGCCACATAATCCAGGAGAGGATGTTTATAAGCCATATGACTTGTTTGCCAAACCTAACACTTTATGTAATGTGAATTGATATGTTATTTTGATTCAAAATAAATATTGTTTAAACAAATCATTATTCGATTTGATAGTTTGGACATTCAAAAGAGCATTAAAAAACTATGGCCCACTTTATTTGGCCTGTAATGACAGAAAAGCATTTTTCAGTATGCGATGCCTTATCATATCTCCTGGATAATATTTATATTAGATTTTGGACCAAGTTATACAAACAAATTGTTGGAATCCCGCCTCTCTCGTACCTGGTCTATTTTTATACTGCTACGAAAGAGACTTCATGGATTCTCTTAACCACGACAATCAAACTGATATTATCGAGGCCTTTAATTCGACTTCTAGGTACCTCGATGACCTTTTGAACATTGACAATCCTTGTTTTGAAGGCATGGTCAAACAAATTTATCCCCTTGAAATAAAGCAAACAACATAGATTCCGAAGCCCCATTTTTAAACTTACATCTTTCTATTGCAAATGGATTCATCTAAAATTTATTATAGACGTGATGACTTTGATTTTGATATGGTAAACTTTCCGTTTTTGGATGGTGACGTTACTCGTCGTGCTTCGTATGGCGTATACATTTCACAACTTATTAGGTTTGCTACAGTCTGCAATCATGTTGCGGACTTTAATGTTTAACAGCCAAACTTCTTCAGCAGGGCTATAGGTATCATAAACTTCGAAAAACCTTTTCTAAGTTTTATCACGAAATAAATGTTTAAACAGCAAAACTTCTTCAGCAGGGCTATAGGTATCATAAACTTCAAAAAACCTTTTCTAAATTTTATCGCAGACCCTATGAACTGATTTGGAAATTTAATGTTGGGCTAAAGACCCTTTTACGTGAGGGCTTTTCGGAACCAGAATTTTATGGTGACTTGGTTTACAAATTTAAGAAACTTATTGGAAAGAATGATTTTTCTTTTCAATTCAGAAAAATCACTACGCGTTACAGACGTATAGGATATAACTTAAATGTTATGCGACATTCTGCATGCTTAGTTTTTAACCCAATCATGGTTGATAACTATGCTGCCTTCTTTAATTGCACGCCGGTGGGTCGGGCGTCAGACTCTACGATGGCCCCGACATAAAGCTATTTATTTTCGTTGGTTGGGGCCGGAGCTTCTTGTCTGTTGCTTGGCCCACCGGGGTTCAACTGGTGGTTTTCTTTTACTCCGTAGTTAGTAAGTTTTTGGGCGCCCAGGGATCTCCATCGTCGGGCAGCTTACTCATTCTGTGAGTCCTCGTTTTTGATTCATCATGGAATTTAGCATGATTTGTTTGTTTGTCCATGATGATTCATTGACTAGTTAGAGATTCACTACGAGGACCTTTTTGGAACCAGAATTTTATGGTGACTTGGTTTACAAATTTAAGAAACTTATTGGAAGGAATGATTTATCTTTTCAATTCAGAAAAATCACTACGCGTTACAGACGTATAGGATATAACTTAAATGTTATGCGACATTCTGCATGCTTAGTTTTTAACCCAATCATGGTTGATAACTATGCTGCCTTCTTTAATTGCACGCCGGTGGGTCGGGCGTCAGACTCTACGATGGCCCCGACATAAAGCTATTTATTTTCGTTGGTTGGGGCCGGAGCTTCTTGTCTTTTGCTTGGCCCACCGGGGTTCAACTGGTGGTTTTCTTTTGTTCCGTAGTTAGTAAGTTTTTGGGCGCCCAGGGATCTCCATCGCCGGGCGGCTTAGTCATTCTGTGAGTCCTCGTTTTTGATTCATCATGGAATTTATCATGATTTATTTGTTTGTCCATGATGATTCATTGACTAGTTAGAGATTCACTACGAGGACCGAACAATTAACTAAATGTTATGAACCGATGCAGAAGCTGAGGGTGAGGTTAGGATCCTGTAAAACCGGTTTAAGCCCGCCAGTAATTTTATATTACTGATCGTTCCAAGGCGATACTTCTGTTGTAGTTCTTATTGTTTTATGTCTTGGTGTTTATTTTTTAGTGCTCTTGGCGCCTTATGTATGTTATCATATTTTAGTTAAGTTTAGATAACTGACTGGCCACCTATTGGGAAATAGCTGCTCATTCGGCTAACTAAACGTATTCATGGTCTTAGTACCTTATTGTTAGTTTGTTTTTTCCCGCCTCGGTTTTGGAGTGGGAATCTTTTTCTGATTGCGCCTTTTCCTGATCGTTGCCTGCTTGTATCTTTCCATTAGGTGTGGTTCCCAAGAAAGAACCTAACACGTTTCGTCTTATTCAGGATTTATCATTTGGGGCGCCGGGCACAGCAGTGAACCATTGCATTCCTGCTGAGAATGCCACTGTGTCACTGGAAACGTTTGATGATGTAGCGAAACTCGTGATATCTTGTGGACGAAATTGCTTAATCTCGAAAGCCGATGTCCTTGAGGCATACAGGATTATCCCCCTTTCTCCGTGAGAATATTCACAATTGGGATTACATGGAAGGATCAATTCTATTTTGATAGAGTTTTGGTTATGGGCGCTTCAAGTTCTATCAAAATATTCGAAACACTCTCTAAAAGTATACAGTGGATAGCGCAATCAAAGTTGGGAATTGCTCATGTATCACATATTATTGATTATTTTATCTTTGTTGGCAGGGCAGGATCATCTGAGTGTTCTGGATCTTTCGAAAAGTTTTTGTAACTGTGTCAGGAAATTGGCATTCCAATAAAACATTCAAAACCTGTAAAACACACTACCTGTGCTCCCATTCATGGCATTGAGCTTGACACTCACTCAATGGAGGCTCGTTTACCTTCTGATAAGCTGGAGGCATTAAGATCACTCCTTCATGAGAACCTGCACAAGAAGAAGATTAAGTTTCATTGCTTACAACCATTGCTTGGTCACTTGAATTTTGCTTGCAAGGCTATTTAGCCTGGTCGCTGTAGGAGACTTTATGATTTGATTTGCGGTTCGCATAAACCAGATCACCTTATTCGGTTGAGTAACGCTGCTCGGGCTGATCTCAAAGAGTGGTCCACTTTTATTGAACAGTATAATGGCCGAACTATCCTCACAAATGATCAATTTATTTCTTCTAATTCCTTGCAGTTATACACAGATGCTGCGAGTTCAAAGGGATTTGCTTGTATGTATCAAGTTTTGGGCTTTGGGGCCTTTTTCAGACAGGGTCAAACAATAATATTTTAGAATTGTATCCCATAACATTGGCAGTTACTCTATTTGGAAGCTATTGGCAGAATAAGAATATCTTGTTCATTTGCGACAATATGGGTATAGTTTGTTGCATTAATAAACAAACAAGTAAAGAAAAGGTGATTATGCAGATGTAGAAATTGGCATTCCAATAAAACAATCAAAACCTGAAAAACACACTACTTCAGAGTTTAAAGTTCAATTTTTGCTTTCTCGCTAAGCACATTCAAAGTAAATACAATCTTATTTGCGATAACCTTTCTCGTTTTAAAATCAAAGAGGCAAAATCTCTGGCCAGCCATCCAGTAGAGATATCAAAAGATCTGACTCCAGAAAATTTGTTGCTGCCGCCAACAAACTGTTGAAAGCGTCTTTTGCACCTAAAACTAGGAAGAAATATAAACGATTTATGCATCAATTCATTGGGTATGATTGCTGTACCTGGCTCATCGGAAATGATATCTCAGTTCATAGCTTACATGTATGTATATGGTTATTCTCCGTCCTCAATAGCAAGTCACCTGTCAGCAATATCTTTCTTTCATAAATTAAAGGGGTTTTCAGGTCCACGTCAAAGAGTTCATTGTCCAAAGAGTCTTGCTTGATTGTATAAGATCTGCCCCTTCTTTCGATTTGCGGAAACAGATCTTATTGCTTGATTTAAACAAAATGGTTAGATCTTGCAAACATTTGTTTCCATATTATGAAAACTGTCTTTTCTCAGCATTATTTTGAATTGCTTTTCATAGGTTTTTTTTCGCATTGGCGAATTAATTCCATCAAATAGGCGTTATTTTAATCAAGTTATGCAGTTAAGAGACATAACTTTTCATACTCACTCAGTTCAGATTTGTATTCATCACTACAAAACCAGACGTTCACAACAGCTGGTCCAAGTGGTTATCGGCAGCAGGGGAAACAAATTTTGTCCTGTAAAAGCACTAATTAAGAATCTTAAGTTACGGTGTTCTCAATCAGGGCCTTTATTTTTACTTGCTAATGGGTTAGTGGAGACTTCCAGCATTTTTGATAGAAATTTTAAAGAAGTCCTGGCATTTCTGGGATTGTCTTCGAAGTTTTATAAGGGCCATAGTTTCCGCATTGGTTCTTGTTCAGACACCATCAGAAAGGGGCTCTCAGAAGAAACTGTAATGTGCTTAGGTCGCTGATCATCCAGATTAGCTTTCCGCCGCTATGTTCGCGTTTGTTCACAAATTGACATTTCTTAGTGGGACTGATATTGCCGTTGTGAGACCCTGTTCATCTCCATAAATATTCCAGCAATCCGTTTAGAATAATATCACAAATTTATTATAGCCGTAGGCCTGTAGCTTTAAGAAGCTCAATTGTGTTGAGAATGAGGGTTCTATGACTGTTTAGAAATTCGAATTTAATACTTATTACAGCATTTTATCAGTTTATGTATCGGGTAGCGCGTGTAGCGTGTCGGGAGGAGGGCTCATCACGGGGTGTGGTGATGTTTTCTTCTCGGGTCATACTGCAGGCGTTACGTGATGGTGCTCTTGGAAATCAGTGTTAAAATTGTGTTGATTCTGGGCCGAAGTTTAAGAGACTTGAGTGGTTACAGAAGGACGATTGATGCTCATGTGATTATGATAAGGTTATCTGTTCATAAGTAACTCAGTTCTTTTGTTTTCTCTTATACTTGTATGTTGTATTGTACATGTACATATGTTTATATACTACATTTTGTTGAGTACTTGCACATTGTAATTCATTCATGATTCTTAGCCATATGCGTTTATCACAAGAGCTTGGAATGGGTCGTAAAGCCTGGTCATACGCAAACAATATCTGTATAAGTTTTGTACTTCAAGTCAGCAGTTCTTTTATGCATTGTAGTCTAACTATAGTGGATCAGGAAACTTTGTTTTATATGGCAATTTAACAAGTAGCGTGTCTGGAGAAAGGGGTGCATCAGCGGCGTGTGAGGTACCTCTTTCTCTTGATATGATGGGATTGCATCTAGAAACATTTTGTATATTTGCTTAATACAGCTGTATATTTGCTATTATTTGTGTGCCAATTCATATTTGTATTATTTATGTTTGTACTACTTTTACTAATAATTTCCATTTTGGATTTCCATCAGCATGACGCTTTATCTCAACACGTTTTGGTGCTCTTAAATGACGTTACACTGACACGGTTGGCCAAGCTTGTTGCTTGTTTTGTACTTATGCATAATTTGGTTAATGGTGGGCAGTATTATTCATAGATAATTATCCTGCATAAAATTTCCTATTTGTTTGACAAGTTAAGTGGATACAGTAAATGCCGGGTTTCTTTCAGGGCTGTAATATATCATCGTGATTTTTATTTACTGTCATAAATTATCTTCTTATGCGAGCTTGGTTCCCCTGTGGTTTGCCGTGGTTGGGGGGTGTGGCGGCCAAATTTGTGGCTAGCATTTCAATTTCAAAATGTCATTCGTCATAACACAGGTTCCCCTGTGGTTGGCCGTGGTTTGGGGGTGTGGAGGCCAAATTTGTGGCTAGCATTTCAATTTCAAAATGTCATTCGTCATAATGTGTTATTTGTCTTGATTCAGTCATTGTATTAGTGTATTGTACATACTTGTTTAGAATATAGTTCGTCAGGGTGTAACAAAAAGGCATAAATTATTCGTGTCATACAACAATGGCTTAACCATCGGTTACGGTCTCGTAGGATCGCATGATTTCATTTTATAATTCTGAAGCAACAGCGTTATATTGTTCCAGATTGTATATGCATTTTTCAAACATTTGGTTCGTCCCTTAATCTATGAAATTGAGCATATCTACATTGTGTTTTTTTTAGTTTGTAATTTAACACAACATTGCAGAATTTCATGGATCATCCAGATGAGACAGTTTTGTATGTCCTCGTTTTTGATTCATCATGGAGTTTATCATGATTCATTTGCTTGTCCATGATGATTCATTGACTAGTTAGAGATTCACCACGAGGACCAAACAACAAACAAAATGTTTTGAACCACTGCAGTAGATGGGGGTGGGGTTAGGTACTTGTAAAAAGGTACAAGTAGGCACAGATCAGGAAAAGGCGCAATCAGAGAAAGATTCCCACTCCAAAAACCGAGGTTAGAAAAAAAAAACAAACTAACAATCAGGAACTTATACCATGAAACATATCGTAAGCCGAATGAGCAGCTTTTTCCCAATAGGTGGCCACTCAGTTACCTTAACTAAAACTATGAAAACACACAGCACAAAAAAAATAAACACCAAGACATAAAACAAAAAGAACCACCACAGAAGTATCGCCTTGGAACAATCAGTAACACAATGCTACTGGCGGGCTTAAACCGGTTTTACAGGCGCCTAACCTCACCCTCAGCTTCTGCAGTGGTTCATAACATTTAGTTAGTTCTTCGGTCCCCGTGGTCAATCTCTAACTAGTCAATGAATCATCAAGAACAAACATATAAATCAAGATAAACATCCTGATGAATCAAAACCAAGGACTCACAGATTGAGTAAGCTGCCCGACGATGGAGATCCCTGGGCGCCGAATAACCTTCTAACTCCGGAGCAAAAGAAAAACATCAGTTGGACCCCGGTGGGCAAAGCAACAGACAAGAAGCTCCGGTTTTTATATTACTGATCGTTCCAAGGCGATACTTCTGTGGTGGTTCTTATTGTTTTATGTCTTGGTGTTTAATTTTTTGTGCTCTTGGCGCCTTATGTATGTTATCATATTTTTAGTTAAGTTTTGGTAACTGAGTGGCCACCTATTGGGTAAATAGCTCCTCATTCGGCTTACGATATGTCTTCATGGTATAAGTACCTGATTGTTAATTTTGTTTTTCTCCCACCTCGGTTTTTGGAGTGGGAATCTTTTTCTGATTGTGCCTTTTCCTGGTCGTTACCTACTTGTACCTTCTTTAAATGTATGAGGATGTCCTATACAAGTTACAAAAGTTTAAGAAGTCTGATATTACCCAACATCCGTCCCAAAGTATCGAAAAACCAACTGTCACACTATACGAAAATCTATCATGTACGATACCCACTGTACTATACATTACACACCTATACGTGCCTATAAGACCTATAAGACATTTTCGAATAGTGCCCTCTAATTTGACCCATGTACTCGCGTGCCCTCAGTAACATGCAAGGAATTAGTTTGTTTGTTTGTTTGTCGTTTAACGACGCATCAACCCTGATAGGAAATTAGCGTCTAACAAGGTAAAAACGTTAAAATATATTGAACTTGTATTAAAATATAACAATAAAGATATAAATGTCGTTGTAAAGAAATGATATGTGAAATAATAAGATTGGTGATTAAAATTATATTTTAAAAAACATATTTACTGGTCTAAGAAATGATAAAATGTTTCCAACGGGTATATCTTTGAACAATTCTTTCAAGTTATTAGCTTGAAAACAAGAAATTCGCTTTGCTGCAAAGTCAGTGCATTCTAAAAGAACCTGTAAATGGTGTATCACAGCCAATGCATTTAGGTTGATCTTCTCGCTTTAATAATTAAGAATGTGTTATTCATGCAAGGAATATCCGAATAGTCTACTCCTATGTGAACGCATGTTTGTCAAGTAGACTGTAACGGCAATCTTCAACTTTATCATGTTGAGAATGGGCTCCCTGTTGAAGACGTTCAAACACATGGGCTTGCTGCTGGAGACTGAGCTCGCTACTAGAGTTCAAACAAATGGGCTCGCTGCTGAAGAAGTTCAAACAGGCGGGCTCGCTGTTGGAGAAGTTCAAATGGGCTCGCTACTGAAGAAGTACAAACACATGGGCTAGCTACTGGATAAAATATATAAGTTAGAGCCTTTGGACTCAGTTAAAACGTTCAAAGGGGAATAGTATGGGTCATATTACGCAATTTCGGGTACTGAACCCTCATCAGTGACCCTTGTTAAACCGGTGACAATGGGGAAATTCAAACAGTAGGCTCGTTGCTAAAGTAGTTAACGAATGAGCTCGGTACTGCATAAGTTTGTGCTTATGCAATTGGGTTTGTCTTCTCCATTTAATAAGTAGGGATGCTTTATTTTTGTATGACCAATTCGGAGACGGACAAGAACGACCTGCCGTCTCGAAAGCTTATGAACTACTCCTGGTCGTTTAACAATCGGTTTAATTTCACTACAAAACTGTGGGCCCCCATTCAAACCTGGGCGGCTAAAACGGGTCTATTTGAGTATTGTTTTTTTTTTCTAGTTGTGAATGACAAAAACACGCATTACAAACTTGCAAGAACATGAAGACACACACGACGATGTAGTAAATGTATGTACAAAAACTTTAGGACTATGTTGTGAAATTCTCATTTGCTGTGACTATTATTTTATTAGTATTGTGAGAATGTTAAGAGATGTGGATATGCAATTACTCGTTTTCTACATTTCTGCATCTGATGTTTACTGCATATCTTGTTACATTTTAAGATTAATACTTTTCTTCAGTTCTCTCCATGAGACCAACCACTTGATCAGCGCTCCAGATACCAACCACTTGATCAGTGCGTCAGAGATCAACCACTTGAACAGCGCTCCAGAGACCAACCACTTGAACAGCGCTCCAGAGACCAACAAGTAATCTCTTTGTCAAGAGTAACAGAGACAGCTTTAGCTTGTAAATTTGTTTTCAAACTTAATTTCACATTGAGGTAAAGAAAACTTAACTAGAATAGAGCTTCCACCAGAAGCTCTGACAAAATCACAGTGGATGTGATTGTAAACATTAAAGCCTTTGAAAGTAAAATTGTCGTCAATCTTCAGAAAAGTTTCTTGAAGACAGAAAACAGAAGGTCCTAGTAGACTTAATAATAATTCTTTTTAACGTGGTTTTATGCCTCGACAATTCCACTGTAAAATTCTTTGTTTACTTCTATCCATTAAATAATTTACAGAGAATTAAGAAATAAACCTTTCTTTAGAGTGAAAGACTGGAAACTAAGTATTTGGAATTCTTGGAAGATGCACTTTGCGAAGACTAGGAGCGACATCCTCCTCCATGCTAGTATCTTCAAGACAACCATAGTAATTGTCAGTTCTTATGGGGTCCTCAGCCCCTTTCGGTACTCTCTCGGACAGAAGCTTCCTTCTATCCTTTGGTGAGAGAGGCTTTGGTGTTATAGGAGGCTTTCCTGGATGTTTACTTCCAGTTGGAGGTTTACCTCCTGCAGTTTTGTTTGACGGAGGGTTTTGAGCAGGAGGAGGTTTGCCTCCTGCTTGTGCAGGGGATGCTTTACATCCTGCAGTCTGTTTGGCACCAGAAGGGGCATCGCCTTCTGGATTTTTGTGTGCTGTAAGCTGAACGTCGTATAATTCATCAGTTTGTGTTGTGGCATCAACCATTTTGACTTGTGTGCCAGCACTTCTGATGATGCTGGCGTAGTTTCTGTTTGCAGTCGACGATTACTGCTCTACTATTTTGCGCGCTTCAAAGAACGAAAGGTTTCTAGTATACTTGATCTTCAGGATCTCCTTTTCTTCGACGATGATAATGATGATGATGTCGGCTCCACAACAACAACAGATGTCACAACAAGGACGACGACACGCATTATGAGAAGTAAGTATCTATCTCTTTATCATTGTTATTATTATCATTATTATCATAAGTAGAATAACTTGTTGAAGAAGTTGCAGTTATAAATTACTTGTGGTTTTATCCTGATAATATGTATTCATTTATCTTGTTTAATGAATAGTGTGCTAATTCTTAATCATTTGAACACACATTTTGACTTTACCCATATCTACAGAAAAGTATTTTGGTTTCATACTTGCTTACAGAGTAGGATATCTTGAAATATTTAACTTAACATCAGACATGATTCTTCTTCCAAACATATAATGCATATAATAATACAGTATGTGTAAAGAACTTGCGTTTCTATTAGTTGCAGTTGCCATGAGCATGAGCTACAGGGATTGGCTCATCGTAACTGGGGTCGGTGTGTTGGTGGTAACCTCAGGGGCGGTCATAGTCATCTGGCTCATCGTTAAGGGGTCGGTGTATTGGTTGTAACCATAGGGGCGGTCATAGTCATCCGGGTCAGAATATGCAGACGACGACGACAATATCCGGTGCAGGTGGAGGAGGTTTCATCGACAACGGATGAACCCCAACGTACCTACGTAATTAGAGAAGTTCCAAGGTCGCCGAGAAGAAGAAGGACAGGGGAATACGAATCAGTGACTCTTTCTGCAGTAGACGATGTTGAATTGTATAACTAATGCGGAATCGTGCGCTTCATTTACTAAAAGCTATACTGAAATTCAAAGGTCCATTAAAAGCCAGACTGAGGATGATTGCAGAACAATATATAGTTTCGCAGGAGATATTCCTATAATTGAGCCATCCCGTGAGAAAACCAGTTTCTGACCAGATCCAACACATACCGAGCTGTACAGCAAAGGAAGATAGCTAGAGGTTTGAAATGTGGTATTTAGGAAGTACAGGGATTGCACTATCCAAGTGGAAAAAACAAGGGCACTGATCAGCTGTATTGTTTTCGCATATGAGAGAATCCGGTTTTCTCATGACGCGGCACATATTCAACCAAATCGCCACGTGATAAAATTCTGACAAGGTCCAACACATACCGGGCTGTACAGCAAATGAAGACAGCTAGAGGTTTGAAAAGTACAGGTGGCGTAAAACAAGAGCACTGATCAGCTGTGCAGCTACTGCGCAGCTGATCTGGTCCTTTTTCACATTACGTGGCTCTTAAGTGAAAGTAAAACTTAACTATGTATAACCTCAGTAGTACTGTTGAGCATTTAACTACTCCCTTTCTATTAAATCAACAGGAAATTCGTAGAATGAATAACAGGCTTATTTGCAGTGCAAATTTGTTCGTTTTTTGTGTGTGACTTTTATGCAAAATTCAACTGTTATCATTTTTTTTTTCAAGAATTAAAGCTCTCGGTAATTTGCGCAAAGAAATCGTGTTTTAGCCAAAAATCACAGATATTTGAAGTTTTCCAAAAGTGCATTTTGGAAAATTTGGAAACTTTCAAAATGGTGGTGCTTCTAGTTTCTGAACTTCTGTTAATTCAGTATGTTAGTTCCTTAAAGAAATCGATTCCTTGAATAACGATTGTTTTATATGCTTGCAATCAAATATAGCTACAGCACAAACGGGTCTCAGACGTTGGGAGACGATAAAAAGGTCACAGTTTTAGAATTGGTGCAGCTTCCTTTAGATCAGAACAGGGAGATACTGATACACAAATTAGAGCATTTGGTAAAAGGAAAAGTAATGTTTTTCTCTAGTACTTGCGCGCATATAACCGTTGGGCTTCAATGCATGTCTTTCCATGCCCTGAGGTTTGCTGTACCTAAAACGGTACTTATCAATAAGTTGGTGGTTTAGGATTTGCTTTGCATGACCATAAGACATGACATCTTGGTGAGAACATTGCAATGTGCAGGATTTTTAATGTATATATATTTGTAGTGAAATAAGACTCAAAAATATTGTATTAACTCTCTTTATAAAAGACTAGTCATTTCTTCGGCTCACTCATATTGTTCTACAGACCAACTGTAATACAAGACGAAGATGGAGTACAATGACAGAATGCACGCAAAGCTCTACTGTTTCGACCGAGCCTACGAGCAGATTGAAGTGTTGACGGCGAAGTTGGAGGAGCTAGCGTCCAGATATATGAAAAACAAACAGACCTCTTCGACGACAGCTGGCCGTTAGAAAACACGCAATGAGATCACTGATAATTTACTTCGGCTAAAAAAAGTAAAAATTTTGGATCTCAAGTTCAAATTTTTCGGCAAAGATCCTTCAAGCTACGACAATTTCCAGGGAGGCTACTTCGAAGGAGAAGAATTATTGATTGATTGATTGATAATTAACGACGCATCAACCCTAATGGGTCAAGAGTCAACAATTGGACGACTACATAGAAGACGCCTACGACGACAATGAAACCGACCACAACCTAGATGAGTATGTAGGACTCTAGGTTACGTACAGATTAGGGCATAATCCCTAACAAAACAAAAACGTGGGGAATAATCCCTTACAAAACAAAAACAGCCCATTTTCGGGCCAATCATATTCTTAGAAAGAAACCCTTACCCATTGTCGACCCCGGACGCAAGCGTACACTTTTGCACATGCATTCAAGTGAGCTCACCGTACACGTACTATGGTCTGATATTATATGTATTTGCACATACAACATCTTGCTATGAAGCTTTGCTGTTTCAAACTATGTTTTCATCATGTTTTGTTTTCGGGCTCATGAGAATTGCTTATTAAATCAAAAGGTAGAAACTGTTAAAGGTGGTTCAGTATGCTGATGTTCAGATTATACAATCTGCAGTACAGGTCACATTAAGAGTTTCAAGAACTGATCAGATCTGTTACTTTGATTTTTGTTCCATTCTCAGAAACAAGTATTTGCCCATTTCTCTGTTATCTAGTTATCTGCACCAACGGCCAAAAGGTGGGGGTCCCTCGTTCTCTCACTTCGACGGGCTACTTTTAACTCGGTTTCATTTTTCAGCAGTCCTTTCAAAGGCAATAAACTTCCTAGACATCAAGCAGGTACTACGACACCATTCCTTCCGTATTGGTGGCACTACACTATTAAGTCAGCGAAATGTGGATGACGTTATAAGGGCCTTAGGTAGATGGGCTGATAATAGCCCAGTTTTTAAGCGTTACACTAGACTAGACAAATTTCAGGCATGCAGTCCTGTGAAACTTGTAAGTGCATGCGGTAGTTACAAACAATTTACTCACTCTATAATTACAAGGCAGCTGCGTGCAATTGCACAGACCATAATTTTAAATTTTAGGTCAAGCAGTCATCTAGATGATAGGGTCTTCCCACATTACCAGGGCCTTTAACCATGTGACGAGAAGGCCAATGGGGATACATCTAGCCCTATTCAACAGATACGGCATAGAAGTCATTTGGGCCAGTTGTTCAGGACTCCACGCAGAAAACATTATAAACGTATGTCAATCTACAAAAGATTTTGTCTTTCAGCGGGTTTCTCACAAGCACCGAATTACATTTTTATTCATGCCGGGGGCAATGACATTGGTAGACTACCGAAACAAATGCTCAGAAATTTTATGTGCAGTGTCTTAGATTTCCTGCAACAATCCTTTCCCGGCACCTCCATTGTATGGTCTTGTTTGTTTGTTTCTTGTTTAACGACGCATCAATCCTAATGAGTCATTAGCGTCTAACAAGATAAACGATAATTTATATTGAAATCGTATTAAAATGTAACACTAAGTAAAATATAAATGTCGTTGTAAAGAAACGATATATAAAAATAATAAGATTAATGGTTAGTGGTTAAAATTTATATTTATACAACAGATTCACTTGTCTAAGAAATGAAAAAATGTTTCCAACGGGAACAATTCTTTCAAGTTATTAGCTTGAAAGCAAGAAATTCGCATTGCTGCAAAGTCAGTGCATTCTAAAACAAACTGTTTAGCTGTAAATGGAGTATCACAGCCAATGCATTTAGGTTGATCGTCTCGCTTTAATAAGCAGGAATGTGTTATTCTTGTATGGCTAGTCTCCGAGCGAGAACGATTTCTTCTCGTCTCGAATATTTATCAATTACTCTTAACGATCGGTTCAACTTTCCCCAATTTATCAAATTTCGCTCCGTTCCAGATTATTTGTCATTTGTCAGAGATGTACTCGATAATTAAAGGTTTTAAATTGACATAAGGAATTTTAAAAACAGTTTCTTGTAGACTTAACGATTCTTTAGCGTTCTTATCAGCTTTCTCATTGCCATAGAAACCTTTATGACTGGGAACCCAGCAATAAATAATTATTTCCATTTTTGAGTTTGTTGTCATATATTCATAGTCTGTTGTAACGTTTGATTCAGACTTATCATCATCACCATTGTATTTCTTTTTGTTTGACCTATGGTTGGGTAATAAACTGATACGCCGATGACATTTTCCGCTCATCCATTGCCACCCAAACGACCCGCTATATTTCCGCTTGGTCACATATATATTATAGAGGCAGTACGGTGCAACAGGGAATACGCGGCTTCAACTCAACAGAGCATAGAAGGACATAATTAAAGAGTGGTTAGGGTATATTAAAGAATTGGATGGTGGGAGGAAAGACCGAAATAAGAAGCAGAGGAAAAATGAAGTCTCGCTGAGTGTTGTGAGTGCTGCTAAAATGGTAGACTGTATAAATAAGAGAATGAACTTAAAACTTTAGGACAAAGAACATAAAAGTGCTTGATCGTAATCATATTTTAGCTGACAAAAGCAAAATTAACTACAAAAATAAAATCTGCAAACAAAAATATGCTTATCAATGGGTTAAAATTTTCAAGCATAAATATCAATAATATTAAAGATACAAATTTGTTGCCCTTGTTTGATCTCCATCAATCTCCGATACACGTTTCAGATTTTGAAACAGATGACATTAAAATTACAGAAGTCAGTTTTTTAAACTTGATTACTTAAATAAAACAAATCATATTTTTAGAGTGAAATAAATCACAGCTTACAATTCTCTTATTTCAGAATGCTGAGTGTCTTGTAAAACATATACCGGTTGAGGTTATGATACAGATCCATGTTTCTCACTACAGAGACTATGTGCGCAATAGACTGTATCAGGCCGGTCTAATCTACAATGAACAGGACTGTGATAGTCGTGAATGTAAGAAGAGCCGTGCAGGCGTACGCAGAGTGGAATGCTGCATATGCAGGAGGTGATCACCTCAAATGTGTGAACATCACTGCCAAAATGGCTCAGGACATACCTAGGTTGTCCCAAAATAGCGAAGACAACCTCTGAATTCAAGGAATTTGACGTAATATTCCCATGTTGGCTTTATATGTTGTATTCCCATGTTGTCTTATGTTGTATTTCAACTATTTTTCGTAGGTTTCAAATTGCCATTATAAAACACAAGAAAAATATCATAAAAATGAAGAAAAAAGAAATAAAAACAAGCAAATTCAGAGAATTTATGCCCCCCGCCTTAATTGTTTAGTTACACAAATATATCTGACAATAATATATATCCAAATCAAATGCATTTACTTCATGTCACAGTGTCAAACATTAATCTGAGGATTATATTCAAACCACATGCAAATCTTCAAATCATGGTCAGGACATCTGTACAGTTTGAAAAGAATCAGAATAAAACTGAGGGAGGAGTTTGCACACAAGGTACACAATGTCCATTCACTTTCATTGTATAAATGCCTGAAAAACGACTAAGTTCAAGTTGTGAAAAAGTGTCAAAAATTAACCTGAAGATTATACCCAAAGCACATGCATATCTTCAAAGCATCATCAAGACATCTGTAAACTTTCAACAGCATCTGAATTAAAAACTGAAGGAGTTGCGCACACAAGGCATCCACTGTCCATTCACTTTCATTGTCAAAATACCGAAAAACGACTAAGTTCAATTTGCAAAAAAAAGTGTCAAAAATTAATCTGAGGATTATATCCAAACCACATGCGCATCTTCAAAGTATGATGAAGACATCTGTAAAGTTTCAAAATAATCGGAATAAAACTGTAGGAGAAGTTGCGCACACAAGGTACCCTTTGTCTATTCACTTTCATTATCAAAATGCCCGAAAAATGACTAAGTTCAAATTGCAAAAAAAGTGTCAAAAATTAATCTGAGGATTATATCCAAACCACATGCACATCTTCAAAGTATGATGAAGACATCTGTAAAGTTTCAAAATAATCGGAATACAACTGTAGGAGGAGTTGCGCACACAAGGTACCCTTTGTCTATTCACTTTCATTATCAAAATACCCGAAAAATGAGTAAGTTCAAATTGCAAAAAAAGTGTCAAAAATTAATCTGAGGATTATGTCCAAACCACATGCACATCTTCAAAGCATGATGAAGACATCTGTAAAGTTTCAAAAGAATCGGAATAAAACTGTAGGAGGAGTTGCGCACATAAGGTACATACTCCTATTGGGGGACGGAAGGACGGACGGAAGGACGGACAGACGGAAGGACGGAAAGCCAAAAACTAAGTCCCTCCGCTTTTCTTCGAAAAGGCGGGGGACAAAAATAAAAATATAGCTTAGAACTTAGTAACTGTAGTTTAATTTTAAATTTGGCCTCTAGACCTTTGGTTTGAGGTCCTTAGGCAACGATCAGCAAATAACGCAATTAGAAAAAAAATCCCACTCCAATAACATAAGTGAGGAAAAAATAAATGAAAGACGTTCAATATGGCCGCCATCATGTTTTTTAAAAAGTTTCAAATTTCAGCATTTTCTGAAATGTTAGAAAAATTACAATTTCTATGAAAATATGTTGGCCTTGGCAATGAAAAATGGCCTATAAACTATAGAAAAAAAATATAAACAGTTTTTGAAAAACGGGCTGGTAAAAACTTCAAATAACCATACAAGATTTGGGGGACTACAGGTCATTTTATCAGACTTCCTTCAATTGCCACCTGTGGCAAATCCTTTATATTCTGATGAGGGTGAATTTTGTTTCGCAAGTGCAGCATTTCAGGAAACAATCAGACACAAAATAACACTAAGATTATGAGGCAGAAAGACATGCGTCTTATTAATGCTATAAAAACTGTTTCATCTGGGCACATCGGTGAGTATTATACTGATACCATAGTCATAATGCACCTATCAATGTTTTCCCCTTGAGAAGGGCGGCGGAGATGCAGTGGGGGGGATTAGACAGCAAATAAATCCCAAACCCTGGGAATAAGTCTTAGCATCATGACCTAGGGGTGGGAATTTAGATGCTTGACCAAGAATTCTACACAAAATATATAGCAAATCTGACGGTCCACCCAGGTGATTTTGGACACCAAATTTTGATACATGGGTGGGGAATTAGACCTAAATTTTTCCAAAATGTCTAATTTCCCCTGGGTATCCCGCCGTCTCAGTCTCGGGGACAACACTGATAAGTGCATAAGACAGCAGATAATCCCAAAGCCAATCCACAAACACCTCAACTACTCACCATTTGGAATCTACATGATCATACATAGGCTGCTCTCGCTCCCAGAGGGCGGGGTAGGTACTATGACATTTTTTTCCTATACATAGGCCGGGCCTTTTGTTGTGGGGATGGGGGGGGGGGGGGTCAAAATTTGGAATGTCGGTATTTTTTGTATTTTTTTTTTTTTTTGGAGGGGGGCAGTCAGAAATAATAAATATTTCTGGGGTAGGGCAACTTTTGTGCATACTTTTGGGGGTCCAAAAATGGATATTTTTTGGGTGTTAAATGTCGATAAAAGGGTGAATTTTCGCGTTTTTCTCGCGGGTTGGGGGTGGGGTAGGAGAGTAGATGCTGGCACTGCTGGGGATCAGCATATGTACAGGAAAAATCTTAGAGTACCCCTACCCCATGGGTTCTCGCCCTAGTAATCTGCTTCCAAAAATATCGAGTCTTACGGCCTTTAAAGAATCAGGAATTTTAGTGTACTCAAAAATATCTGAAATTGCGATAAAATCCTCAAAAATATCCCTTTCAGTAACGTACTTAAGACCCCGAAAATATCAGATTTTCATGCCCCCTCCCAAACAAAAAACACAAAGATCCCCAAACCCCAAAAATATTTTTTTTTTCATTCTGAACCCACTCTCCCCAGCCTTAAAAAATCCCACCCCCTCAAAAAGATAAATAAAAGAAATATTGAAAAATGGCGGAGCCGACGCATAGCCTCGTAGAAAATATCAGAGTACCTCCACCCAAACAACAAACATTCGAACTCTAGCAACGGTTAGACGCAATCGGTTAAAGAAATCCGAAAAGAGCAAATAATGATGATCCTTTCTTGAGAGGAGTGAAGATTGTCTTGTCTTATATCATGCATGGTCCGTAAAAACGCTCTGAAACGTTTTCTTATGTGTTTTTGACAGCAGCGAAATCGAGAAACTATACTTACCATGTATCAACACTCAATGTTATTGATCTAGCAATTACATTCATTTTCGAGAAAAAAAAACGTTATCAAATCAATATTTTTCAATATTTGCGCCAAGAAAATTTGGCTGGTCTCTAATGGTTTTCGGAATAGGTGAATTCATGGATACTTCGACCGTCAAGGCTGGAAACCAGCGTCCGGCCGGCGAATAGTATAGCATATCCACCAACCACAGTGCTTGTTTAATTATCAATAACAACAATGATGGCTGATGAAATAACGTTTTCGTAAAATGTCAAAATTTTGACAGGGATCTGAGCAATTCTGTTGGTTGTTTAACAGTGTAAGTTGTAGAGATCGATGAGATATGCATTTGTTTCACACGGCCATGCATGATTTTGCCCACAGCCACTGTGGATGTCCTGTTATAGTGTTAGATGCTGCGTTTGCAAATATGTGTCGGATTGTTTCCGACTAACCTAAAGTACCGAATTCGAAGCTCACTGTGAGGAGACGGTTTGAGATACAGGTTTGATGCATACCTTTTTAAAGGGCTAATCCAAGTGCTAAATACTGTTGGCAGTTTGAATTAGTTCACATCATTCTGGTAAGAAATCCGAGGGGACAAACATTGAACGGTCAAATTTTGGATTTAGAAGAGAGTCACCTTGTCAATGGTTTATGTTTATATATGAAAATAAAAAAATGGGGTGTTATATTTTATATATTATTATAAAAAAAATCGAATACTTGCGTAAAGAAATAGATGTGCTGTTTGTGCTACTGACTGACCATCTGATTACTGGTCAATTACTTGTTACCCGCTCCGGTCATTCATACGTACAAGCCATTTGTGGCTTAGTTGGATGGTTATATAGTAGTTAGTAGACCAGGCTTAGCATGCCGTTTATGCTCTACTAACCGGTCTACTGCTGTGTGTGTACTTCGCGTTGTGTTTTAATTATTGAATTGTTTTGCGGCTTCCCGTCAAACTACAGACAGACGGACGAACGTTCAGGTAGCTACGGACTGACAAAAAGTGCTAGGTTTGTTTAAGATACCAGGTTCGAATCTCTGGATTTGAGGCCTTTGGGAAACTAGTATGGTTATAAAATATGAGGAACATTCTTGGTTTTAAACAAACATGGATTTATTTACAAATGACATGATTTTATATGATACATTGACTTTGAATATGACTTACACCGTAATCAAAGATATGATAAATTGACGTTGCATAGGTTTTACACCGTATACAAAAGTCTTGGAATATGATAAATTGACGTTGCAAAGGTTTAACATCGTATACAAAAGTCTTGGAATTTAAAAGAGTTTTACATCATGTTAATTTGACAACATATTGAATAAAATGTGGACAAACTTCACATCTTAAATGCTAAGAGTTACAAAGTAACCTCATGAGGAAGAAGAATAACTCGGTGTTTCGTGGAAACAAGAGTTATTCCTCTCAGAAGAATGCCTTGGCTGTCCCATGGGAACAAAAGCCATTCTTCTGGGTCACAACACAAAGCTTGCTTAGGGCTTACATATGGTTGTGCCAATGAACGCTCCAAACCAATACATGAGTGTATGATGACAAATAGTTTTGTTATAAGGTGTGTAAGAGTTGAATATTGTTCAATATCTAATTTACTGAATTCTTTAGTCTAAAAGATATACATTACGACAATTTTACCTATGTTCAATAAAATAAGCATTGCAGATGCAAATACAGTAAGGTCTGAACTAAAGTATACAGAAAGTGCACATGGTGAGCACATTCTCTGAACTTCAGGTGCACATTACTTTGCACAAGCTCTGAGAGTCAAGTGCACTTACCTAGAACTCCGGGTGCACAATACCTATCTGAGCCAAAAGTGCACTTGCTGTTAGCTCAGGTGTCATTTTAGTTTTACAGGTAATTATCATAGGATGCATTTGTGTGACAATCAAACCAATGCATGTAAATGAAATGATTTAATTGAACAAAATAATGCTGATTTGTTTTGCAAGTTTATGAAAAACAATGTATCTATATTAAACGATAGTGCCAAAGCAGAATGTGTGAAAGCAAGATATACCATGAGCGATGCGGGAATTCGCCTTACATACCGTTTGAGCTGTGTCATGAGCAAACTGCTTCTTGTTTCTTGAACAAAACACATGAGCGCACAAGTTGCAATGTAAGCATGCTACACGCGTTTTCATCATAGTTGTAGTGCATTTTTAAAATCATATGAATTGATATATCTGAATTTCACACATTTATCTGTCTAGATAACCAGTCAACATTTACATGAGAACCATTCGAATATTTACTGAACCAGTCCCAGGTAAAACCAAAAGCTCTCTTTAATTGTATTATTGACACACTCCCACTGGTGAGTTATTGCTCATATTTTATGACAGGTGATAAATGGATTAAAGGACCATAAACCATGAAGTTTGAGCCTCTTTAATATTATTGAACAAAATGAACAAATTTGTCTGGGATAAAATATTGAGGATCTCTCTCTCTCTCTCTCTCTCTCTTGCTATAATGTTGTAATACATGGTTTGATTGAGACTTCCTTCAGGTTCTATACGGGATACTTTATAATTTTCTTTTCTTATTCATGCACTCAAACTTAGCAACTATATAAATTAAAATAATAAATAAATAAATAAATAAATAAATAAATAAATAAAATAATAAACAACACGGCATTGTGTTTCAAGACATGACAGGAGTATATAATGTCACACAGGTATACAAAATAAATGAGCGCACAAGTTGCACTGTAAGCAAGCAACATGTGTTTTCGCCATAGTTGTGCATTTTTAAATAATATGATATATCTGAATTTCACACATTTACCTGTCTAGATAACCAGTCAACATTAACCCGAGAACCATTCTAATATTTACTGAACCAGTCCCAGGTAAAACCAAAAGCTCTTGTATTTGTATTTAGTATTTTACAATAGATATGCGTCCACTGGAAAATGATTATAGATGAGTTATTGCTCATATTTTATGAGTGGCTTAGAGTGGCTTAAAGGACCATATACCATGAAGTTTGAGCTTCTTTAATTCTGTTGAACAAAATGAACAAATTTGTCCTGGATAAAATATTGAGGATTCTTGATCGATCTTAAAATGTTCAAAAGAAGGCTAACGAAAATTAAAAAGAGATAATCTCTCTCTCTCTCTCTCTCTCTCTCTCTCTCTCTCTCTCTCTCTCTCTCTCTCTCTCTCGCTAAAATGTTGTAATACATGGTTTGAATGAGGCTTCCATCAGGTTTTATACGGGATACTTTATCATTTTCCTTTCTTATTCATGCACTCAAACTTAGCATCTTTATTAAATAAATAAATAAATAAATAAATAAATAAACAACACGGCATTGTGTTTCAAGACATGACAGGAGTACATAATGTCACACAGGTATACCTGTACCATCCTGTCTGTTTATTTTCCAATCAAAGTGCTCAGTGACTAATAGAATGATTTACATGTCTTATCTCACCTTGTTAATATCAGGCACACTTCATAATTGGTTTCAATAGACAAATTAATCGGTTTGGTCATGATTAGAGAATGTTTGGTAGATACGCATATTGTATACAATGTTTGAATGTTGTTAAATTTCATTAACTTGATATAAATTATTTTACATTTTCCTAAATCATTAGATAATAAATATAATTAGAAACTTTATTTTATTTTCAATGTTTACTTACTTCAATCTTTCGCTTTAGTCTTTTACTTTAATCTTTTGCTTTAATCT
Source organism: Rugalucina vietnamica (assembly GCA_964017185.1). Taxonomy (NCBI): domain Eukaryota; kingdom Metazoa; phylum Mollusca; class Bivalvia; order Lucinida; family Lucinidae; genus Rugalucina; species Rugalucina vietnamica. The sequence goes on from OZ024879.1 coordinate 20,362,537, forward strand.
GCTTCACAGCAAGAAAATCTTTTAGTTACTTGTCTAAAAAACCAGTCAACATTTACCTGAGAACCATTTAATTAATTACTGAACCAGTCCAAGGTAAAAACAAATGCTCTCTTTAATTGTATTATTGTACAGTAGAGATGAATAATTATAGATGAGTTATTGCTCATATTTTATGACAGGTTATAAAATGGATTAAAGGACCATAAACCTCGAAGTTTGAGCTACTTTAATTCTATTGAACAAATTTGTCCTGGATAAGATATTGAGTATACTTGATCAATCTTAATCTTATTCAAAAGAAGGCTTACGGGAATTAATGATTTATGATTCTGTTCGCTTGACAACCGTTGACTGTTTTTTTACCTCCATTGCAGTCCTCTCATTTCAATCGATTCAAATAAATAAATAAATAAATAAATAAATAAATAAATAAATATTGGTTTATGTTCTGAAAACAATATCCTAAATTTTAGGATATATATAGACATTTACATGCATTCTTTTGTTTAAACCTTGCGGAATAGGATTATAAATTTGAAACAATTTTGCAAAGCCGAGAGAAAGAAAAGAGAGATTAAAAAAGAAAGAAAGTAATAAAGAATACAGAAGATTAGATCTAATAAAAAAGAAATAGGAACAAAAACATAGAGAAAGGAAAACATATATGTAAAATGCATATAACATTAAATTAGAGGAGATATAAACTTGAAAAATTAAAATAAGACAAACTTAGAATAACGCAAACATTTTTTTTATCAAAACCATTTCATTATACTGCTGATACAGCAAATACAGGTAAGTGGTATCATCAAACACCAGCCAAAGTGAACTACAGGTATAGGTAGGGGTATAGAGGTGCCAGAACTTGGAGTGCACTTGAAATGAACATCAGGTGCAACTTATGGCTCAGATCAAGCTCACATATAGTGCACATGGCGAGCACATGATGTGCACAAGGGTGTATACATTAGTTCAGACTTCACTGTAAAGACAATAAACTAATTTTAATCAAGTTTGCAATATTAAATCCAATGGAAATAACTAATGTCCTTCCTCCACTGGATACTAAAACAAACTCGAGACGTTTGTGCAATAAGCGAGTTTATGCGTCGAAATGTGGGATTACTACATTCGAGACAAATGTTTGTGAAAAAAAATAAATTGTATGCTTACATAGAACAACAAGTTTATATGATCATGCGAAATAGATGTTCGCAAAACATTTTGCAGCTTGTACACAATGTAATAAAGCAAATGTTTTCTTTCAACATTGGTTTTATCCCTATAATTTCCCGTGATGTCACACGAGTTAACATATACGCTGGAGAGCGGGCTACCCAACCCTACTCCATTTCTGGAGGGGGGGGGTACAATTTTTCCAGGCTCAGACCAGCTAAACCGTTCGCAGAAAACTGAACGGAAGCTATTTCAACACTCAGAAAAATCTAAATGATCTGCCTGTTTGCGAAACATCAATATCCGCACAATTCCCATGCGCCGGCCCAAAGAGTGTTAACTCACTCCCAGATCAAGCATCTGAATACAAACTTATGTGACTTACAATATGGTAGATAATTCGACAATAAACATTGAATTTGAATTTAAACGTAGATCTAGTAATCGAAGCAGAGACTCGCTAGAAACTGACAAAATACCGCCAAATCGAACTTATATACCCTGTTCACCACTGACCAAAACACACTGCCCACCCACTGGCCCAACACAAAACTGGTCCTATTCGTTTTGTATTAACATGTCCGCAAGGACAATATTTCTCCCCTATACGTTGTAACGTGGAGAAATATCAATTCTCATGATAAGTGCCAGTTTCAGCTTTCAGAAAAACATGTTTCTACCACAGTTATATTTCATGCACTTGTTGGATGTCATGCCATTCTTAGATGGAGCCAACGTCCAGACATGACCTTAGCTGTTGACTGGGGCGTAAAACGACAAGAAAAAGAAAAAAAAAATTACAGAATTAATATTGATATTAATTTTTTGTTCTGATCCGAAAGGTCAAATATTTTATGCTCATTTGTAGCGGTGTGTTTTCTGTGACAAATAATAAACATATTACTGCCACGCCTCTCACATAATCAATATTTCTTTCTTAACGTTATACAGCGTTTTAAAACGCTTAAACCCTTGCGGTCTCTCAGCACTATGTTCACTGTATGACCACGTACATGTATAAACCCACGGCGATAATCACAGACCGAAAAGACTGACAGTTCGGTTCAGCGTGTACGACCGGAAGTCGGTGGTATTCCAGCCCGTGCGCTATTAATTTGTAATTGTAATTGATTTATTTATGTATTAGGTTGAAATATTAAGCACATATCAATTATCACTAGAAAGGACGTTTTACGATACAATGCCAAATCTAAAGGGTCTCTGATGAGGCTTGAGTAGCCGAAACCGCGGTATGGCCCATCTCTTTTCTCATTAATATATGCTCACTGCTCTTAAAGGATCTTACTTCCCTTTAGATCTATCCCATTGCCGGATCACGTTTTTGGCCGGAAATGGTTTCCTTCTTTACTAAAATTTGTTAAAACGTGCATGTTATTCTTCTATCATCATCATGGATATACCGCCGGTTCCTAATCAACCGACGTCTTTCAGATTCCCTCAGTGTTCCTTCGGCAAGGCAAATCCTGTGAATAGGAGCTTTCAGGCTTCATGGTTTTCGACCATGACATTGCTTCATCATAATGAAACCTATAAAATAAGCAATGTTTCAAGGGTAAAAATTGCCCCAAAGTGCATTAAAATCGTCTCTACGGACGTCCGGAAATACAGAATTTTCTCGCGGGAGATCCCCCGAACCCCCCTTACGAGAGGGGGAATGCCCCTTCTCGAGCTCCCACACAACTCCTACCTTCGGCACTCGTAAAACGTCGGATGTAACATGGCCGGACCACTTTGCAAAAGCCGACGACGGCCCTGTATTAGCTTATAACCTGGTACATACCGGTATACCCGTTAAAACACTCTAGTACAGGGTTCCCTGGGGCTCTGGTTAACATTGAAAATGCGTAAAACAATCCATGTATGGAAATTTAACTCTGATCATGAAGATATCATTGAAAGGACATGGATTTTTTTTATATAATTTCTGTGGGAACCCTGGTAGTAGTCAGTGGCAGTAAATGTATTAATGTGCACAACGGGTGCTTGTCGACTTGTGCTTTTTTATTTTCTCCTTCTCTGGTTGTCAAAAATAAACAATTGAAAATAAAACTGAGACTTGTCGACTTGTACTTTTTTTATTTTCTCCTTCTCTGGTTGTCAAAAATAAACAATTGAAAATAAAACTGAGATCCTTTAAGAGCAGTGAACACATAAATGAGAATAGGGATGGGCCATACCGCGGTTTGACTATTAAAAAAGTACAAGTAGGCAAAGATCAGGAAAAGGCGCAATCAGAAAAAGACTCCCACTCCAAAAACAAGGTGGGAAAAAACCAAATGAACAATCAGGTACTTATACCATGAAAACATTTCGTAAGCCGAATGAGCAGCTATTTTCCCAATGGGTGGCCACTCAGTTACCTTAACTTAACTAAAAATATGCAAACATACATAAGGCGCCAACAGCACAAAAATATTTTAAACACCAAGACATAAAACAAAAAGAACCACCACAGAAGTATCAACTTGGAACGATCAGTAACACAAAGTTACTGGCGGGTTTAAATCGATTTTACACGGCCGTAACCTCACCCTCAGCTTCTGCAGTGGTTCATAACATTTAGTTAGTTCTTCGGTCCTCGTGGTGAATCTCTAACTAGTAAATGAATCATCAAGAACAAACAAATAAATCATGATAAACATCCCGATGAATCAAAAACCAGGACTCACAGATTCAGTAAGCTGCCCGACGATGGAGATCCCTGGGCGCCAAATAACTTACTAACTCCGGAGCTAAAGAAAAACATCAGTTGGACCCCTGTGGGCCAAGCAGCAGACAAGAAGCTCCGGCCCCAACCAACTAAATTGAATAGCTTTAAGTCGGGGCCATCATAGAGTCTGACGCCCGACCCACCGGCGTGCAATTAAAGAAGGCAGCATAGTTATCAACCGTGATTGGGTTAAAAACTAAGCATGCAGACTGTCGCATAACATTCAAGTTATAACCTATACGTCTGTAACGTGTTATGATTTTTCTAAACTGAAAAGAAAAATCATTACTTCCTATAAGTTTCTTAAATTTGTAAACCAAGTCACCATAAAATTCTTGTTCCGAAAGACCCTCACTTAAAAGCGTCTTTAACCCAACATTATATTTGGAAATCAATTCATAGTGTCTACGATAAAATTTAGAAAAGGTTTTTCGAAGTTTATGATACCGATAGCCCTGTTGGAGAAGTTTGGCCGTTAAAGATTTATTTCGAGCGTTGAAGTCTGTAACATGATTGCAGACTAGCAAACCTAATAAGTTGCGAAATGTATACACCATAAAGTCTCATCAGCGACCCTTTAGATTTAACAACATGAAGCCAAAGAGAACAACACGGAAGACATTTTCAAATGAACGTCATAACTATAATCAGTGGCAGTTTCTTGAAGTCTACTGAAGTTGTTTCATGTGAAGTGTCCGAGTAACACGCAACATGTTTCATCAGAAGCTTTCTGTACTTACTACTCTCGGCTTCAAAATTAAATGCATCTTTTATAAACCGTGTGTCCCACATAGCTAACTTCCTCTTTTCTCAACTGACACTTCTCTCCATTCATCGTGATATTATTCTTCTTTATGCGATCAAAAACCCGTTTTTAACTTCCATCATGCTGTTGCATATTTTAAACCATTCTAATATATCGTCAATGGTCACTTGAGCTCCATCAATATCTTTCTTGTATCATCATCACGAAAACATATCCGTGTAATGTATACCCCCTTGAACCCCACTGTTATATAGTAAAACTGGGATACGCAGGGATAAACCTATTTTTCTTATTATTGCTCCAAAACATGGATTGTGGGTACTCGTTAGAACCGCCTCGCAGAGGCGGTTCTAACTTATACCCACAATCTCTGTTTTGAGCAAAAATAAGATATCAAAATTTTTCACCTTTAAATTTTAAATTTTTAATGCTCGAAAAATCTGTTAATGGTATGGTCAAGTTTTCGTAATGATGTCCGTTATTACATGCTGGTATATCTCCGGTATTGACTTGATCCCAAAAGGAGCACAGGGGCCAAGAGGAGTTTGAAATGTTGTTAACTGAGATTTCTTCATCTAATCTAGTCAAAAATCCAATTAAGTAACATCAGATTTACTAAAGAGTTTCGCATTTGGCATCTCGGCCACAATTACTTCCACCCGTTGCCATGGGATAATGCTTGAGCTGTTTTGCATTATTTAGATCTTTTTGGTCTATGCATATAACAAAAACAGAAACAGCACGAAAATTCGACTCCAAAATATACATTTAGTTAAGGTCAGGCAACTGAGTGGCCGCCTATTGTTAAATAGCTGTTTCTTAGTGGAAGTACCTAATTGTCAATTTAGTTTTTTCCCACCTCGGTTTTTGGAGTGGGTATTTTTTCTGATTGCCTACTTGCACTTTTAGTGCCTCCGGTCAAAGCTTGACCATCTGATCATCAGTTAACTGCTCTGGTCTGAGCCTGCTGAGAAACGTGGATCAAGCAAAACCATCAATGCGTATAAGCTTTTGTGGCTTAGTTAGGTGGTAATATTTCAAGCACTTGTTTGATATTATGACATCCCCATTTTGGGTACATGTCCCATAAAATGGACATGACCTTAGCTGTTGACTTCAATCCAAAGCATCAATTCCAACAAAACAAAAGCTCCCATTATATGGGACATTTATCCTATATTAGGATGTCAAGACATCCAAAAGATAATTGAAAAATACACCCACTAATGCTTTTGATTAGGGTTCATAATCCGAAATTGCACAATAAAGTACATACTATCTCCCTTTGAATCCAAAAGGTCAAACCTTTATAGTTTATTCTATGATGGATGTTTTGACAAAACCACATTTCCTGGGCAGCCTCAAACCTGAGCGGTTAACCTGAACCACTTTTCCTGGGCAGACTCAAACCTTAGCGCTTAACCTGAACCACTTTTCCTGGGCACCATCAAACCTGAGCTGTTAACCTGAACCACTTTTCCTGGGCAGGCTCAAACCTGAGCTGTAAACCTGAACCAGTTTTCCTGGGCAGACTCGAACCTGAGCTGTTAAACAGAACCACTTTTCCTGGGCATACTCAAACCTGAGCGGTTAACCAGAAGTTGGTCTCGAACCTGAGCGGTTAACCAGAAGTCGGTCTCGAACCTGAGCGGTTAACCAGTAGTCGGTCTCGAACTTGAGCGGTTAACCAGTAGTCAAACCGAGTACTGGTCTTCCGCTCAGGGTTCAGCCTGCCCAGGAGACTACTTGTTAACCGCCCAGGTTTGAGTCTGCCCAGGAAAAGTGATTCAGACTCAAGCCTGAGGGGTTAATCAGTAGTCGTTCTGACTACTTGGTAACAAGTCAAAGCTGGTTAACCGCTAAGGTAAAGTGGTTCAAGTCATAACAACCATCATGTAATCCTTAGTTTGACGCACTTGTTGTATGTCACGATATCTTCATTTTGGGTAGAATTCCAATAAAATGGAGGCTACGTACCGACATGACCATCGCTGTTGACTGGGACGATAAGCTTCAATTCAATTCAATTAAAAAAGGTACAAGTAGACAACGATGAGGAAAAGGCGCAATCAGAAAGAGATTTCCACTCCAAAAACCGAGATGGGAAAAAATAAATTAACAATCAGGTACTTACAGCCCCTTTCACTCGAGTTTGCCGTTTGAGCATATAGGTCAATCAAATTTGTTCACTCGAGTTTGCCGTTTGTTTGTAAATCAGGTAACTTTTTATTCTATTTTAGAACTGAAACAGTGTCCCAGGTGCAGGGTGTTCTTAAAATCTATTCAGCATTTATCTTTAGGTAATGATGTCACCTCTTCTGATAAAAACATTGTAATTGCTTGGTTAAATCACATTTTTATTTCAAAATTCTTTGCACAACATATACAATGCATATTGAGAACACACAATTGTAACAGGAGAGAGACAAAAGCAGAATTTTATCAATTTAAGCAGTTACCTGATCGGTATCTACATGGCAAAAATTCCACATAGGAAGTTAAAAATTTCACTCGGGTTAGCCGTTTTTAAAGGTCATTTAGTTTGAAGCTGTCACTCAAATCAGCAGATCAATCAATCCAGATGTTTGAGGGGCAACATGAAAAGAAACTCAGATCTTCAGAACACATGGTCTTCTTGTGTGATGCAAATGCTCAAACGGCAAACTCGAGTGAAAGGGGCTGTATATCATGAAAACATCGTAAGCCGAATAAGCAGTTATTTTCCCAAGAGGTGGCCACTTAGTAACCTAAACTTAAATATCGTGTTATGACCTTAAGCAAGACATTGAGCATTAATTCCCCACAGTACTGGTTAATACACAGGATGTGATGGCTCTTTCCTGACATGATCGAAAGATTGTTGACTGGAACGTTATACCTCAATACAATGGTGTTTTGGTGGTAACATGGGCCCCGCCAATTGGTTGCCTAAAGAAAGAAGGACTGCTTGTGCCTCCAGGCAAAGTTTATAACGCTACCGACTGACTATTGCTGGTTGACCGCTTAGATTCAAGTCAATTCACCGATACATGTAAGCCTTAGTTGTTTACTTAGGTAGTTGTTTTTGAAGCGTGACATCTAAATTCGGATAAAAGTATCATAGAATAGACTGGACCACTGTTCCAATTAAGAATAGAGAAATCGATGCAATTAATTTGAAGTCCCAATATAGACACCAGGTGGGAAAGAAACACATAAAACATTTTTCCAACAAGGTAGCCATCCGGCTTAATTTCAACGAAAATCAAAGGCAACGCGCACAACAGAGAGGCAGGCACAACAAACAGTCGTATCATGAAAATAAACTACTTTTCCTGGGACGCCGATTACCGTGTTTGTACTGTGGACAACGTTCAACTATTTTGTTGGAACATCCTCGATGTTATAAAGAAAGAAAATGAAATAAAAACGAACTAGATATTCTTATGATTCTTGAGAAAGCAAAGTTTGTAAGTGGGGTGGCTGGGTGGGAATATAGTAGAATTCCCCAATGGCAAAATATTTGAAGCATTTAAGTGAGGCTTTTGACATTCTGTCAAGTTTAAGTGCGGCCTTTGTCTTTCTGTCAGACACTTGCACCTGTCTACAAATAAGATGTATGTAGTAAATAAGTGTTTGGAAGTTTTGAAAACGTTCAAAAGCTGTTACCTTACACTTTCTATATTCTTTTTGCAAGGGTGGTCGGATGGTAAAATGAACCCGCGTCCATTGGGTCCTAAAGAAATAGATGGACATATTATTATTCTAGACAAAGCTTATACACTACTAACTGACCATCTGATTACTTGTTAACCGCTCAGGCCTGAGCCTGCCCAGGAAAAATTGTTCAAGTCAAACCAGCTATCCATTTAAATGTTAGTGGCTTTATAGGTTGTAATATTTGATGCAGGCTTTGGATGTCGTAAGTTCGTAACATTCTTATTTTCGGGAAAAAAGTCTCTTAAACCGGAAGCAAGGTTCCAACATGATCATAGCTGTTGACTGTTTAAGTATCGGTATCACATTCCTCAAATTCGTATGAATCTTCCTTTTGAGCCCTTCCTATCTCCAAATGATCAAGAAAATATGCATTGGAGAACTAAATACATGTACATGTATGTGGCTCTAGTTCAGGCTTATGTTGTGGGTAGTTAATTGTTGCATCAGGAAAACAAGTCCGTTCAATATACACTCCCTTAAACCCCACTTTTATATAATAAAACTGGGGTTCGAAGGGGCATACCTATTTTTCTTATTTGTGCTCCAAAACATAGATTGTTGGTACTCGTTAGAACCGCCTCGTCGAGGCGGTTCTAACGTGTACCCACAATCGAGGCGGTTCTAACGAGTACCAACAATCTATGTTTTGAGCAAAAATAAGAAAAATATCGATTTTTTTCTGATGAAATTTTCAATTTTTATAGGTGAAAAAAATCTCTATATATTGCATGGACAAGTTTTCGTAATGTATTCGTCTTGCTAGTGTCACCTTATCAGTTCTAGGAGCATGCATCTTTCAGCATAAAAAGATTATTTGCCTTTAGACGTAAGTCTCTGCTCATTGGTTTCTATTGCCGAAATCGATGTTTGTCCAATTCTTTGGTTGTTATTCTTGAATCTTGAAAGAAAAAAAAAATTTCAGGAGTCATTTACACGGCTCTAAACAGCTAAATAAATAACTGCGGTTGAGTAAAAAAATCCAATTCACGCCCACCCAGTTCCGCGTTTGAAGAGCAAGAAAAGGTAAATAAACGCTCGCAGTCGCGTTTCAAGTAGTATATTTTTTAATCGCATATAGATATAAAAAATACCTCAATGCGTTTTTCTTAGTGACAGATCACTCTATTCGTACCCCAAGGACGCCCATTGGGGCCCATGGTGGTTTGTTCGATTGTCAGTACAGCAATCATCAACGGTTGTTGTAGGAAAGTTTAAAAATAAATACAAACATGAAAAAGAACATGAAATACATTTTCGTTAACAAACCCATGTCAAATCGTCTGATGAATGACAGTTAATCTCCTCTACATGTATATGTTTCGTTCATGGTCTCACTTAACAGGCGCCGTACTTTAGCTTCACATGCGCCACACTTTTGTTATACTCCAGTTTTTACGATCATCTTCAGCGACATCCGTCAGTTATGCTGTTTCCCAACCTTCGCCGTCTTTCTTTATCCATTTCTGGACTATCTTGCCATTTAACTTCTTAACCAGCCTGATCAGTTTTTTATTATCCCAAAGAGATATTGTTTTTCTTATTTTGCCCTCGTGATTGTCTTTACCCTGGTTATGCATTCTGAAACGAAATATCACTTGATTACAAATACACGCCCTTCCATTACACGGAGATTTTTTCAGCTGTAAAAATGAAAAAAAATCGTCGGAAAATATCGGAAGTTTCCTTATTGTGTTCAAAACATTGATTGTGGGTATGAAATTATAATAAAACAATTCTAAACGCCTGTTATCCCCTGTTTTACTATAAAAATAATGGGATTAGAGGTATACAATTCACGGACATGTTATTTTGATAGCATCAATTGACCACCTGAGAAATTATTACTCGCTTAGTTGGAATAGGAAAGCATATCTACCATAGATGTAGTTGTCTTCATTGCTTTTTGTTATTTAATATTTATTTTTGAAAACACACATCAAAGCAAACATATCATGCATGGAAATCTAAATAACATATATACAAATGGTTACAATCATACAATTACAATATGTCATTATTTTGATAATTGGCTGATGAATGTTTTTCATGTGTAATCAAAAATATTTCAATATGAAATATAGAAAGAGTAAAAAAAATAATAAGTTGAGTACCAGTGTGAATAAATAAATACATAAATAAATAAATAAATAAATTCTGCTGCCTTCTTGTTGCGAATTAAGAAATAAGAATATTAAATTTGCTCCATGTTCTGTTGAACTGGGCAATTTTATCCCGCAGAAAGAATATTTCTTTTTCTATTTTGAGTCGTTGAGTCAAGTATGGTTTAAAGTGTGCAATTGTTGGGAGTGTATTCAGACATTTGCATCTAAAAATGAAATATTTACCAAGCATAATGAGAAAGTTTTTGACTTGAGTTTCACTGCGATTCATTAAAAGCCTGATCCCAAATGTTACAGACTGTAAGTTGTCTTCATTGCTGTCAATGTATTGTCAGCAGCGACCTAGGTGGGCAAGCTCCAAATCACATAATTTACAGACGAAGATCCCAAGTAAAATTTTTTTTTTGCACGCAGTTGGTCATGGTTAGCCCATACAATATACGGACATTTTTTGGTTGGTTAAAAAACGAAAATTTCCAGTGGACAAATTTTGATCTTTTTCTTATTTTTGCTCAACACATAGATTGTACTCGTAAGAACCGCCTCAGCGAGGCGGTTTTAATGGATACCCAGAATCTATGATTAGTATCAAACATATGAAGAATAGGTATACCCCTGCAAACCCCTGTTTTACTATATAAAAGTGGAGTTTAGGGGGGTATTCATTGCAGGGACATGTTTTCCTGATGAGGTTATTTCGAGTTTTGGACATTGGTTCCTGCCACATTATTCGTTTTATAACTTGTTATTTATTCTATATGTTAATGCTTGTTTGCTAGAAACACCAACCGGTATTTATTGACAACCCGCTTTTTGTCAAATCCAGGACAGCTTTTGAAAGCAGACATGCTTTGTAGTTTATATATACATAATGTGCCTACCAATTAGTTCACTAAAAACTTTTTTGTTTGCCTATCTTTTCTATAACTGCCTGAAATATGGTCTTGAATGGGAAATGATAATGTAAAACAGGTTGGCCATGTACAAAAATAGCCATGGCCAGAAAAATTGTTGGTCAATGGAAAATTTAACTGTACGTTTTGGATCAAAATAAGGAAATTAGGTGTATCTCAGCAAACCACAGTTTTCCTATATAAAAGTGGAGTTAAAGGGGATAAATTTCACGAACACGTTTCCTGGTAGTAAGAAAAATATCAAACTGTTCCATGTTGCCAAGTCTAAAGGGTCACTGACGAGACTTCAATAGTCGAAACCGCGGTATGGCCCATCACCTTTCTCATTAATGTGTCCACTGCTCTGAAAGCATCTCAGTTTTAATTTTTATTTGCTATTACTGCAGCTGGTGTTGTGCCGTGTGGCGGCCCTAAAAAGTCTCCCCGTACATCATCTATAGTGCAGGTTATATTTTCTTTTTGGTCCTTTGAGATCAGCGAAGATATGCTGAGAAATTTATCGGTTAAGATTCATTTTCTAGCCAATGTTTAATATATTTGGCCCCATTTAGATAACACTAGTCTTTGTATCGACTACCCTGTTCAAAGTTGCAAAATTTCAGTTATTCCCTTTGGCTCCATGTTGCCAAGTCTAAAGGGTCACTGACGAGACTTCAATAGTCGAAACCGCGGTATGGCCCATCACCTTTCTCATTAATGTGTTCACTGCTCTGAAAGAATCTCAGTTTTAATTTTTATTATCTACTAAACCATTTCTTTTTGTTTTACAACTTAGGAAAAATCTGTAAATTGCATTGGTATGTTTTCATAATGACGATGCACGTCCCACAACTTTGTGTGACAATTAATAGGTTTCCACCTTTATTTTAACTCATTTAAGCCTGGCGTCCCTTTTGTGGGACATAGGCAAACAACATAGCAGAACGCGGCGTCCCATCTGGGGGTTATCTGTTTGTTTAGAATGAAATTTAAAAATCACACATGATGCCCCTAAGAACTGAAGTGGACTCGCCCAAATGAAAATAATGCGAACATCCATTCGTCATATATGGGTTGAGATAACGTGAATTTAAAGATTTATAATGGATAGACAAAAATTAAGATCAACAGTCCATTAGTATATCCATTTCAAAAGCCTTGGCTTCAAATTTATAATGACTTACTTTAAGCATAAGTGACTAGCTGAAAGCAAGATATACTTTAATAAGTCATACGTTTTTCCTTGCCTTTTACCATAAATTACCATCATTTATTATTCTTTTAGTGTGCATTTATCAAAGCAGTGTGTGACAACCTCATACCCCATTTCTGCTTTGAAACATTTATTTGAGTCTGTGCATGACAAAACCAACAATTTGGGTTTCCGACCAGGTCCAACACAAACCAGCCTGTACAGTCACAGAAGAAACCCAGAATCTTGAAAATTTGGGAATAAGTAGAGGAGGAAATGTACTATCCGTGTAGCGAAAACAAAGACGCTGATCAGCTTCGCGGTTACCGCGAAGCTGATCTGCGTCTTTGTTTTCGCCCATGCAAATTGTTGGTTTTCTCACGCACAGGCTCATTTACATTTTATCCCAACACTTGTCTCTAAACTGACAAACCAATTCGAGTGTTGGTTTGAAGCCGAAACGCATTGGTACTAGCCTCTGCAGCGTTAACAAATACCTGTCGGTGTTTCCTCCGGTGCTTGTCGGTATTTCATGATAAAATCCACTAAATTGATAAGTATCAGACGATACGTTTTGTGTTTACAAGTTTGACAGTATCCTGGTATTGAAATCCAAGATCGGCCGAGCAAGGATCAATATGATTAGATAGAAGAAAGGTACAAGTATGCAAAGATCAGGAAAAGGTGCAATCAGAAAAAGATTCCCATTCCAAAACCGAGGTGGGAAAAAACCAAACCAATAATTAGATACTAATACCAAGAAAACATTCCGTAAGCCGAATGAGCAGCTATTTTCCCCATAGGTGGCCACTCAGTTAACTTTGCTAATAATATGAAAACACACATAAGGCGCCAACAGCACAAAAATTTCAAACACCAAGACATAAAACAAAAAGAAACACCACAGAAGTATCGACTTGGAACGATCAGTAACACACAGTTACTGGCGGACTTTAATCGATTTTACATGGCCGTAACCTCACCCTCAGCTTCTGCCGTGGTTCATAACATTTAGTAAGTTCTTGGGTCCTCGTGGTGACTCTCTAACTAGTCAATGAATCATCAACAACAAACAAATAAATCAAGACAAACATCCTGATGAATCAAAAACCACGACGCACAGATTCAGTAAGCTGCCCGACGATGGAGATCCCTGGGCACCGAATAACTTACTTACCCCGGAACAAAAGAAAAAACTTCAGTTGGACATGATGGGCCAAGCAACAGACAAGAAGCTCCGGCCCCAACCAACTAAAATGAATAGCTTTAGGTCGGGGCCATCATATAGTCTGACGCCCGACCCTTCTGCGTGCAATTAAAGAAGGCAGCATAGTTATCAACCATGATTGGTTAAAAACTAAGCATGCAGACTGTCGCATAACATTCAAGTTATAACCTATACGTTTGTAACGTGTTATGATTTTTCTAAACTGAAAAGAAAAATCATTACTTCCTATAATAGGCTGCTAGCCAGAGGGTCGATTGCTCCCCCCCCCCTAGGGAATTTTGCAGACATACCCTATCTTAAAGAAAAATTCAAGCTGAGTTGAATAAGAGATGTTTGCACCCTGAGCGTTGGGGCGTTATCCTGTAACAGCCTGTTACATATGTTACCTAAACAAAATTAAGAAATTATGGTATGGTGTTTTCAGCTGCAGAAAAATGACAATAATTTATCATTTTACTCTACTTTTTCATACTGTCTGCTTGCTGTATGTCTATACTACATATTAAAATCGTTTGGACAAAAATTTGATCCACACTTACTGTAACATACGTAACGTAATTTAAGATACCCTTTGAAAATACCACTTTTGAGTGATATCATTTACCTATACTGTTGCACTATTAATTTTTCCAAAGATATGAGATTTATTTCCATCAGCATGTTCAATGGGCAGATAGAAAAACCAAGGTTTGTTTTCCTATCATGTATATATTGCCTTTAATGAAGTATTTAGTAGCCCTACCCCCAGTTTCAAATGCGAAATATTCTATTGCAACGAACGAGAAGTATGTAAAATACTTAAAACTGGTGGATATATATCATAGTTTCTTGCTTATTTTACCATGAACCATGGCTCTGAGGATCTGTAACCAAGTATCTTGGATCAAAGATTTTGATCCAGAATGTAACATATGTAACATGCATGTAATGAATAACGAAGGGCATTGTACATAGCAGGAATGCCAGTACAGGTCAGTCTAATTCTCTATTTCATTAGATATTTTGCAAACACATATCTTAAATGACAATTCAAGTTTGCTCCAATGTACATTGGAGCATGTGTCTGTTACAGTATGTTACATACGTTACCATAATATGTTTTGAAAATAATGATATGGCAATTTTAGCGTCAGAAAAATAAGATTTTTATTATTCCATTCACCCAATTCATATAGTCTACATGAAACATGTCCATTCTCAACTCTAAAGTTGCTTGAGCAATAATATGACACCTACAGTGTAATGTCTGTAACATATATTAAAATAACCCTTTCAAAATTAGCATTGTGAGTGACGTTTGTTTTTTTTAGTCACACATTCCAGCTTTTTTTTCAAATATATGTGATTTTTTACATTACCATGTTCAATGGAGGAGATGGAAAATTCCTATACTGAATATATTATAGTAAATGGGTTATTTAGCAACCTTACCCGCAGTTTCATAAGCCAAATTGTATTGCTAATTACGTAAAACATGTAAATAATCGTTTCTAATGGCTGTATCTAATGTTGATAATTATTTGCTTACATTTCATGGTTACGGAGAACTATAGTTCTGAGTGGGTGTCACCAAGTATTTAGGCTCAGACGTCTTAATGAGGAATGTAACGTATGTAACATATATGTATGAATAAAGAATGACGTGGTCTACAGTAGATATATATGATGCTATTTCAAAAATAGTGTCAACACGTTTCCCTATGAATAATTTAGTTTTTGGTGTAAAACAAAACTAGAAATCTTATTCAGTTCTGATAATCATGTCTTTGGACCCCATAAATACTATTTTAAACATTTAGAAATCTCTTAAAAATGCAGAAAAAACAGGGTATTACTACAAAATCGTTTGTACTTGAACTGTTAATAGACCTAGAATGCTGAAAGTGGTATCAAATAAATGGCACCGCAATGGACTAATGCCCTCTCAGTCCTATAATACATCATCTGAATTTCAGTTTTATGAATATTAATGAAAACTTTAGAAATTAGAGAAAATGCATAACAAATAAGCAGGTATACCTACAAAATGATTATGGATTTTCAGCAAGCTTAAGTCTGAATGTGCTGAAAATGGCAAGGGCAATTTTCTATCATCCTTCTGTAATAAAAAGTCATTTGATGAGCATTAATAAATATAATGGTTAAATTAGATGTTGGCGATTAACCGCCGAAGAAGTAAGGCGGGGCGCCTATTAAACCAGATGAATCTTGGCTCCTAGAAGTCCTAGACAGCTGAAATTGGTATCGACCGGTTGCTAAGACAATGTTTTTTAACCATATGATGTTATGAATTAATCATATGAATGTTTGGTTCATGAATTGCAACAAGAACTTCAGAAATAGAGAAAATTTGCAGAAACACAAAGGGGTATACCAACAAAGTCACTTATATCTCCACTATCAATAGCTGTTTAGTAGTCAAAATGGCATCAAATGTTACTATTTGGTCACTTCAATAATGAATTGTTGTCATGTTATCACAAAATATATGAATCGTCATGTTGTCATGTAAACATACCACAAAACATATGAGGTTAAAGCAAAGGTACACGCGTCTCTGTTGCTGGACACCCTTAATTGTTTGCTATATACCATTTTTATTTACGTTTTATGAATACCCATGAAAGTAAATCTGATATGATTTGTATATAAGAGCACTGGGAAATGGTGCATTGTCCACGCAAATATCTGATACCAAATACACCCTCTAAGGCAATGAGCAGCCGGGATATAAGTGATTTTGTTGGTTTATCTCTTCATTTTTCTCTTATTTTCTCTTATTTATGAAGTTTAATTCTAATATTAGTGACCTTTATCAGATAAGAAGGTTTATATATCAGGTTTCAGTGTTATAATTCATTGTCATAGCAATCATTTGATACCAGATTCAGCACAGTAGTGCTATTAGTAACCTAGACACAAGCCATTTTGTAAGGTATACCCTCTTATTTTCCGTGATTCTTCTCCAGTCTGTAAAAATTGCATCAATACGAGGTATTCATTAAACCTAAAATAAGTTTATTCATTTATCAGACTAGAAGACAAATTGCATAGCCCAAAACAGTTGTTATTTTTAAATGGCCGTTACACCGTTACGCCCCGGCGTACAAAGTGGAAACATCTCTCATTTGAATGCAAATAACACAAACATGACAGTCTTACCTTGCACATTGGTGTTTGCAGATTTGTACTCCACAAAAACTATTACTGAAAACCTTATTGGTTAATAAATGTAAATTCGCATATTTTTGTTACATACGGTACATACCTTATACAGGTAGAGACCCATATATGTCAACATGATAAAATTATGCATCCCACATATTTTCCTCGAAGAATCTTGCAGACAAATGGTAGAATTATGGTAAAACAACCTATTATTCATTCCCAGTCAAAGAATACTGCAAATATAATAAGCTGGTAACAGTTGTTATTTTTAAATAGCTGTTACACCGTTACGCCCCGGCGTACAAAGTGCAAACATCTCTCATTTGAATCAGAAAAGACTGCTCTTTAAGATAGACTATGTCTGCAAAATTCCCTAGGGGGGGAGCAGGGACTTTTTCAGCCAGCAGTCTATAAGTTTCTTAAATTTGTAAACCAAGTCACCATAAAATTCTGGTTCCGAAAGGTTCCACGTAAAAGCGTGTTTAACCCAACATTATATTTGGAAATCAATTCAGAGTGTCTACGATAAAAAGGTTTTTCGAAGTTTATGATACCGATAGCCCTGTTGGAGAAAATTGGCTTTGAGCGTTGAAGTCTGTAACATTATTGCAGACTCTAGCAAACCTAATAAGTTGCGAAATGTATACACCATAAGAAGCACGACGAGGAACATCACCATCCAAAAACGGAAAATTTACTACATTTATATCAAAATCAAAGTCATCGCGCTTATCATAAATTTTAGAAAAAAACAAATTTTCAACAGAAAGATGTAGATCTTAAAAGGGGGCTTCAGTATCTGAGATATTGGCTTTGTTGTTTAGATGGATAAAAATGATTGACCATACCTTCAAAATAAGGGTTGTCAATGTTCAAAATATCATCGAGGTATCTAGAAGTAAAATTAAAAGCCTCGATAACATTAGCTTGATTATCATGGTTAAGAGAATCCATGAAATCTCTTTCGTAGCAGTATAAAAATAAATCAGCTACGAGAGGTGCGCAATTTGTACCCATCCGAATTCCAACAATTTGTCTGTATAACTTGGTCCCAAATTTACAGGTGCGTTCACTTATTAATATACCCCTGCGATATTCAGAAATAAATTGACAACTGTTCTTGTTTTTGAACAATCGTCACTGGCAAGAAATAGACAACTAGATGAATTTGTTCATATAATATGTTAAGTATGTCTATACTCTGTATATAAAATTACAGATCGTATGATGTTGTATGTCTAAATTGATTACATAACATATGGAGCCAACTTTTTAACAAAATTGTTACCAGGATTCTTTTACCTTTGAAAGAGAGAGGAGAGTTATTTAAAAATAAAGCGAACGCTTTCAAACTTTATTTCTCACAAAGCGGTACCGGAAATAGACAGACATAATCATACATGATGTAATCAGATATGACAGACATGACACAGTACAATTGACTAGATTCATATCACCTAAGACTAGATATCACTATGCAACTAAAGCTAGTTCCGATTAAACTCTACATGTCAAGTTGATACCCTTACCCTTCAGACGTTGCAGCACTGTTCTTACATGCTCTGTATGGTCATCAAAGGTTTTACTAAAGACCAGCACATCATCCAAATATGGAATGCATATTTCATCACGCAAATCTGACAAAACTACCTCCTACAATTATATTTTACTCCATATATGCTTGAAAAGCCCCAGGTACCCTAGACAACCCAAATAAGATTCTGAGCCATTCATATAGCCCAACCAGGTAATAAAGGCTGTATACGGTCTGCTTTCTTCAGTTACAAAGCCTTGATGATAGACTGTACCTTGATCAAGGGTGCTGAACCAGATATTACCCCCTCAACTGTCAATAGAGTCCTGAATTCTGGGTAATGGGCGCCGACTTTGCTGTGACTTTTCATTGAGAGCACGATAGTCAATACAAAGACGGATGCCTCCTTCTTTCTTACAGACACAAACCAAATAGATAGAGTACAAGGATAAACTCTTCTGAATCCAACCTATATTAACAAGATCTACAATATAATTTTTACCTCTCTGTAGAGGGGAGGTGGTACTGAGTTATAATTTTTCTGCACTGGAGTAGGATCAGTTAACTTTATTTCAAGCTGTAGTTCTTTGGTACATCCTACATCATCCTTGGAGTAAGCCTGACACTCTTCCCTGAGCATGTTCCTGATAAGTCTTACCTGTTCTCCAGTGAATTGATCCTCATCTAATATCACCTCTGGTTCCCATGTCAAATCTTCACTTTCAGAGTTCTCTTTTCTGCTAGAAGAGTCATTATATTGCAATAGGTACTACGATACTGCGACCAGATTTTACTATGCAAATATCGCCTTTCTGTTCATTGCTTAACACTGCTGTTTGTGCCTGAACCTTATTTTCATCATATTTTCCAAAAACTGAACTTAGGTCATCAGGACTGAGATGTTGTATAAGATTATAACCCAGAATAGGAACTTCCATATTAATCTCTGTAACCAAGAATGGAACAAGGATACATTCTTAATTTGGAGAAGCTTTCATATCAACACCTACCCAACCCTCAAAATGCAAACAATCCCCACTTGCAAATCTGATCAACAATTCTGACACTGGGCGTATTTGCTTTTCTGGGAAATTGGTTCTGACCCACTGACTACCCATCAAACTCACTTGTGCTCCCGTATCACACAGAATCTCATGGCCATTGCCACCCAATGCCACTGAGACCAGACATTGCTCCCCTACTTATATTGCACATTACCCTTCAGTTCATTAACAGTCATATTAATCTCTCTGTTTGATACCTAATTTTGCAAACAGTTAATGGACTGACTTATTTTTCTATGGTTTGACCTATGACTCCTTTGACAAGCTATTGAACAATAATATACAGCCTGACAACCTGTGCATAGCTTGTTTGTTTAAAATATATTTTGACAGTTAATACACTTGTGGTCCTCCTGGTTCGATTCCGATGTTATTGCGGCTTTTATGGTGGGGGAATCTCTCTGCTTGTAGGTCACTACCCCCCCCCCCTGCCCTTGCAGTGACCCCTGGAAGTTTTCCGGACATTTATATTGATAGTGGTCAGAGCTCCCGCAGTTATAACAGTGAGTTCAACGAGAGTTAGATAAAGCAAGAGTTCCGATTTCTCTTCGCTAGTTTCTTTCCTTGCACTTGGAGATGATAAGGTAGATCGATCTATCATGGTACTTGTCTCTCAGTTCTTTCACTTCCACTCTCAAAGCTTTTATTTTTTTAGCACTTCGCTTTCCTCAGTAGTAATATTGTTAACTTTTACTTTCCCAAGTTTATGGTTCCTTTCCTTCTGCCGTCGTACCATTTCATTTACACTCTCCAGTAGTTTCTCGTCTGTGCTGTAGTTCCGAAGGAGAGTATCTAACTCATACTTCAGAGTTTCGTCTCGGATTCCTGTGATTAATGAATGGTGTAACTGTTTCTCAACTTATTTCTTATCTTAAGCGAAGCCTGTTGCTTCATTAGGGGCGAAATTAATTTTCTGGCTAAGCTCAAACCCCCGAAGCAAAAAGTGTCTGCAGGTTTCCTTAGGTCCTTGACTTAAGTTACAGAGTTCTTGATAAAGTTCTGTCGATGACTTCTCATGATAAAATGATCTCACAATTGCTTGAGTTGCTGGAAGATCAAGATCCACTCGCCCCTCAACATAACCCCTTAATCTGTGTCCTGGCTGAACTGCTCTTATAATTCCATCAATAATTTCACTGTCTTTGTACCCTTTGTCTTTGGCAACTTCCACTTGCCTCAGAAAGCTCATATAACTTAAGCAGGTACTTGAATCCCCTATCATTCCAATTATCTTGAAATCTTTCCTCCACACTTTTCTAGTTGCACCAGTATCCACTGTTTGAGGATCCACTGGTTCCGCCTTTACAGTCGCGTGTCCGGACTTTGATTTAATGTCAATCACTTTTGTCTTTAATTCATTTAGAATTGATAGTCCCTGGTCGTGTTCCTTCTCTATCGTGATAAGATAATTCTCCAGTGCATGGAAAAGCACGGCTCTACTTGCGCTATCTATGCTGAACGCTGTTCCTGGCAAAGCCTCTTTTGCCACCTGTCAACCCGTAGAGACTGGCCCTCACTTCCGCATACGCCTCTAGTACTTTCTCCTCCATCCCGGACGAGTCCCCAAATTGGAACCATGGTTAATGGTTTGTTAAATATGAAAGAATAGCCATTTTTGTACTACGGCTGAAAATTTGGTGTCTATTATCCCTATTTTCAGAGTTTCATCCTGATTTTCATTTATTGTACATTTTAGAATTTCATGATAAAGCGGTTGTTACAATATAAAACTAAGCATGTCAGTGTTATTTTGTAAGAAAACAAATATTCTACTAGGGCGGTTATTCGACCCACGCTTGCTAGTGGGTTCCTTCATAAGTTAAGGATGTCTTTAAGCACTATGAGTCACCCATGACTTTTTATTCTGCCAAAACGTGGGTTGGCATTTCACCATACAATTCATGATTGTTTCATGCGGACTGAGGCTTAGTGTGCTACAATGACTCTAATCTCCTCTTCGTGAT
Source organism: Rugalucina vietnamica (assembly GCA_964017185.1). Lineage (NCBI taxonomy): Eukaryota > Metazoa > Mollusca > Bivalvia > Lucinida > Lucinidae > Rugalucina > Rugalucina vietnamica. The sequence continues at coordinate 20,384,072 of OZ024879.1, forward strand.
ATTCCAAACCTCCTCTATAGCGATTAAGTCTCGGAAATTAACATGCCAATAAAGGATGTCAAAATGGTACTTATGCAAAGCAAATGTTCTTTGTATTCACCCCTATTATTGATATTAGAGGAACGTCTGCCTTTGAATGATTTCCATGGTGATTTCCTTGATTTATGCCTAAACAAGAGGATTTAAATATCATGAATATGAGCAGTGAGAGCTAGCATAAGTATGAAAGTTTCTCTATGAAAGTGCGAGTCCCCTATGGTATTCTGTGCCGAGAAACAAACCATGAATTGTATGATGAAATGTCAAGCCACGTTTTGGCAGAATACAAAGCCATATGTGACTCCACAGTGCCTTAAGGCATGCTTACCTCATAAAGGAACCCACTAGCAAGTTTTGTTCGTAAAACCGTCCTGGTAGAACATTAGTTTTCTTGCAAAATAACACTGACATGCTTAGTTAATATTGTAAGAACCGTTTAACTACGAAATTCTAAAATGCACAATCAATAAAAATCAGGGTGTATCACTGTAATTAGTGCTCATAAAGACACCAAATTTTCAGCCGTAGTACAAAAATGACTATTCTTTCATAATTTATAAAATAAATTACAAACCATTAACCATGGTTCCTTGTGGAATCTTTGAAACACGAATATCAGCGAATGTTTTGTTAAAAATTTGGCTCCATACGTTATGTAATCAATTTAGGCATACAACATTACAAGATTACATTTTTTTATATACAGAGTAAATATTTATAGACATACTTAACATATTATATAACCAAATTCATCCAGTTGTCAATTTATTTCTGAGGGGTATATTGATAAGTGAACGCACCTGTAATATAAATATTATCCAAAAGATAGGATAAGGCGTCGCACACATTCTGACATGACCAAAGTATATACCGACTTTGGTCAGAGGAAGTGAAAAAAGCCTTTCTGTCATTACATGCAAAATAAAGTGAACCATAGTTTTTTAATGCCCTTTTGAAGGCCCACTCTATCAAATCCTGAAGTTTTTTACTTTAATTAGTCTATGTGGTAATGCTGTATACAGAGTAGAAAAATCATATGTGGACAAGCTCGTCGCACGGAACCCTCTACACTTCAATTTACTGAGCACCTCACCAGATTTTTTTATTGACCAAAACCAATTTTTATTTGAAGTTTCATACACTGTCTCACAGTATCTTATAGCATGAGGTTTGATAGCAGTAAGAAAGGAAGTTAATAATTCAGAAAGTTCAGTAGTAGTACAACAGCTAGAATTTGCAATAAATCTAGCTTTGTATGGTCTTTTGTGAAGCTTAGGTAACCAATACATCGTAGGAAGTTTGTCTTGGCCTTCATTGACACAAACAGAAAACTTAACATGTAAATCGTTTAAGTGGGCATTAACTACAGACTTTTCATCAGTATCTGTCATCAGATAAGCCCTGGTACCGTCAAGCTCCTGTTTTAAGGTGTTAACGTAGTGAAGCCTTCAAACGACAACAATATTGTTTGCGGCTTTGTCTGCCGGAACCAAGACATACTTACTGTGAAATTCTTGGTTACCCTGCTTCATTTGCCTTAATGACAAATTGGGTTAAGGAGGTAAAAGATTAGTATTTTGTGAATAAAACTTTATACGTTTATCCACGATAGTGAAGATACTCATTATCAATTCTTTAAGAGCATTATCCACAACACCCTCTCTCATTTACACCCTCGAATCAGGGAGGTCGTTACGACTTACATAGAGTTGCTGTTGGAAAAGACTATTTGCACGAGACAGTTTACCATTGTTATATTATTATAGGTTTAGATTCATTTTCTAAACAATTTTAATATATACTATTTTGATCGCATTGTATCGAATACCCAGTTGAAAGATTCAGAATTACAGTAATTTTCTTTGGCTCCAGGTTGCCAAATCTATAGGGTCACTGAAGAGGCTTGAGTAGCCGAAACCGCGGTATGGCCCATTCCGTTTCTCATCATTATGTTCACTGCTCTTAAAGGATATCGGTTTATTTTTATTATAAAAAGCGGTGCAACTATCAACTCGGGAAGAAGCTCCCTCGCGTCTCAAGAAATTGGAAACAGATTGGAAATTGGAGATAATTTAGGAAACAAATTTCGAATTAAGCTTCAGAAAACAGTCAAGAAGGCAAGTTTAGGACTTGTTTCGAATTCGGAAGCTTAAGCAATTTTGCGAATCGTACCAAATTTCAGATCATGACCTTTGCATCGAATTTTCACTTCATTGTAAATAAACCATTTCCCATTTTTGCATTAATATTGGCTAGCTTTCTGTATAAGAAACACATTGCAAGTTTTAGCACATCATTAAAATAGAATTAAATATTTGTCAAATTAAAATAAATATTTGTCAAATTAAAATAAATTCGTTCTTGTTACTGATTTCACCTTTGCCAGAGTCATGAAACATGTCTCCCTTTCGATAATTTAAACCAGATGAACGCACAACAAATTTTATGCAATGCCTCGAGTCCTGCACACGGCCTTATATACACTGATAATCCTGACAGACTCTCACAAGGAGAGTGCAAATGGTAAAAAACACAAACATGGGTATTGGTACGCAAAACGGGACTCGTTCGTCGCCCTATTATCCTTGATTGATTTTTTAGGCTGAAAATTGTATCCTGTGGTTTGTATTTTAACAATTTAAAAACTGGGTTTACGAAGATCTAATATTGCGCTTATTACTAAAAAGGTACAAGTAGGCAAAGATCAGGAAAAGGCGCAATCAGAAAGAGATTCCCACTCCAAAAACCGAGGTGGGAAAAAACCAAACCAACAATCAGGCACTTATACTATGAAACATATCGTAAGCCGAATGAGCAGCTATTTTCCCAATAGGTGGCCACTCAGTTACCTTAACTTAATTAAAAATATGAAAACATACATAAGGCGCCAACAGCACAAAAAAATTTTAAACACCAAGACATAAAACAAAAAGAACCACCACAGAAGTATCGCCTTTGAACGATCAGTAACACAAAGTTACTGGCGGGCTTAAACCGGTTTTACAGGATCCTAACCTCACCCTCAGCTTCTGCAGTGATTCATAACATTTAGTATGTTCTTCGGTCCTCGTGGTGAATCTCTAACTGGTCAATGAATCATCAAGAACAAACAAATAAATCAAGATAAACATCCTGATGAATCAAAAACAAGAACTCACAGATTGAGTAAGCTGCCCGACGATGGAGATCCCTGGGCGCCGAATAACCTACTAACTCCGGAGCAAAAGAAAAACACCAGTTGGACCCCGGTGGGCCAAGCAACAGACAAGAAGCTCCGGCCCCAACCAACTAAAATGAATAGCTTTAAGTCGGGGCCATCATAGAGTCTGACATCCGACCCACCGGCGTGCAATTAAAGAAGGCAGCATAGTTATCAACCATGATTGGGTTAAAAACTAAGCATGCAGACTGTCGCATAACATTCAAGTTATAACCTATATGTCTGTAACGTGTTATGATTTTTCTGAACTGAAAAGAAAAATCATTAATTCCTATAAGTTTCTTAAATTTGTAAACTAAGTCACCATAAAATTCAGGTTCCGAAAGGCCCTCACTTGAAAGCGTCTTTAACCCAACAATATATTTGGAAATCAATTCATAGTGTCTACGATAAAATTTAGAAAAGGTTTTTCGAAGTTTATGATACCGATAGCCCTGTTGGAGAAGTTTTGCCGTTAAACATTTATTTCGAGCGTTGAAGTCTGTAACATGATTGCAGACTCTAGCAAACCTAATAAGTTGCGAAATGTAAACACCATAAGAAGCACGACGAGGAACGTCACCATCCAAAAAAGGAAAATTGACTATATCAAAATCAAAGTCATCGCGCTTATCATAAATTTTAGAAGAAACAAATCCATTCGCAACAGAAAGATGTAGATCTAAAAAGGGGGCTTCGGTATCTGAGATATTGGCTTTGTTCAACTGAAGTTCAGGTGGATAAATTTGATTGACCATACCTTCAAAATAAGGGTTGTCAATGTTCAAAAGGTCATCGAGGTACCTAGATGTGGAATTAAAAGCCTCGATAACATCAGCTTGATTATCATGGTTAAGAGAATCCATGAAATCTCTTTCGTAGCAGTATAAAAATAAATCAGCTACGAGAGGTGCGCAATTTGTACCCATCGGAATTCCAACAATTTGTCTGTATAACTTGGTCCCAAATCTAATATAAATATTATCAAGGAGATAGGACAAGGCGTCGCACACATTCTGACATGACCAAAGTGTATACCGACTTTGGTCAGAGGAAGTGAAAAAAGCCTTTCTGTCATTACATGCCAAATAAAGTGAACCATGGTTTTTAATGCCCTTTTGAAGGTCCACTCTATCAAATCCAGAAGTTTTTCTTTTATTAGATTATGTGGTAATGTTGTATACAGAGTAGAAAAATCATACGTGGACAAGCTTGTCGCACGGAACCCTCTACACTTCAATTTACTGAGCACCTCACCAGAATTTTTTATTGACCAAAACCAATTTTTATTTGAAGTTTCATACACTGTCTCACAGTATCTTATAACATGAGATTTGATAGCAGTAAGACAGGAAGTTAATAATTTAGAAAGTTCAGTGGTAGTACAAGAGCTAGAATTTGCAATAAATCTAGCTTTGTATGGTCTTTTGTGAAGCTTAGGTAACCAATACATCGTAGGAAGTTTGTCGGCCTTCATTGACACAAACAGAAAACTTAATAGGTAAATCGTTTAAGTGGGCATTGACTACAGACCCTTCATCAGTATCTGTCTCCAGATAAGCCCTGGTACCATCAAGCTCCTGTTTTAAGGTGTTAACGTAGTGAAGCCTACAAACGACAACAACATTGTTTGCGGCTTTGTCTGCCGGAACCAAGATATACTTTCTATAAAATTCTTCGATACCCTGCTTCAAATGCCTAAATGACGATTTGGGTTTAGGAGGTAAAAGATTAATATTTTGTGAATAAAACTTAATACGTTTATCCACGATAGTGAAGATACTTCTTTTCCATTCTTTAAGAGCATTATCCTCAACACCCTCTCGTTTACACCATCGATTACCGAAATCATTTAATGCAGATGCAAACTCCTCTCTACATTTGTCGAAATTAATGTAGGAAGGGAATCTATATTTCGGACCTTTAGAAACAATTTTGCGAATACTAGAATCCGAAATTATTTTTAAATTTCCAGTAACTATATGTCCGGCTGGTTGATAAACATATTTTGAATCTTTACAATCCCCAGACTTGGGAGTATTAGCATGGATATCAAGATCAGAAACAAGTTTATTGAAATTAAAAATAGTATTTCTGATTGGTTTTTTATATTTGTATCAAATAATAGGAGGTTCTGAATTTTGGAAGTAGGTAGGTATAGACTGTATCACTGATTTATCTTGGAATATGCTTGGTAAATCAATAAAATCAATTCCTTTATAAAACATGTTAATATCTGTCAGATTTAGAGTCTTAACAGATCATCATGAACACTTAAGTCATTTAGCATCCATGATCCTAAGAGACACATCTAACGTCAATGTCAAATTACACCTGTCATTTTCCTGCTGCCTTCAATCTGGGAGAAGCTGATATGATCTAGATGTTGGGAAATCTGTATCTTGAGTTTACTTAAGTCCAAGAAGAATTCAGGAGCAAGCATAGTTAATAACAGTTTTTACTTTCTCTTTTCTACTATATACATGACATTGTACTTTTTCTATTAAGGAAACTCTGCTGGGTCTAGATGTTGACAATCTATTTCTCGCATTGTAAAAACTGAAGTTCACGCTGCATTCTGTCAGTGGTCAATACAGACACGCATTTTTGTTTCATTATAGTTAGTATATAGGTTATTTTCCCCTAGGGTGGGGCCTTTTTGAATCGCATGGGCATGTTCGGAAGGTTAACGAAAATCAAGATTGCTACACACAAAATTAGTTTTTTCGTATGTTTCATATCATGAGCCTATGCCTGATTGGCCCCCATGGGCATGGTTTAAAGTTTTTATATATAGGATATCACTTTAAAGTTTTGCCCTGCAAATGACATTTTAACATTTTTCTCCATCCTTATATGACTTTTATTGACCTTGCCATAATATACGTCAAGGTCATCCTAGTCATCAAAGAGCATAATTTATATACAAATTGTAGTTCTGTATTCCATGATGCAGCTGCTGCATAAACATTTCATGATCTGGGTACTGGTTCCATGCCTTGGGTTATTGTTTGTTTGAATTGATGCTTTACGTCCCAGTCAACAACCATGGTCATGTCGGGACGTTGTCTCCATTTTATGGGACTTTTACCCAAAATGAGGATGTCACGATATCCAACAAATGCTTTAAATATGACCATCCACTTGAACAACCAAGGCTTATTTGTATGGATGATTGACATGAACCATATTTCTTGGGGAGGCACAGACCAGGGCGGTTAACCAGTAATCAGATGGTCAGTCACTGGTGTATAAGCTTTGCCTGGGGACAAAGCAGCATAAGCAGCCCATCTATTTCTTTAGGCCCCAATGGGGGGGGGGGCAGCCTTGGGTTCTGGAGAGGCTCTGTGATATAGGTTTATACCATATATGGCCACGATTTTGCAAAGAAATTAAAATTATATACACCATGTATGTTAAATCCGAAAATTCAAGCACCTAGTTTTCTTTTTTGTTACATACTGTTTTTCTTGTCTCCAAATACAGTTTTATTTTGTTTTCCTTTTTACTGACGCAGCTCTGCTCGGTTATATATATATTCTATATACCCACATAATTTAGGATACACAGGAGTTGTGAAGGTATGGTCAGATCGTTTGGCCTCGCCATCAAAGTGTCAATGGAACATTTTACTTACAACGCTATAGTCGGGTCTCATGTGACATACCGACCGTTTTCCAGTTCTTCAAATGTCAATATCATTTCTCATAAATAACTAAAACTTCTGAATCCAATGTATATCATTGATGTTGAATTCATGATTTGGAACCTTCTTGGTTGCTAAGCCATAGCCTAACATGGCAGATTGAAATTTGTTTCAAATGAGTACATCAAAATAATCAAAACAGGAAATGTTATATATAGTATTATTAATGGTTTCATATGGCATCTTAACAATTTATCAATAATCTGAGTATTCCTACAATTACCGTTAAAAATGATAGCACGTGTCTCTTAAATTACCCGTGTGCAAGAAATTACTTTTAATTGAGCTATAATTCTATATTTTATCCAGAAATACCACGTAAATAAATGCATGGATTTACCATTAGCAAACACGCCCGGGATAACATATTCAGAATATCAAACATATAACCTAGCACTTTTCTTGGCTAGCTACATGTGGGACAGTTCAGGAAATTGGGCCACAAACTACTCTATCGTTGTTGATCATATTCCTTACACGCAATACCCACAATTATAGCCGAAATTTAATATATAAAGCTACAAGCTAAATAATTGATAAACGGATATGTTCGCTCGATTACAGTGTTTGTCGTTTCTAGACTTAAGCATGACGATATTTTGATTTATCTATGTCATAATTAAGAAATAATTACCATTGCTTTGTCATTATAAAATGCATTAAATTATATGTCAAATCTTGGTAAACTCTAGTGTTGTGGAAAACAGAACAGCCTAGGTATGGAAATATGGTATCGTCTTCTATTTTGTTGTATAGGCCAATAATTACATGTAGTATCCATTCATTGTTATTTCCATCAGCTAAAATCCTATTTAAATCAACTGTGTATGTGCTGTTTCTGTTTTGGGTACGGCAAGGGAACATTTTCGAACAAAGCTGCTCAAATAAAGAACACTAAATAGACTTTTTAGGACAAGCCGCAGCTAGAATGCAAATATATTTGGTCTTGTGATCATGTCTAGAGGTTACCGGTCCCAAGGACATACATGGAATAGTCCGTATCATCGCAATTACGTATAGACTCAACCAATGTATATCTTCCCGATGTATGTGCATGTCATGTCAGCACTTCCGACCTTGTTATACGCTTTATGGCTCCAGATGCAATGTTGCATATCTGTTTTGATCTGCTTTAATTCCATAACACACGTTTTCTGCATACAAAGCTGGAATATTATCTAAACGAGGCTTGGAAAGTCTTGAAGACAGACAGGGCTGAAGATTAATCAAAATAAGATGGCATCCTTAAAGTGTGCCGTGCTGGTTTTAGTTTTTCTTCGAATTGCAGGTAATTGTTTTGTTACGTAAACTTGCCCATGCACCCTATACAGAGATTTGTTCGGCTTTGAAAATGAATTAAGCTGAAAAAAAAATGTCCGTATTTTTGTTTAGAGCATTGATTGTGGATACCCATTCACGAGTACCCATAAGTTATGTTTTGGAACAAACATAAGAAAAACAGTATACATGTCCCCCTTCACCCATTCCAGTTTTACTTGCAACTGGGGTTTAAAAGTGTATATTTTCATCAACATTTTTTGATGAAGTCACAACAGACTGAAACGATCTTTCATAACCTTTGTGTCTATGGCGAAATTAAGCAAAGTTTAACGATAACCTTGCGAACGTTAATGAATGACAAAATCATGTTTGATCGCTATTTTACATAAATTCAGAAAATACACTGTCAAACGAAATAAACGCACTACGATCATATTGTCATGCGCGTGTAATCATTTTTAGTTTTGTTCGGGCTGAGTTAGGTTACTCATAAGTTAGCAAGTGCTTTTTAGCGCCCGGATGTAAGCATAAATGAAAGCTATGTATCAATACAACGCGCGCACAAGAATTGCCAGTGACGTTTTATTTATTTATTTTACTTTGCTTCATTATACCATTAATGTCTGTTAATATCATGTGGCAATACAGCATTTGGCGATATATTCATTCTAAAAAACGGTTACAGGTTTGGTTTGTACTTCAACGGAAACAAACTGTCTATGGAACACTGCCAATCGACCTTACACAGGTACGGTGGGTGTGACAAACCATGGCTACACATGCCAGGCGTGGGCCTCACAGTCTCCACATAGACACACAACCTCGAATGACGTTCTGTTTCCTGACGACGGAGGCGTGACTGAGGCCAGTAACTATTGTCGTAATTTTGGTGGCAGCGGGAGACCTTGGTGCTATACAGTGAATCCATATATCACATATGAGTTTTGTGATCACCAGATATGTGGGGGTAAGATATATTTCACAGAGGTACATACTTTACCATAATGCTAGCTGCTGTTTAATTCAGTACATATTCCCGTTCAAGATTAGTTTAGCTCATATGAGACGGGCCAGTCATAAGGTGGGGTCAAAACGGGATTCCCCGAGAAAAAAAATCACCTGCACATCCGCAATCAGAACTTTATTGTCTCACATGTGCCCCGTGTGGGGATCGAAGCCACACCAAACACAGCGGTGAGATGCTCAACTGATTAAGCGCTTTAAAAAAAAAAAAAAAAAGTGCTCATAACTACTCAGCCATGCAGGCTATCGTAATAGAAGCATTGTCGTAGGACACAAGCAGTCCATCTATTAATCAGAATTTCAATGGAGTGGGTCCAAATTCCCACCCTACCATTCCTTAATTGTTTGACCGTGATGATTCATGGCTAGTTAGATGAATCACCTTAAGCACAATTTTCAAACCGGTTTAGTATAATAATTGTGATTTGTTGTTTGTTTTGATACTTAACACTCTAGTCGACAGCCCAACATTAGAATGTCATGAAAATGCTCCAAAATATAACCACGAAAGTAACAAAAACTAACTAAAGGCGACCCCCGTGGTTAAAAACGTTGGTATTTCATTACCGTGCTTAACCATTCGATCATCTCACCGCTGTGTCTGATGTAGTTTTGAGACCGACAAGGGGCACATGTGAGACAAGCCAAGTTATGCTTGCGGTTGTGTGAGGTGGTTTTTCTCGTGGTTCTCTCGTTTTCGCCCCACATGCTGACTTCTTACTGATTTGTCCGTCGCATATGAGCTGAAATAATCTTGAAACTAGCGTAAAATTAAAAAAAATCGAATGCTTATATGTATTGAAGGTTTAACGAAACCACCTTTCCTGGACAGGCTAATACCCTATGTATGTTGCTCAGTGAGAATATATGTTCTCCATGTGGGGTTTTCTTGTATGATCATGGACCCGTAATGAATTTAATATTATGTTTTTGTTTATCATTGCACAACAATGTTTCAGAAACAGGGAATGCAAGAAGTATAACTCTGACAAATTCGTCTGGACTGATTGCCGCCCCTGATGCTACTGGCCGCGGGCTGTATGATGAAAATGTGGATATACTGTGGATAATTGAGGCTGTAAACGGACAGATTATTCGATTTCATCTACTGTTCGCTCAGATAAGATATTCAAACAACTGTTTTAAGGATGGGCTTAGGGTATGATTCTCCTTATTTATTATCTTTTTGTCATAGTTAGACACTAGATGCACATGCTAATGTTTGCTAACCATAAAACGAAAAGAGTGGCTGGAAGGGAATTTGGGTCGCCGCCTGTTTACGCCTCAAGAAATAGGTGGGCTGCGTGTGCCTCAAGGCAAAGCTACATGTAATAACCGAATGACTGAGTACCTGATCACTGGTAAACCGTTAACTAGAAGGTCTCGGCTTGCCCGGAAAGTTTAGTCAAATGATCCCATGTTAAACTAACGACAACGACTGGCTTGTATAGCGAGTTATCTGTCGTGATCTGCCTGAAAATCAATAAACCGATGGTATCCCTTACACATGTCCCAATACATTGCAATCGCGTGGCTAAATCGATAATCGATACAGTTTATCCAGGTAATTATGTAGCGTTGGTTATGTTGTTGCACTGTATTAACTCTGTCGAGGGATGACTCAAGTAGCTGCTAGTTCACGGGTCCCCGAAAGGTTGGCGTTATAGGTTAACATAGAAGTGATCCTCTACTGTATTCGACATGTATGCTTGAAATTGCATGTATAGCATTTTGTTGAATAATAAAGCTACTTTATCGCCTCATATATGTAGGTAGCAAATACGCACACTGCCTGAAAGACTCATTATTTTGTCTCAATATATCTAACCTTATCTAAATATTTTTGGGTCATGAGAAAGTCGGATTTCAGCATATGCAAAAACAAAGGTGGCGCGAAGTCGACGTTGGCTTTGCCATGAGAACAGAACATGTCGGTAAGCTTTCAGGATTGCCAAAAGGCATGAATGACCGCCTAATGACATTGAGACTTCCTCTGTTAGACAATAAACATGCAACTATTATGAGGTTAAAGACAAGTTCTATAATGACTTAGACGACGTTATTTCTGCAACACCCCGTACAGAAAGCGTATCCTTTTTCGCGACTGACATGTCAGAGAAGACCACCAGACCTGGGAAGGAGTTATAGACCCAGAAGGTGTTGGAAAGTGCAACAGCAATGGTCTCTTGCTTCTAAGGAATTGTGCTGAACATTATCTCCTAATCACCCTTCTACCTAACAGAAACAAAACATCCTGAATGCATGCCCGTTCCAAAAACTGGCATCTCAGACTGCGACATAGTGTAAAGAACAGACAGGCAGGACGCATCAAGATAATACTAGCTCAGTTTACACGAACGCAGCCTACATTTTCCTTTGTAAGACAGGCTAGACCAAGCTTAGAGACATGCATGATTCCTGGCTAAGGAAGAAAACAGAAGAATGTCAGTATTTTGCCGACAGCAAGGACATGAAAATTCGTGATGCACTGAAAACCATTTATGGTCGAAAGAGATTTGGAGCAACCACATTCCCAGTGCAGATGGAAGCACTCTTCTCACAGATAAAGAGGCTTGAAAATTTGGACAGAACATTTCAGTAGTGTGCTGAATTGACCATCAAGCATCAATGAGGATGCAATCGACAGACTTCCACGGATAGAGTGCAATGTTTTGTTAGATGAATTTCCAACCATCATTTAAACAAGAAAAGCAGTTCAAAAACTGTCATCTGGCAAAGCTTCATGTGCAGATGCAATTCTTGCAGAGGATTTTAAAGACTGAGGGCTACACATGGCAGAAAAACTGACAGAGTTGTTTTACTGTATGTGGAGGAAGGAGGTTATCCAACAAGAATTTAAGGATGCATCTAAAATCCACCAGTACAAGCGGAAAAGAAATCAAATCTGTGTCAACCAGAGGCATCTCTCTCTCCAATTTATTGCTGGGAAGATACTGGCACAAATTCTGTCAAATCGTCTGAATGTTCATCTTGATCAAAAGGGACTTATCCCAGAAAGTCAATGTGGATGCAGAAAGAAACAGATGGACAATAGACATGATCTTCACAGCAAGACAGCTTCAAGAGAAATGCCAAGAACAGAATGAAGATCTATACATGACGTTTGTCGACCTCACCAAAGCTTTTGACACAGTTAGTCGTGATGGACTCAGAATCCATCAGTATTAATCTATCGTTATTTGTGTTACCTGATATAACTTGCCCATTTGAGTCGTTAAAACCGAGAGTCTCCATCTTGAATGTAGTGTGCTACGTCATTGGATGCATGCGAATTGTTAATAGATGAGTTCAAAAATAAAATAGGCGCCCCCCGTGACCGAGTGGTTAAGAGAAAAGTTTCTTGATCACTCGATCATCTCACCGCTGTGTCTGGTGTGGGTTCGAATCCCGACGCTCTGGCCACATGTGAGACAAGCAAAGTTCTGCTTGCGGGTGTGTCAGGTGTTTTTTCTCGGAGTTCACCCGTTTTCGCCCCATCTACTGATTGACCCATCTCATATTAGCTGAAATAATCTTGAAAGGGACGTGAAACTGAACTAACAAAATCGGGTTTTCCAAACCATGAAGTGATGCACAACTCGCAGATAAGTCAAAGAGAATATCCACTAATTTTTAACGCGTATTTTGGACGAAAAAAAAAAGCTCCACAAGACCACGGATGGATAACCGTCGTGGACTAGATTGTCAAACGGCGCTGCAGCAAAACCACGACTCACCAGTTACACAAATGATATAATAATTGAGCAAAATAGCGCCAATATTAAAAAAAACTCTGCTAGTTTTATCACCTTAAATAATTGTTTGGCGTGGTTTTGACGGAACATGAAGGCAGTTGACGGCCGTTCAGAGATGAAAACGGTTTCATATTAACTTCAGATGTACGAGATGAGCCTTTTGACGGATCATGTGTTGGTGTGTAATACTTTTATTGACCAGTCACAAGTACTAATGCAAGGCGAGACCATGTCGAGCACTTTGTTTGTTCAGTTTTACTCTGACTTCACACTGTCAGGCGTTGGTTTTGAACTGTCTTACGAACAAATCGGAGGTAGCGTAGAAACAAAATCTGAGAGTTAAATTGCCGACATTTATCTACAAACAGCAGGAACAAATGAATAATAGGCGTCAAGAATAATTTCATTTGTTTGCATGTACTTTATTGTCTAAAACTAACTCGAAGTATATGTGTTCAGGTTTTGAATCATTATGTATTTAGCTTAACCATCCAGTGTCAGGCGTAGCATATCTGTTACATGGATCTGTTTTAAGTCTTAATCTGGTTAACTGATTAATTTGTAAGTATTCATTGCTAGAAACATGTGTAAACTATGGGGAAGAACGAATATCCTTTTTTAATTGTCACATAATGTCGTAAACGGGGTTCTTTAGCAACTATACTTAAGGAATAAAGACACGCAACAAACACTTTGGTGTATCGTAGACTGGCTTTGTAACGCAAGCACGTCGTGTATCCGATCTTGTTACATGACAGCAGTATCTAAACGTCCAAAACGACAGGTAAAGTCACTATGTCGGTTACGTATGTTTGATGGCGTGCGCAAATCTTCACTGACCCACCATGGCACACGATAGAAAAAAAATGATCAATTAATGTCAAAGTTGAACCACAAACAATTTTATTGATCCTAAAACTGTAAAAAGTGATTGCAGATGTTTTCATTGACCCTTCGGTAGCATTAGAGAATGTTTGTGACGTTTAACGTCACCGACGTCAATAACAAAACAAACGCTAGGAGCCCCATTGGTACTGCACATGTGACGTCACTGTTGCCCGAAAAGCATGTTACTGATATTTGAGTTTCAAAAATTCCACAAGGAATCATGGTTAATGTTTTGTAATTTTGTTTATAAATTATAAAAGAATAGCCATTTTTGTACTACGGCTGAAAATTTGGTGTCTGTATGAGACTTTTTACAGAGTTACACCCTGATTTTCAATTATTGTGCATTTTAGAATTTCGTAGTAAAACGGTTCTTGCAATATAAAGCTAAGCATGTTAGTGTTATTTTGCAAGAAAACTATTATTCTACCAAGACGGTTTTATGAACAAAACTTGCTAGTGGGTTCCTTTATGAGGTAAGCATGCCTTAAGGCACTGTGGAGTCACATATGGCTTTGTATTCTGCCAAAACGTGGGTTGACATTTCATCATACAATTTAATGGTTTGTTTCTCGGCACAGAATACCATAGGGGACTGGAACTTTCACAGAGAAACTTTCATACTTAGGCTATCTCTCATTGCTCATATTCATGATATTTAAATCCTCTTGTTTAGGCATAAAATCAAGGAAATCAACAGGACAATCAAAGACAGACGTTCCTCTAATATCAATAATAGGGATGAATACAAAGAACATTTGCTTTGCATAAATACCATTTTGACATCCTTTATTGGCATGTTAATTTCCGTGACTTAATCGCTATAGAAGAGGTTTGGAATATCACGAAGAGGAGATGTGAGTCATTGTCCAACAATAAATTTAGCCCACTTAGCCCCTCGGTGTGTAGGAAACAATCATGATTTGTATGATGAAATGCCAACCAACGTTTTGGCAGAATAAAAAGCCATGGGTGACTCGAGCTTTAAGATATGCTTACCTTATGAAGGAACCCACTAGCAAGCTTTGGTCGAATAACCGCCTTAGTAAAATATTTGTTTTCTTGCAAAATAACACTGACATGCTTAGTTTTATATTGTAACAACCGCTTTATCATGAAATTCTAAAATGTACAATAAATGAAAATCAGGGTGTATATAGTGCTCATAAAGACACCAAATTTTCAGCCGTAGTACAAAATTGGCCATCCTTTCATACTTTTTAAACAAAATTACAAACCATTAACCATGGTTCCTTGTGGAATCTTTGAAACTTGAATATCAGCGATTTTTTTGTTAAAAATAAGTCTCCATATGTTATGTAATCAATTTAGGCAGACAGCATCACACGATCTGGAAGTTTTATATACAGAGTAAATATTTATAGACATATTTAACATATTATATAAACTGGATTCATCCAGTTGTCTATTTCTTGCCAGTGACCATTGTTCAAAAACAAGAAAAGTTGTCAATTTATTTCTGAATATCGCAGTGGTATATTAATAAGTAAACGCACATGTAAGCACAAAAGGCCTACACTGAATAATCTAAATGACTAATTGCTCCTTATTCATTATTGTGCACGTTTGAATTCCAAGTACCACCTTTAAAACAACATGGGATGGCATTCAAGTATGCAATGACGCCAATCCTTATTGCAGATTATCAAGTCGATGTCAGATTACCTAACATGCACAAAATTTGGCGTCTTCACCTTCTCCCCAACGTTTACGTCACAATTTGCGTTTTTCATCGTTTTTGACGTTATGACCTCATATTTGTTAATTAAATGACGTTTTCACATTTCATCACATGCCACAAGTAGTCTGCAAGACATATTTAAAAGAAATTTCATTACAACGTCAAATACATACGTTACAGTTGAGTTTTTATGTGTTGCGTATTTTAATTCCTTAAGTATATGTTAATTCGAAAGCGCAAATGTATCATATATGATATACCGGGCAAAACTAAAACTTATGTTTCTGAAAATATCTTTTGGAACACCTTTAGGAATATTAATAAGCAGGTTCGTCTTATTGTGTATTCTTTATGTTCCAAACGGAATCACAAAAAATTAATACTTCATTTATTTGCCCTTGAATTATTTTGTTTAGACACTTAATGTCCAATATACATGTAGCTAATCTCAGAGAATTTTTTTTTATCTGGATACGTTTTTGAATACTTTTGTAGCTTTCAAACAGACGTAATTGGTAGGTAGGATGTTTTATGTTGAAGCATGGATTATATTATAAAGCAAAATTTGCATGTAATGATAAATCCGGAATTTTATAAGTTCAATTGAATGGCGGCAACCTTCCGACCTGACTGTACAATAACCATACAAATATTTGACTTGTACAATAACCATACAAATATTTGACTTGTATTGATAACTTAACCGCTGAAGACACACACACACACACAGACACACACACACACACACACACACACACACACACACTTATATATGACATGTGTTTTAGCGTTAAACAAGAGCTGTAACAGTTTAATAACAGAACCGTCTGGTATGATAGCGTCGCCAGATTTGGACCAGGACGGCTATTACGACATTAACGTCGATTGCCTGTGGACGGTGACAGTAGACATCAACTTATTAATCAGGTTTCAGGTTCAGTTCGTGGCCATTCAGTTCTCCTCAGGCTGTGTTCCAGCAGATTTTCTGGAGGTAATAAACAGCGTAACATGGTCATCTACGTGTTTGACAAATGATTTGCAATATAGCTCAATTTTGTCCTCAGACGCGTAAAGAGATCGACGAATCTACTTAGTAGCACGTGATATTCAGGTCGTTACAGTACGAAATTTACTGTGCGTACAACCGAAGTGTAACTGGAAACATGTGCTACTTAGTAGACTAGCCGATCTTTTAACGCGTCTGACGTCAAAATCGAGCTATACATGATAAACTCAATATCATTGGAAAAGTGGTTGTATGTAAATAAACTGTAGGCATGTTTATGTACTGTGCTTCTTGTGTTTGTGTTTGTTTTTGAAATGACCAAAAGAGTGATGTGAATCGTAAGAAAACCAAACATTCATGCTTTTGTTTAGAACATGAAGTTCAGCCACTTTCCTATCTTCGACAGCTCATCTTAAGGGATTTTTTAGAATAACGCAAATGAAAAAATACACTTCATTTATTTTGTTAATTGTTATGGTTCATGTCGCGATTTTACACCTCATATTCCAAGACGTTTAAGTCTAACTTCATGCAGAATAAATTGACAAGAAATTTTGCACGGAAGGGTACATGATTGATGCTACATGTACGCTTATGTACAACAAATATCTCAATTATATTGTAGCCATTACCATAATTATGTCTCCCCCCGACAGGGTCGGGAGACATATTGTTTTTCCCCGTGCGTCTGTCCGTCCGTCTGTCCGTCCGTCCGTCCGTCCGTCTGTCTGTCCGTCACAAATCGTGTCCGCTCTATAACTTGAAAACCGTTAAAGATTTTTCAATGAAACTTGGTACACTTGTAAACCACGATGAGACGATGTGTCATGCACAAGAACCATAACTCTAGCTTGAGTATTTTTGGAGTTATTTCCCTTTGATTATTTTCGATACAATTTCGTGTCCGCTGTATAACTTGAAAACCGTTAAAGATTTTTCAATGAAACTTGGTACACTTGTAAACCACGACGAGACGATGTGTCATGCACAAGAACCATAACTCTAGCTTGAGTATTTTTGGAGTTATTTCCCTTTGATTATTTTCGATACAATTTCGTGTCCGCTGTATAACTTGAAAACCGTTAAAGATTTTTCAATGACTCTGGCTTGAGTATTTTATGAGTTATTTCCCTTTGATTATTTTCCATACAATTTCGTGTCCGCTTTATAACTCGAAAATCGTAAGAGTTATTTCAATGAAACTTGGTACACTTATAAAGCACAATGAGATTACATGTCGTGCTAAAGAACCATAACTCTTGCTTGCATATCTTTGGAGTAATTTCCCTTTGATTATTTTCCATACAATTTCGTGTCCACCCTATAACTTGAAAACCGTAAGAGAAATTTCAGTGAAACTTGGTACACTTATAAAGCATGATGAGACGATGTGTCATGCACAAGCATTATAACTCTTGCTTTCATATCTTTGGAGTTATTTCCCTTTGATTATTTTTCCATACAATTTCATGTCCACTCTATAACTTGAAAACCATAAAAAATATTTCAATGAAACTTGGTTCTCTTATAAAGCACGATGAGATGATGTGTCATGCTAAAGAACCATAACTCTTGCTTGCATATCTTTGGAGTTATTTCCCTTTGATTATTTTTCATTCAATTTCGTGTCTGCTCTATAACTTGAAAATCGTAAGAGATATTTCAATGAAACTTGGTACACTTATAAAACAGAATGACAGGATATGTGATGCACAAGAACTATAACTCTTGCTTGCATATTTTGGACATGCACGTAGAAAGGGGGGAGACATCAGTTTTCACATAGAAAACAAATTCTAGTTTCAAACTTGTTATCTGTCTGAACATTTATGTACGTTTTAGGCATCACCTACAGGCTTAATGTATTTTATGTCTTTGTTTGCCCTTAATGTACTTGTTTTGACATGTTTATCTTCTCCAGATCTCCGATTCCTACGGGCCGTTATCGCTTCTTTGTGGTTTTGGCGGGGAAAGAGAATCCATGGATACGAAGTCCAATGTGATGATCGTTCATTTTGTGTCGAACAACTTCTTGATAAGCTATGGGTTCACAGTACAGTATAATTCGATACAAGGTAAGTCATCGGTCCGTCACACTCTTCGAATATCAGTGAAAATTGTCTTTGTCTGTGTTGAAGAAACAGTTATAAAATAATGTTGATAACAACGTCAACAATAACAATGCTTTTTGGTCGTAAACACTGGCGGAAACAGTTTCAAAGTCGCACGATCTGATTTTAGCCTGTCTAGGAAAAGTATTTTGGTCAAACCATTTATACATATAAACTTTAGTTGGTTACTCGGGAAGTTATATTTTCAAGCGTCAATCGCGTGTCATGACACATAAATGTTGACGTCTCATAAAATGGAAGAAACGTCACGAAATGGCCATAGGTATTGACTGGGACGTAATTCATCAATTTAAAAGTTTTATTGGTGAATGCGTTGGCCTTATGGTAGTGTACCGTGCAAATTTAGGTCGATAAGTCCTAGGTTCGATCCCCACAATGAGCGCATTGTTGTGGCTTGCGCAAGACACATTAACTCCAAGCAATACTGGTTAATACCCAGGAAGCAGTGGCTTCGTCCCGACAAACTGAAACATTATTGAGTGGGACGTTGAACCTCAGTACGAAAAGAGAAAACAGAAAAATAACAAAGGTTTTCATAACGACAACGTATACGTATAGTGCGTTTATGTCAGTTGTCCAAGGAGATCCCTGTTATGGCATATAGTGCATTGTGTTACTTAATAAAGCACATACTGTGATAAACCAGATTTGGGAAAATACCTATCGTCGTCACAAGTTGACTCTATTCGTTGTATTGTAGCGCAGAAGCCAGCTCAAAATATCCAGCTAGAAAAGCAATTTCGTTCCACCCCCTCCACATAAAAGGTTTGATGGTCTTATGTAAAAGATGGGCAAATTTTAGGCCTGGTTGCCAAGCCCGGATGTAGATTCGTCATACCAAAATCCAGGAGGCGTCTAAAATGGCCAACAAAAAGATGAATTTTCTAATAATTCTCCTAAAGAAGTTGAGGCCTAGAAAAGCATGCATCAAAAATAACTTACAAAGCATAATCAGGCCTTAAAATCCTGCTAGTAATAGATTTTTTTTATGACTGAGCTTAAAAGTGTCACAAAAGTGGCATATTTTATACAGATTTGCAACCTGGTCCATTACTCAACCAAATATACTCAGAGGAAAAAGTTTATTCAGTAACTTTGACCAGCCCGAATACTATAATGCCCAACCGCTTGCCTTAGATGTTCCTCCTTATTAAATTTGCTGATTCAGACTTTTTTCTTATTCTGAAAATAAACTACACCAGTTGTCAATTTTGACAGAGTTATTGGCCTTTTTCGTAAAACATCATTTCTGAAATTACCCGATAAATGACCAAAGCGGTGCTTTGACTAACAGCGCTATCTGATAGAGGTTGTTGCCAGTGACAAAAATCCGAAAACATCTTTTCAAAATTCAGCTACAGTCTCGAGAAATAACAAGTCAAATATTCATTATTTTTAGATTACCTCCCTTTCATTTAAAACAAGAACGAAAAACGGTGTATGCACTGTGGTCAAACCACATGCGATATTTTAATCGTTTTTGCTGGAAATGTTAGGTTTTATTCACAGTTTGATGACTGGTAATTTCAATCACAAACTATCCAGGGGTTTTGAAGCTGTAGCGATTTAAACTGTCTCAGTGGGATTTTACATGTATTTTCACTAACTAAACTTTTGCCGGTGAGCATATATTTTGATGCACACACACTACAAAAAAGGTTTTTAATCGTTAGAATTAAATGCAGTATATAAGAAAATTGTTCAACGTGGGTGCCAGTTAGAATTATGGTATCAAATTGGAAATATCCTTGTCTTTATAACTTAAGGGTACAATATAAGATTCTCGCAAATCGAGGGGTTAGGGTCAGGTTTAGATTCTCAAATTTCGTTTCACCTGTGATGGTTTAATGCTGTGGCTCATATAATGGGCAATCGTTTAGGCTTGGTGCCAAGTCTGTATGTGGATTCTTCACACGACAATTCAAGATGACATCCAAAATGGCCGCAAAAACATCAATTTTCTGATCAGCCATTTGAAACGCTTAACATAAAGATAAAATGCAGATTTTATTATGTTGGTTTACTCGGAATTTAATGGAAAGCATAATTAGGCTTTGAATCCAGCTTGCAATAGACTTCTTCAGGGTGAGCCCAAAATCATAACAATAAATTGTCATATTTTAAACAGATTTGCTACCTGGCCAATTGCTCAACCAAAATATTTTGTTGCCCACACACTTCAGAAAAGGTTTTTTATAGTCAGAATTAAATTTTGTATATAAGAAAATTGTTCAACGTGGGTGTCAGCTAGGATTGCATTATCAAATTGGAAATATTCTCTTAATTATAGCGTAGGGGTACATGAGAAGATTCTCGAAAATCAAGGGGGTAGTGGTAGGTTTACCTTTACAAATTCCGTTTCATCCACCACTAGAAAGGTTTGATTGTATAATGTTGAGGTTCATAGAATGGGCAATCTTTTAGGCCTAGGTGACACGTCTGTTTGTGGATTCTTCACACAGATATCCAAGATGACATTCTAAATGGCCACCAAAACGTAAATTTTCTGATAATAAACATAAAACAGTTAAATTTAGATACGAATGCAGATTTTATCATTTTGGTTTACTCAGAAAAAGGTACAAGTAGGCAACGATCAGGAAAAGAAGTAACTGGTAAAAGCATAACGAGGCTTTAAATCCTGCATGCAATATATTTCTTCTGAGTGAGCCCAATATTGTCACAAAAATTTGCATATTTTATACAGAATTGCTGCCGAACCCATTGATCAAACAAAATATTTTGTTGCACAAAAACTGCTTTAAAAGTTTAAGATGGTTAAAAATTTATATGGTATATCAGAAAATTGTTCAACTTTGGTGTCAACTAGGATTGTAGTATCAGATGAAAAATATTCTTATCTTTATAATTACATGGTAAGATTCTTGCAAAACAACTTCAGGCTTATATGTTGAAGGGTTATACAATGAGGGCACTTTGAGGGCAAGCTTCAAAGTCTGGATGTTGATTCTATGTACTAGAATCTAAGGTGGCACCCAAAATGCCCACCAAAATGATGACACTGATATTTCACCTATAAAGATGTGGATTCTGTGAAACAAAACCTAATATGACATCAATAATGGCCACCGAAATTTTTAATATTTCACCTACTGTTAATAAAGAGTAATGATTTGTTTTATTATGTGATTGATGTTGTTATTTTACTCAGAAATAACTGAAAATATACAATAATGCTTTTAAGTAAGTGTTAAAGTGTCACAAAAATTGGCACACTTTAAACCGCCCATTGGTCAAACAAGTCATTTTAGTTGCACAGCCATCTTAGGAGATAAAAGTAGCCAATACTCAGGAAACGGCGTAATTAGAAAGAACTAACCATTCCAAAAACCGAGGTGGGAAAAGACTAAATTAATAATCAAGTACTTGTACTAAGACAACATATTGTGAGCCAAATGAGCAGCTATTTTCCCAAAAGGCGGCCACTCAGTTACCAAAACATAACTAGAATATGAACACACAAATAAGGTCCAAACAGCACAAAATTTCAGCACCAAAACATAAAACTGTAGAACCACTAGAGAAGTATCGCCTTGGAACGATCAGTAATATAAAGGTACAAGTAGGCAACGATCAGGAAAAGGCGCAATCAGAAGAAGATTCCCACTTCAAAAACCGAGGTGGGAAAAGAAAATTATCAATCATATACTTATACCATAATAACTGGGGTTTTTAAACTAGTTTTACGGGCGCATCTGTCACCCTCAGCTTCTGCAGTGGCTCAAATTTTTATAAACTAGAAATAAGAAAATTCATGTTATGAAACAAAAACATAGGTACCAACATATTACATATCTAATGGTCTCCAACATGAAAATATCAAACCTTTTATGTGGAGGGGGTGGAACGAAAATTAGTTTTGCCTTGCTGGCTTCTGCGCAATTGTAAGTATGGTGTGTGTATGTCAGAGACGTTTTTTTATTTTAGATAACAACATCGTAGTCTGTGGGGAGATAATGCATGGACCATCCGGGACTATTCTCTCCCCTGATAGCGATGGTGACGGTTATTATGACAATAATGCAAACTGTGTCTGGCGCATAGAAGTTATGGAGGGCTATGTAATAAGATACAACTTCGAAACATTTGCAGTTGAACTTTCAAAGGATTGCGAAAATGACAAAATGTTGGTATGTTATCGTTTCATTTTTATATCTTTATTAAGTGTTTGAAAGCTTAGCATTGTTTGGTATGTCTTTGATGTTGTGGTTGTTGTTTTTTTAGACTTGAAGATGCTTGAGTAGCCGAAAACGCGGTATGACCCGTCCTTTTTCATGAACGGTCGCTGCTCTTAAGAGACCTCAGTTTTGTTTTTAATTGCTATTACTGTAGCTTGTGTTGTACCGAGTGGCGACCCTAAAAAGTCTCCCCGTAAACCATCCATAGTGCAGAGTATATTTTCCTTTTGGTCCCTTGAGATCAGCGAGGATATTTTGAAGGATCAGAAAATTATTATCGGTTTAGATTCATTTTCTTACCAACGTTTAATGTATTTGGTCACATTTGGATTATACTAGTCATTGGTTCGACTACCCTGTTGAAAGATGCAACATTACTGTAATTTTCTTTGGCTCCATGTTTCCAAATTTATAGGGACACTGAGGAGGCTTGAGTAGCCGAATGTGCGGTACATGTATGACCAATCCCTTTTTTTCATGAATGTTCGCTTCTCTTAAGGGATCTGTTTTGCTTTTATAACTCATACCACAAAAGGTTCAGTGGTGTAGATAATTATTTTCACAATGTATACAGTACGCATCAAAATGTATATACAGTGCCTACCAGCAATTCAAGTGAATACTCATTTTCTAAGCAGCGTCAGTAACACCCGGCTCCCAATCATGTTACGTATTTGTGTCTTAGAAATAAATCCATTCATGTATGAAGATAAGTGTTTATCATCATGTAAGGGTATGTTGTTCTTACATTTAGCATTGATTAGGCAATATCAGAAGCAAAACAACCTTTAAGTTGAGAAACCAGACTTTAGATGCACATAATTACAAAGGACAACTATTATTATATTTGGAACAGTCAAAGACTATATTGTATTTCAGTTCCTTCTAAAATTCTCCGTATACTTGCAACCAGACAAAAACGACTTGAAAACCACATAAAAAATGTGACTATTTTGAAATCGTTGAATAACCAGAATTTGTTTTCTATGTGAAAACTGATGTCTCCCCCCTTTCTAAGTGCATGTCCAAACTATGCAAGCAAGAGATATCTAGGTCTTGTGCATCACATATCCTGTCATTCTGTTTTAAAAGTGTATCAGGTTTCATTGAGATGTCTCTTACACTTTTTAGTTATAGAGCTGACACGAAATTGTATGGAAAATAATCAAAGGGAAATAACTCCAAAATACACAAGCAATAGTTATAATTATTGAACATGACACATCGTCTCATTGTGCTTTATAAGTGTTCCAAGTTTCATTGAGATATCTATACCACGTTTTAGTTATAGAGAGGACAAGAAATTATATGGAAAATAATCAAAAGGAAATAACGCCACAAATACACAATCAAGAGTAATAATTCTTGTGCATGACACATCGTCTTATTGAGCTTTATAAGTATTATATTTCTTATGTTTTTTGAGTTATAGAGTGGACACGAAATTGTATGGAAAATAATCAAAGGGAAATAACTCCAAAGATACGCAAGCAAGAGTTATGGTTTTAAGCATGACACATCATCTCATTGTGCTTTATAAGTGTACCTAGTTTCATTGAAATATCTCTTTATGTTTTATAGTTATAGAGCGGAGACAAAATTGTACACTTCTATATTCATCGCCAGTTTTCAGAGTTTTTGCTGTTTTTTCTTAATCATTTAGCTTGTCACAATGAATTCTTATAAACAAGATAATTGCTTTTGAAGCACTGAGAAAAAGATAAAACTTCTTGATTGTGGCCACCTGTTTGTTTCACGAATAGGATGAAATATTATCATTTGCCTCTGATTTCGACTTTGTTTCAAAATTAAACAGTGAATGCAGTGCCTGATTAGTCATTGGCACACTGATCTGGGTCTATAAAGATATTAAGGTGGCTTTTTTAATATTGTGAATTTCAATACATATGCATGTGCATACTTTCTGCATTTTTATCAAAATGTTTTGGTACCAACATGTTGAGTACCCACCCACAGTGTGAAATTCCACAATTTACGAATACATGTACCTACAAATAAACACCAACGAACTTATGAGTACCCCAAGACCACAATAATGTCGTACTAACGGTTTCAAGTCTTGACTCGAAATTTTATGAACCAGCTTTATCTAAATACCCACAATTTTATGTGATTTTGAATTTTGTGAGCACTCGTATAGTAAAGACATAATTTGTCCATGATTTGTGTAACAGCAAGATTAGTTTCCGACATTTCAATATCCACAAATCTTTATATGCACTTTTGAATACCCACTTATTTCGAATACACTCAAATTTGAAGACTCATTGAATATTTCAAGTACCTAAACTTTGTGTGGTAACATCTCTAAAATATCTATACCTTATCATTTGCCACCAATTCTAGGTGCCTACAAGATTTGATTTTTCATTATATCCACACTTTTGAGTACCCACATGTTTAGGGTACCCATAAATTTGAAGACCACAAATTTCAACTGCCCATAATTTGAGAAAATAAAAGGATAATTTCAAAAATTTTAAAAGTTCTACCAAATTTTGAATACCCCCAATTTTGAATACCCACATATATTAGTACTCGCTAGCTTCTAACACAAAATGGACCAAGAGAAAACTGAACAAAAATGAAAACTGTAGAAATTTGATATCGGACATCTGGAGACTGTTAATTGCTCTTTTCGCAGTCTACTGATAATGATGATAAAAACTGAAAGCTACAAGCTATTTTCTGAGATTTATGACAGGCTCATTTAGCTCCATTGGAGCTATTTTTTGGCGATGGATACAGGAGTGTGTATGGAAAGTAATCAAAGGAAAATAACTCCAGATATATGCAAGCAAGAGTTATGGTTCTAGCATGGCACATCATCTCATCGTGCTTTATAAGTGTACCAAGTTTCATTGAAATATCTCTTACAGTTTTCGAGTTATAGAGTGGACACGAAATTGTATGGAAAATAATCAAAGAGAAATAAAGATATGAAAGCACGAGTAATGGATCTTGTGCATGACACATCGTCTCATCATGTATTATAAGTGTATCAAGTTTTATTCAAATATCGTTGACGGTTTTTCAGTTATAGAGCGGACACGATTTGTTACGGACAGACAGATGGACGGACATACAGACAGACAGATGGACACACGCAAGGGGAAAACAATATGTCTCCCGACCTTCGCGGGGAGACATAATTTGCATGTGGGTTCACACTTAAGCAAAAACTATGTTTGCACCTACGAATTTTTGCCGGGTAGATGGTATGCATAGAAATTTCAGTGTGTACAGAGCGAAAAACCATGCGTACACATTACGGCAACTTCTCCATGCTTTCTTCGGAATTTCTTTAATAACATATTTAAAAGGTACAAGTAGGCAACGATCAGGAAAAGGCGCAATCAGAAAAAGATTCCCACTCAAAAGACCGAGGCGGGAAAAAAACAAACTAACAATAAAGAAAAATGAATACATTTAGTAAGCCGAATGAGCAGCTATTGCCCAATATGTGGCCACTCATCTATAAGGCGCCAACAGCACAAAATTAAACACAAAGACATAAAACAATAAGAACCACAACAGAAGTTTCGCCTTGGAATGATCAGTCATAGAAAATTACTGGCGGGCTTAAACCGATTTTACAGGTACCTCACCCTCAGGTTCTACAGTAGTTCATAACATTTAGTTAGTTGTTCGGTCCTCGTAGTGAATCTCTAACTAGTCAATGAATCATCATGGACAAACAAATAAATCATGATAAATTCCATGATGAATCAAAAACGAGGACTCACAGAAAGAGGTATTTATGAACTAAATTTTAATTTTACAAATATTTACTTTGCCTATCATAAAATAATGGTTTATTATATTGATTTTTGTTGGAATTTAGCATTTTTGACTATTAAATTACATAATCACATCAATTATTGATTTTTTCTCTTGACCCCGTCAAACCTCAAATTTACTATATAAGTATAGGTAAGAAGGGGTTAAGTTCCACACAAAGATGTTTCCATGCGTACATAGTATTGCACAGTACGCTTTCTCATCGCATTTGCTGAGTCGTTGCAAGCGCACAGTAAGTTGCACATCAGAAAAGCATGTTAGTGAAATGTATACGCCCTTCAACCCCACTTTTATAAAGAAAAACTGGGGTTTAGACGAGTTTACCTAGTTTTCTTATTTTTGATCCAAAATATAGATTGTGGGTACTTGTGAGAACTGCCTTCGTAAGGCGCGCACAATCTATGTTTTAAGCAAAATTATGAAGAATATTTTAGTTTTTCCTTTGATTTTTTTTTTAATTTTAATTTTTTTTTTAATTTTATTTTTTTTTTAATTTTTACAATAAAAAAATCCCTTTTTATTGCCTGGACAAGATTTCGTAATTTTTTTATTTTTTTTTTTTACAATATTGTTGTGATATTGACATCGTAACGTGTCAGTGATCAATTGAAAATTTCAGGCTAACGGCAACAAAGAAAGTCTACATCTTTGGGCAAATTAACAACAAATGATGACTTACTTTATTTTATTTACAATTTATTACTGGATGCGTATGTTGCGTGTTTTCAAATTAAAAGAAGGTCAAGTGTTTGAGAGGTACACTGATACACCATTGACGCCATGTTAACGTCAAACTGAGTAGCGTGATCAACATAGAATATCGACTCGAAAATTACTCAAATCAATCATTTAGGGTAAAACAACATATCGGATTGATGCGTTGCTTTTGTATTTAAGTATATAACAATTTCAAACAAAATTGCTGAAGGAATACTTCTTTCTATTTATATTTACCGAGTTATTTTATATACAAATCAAACTTTTAAAATTTAACGATTTACGGTAATCTTACGTTAATATAATGCACAGGAATGTCTTATATTTTTTCTACAAATAGATGAACGCCATGGAAATCTAAAATACGACATTATTTCCATTGACGAAGCGACTGTTTTATACAACTGATTTAAGATCAGTTTTAACCTTCATTTTAGATATACGAATGCGAAATGAGAGGGGATATATACGCTTTCTGTGGCCAACTGCAGTGGACCACCAGTGTGGGAGAAACTCGTTTTAACTCCCTCTGTGTAGAATTTCGCTCAGATTACAGAACGGAAAGTAACGATTATGAGTATTTGGGTTTCAACGTCACATACTATCAGAGGAACGGTAATGTATTAACACAAAATTTATTTGACATATCGTATACGTCTTAGGTAAACAAGTTTTAAAACAATAAAATTAGACTGATAATTGGCTTATTTTGTTATCATAAAAATTCTTATGAAACCGCTGCAGAAACTGAGGGTGAGGTAAGGCGCCTGTAAAACTAGTTTAAGCATCCCAGGAAATTTATATTTACTGATTGTTCAAAGGCGATACTTCTGTAGTGATTCTTACTGTTTTATGTTTTGGCGTTGAATTTTAGTGCTGTTTGCTTCCTATGTATACGAGTTTCGTAGTTGCACATTTTAGTTAAGTTTTGGTAAATGAGTGGCCGACTATTGGGAAAAAAGCTTACGATATGTTTTCCTAGTATAAGTAGTTGACTGTTAATTAAGTTTTTTCCCACCTCGTTTTTTTGGGTGGGAATTTCTTTCTGATTGCGCAATTTCCTGATCATTGCCTACGTTTTCCTTTTTATTTTGCTTCATGAAAGTAATGAAAGACAGCGGTGTCCGATATTAAAAAAGAAAGTTGAAGTAAGCAAAGTAGCTAATGGTTAAATCATTAATAACACACGCTCTTCCCTGAGTAACAAACAGGAAATTACTTAAGCAACAGGTAAAGTACAGCTGCGTTCAATTATAATTTTTAAAATTTCACGGTAAAGCGGTCTTTACAACAGAAAACGAAGCATGTAAGTCTTATTCTGCAAGACAACTAATATTCCACCGAAGTTTACTTCATGAGGTTAACATGTAAGAAAAGGGGGACCAGGAATTTTAGTCCCAATAGAGACACCAGGTGGGAACCAAAATACATAAAACACAACCAAAACATTTTCCGACAACACAAACGAAGGGAAGAAGGACTAGCTCTTCTCCAACAAGGTAGCCATCCGGCTAAGTTTCAACAGGAACGAAATGCAACGAGCACGACAGAAATGCAGGTACAATAAATAGTATGATAAAGATTAACCACTTTTCCTGGTACACCGATTATCGTTTTTACTGGGTGGAAGTATACTTAAGATAAGCCACTTTTCCTGGTACACCGATTATCGTTTTTACTGGGGGGAAGTATACTTAAGATAAGCCACTTTTCCTGGGACACCGCATATCGTTTTTTTCCAGTGACAACGCCGAAAACTATTTTACTGGGGACACCCTGGATTTCATAAAGTCTTAGAAAGAAAATTAAATAAAAACAAACAGTGTTCAATTGGCGGACACATGTAACATAATCTTTTGATGTTATTAAGTTAATATCCCAACAAAAGACGCCAGAAATACAGCGATTATCATTATCATTAATAAAACCATTTTACTAGGACAACGAAATAACCATTTCTATCAGTACAGGGAAACTGTATTAGCGATTATTAAAAACGGATTAGAATAAAATTAAACTAAGATCTCAAATGGCTTACACATGTATTACAAAATGTTGCTGCAAAACCTCAACCCAAAGATACTAGGCGGGAAGGAGACCATTTCCTCTGGTTCACCAAGATGCTCATTCACGAAACTAAACAAGAGCCAAACAAGAAAAACAGCATCTTGACCATAATAAATCAAAAACACCGACGAGCACAACAGACAGACAAACGGACAAAACACGCAGCATGAATATAAATAACAACAGAACCGCCTTGGAACGGTCAGTAACGAATTATTGGGGGGCTTAGAGCTCTAATCCTCGCCTTAAATCTGTTGATATTTAAAACAAACACAATCGTTTGATTTAACCGAAATGCTTCCATAAGGAACTGTGGAGTCGCCTCTGGCTTTGTATTATGCCAAAACGTGGGTTGGCATTTCATTAGTTTCATGACGCACAGAAAACCTTAGTGGGCTAAATTTATTGTTAGGCAATCACTCACATCTCCTCTTCATGATATTCCAAACCTCTTCTAAAGGGTTCAAATTATTGAAATTAACATGCCAATAAAGAATGCGAAAACAAAAGTTTATATGCAAGACAGTGGTCTTTCTATTAATCCTTAATCCGAAAAACACATTCTTGATATTAGATGTGTTTGAATGTCCTGGTGATTCCCCTGGCTTTAATCCTATACAAGATGTTTGGAATATCATGAAGGTGAGCTATGAGAGATAGCCTGGCAATAAAAAAGCTTCTCTATGAAAGTTCCAGCCCCCTGGTACTCTGTGCCGAGAAAGCAAATCAGGAGGTACAAGAGGGCAAAGATCAGGAAACTGCGCAATCAGAAAAAGATTCCCACTCCAAAACCCGAGGTGGGAAAAAACTAAACTAACAATCAGGTACTTACACCATGAAAACATATCGTTAGCCGAATGAGCAGCTATTTTCCCAATAGGTGGCCACTCAGTTACTTAAACTTAACTAAAATACGTAAACATACATAAGGCGCCAACAGCACAAAAATCTTAAACACCAAGACATAAACAAAAAGAACCACCACAGAAGTATCGCCTTGGAACAATCAGTAACACAAAGCTACTGGCGGGCTTAAACCGGTTTTACATGGCCCTAACCTCACCCTCAGCTTCTGCAGTGGTTCATAACATTTAGTTAGTTCTTTGGTCCTCGTGGTGAATCTCTAACTCGTCCTTGAATCATCAAGAACAAACAAAAAAATCACGATAAACAGCCTGAATCAAACACCAGGACTCACAGATTGAGTAAGCTGCCCGATGACGGAGATCTCTGGGCGCCAAATAACCTACTAACTTCGGAGCAAAAGAAAAACACCAGTACGACCCTGGTGGGCCAAGCAACAGACAAGAAGCT
This sequence comes from Rugalucina vietnamica, assembly GCA_964017185.1. Lineage (NCBI taxonomy): Eukaryota > Metazoa > Mollusca > Bivalvia > Lucinida > Lucinidae > Rugalucina > Rugalucina vietnamica. Next base: position 20,414,922 of record OZ024879.1, read on the forward strand.
CCGGTTCCAACCAACTAAAATCAATAGCTTTAAATTGGGCTAACACAGGAAACTGTATGATGAAATTCTAGCCCGCGTGTCGGCATAATTCAAAGCCAGAGGCCACTCCACAGTGCTTTAAGACAGGATTTTCTCATAACGGAACCCATTAGCAACGTTTCGTAGTACAAACGTCCATTTTGAGATCTGGACGTTTTATATTCAGAGTAAATATTTACCCCCATACTTAAAAATATACGTATATATAAACAAAGTCCTCTAGTTGTCAATTTCTGGCCAGTGACGATTGTTTAAAAACAAGAAGAGTTGTCAATTGATTTCTTAATATTTCATGGGTATATTAATAACTGAACGCAGCTGTATGTGCAAACTGAACACGTTTAACAGGGAGACTACATGTTTGTAGGTTTTTTTGTATGTAGATCTGTACCAAATGAACCTCGACGATACAAAATGTACATTCGGACATTCTGACGTCAAAAAAAGCGGAAAATGATGTTATATATGATCTAGAAATAACACTGTATTTGTATTCCTTTAGTCTAATCAAAATATTGTTTTTTGGTAAACCCAAAACAAATTGCAACACAAATGTTTCTTGGATTTTTATGGAGAAACAACTGTCCGAGACAGCATACTAAAAGTATACCGAAATGAAATTTGATTTTTCCCCGTCTAATCTTGAGTATGTTTTGGCATATTTTGCTGTTTAAAACATTCATAAGCGCATGTAATATATTGTGATTTTACAGTATGCTTGTCTGTTATCTGTTCATAATTTATTCTGAAATGATTAAAACTTGAAATGTGCATAATGATTGTAGATTTGATCATTTTTGTTTAGTAAAATGGGTTGTTGGCATTCAAAGAGCACTGAATTACCCCACTCACTTGTATTTCAGTGCATAACACATGCAATTGCTTGTGACAAAATTCCCAAACGTTTTGCAGAAGACAGGATCTTATTGGAATATACAGTTTAGCAGCAATAAATGGTAAAGTTTTTGAAAATGTCATTATCTGGGGCTTTGTCATGAATCTTGAGGGTTATCATTGAAAGATTTTGTAAGTATATAGAACAAGTTAGGGGGTATACACACACAATTTCTTGTACCAGAGATATTTACAAACCAATGACACAGAAAGAGACATCAATTGAATGCAATGGCAATATTTAATGATCCTAAAGTTTGATATAAGAAAAATTGATTTTCAATTTCATGAATTTGCATTCAGAATTTGAATGAAGAAGTGGAATAATTCAACAGGTAAATCTATAAAATGACTTGTATCGGGATAATAGGCTGAAAATGGCATCAAATGGTTGCTAAGGCAATATTATACCATCCTGTACTATAATATGCTTGTCATCTGATCTTTAGTTTTATGAATATTAACAAAACCTTTCGAATTTAGAGGAAAATTACGGAAATATTTACGTGGTATACATTGAAAATCACTTGTGTCTCGGCTACCGATAGACATAGGGAGCTGTAATCAGATGATTGCTAGGACAATGCTCAAAAACTGTTATTCTGGTATATAAATCATGAGTGATTTTTGTTGTATGGATATTAATGCGATCTTTATAAATGATAGAAAAATCAACAAAAAATGTAGAGTATACCAACAAAAATGCTTACATATATATCTCAGCTGCCAATTTCCTAAGTGTGCTGAAAATCATGCCGATAGATAGCTAGGTAAGTAAGTAAGTCTTTGTTTGAAGAGAGTGACCCATTTGGTAAGAAGCAATCTTCCTTGGGGCTCTCTTAAACAAATAGAGGTTATTTGCATTTTTTAGGTGAATACCAAATATATTTCATCGAGTGAGTTGAAAACATCAGAATTTTCACGAGTGCGTAGCACGAGTGAAAATTGTTATGTTTTCAACTCACGAGATTAAATATATTTGGTATTCACCGAAAAAAGGCAAAATTTCTTTTTATTTTATACAATACACGGGCATTTTTCCAATTCACAAGGCAGGTGGTGAAAATGCAAAAACCAAAAACTTTTGAAAACACAAATAATTTTGGTACCATATTGTTCCTTGCTTTCTAACTAAGAAAATGAATACACACACTTCATGTTTACGTTCATAAATATCGGAGTTATAGGCATTTGAATTTCTGAAGTGAGACGCACTACATGACGTCAAGTAAATGGAAACGTCAGAAGTAATCCAAAATCTTTAGTGAAGATATCAGTCACTAGTGACTTTTGATATCAGTGAGATTTGATATCAGTGAGATTTGATATCAGTGAAATTTCATATTAAGGAAAATACCATTTTATCAAGTTTTGATATACATTGGTTTTCACTGTAAAGTATAAAAGAAGTTAACATATTTACAACAATATAACATAATGGATGAAAACAATAATAAGAATTACAATTATTAAAGTAAGTTAGATAATTACAGAGACATGTTTACGATGAGACACCAATCATACTGCATTTACAAACACAAATCATGAACATAGACTTTACAAAAGACATAAAATTTAACAGATGAATGAATGCATAAAAATGTGAAATGGCGGTGGAGGTTAAAGACTGAAAATATCTGTTTAATGCTTAATCCATTCAGCCCATTTTTGCTAAATACGTTTAGGGAAGATGTATTTTATGTCTAGCGGAAGACTGTTCCATATCAGAAAACCAGAAAAAGATAAGCTTCCTTTTGAATAAATTGCACTTTGCTTGACGTTAAATGTAGCGTTTGTTCACTACCGACCTTAATTTCGACAGTGTGCTGTCTAGTTTACGTTTCTCATTTGGAACATAACATGCAAGTTACAAGGGCCCAAGTCATTATAAATCTTATGCATATTTTTTTACCTTAGTAAGGAAAACGCTTTGGTCGAAAGATAGGATATCTACTTGCTCAAGTGATTCATTTAGACTTACGTAATCATTTAATAAAATTAATTAACATGCCTTCCTTCGCAACTTATTTATTTTATAAACGTTGAAATTCGACGAATTACTCCAGATCACTACATACAGTACAGGACACTGTACAAGTGCCAAACCGTGTGTTATTAAATTTTGTGAATGTTAATTAAAATCTCGAAAAAAATGTAATATTAAAAAAATGAAGCTTGTGCTCCAACAAAATTTATTATATCGTAGTTGCCAGCAACTATATATCTGAATACATGGTAATAAAACGTTGTCTTAGCTATTAATTGATGCCATTTTGAGTTCTTTAAAGCTATAGACAGTCGAGATATAAGCCATTTTGTTAGTATGCCCCCTTCATTTTTCGTTGTATTTTCTCTTATTCGTGAAGATCTCATTGATATCCAGACAACAAAAATCACTCATGATTATATATCAGACTGCATGGTTATAGAGGATTGTCCTAGCAATTATTTGATACTTATTATTTTTTATAACTCCATAGGTCTATCAGTAGCCAAGATACAAGTGATTCTTCACGAATACCGCCTAAATTGTTCCGTAATTTTCCTCTAAATTCGAAAAGTTTTGTTAAAATTCATAATACAAAAAAAGCCAAATGACTTACATGTATATATTGTGCACAGGATTGTATAATGTTGCCCTAGCAACAATTTGATGCCATTTTCAGCCTGACATGCCTTTAGATTGCCGAGATACAAGTCATTTTGTAGGTTTACCCATTTCATTTTTCTCCTTTTCCATTCCAATTTGTAAAGTGTTCATCAAAATTCATGTAATTTGAAATTAATTATTCTTATATCAGACTTTATGGTCATAAAACATTGACATAGAATTCATTTGATACCTCTTTCTGCATCCTGGGTTGGTTAATAGTTAATAGTAGAAGTGATTTTGTAAGTATATTCCCTATTTTTCCGAGCTTTATCCGATGTTTTCATTAATTTTCATGAAAAAGCAAAGTCATAGTTTAAATAACAGGTATTGAGATTAAATTACTAGGTCAATGCACCACGATATAGAACTTGCCATTGGTGGGATATGAGTATTTTTGGAAGTACATCCTATTCTCTAGAATCAAATTAGGGGTGGGTGTGGAAAATATGTAATTTTACATTATGCAAATCTGTTTTATGTTGAGGACAATATTTTACGGCATTAAAGTGGTCCTTCTGACCACACTGGCAGCCATGGGAATGTGTCCCAGGGATGCAAGATAGATCTTATAATCCATCCAAAATCTTGCAATGGCTATAGTTTTTCCTCGCTTTTCCTCGATTTTCGACATTTTTATTAATATTCATGAATATGGCATAATGCAGATGAGATGATTTTCATATTGGCCCTTGACATCAATAAGTTTGTTATATGATATGATTGGGTTCAATAACAAACTGTTACACTGATAGTTCTGGACCCAAATTAGTTTATTTATGGACTTTAACAATTTTTCTGTCATTTTTAGCTCACCTGAGCCTAAGGCTTACAAGGTGAGCTTATAGTATGGTAGTCAGCCGTCGTCTGTGCGTCCGTCCGCCCACACTTTCAACAACAAATATCTCAATAACTAGTCCGTCAATTGCAATCAAATTTAATCAGAAGCATCATTGGGGTGGGGGAAAGGTTGCATAAGGTTTTGGGCCAGGTCGGATCAGAACTCTGGTTTCCATGGCAACAGATAGCTCCCATTGGGTTACGATGGGAAAAATGTTGTGAACACTCTAGCGCCTTCATTTTTGATAGGATCTTCTTCATTTTTTCAGGTAATGAGGACAGTCATAGGATCTGGGATGAGTTCGAAATTCGGGTAGATTCGACCATGGACTGCGGAGTTAGCTGCCCTTGAGCGTTTGAAAAAACCCATTGACTTACAATGGGAAAGATGTTGTGAATACTCCAGCGCTTTCATTTCTGATCAGATCTTCTTCATTCTTGCAGGTAACAAGGACGACCATAAGATCTCGGATGAGTTCGAAATTCAACAAAATTCGACCATGGACTGCGGAGTTGACTGCCCTTGACCGTTTGGAAAATGGCTGTTAAGTGTTGTGAACACTCTAGCACCTACATTTTTGATCGGATCTTCTTCTTTCTTTCATGTAACAAGGACAGCCATGAGATTTCGGAGGAGTTTGAAATTCGGCAAGATTCGACCATGGACTGCGGAGTTAGCTGAGTTTAACTGCGGAGTTAAAATTGAACCAGAAATTATTCATAGACCCATTTTCAGTACTAGCTGTACTTTTGAACTGATGAAAATCCTTCTCAATAAAGATGGTGAAAAAAAAATCAAATTTCATATCTTCCGATTCTGGTATGCTTTTAATATGTTTATGATGTAGGTCTAAGGTTCTCGTAAATCAAAAACAGATTTGTGTTGCAATTTGTTTTGGGTTCCCCAACCACTTGACTGGGCTATTTGAACACTGGGCTAACAAATGAGTGAGTTTTAACACATATTTATGTCCAGTACTTAAAAGTATCTGTCCTTGTTTTAGACCTAAATATACTTAATTGTCATATATCGTTAAACGGTAAACATTGCAACAAAATCGTAATAAAATAAACAAATCATTTCGACCGCTTTGGCTATGCGGATGATACTTCTATTTTAACAATTGTTCCTGAACAGTGCTTAAACAGTTATAAGCAGATACATCTAGTTTTGTAAGCTCTACTAACATGTAGAAATGCATTACGCAACTTAGACTTCATTTTTCAGGACAATGACATTTGTAGGGTTCATGTAATAAATTGGTCATAACTCACAAAATAACTTGAATAATCTTGCAAAATAAAGACTTTCAGACTCTAGAAGCATTATTTATTTAAAGCAGAGATGTGGTAATAGTAATGTATAATGATAACGCATTGCAATTCATTACAGATTTCAAAGTAATGTGTAATGAATGATTTTATAATTACAAGAAATGGTAATTTAATTAATTACAATTGAAAGAATGCCTGTAATGTCATCATTTATTATCATTACATTATCATTACTTAGAAAAAATAGCTCCCGAAACTTCCCATGTTTTGCATCAGGATAGGATGATGATGTAGTAAAACAGCAAATGGATAAGAGTGTTTTTACCATTTTCTAAATTTATAATGTTAGACAACAAATTATGAGAACATAAACAGTGATGGTGATGTATAACAATGCTGTTGTTGCTTTAGGATTTAAATCTTATTGTTCAAATGGGATAAAATTTATTTATTACTGTGGTACAAAATTCTAAAATAATTAAATATTCCATTAGGAAAAAATGTCGGCGTAATATGTATACCCACCTATACCCTACTTTTATACAGCACAACTGGGGTTCGAGGGGTAAACCTATTTATTTTATTTTTGCTCTAAAACATATACTGTGGATACTCGTCGATGCGGTACTAATGTGAACCCACATTCTATGGTTTGGGCAAAAAAGTTAAAGATATCAAACTTTTTCTAAGGAAAATGTCCATTTTACTGGTTAAATACTTTATGTATGTTGCATGGGCAAGTTTTCGTAATGATATCGGTTATCAACTCTGCTGTTTAACACTAAAGGTGATAAAGAAGACTGATACATTGTTTGACAGACAGTGCACATCAATGCACGACAAGTTACAAGCTGCACTCATACAATACAAATGCAAATACAATACAAATGAAAGTTATTTTTAAAAATAAACATTGGATTTAACTTAGAAATCAAAGCAAAAATAATATTAAACATTATTATCTAGTATAAATTTGTTTTTGTAAAGCTGTTCTTTTAAATCTGATGGTCAACTTTAAGAAATAGGCAAACAATTTCCGACCCTCTATAAACAGCTTTGAGCCTGAGCGTGAGAAAACCAACAATTTGTGTTCCGATCATGTCCGACACAAACCGGGCTGTACAATCTCAGAAGATGGATAGAGGCTCGAAATGTTGGATTAAAAAAGTAGAGGAATTGTTCTATCCGTGAAGCGAAAACAAAGGTGCTAATCAGCTTCGCAGTTACACGAGGACGGAACAACTTACTAAATGTTGTGAACCACTGCAAAAGCTGAGGGTGAGGTTAGGTACCTGTAAAATCGATTTAAGCCCATCAGTAATTTTATATTACTGATCGTTCTAAGGCGATACTTCTGTGGTGCTTCTTATTGTTTTATGCCTTGGTGTTTAACATTTTTGTGCTGTTGGCCCCTTATGTATGTTATCATATTTTTAGTTAAGGTTAGGTAACTGAATGACCACCTATTGAGAAAATGGCCGCTCATTCGGCTTATATGTTTTCATGGTATAAGTACCTGATTGTTAATTAAGTTTTTCCCCACCTCGGTTTTCGGAGTGGGAATCTTTTTTTCTGGTTGCGCCTTTTCCTGATCGATGCCTACTTGTACCTTTTAGTAATATTCTTCTGTTTATGGTAAGTTATAATAATTTAACATCCCATGTTAGAATGCTGTGTGGTGATTTGCTGTATGTTTAAATCCAAGGTTAACTTTGTTCATATCAGTCATATCGGTAGAAAAGTAATGGGTAATGATAATTATTACATTTCCAAAGCAACGATAATACAAACTGAAGGGCTAAGTGCAAGAACGTGTCTAAGTCCATTTTTGTAAGTTTCAAGAAAAACGCCAAAAAAACAAATTTTGACAAAGGTTTGACAACCAGGTGAAAATATTGGTCGTATCAAATTGAAAGCTAAAATGTCGTGAAATTTTGTTGAAAGATATGTGAGAAAAGTATGAAATTCAAATATTTATGTATTAATGCAAGAATGTGTCCAAACCTCCATTTTTCGCATACCAGTTTTGGCTGGCATTGTGCTAAAATATATCATTTTACAGTGATAAAAATGATCATTTGCCTAATGTGGATGTTTTAAGCTCCTATGCCAATATCAGAAGAAATTGTTTTTACACCAGCAGATGGTAACATTTCTCTGAACTTATGTATATTCTTGCAATATACACTGTTCAATGTCTGGACTTAGGATGTTCTTGAACTGAAAATGGACTAAGCACCCTTTGAAAAATTTTAAAATACAAACGTCATACGAACAAAACGTAAAATGTATCACAAACTATATATCGGTTTGTAGCGTTTTGTATGTAGAGCGCAGTGATACCAAAAACTCAATTTTTGACAAAAGTGGACTTAGACCTGTAAATGCACTAGCCCCTTCAATGTAATGGTAGTTGTTATGAAGAAAATACATTGTTATGGTAATGTATTTCTTTACTTTTAAAAGTGATAGACCCCATCTCTGATTCAAAGTGACATTGTATTTCTATCACTAAAAATGTCCAAAGGTACATTTTCTCACGTTTGGGTCCAATAATAATTAACCCAATCGATCCCCACAAGCGGCAAAGTGTTGTGTTCTTGGGTTAAACCCAGGAAGTATTGGGCTCGTCCCAACATTACTAAAATATTATTGACTGGGACATGAAGCCTCAACACAAACAGTTTACAGGATATACGACACAAAACTTACCAACAATTTTTAGTGTTTCAAGTTTTTCACGAAAAATAGGTCATTTATTCGGTTTGCATCAACAAAACAGTCTCATTTTAGGTAATTGTTGACAGTGTTTGCAGTAATATGCTAAAAATGTTTATGCTTCCTCCCGCGGAAGATACATCAGGAAGACATATCCGTGCAATGAATACCCCCTTAACCCCCACGTTTAAATAGTAAAAGTGGGGTATGCAGGGGTATACCTATTTTTCTTATTTTTGCTCCAAAACATAAATTGTGGGTACTCGTTAGAACCGCCTTGGCGAGGCGGTTCTAACGTGTACCCACAATCTATGTTTTGAGCAAAAATAAGAAAAATATCAAACTTTTTCAGCTGAAAATGTTCAATTTTTAAAACTAAAAAAATCTCTGTCATGGGCAAGTTTTCGTAATGAAACCACATGTACAATTATTTGAATGCTACTGCAGAACAAATGACGTGTCGTTAAAAATCAAATTCTTACAACTTACATTTAAGCCACCGCATGAGAAAACCAATAATTTGCATATGCGAAAACAAAGGCGCAGACCAGCTTCGTGGTAACCGCAAAGTTGATCAGCGAATGTGTTTTCGTTACACGGATAGTACAATTCCTCTTCTTAAATCCGAAATTTCAAGTTTCTAGCCTGCTTCTCTAACTAGACAGGCCAGTTTGTGTCGGACCTGGTCGGATACTTAAAAAGTTGGTTTTGTCACACAACGGCTCACTTGAAGAAGTTGGGCATCAGATGTTCGAATAAACTTGTTTGCTTTTGTTTCATCAGAATCTGAAAAACTTTGTGGAAGCACATTAAAAACTAACACAGGACAAATCACAGCTCCCGACTTAGATGGGGATGGCTACTATGATTTCAACCTTTTTTGTCTCTGGTTAATTCAAGTTGATAAGGGAAATGTGATACTTTACGAGTTTGAATATATTTTGCTCGAGAGGACTCTAACAGGATGCCAAACAGATTATATAACAGTAAGTTCCATGCCCACACTGAAATAAGTTAACATGAATTTCACGCTATGCAAGTGCTGTCTTTTTCTGCTGTGAAAATAAGATTTTTACTGGCTTTATACAATAATGAGAATCTCATTAATAAAGTTTTTGTTAAGAGAGACATCCATGTAACCTACAGTAAATAACATAGTACAGTGGAGCTATAACCTAAGGTTACAGGAAGTGCAAGAGAGAAAAGTGATCGTTGGGTAGAGCGACATCTGGACACGATGTGCACAACAAATCGCACTACTTGTGTACATTGGTCTAAAACGGCGCAGTACATGTATGTAGGGTGACATCTACATATTACCTGTAATTTGCGTGCAATCTTGAACTTCTTGAATTGAATTAATAATTTTATTCACATTTTCAGATTACTTTATTGACAGCAGTCGCTCAATATCGAATTTATAAAAATTGCTTTGCAGTTTGTAAGATATTAATATAATTCTGTAACATAAAATCGCTGCAATTGATACAGTCTCGGGTATTCTAATTGTATGGCAGATTTTCGTATATTCCAAATCTATGAAAGGTTGACAATTCGATTCGATGGTGTAAAATTTTGAAACCTTATTTTTTTCCAAAATACAAAACCGATAATTATGATACGTAAAATGTCTCAAATGAAATAATATTGATAAGAACCATGTTTTTAAGCGGCCCCCATGGCCGAATGGTTAAGAGCGTTGTTTCTTAATCACTCGATCATTTCACCGCTGTGTATGGTGTGGGTTCGAGCCTCGCACTGGCCACATGTGAGACAAGCCAAGTTCTGCTTGCGGGTGTGTCAGGCGGTATTTCTCGGGGTTCTCCCGTTTTCGCCCACCTACTGATTGGCCCGTCTTATATGAGCTGAAATAATCTTGAAAGGGACGTGAAACGTTTTTGTCACACACATGTATAAATTGATTATTATTTTTTTATTCATGATTGATTAAATACAATAGCCTGTCTTCTTTTTATAGTGAAAATAACATGTTTCAATTAACACATAAAAACGTGCTCTTCGATCTCAGATTGGTCACAGAACTTACAGTGCACTTCATTCTGAACTTGGGTTGCACATCATAGTCATGAAATCGCTCTGTTGTCGTGCACATCTTGAGCACACGAAGTGCACATGGGTGTGAAGTTAAGTTCTGGCTCCACTGTAGTTTTTTGTCACTGTTTTATGTAAGGTACGGTAAACGTCCAAAACTAAAAACCCAGCTGCTGAAATAAAGCCAAGGATTTCGGAAAAAATTTTAGGTTTCCCGCCTACAATTTGAAAGGGCCTGACGCCTTCTGTGACACACACACACACACACACACACACACACACACACACACATACATATATATATATATGCTGATCATAATGAATAAAACAAAAATAGCAAGAAAAAGGTCAGTACAGTCATTAAGAAATTCCCACTCTAAAAAACAGATGGGAAAACCTAAATTGACAATCAGATACTAGCACTAAACGAACGTACAGAAAGCCGAGAGAGAGGCTACCCGAACTTGTATAACATTATGAAAACGTACATAATGTGCAAACGGCGCAAATATTCAACACCAAAATATAGATTAGTTAGAACCATACAGAAAGGTAAAAGTAGGCAATGATCAGGAAATGGCGCAACCAGAAAAAAAATCCCACTCCAAAAACTTGAGTGGGAAAAATATGCTAAGAAAACGTATGGTTAGCCGATTGAGCAACCAGTTCTCCAAATAGGCGGCTACTCAAAGGTATCGCCTTGGCACAAACAGTCACATAAAATTACTAGGGGCTTCAACCGATGTTACATGGCCCTTACCTCATCCGCAGCTTCGGCCGTGGTTCACAGCATTTAGTTAGTTCTTCCGTCCTCGTGGTGAATCTCTAACTAATCAATAAATCATCACGGACAAAAAAATAAATTACGATAACCCCCATGATGAATCAAGAACAATCCACCCGGCTATGGATATCCTTTGGCATCAATACTTGGACAATGTGGCTCTCTAGTGTATATTTCGTTTTAGGTAATTGAAACAGTCACTGCGACAACATGCTCCGTTTGTCCCGAAAATGTTTACATTAAAGCCACTTCTCGACCATGGCTTTTTACTGAAGAGATGCAGTACTGCGGTGTACATGCCGACCCAATCGCCGCAGAAACATGGACAAATGAATTAAAAATATACTTTGTTTCGAACAACAGATTCACTCATTATGGATTTTCCATGTCTTACAAAGCAGCAAAAAGTAAGTGACATAAGGCGTCTTGTCAACGCAAACCTTTGTTGTTCTTAACATAATATGAAAACTTTGACGCATTTACGCACAACTGATTATGGCATTCATGCCTGCTAAGGCGACATATCTGGTTAGTAGCAAGGAAGCGGTAGCTCCGTCCAATACTGGCTTAGCCAAACCAAACAAAACCATTTTGGGTAAATGAAAATTGAATCAATCATTGTTTTTCACTGAAGACTTGAAAGTTTCAACTACAGTTTCCACCGCCCTACAGGAATGGTGGACACGACTGTTCAATTTAGCACCGTAACAAGGAGCAATTAAGCAATAGTCAGGAAATGGCGCAATTAGAAAAACATCATACTCCAAAAGCCGAGTTGTGAAAAATCATAATAAACAAATGTGTACTTTTACCAAGAGAACATCGTAAGCCGAGTGAGCAGTTATTTCCCAGTAGGCGGTCACTCAGTTACCTGAACTTAACTAAATATATGAAAACGTACATAAGGTGCAGTTACCTGAACTTAACTAAATATTTGAAAATATAAGGTGCAAACAGCACAAAACTTCAACAGCAAAACATATAACAATTAGAACCTACAGGTGCGTTCACTTATTAATATACCCCTGCGATATTCACAAATAAATTGACAACTTTTCTTGTTTTTGAATAATCGTCACTGGCAAGAAATAGACAACTGGATCAATTTGTTCATATAATATGTTAAGTATGTCTATAAATATTATTTCTGTATAAAATAACTTCCAGATCTTGTGATGTTGTATGCCTTAATTGATTACATAACATATGGAGCCAAATTTTTAACAAATAATTCGCTGATATTCGAGTTTCAAAGATTCCACAAGGAACCATGGTTAAGGGTTTGTAATTTTGTTTACAAATTATGTAAGAATAGCCATTTTTGTACCAAGGCTGAAAATTTGGTGTCTTTATGAGTACTATTTACAGAGTTACACTCTGATTTTCATTCATTCCGCTTTTTAGAATTTCGTAGTAAAACGGTTCTTACAATATAAAACTAAGCATGTCAGTGTTATTTTGCAAGGAAACTAATATTCTACCAGGACGGTTTTACGAACAAAACTTGCTAGTGGGTTCCTTTATGAGGTAAGCATGCATTAAGGCGCTGTGGAGTCACAAATGGCTTTGTATTCTGCCAAAACGTGGGTTGACATGTCATCATACAATTCATGGTTTGTTTCTCGGCACAGAATATCATACGGGACTTGGAGTTTCACAGAGAAATTTTCATACTTAGGCTATGTTTCACTGCTTATATGCATGATATTTAAATCCTCTTGTTAAGGCACAAAGTCAAGGAAATCACCAGGACATTCAAAGACAGACTTTCCTCTAATATCAATGATACGGATGAATACAAAGAACATTTGCTTTTACATAAATACCTGTTTGACATCATTTATTGGCATGTTAATTAATTTCCGTGACTTAATCGCTATAGAAGAGGTTTGGAATATCATGAAGAGGAATTATGAGTCATTGTCCAACAAAACATTCAGCCCACATAGCCCCTCGGTGCGTAGGAAACAATCATGAACCGTATGATAAAATGCCAACCCACTTTTTGGCAGAATAAAAAGTCATGGGTGACTCCATAGTGCTTTAAGACATGCTTACCTCATCAAGAAACCCACTAGAAAGCTTTGGTCGAATAGCCGCCCTACTAGAATATTTGTTTTCTTGCAAAATTATACTAACATGCTTAGTTTTATATAGTAACAACCGCTTTATCATGAAATTCAAAATTGTATAATAAATGAAAATCAGGGTGTAACTCTGTATATAGTGCTAATAAAGACACCAAATTTGCAGCCTTAGTACACATATGGCTATTCTTTCATAATTTATAAACAAAATTAAAAACCATTAACCATGGTTCCTTGTGGAATCTTTAAAAGTCGATTATCAGCGAAATTTTAGTTAAAAATTTGGCTCCATATGTTATGTAATCAATTTAGGCATACAGCATCACACGATCTGGAAGTTTTATATACAGAGTAAATGTCTGTAGACATACTTAATATATTATATGAAAAAAATCACCCAGTTGTCTATTTCTTGCCAGTGACGATTGTTGAAAAACAAGAAAAGTTGTCAATTTATTTGTGAATATCGCAGGGGTATATTAATAAGTGAACGCACCTGTACATGTTTAAAAAGTCCAAACAGCACAAAAATTCAACACCAAAACAAGAACAGCCCACTGTGAACAATATCGCACCTGCATCGAGCAAAAGTGCTGGGTAAAGATGCGCGATTGAAGGTTATGTCATGGACAATTACTATGTAAGGTCTCATACTCACAGTTATCATATGTGCAAAGAACCAAAACTTCGAGGGTAAACTTAATAATTGACCGTAAAATGTAGGTATAGGGAACTGGGTCAAGGTGCGTGCTTGAAGGGTATGTCAAGGCCAACGTCTAAGCAAGGTTTCACACTCACAACTGTCACTGATGCAGAGAAAACGAACCTTTGACGTAAATGTTGACGGACGGACGGAAATCGCACCCTGCTATAAACAGGTGCGATATCGTAAAACAATTAGATATTTTTCTCACGGCATTGATTTTAATCCTTTCTGTACCCAATGAAAAGTTCTTTTTCTCACTTACGACGTGGAATTTAAATGGTTTATGCTCCCAGACATAATTGGTAGCTTACTAATTGGTATTAAAATATACTCCTAACAAAAATATCTTTACGCAGCTATACGCTTCAGCGACATAATAACAGATCACGAGGGATGGCTCTACCCTCAATACACCATTGATGCCGATAACGACTACTATATACTGTCTATGTCATGGACGATTGCTATCGAAACAGACAATGCCCTTCATGTTCAAATTAAATTTGTCAGGATAGGAGAAACTGACGACTGTAAAGGTTTCTTTTTACAGGTGAGCCGAATAACTGAGTAATATGTACGCTCGAAGGCGCTGCACGACATTTCGTCGAAAATGTGTTTTGTCGAAAATGTTGTATCTTCAAAAATATTCACCGCAAAATTTTGAGATTTATTCTAGCCTATAGGTCAACATTTTGAGCCACCAACTACTAGGGTTAGGGTAAGGGTCTGGGCATGGGGCAGTTTCGACAAATGTAATTTTCGACGAAATGTCGCGGAGGCGTTCGAAGGCATTGATCAATGATAACTGCTTAAGAATAACTCATTTATATGTACACGTATTCATAGATGACACTGTACAATATAGCGGACTAAATGTTTGAATTGCCATTGTCATGTCGGCACGTTGCCTCCATTTTATGCGACTTTTACCCAAAATGAGGATGTCATGACATCCAACAAGTGCTTCAGATATAACCACACAACTGCCAACAAGTCTTGTATGTTTGGATGGTTTGATTTGAACCGCTTTTCCTGCTGGGCAGACTCTCAGTGACAATGTAGTCAGATGATCAGTCAGGAGCGTATAAGCTTTGCCTGGAGGCACAAGCGGCCCAGCACCAATAGGCGGTGGTCATAAACATAATCCATTACGCAGAGCGTAACACAGCAGGTATATGAAGTATGATAATAAGAACTGTCGCTGGACAGCGTAGCTCGCCTGACTTGTGCATTGTCACTAAATCTATCAAAATCTATGACCCACGACCTTGACCATAATGACACTCAGGTGGGTCGTGATGCTACAGCATAAAACTTCAGACCAATATCTACAAACATGCAAAGTACCAACTTGATACATCTACATGGTCAATACATGTATACTTGTAAAACGTTTAACCAAATCTTTAACATAAAATTTCCAAGTCCGTGACCTTGACTTCAACGTCATCCAGGTGGGTCATAGTGGTACAGCATAAAACTTGAGACCAACATCTATCAACATGCAAAGTATCAACTTGGTCCATCAACATGTTAAAGTGATATTGACTTATAAAAACTTTTACCAAAAATCTTAACACTAAAATTCTTTGTGACCCTGGCCTTAAGGTCACCCAGGTGAATTGTGATGGTACTGCAAAAAACTTCAGACCAACATCTGCCATCATGCAAAATATCAAATTGAGCCATTGACATGTCCAAGAGATACAGACTTATAAAAACTTTAACCAAAATTTCTAAGTCCGTGACCTTGACATTAAGGTCACCCATGGTAGGCCATGAATGGTACTGCAAAACACTTAAGACCAGTATCTACCAACATGCAAAATATCGACTTGATCCATCTACATTTTCAGGAGATATAGACTTATAAAAACTTTAACCAAAATTTCTAAGTCCGTGACCTTGACATTAAGGTCACCCATGGTAGGCCATGAATGGTACTGCAAAACACTTAAGACCAGTATCTACCAACATGCAAAATATCGACTTGATCCATCTACATTTTCAGGAGATATAGACGTATATAAATATTTTTACCAAAAACTTTAACATCAACATGTTCAAGAGATATAGACTAACATTTAACATTTATTGCAATCACCCCGCCGACGCCGGGGTGATTGCAATATTTCTTCCTGTACTTTCGTACAGGCGAGCTAAAATCAATTGTCTCGTGGCTGCTCGTAAATACATATGGTCTCGTGACTGCGTCGGAGATTTCGTCTCGTCTGATCCGGTCTATTCCGACGCAGCCACTCTATAAGAATCTTACATGAGTGTCAGGTATGGATAGACAAATCTGTCCCGAGGGTCACATTTTGGCATCACCAGGCTCGCCGAGTGATGCCAAATTGTGACCCGAGGGACAGATTTGGCTATCCATACCTGACACGAATGATGGATTCTTTTTCTTGCACGCCTTAATGCGGCGAAGCTTGATTTTTATACTATTTACCTAGAAAAATGCTACAATCGCGGCGTCCGCCATTTTGAACTAAAACGTTTTGACGTCATTGTGACGTAAGCGCTTAGCGACGAAATTCCGTGACGTCCTTTACAACCAATGTTAAAAAAGAACACTTGAACGCAGGGTGGACCGGGGTGATATAACGAGGGTGAGATAAGAATTTCTCACATGGGGTAAAACGTAGGATTTTTCTATCTGGTGTACAAGTAAACGTCATCCGACCCATAAGATCCGGTTACTAAAGTAATGCTGTTTTTTTATGATATACCTTAAAATATTCAGCAATGATGCCGTTAGAGTTCAGTGAAATCGTTAAACCGCGATGTTACGTCATACCAAACGACGTCGCGCCAAAATTTTGATGACGTAACATTGTGCCAGTATTAGATTTTGTTAATTTTGTTTCTTTAATGACAAGCGCACAATGAAACAGTTGTTTTACAAAATAATACAAATGCATTTTTTTTTCTTTTTTTCAGTTTTACGTCCCATTCAAGATTATTTCAACTCATATGAGACGGGCCAATCAGTAGGTGGGCGAAAACGGGAAAACCCCGAGAAAAAGCACCTGGCACACTCACAAACAGAACTTGGCCTGTCTCACATGTGGCCAGCGCGGGGCTCGAACCCACACTAGACACAGCGGTGAGATGATTGAGTGATTAAAAAACAGCGCTCTTAACCACTCGGCCACGGGGGCCGCAATACAAAAGTCACTCTGGTTGTCATTCAGATTTAGATTCCGGATTTAGGTGCTGGATTTTATATTGATGTGTAAAAACTATATTGTGAAAGGAATCGTATCTGGTTAGTAGCTTGATACAAGATAACGTAATTTTGTGTCGGAAAAATGGTAGTATCATTATTTTTGGTAGGTAGATAATAAAGAGTAAGACTAGAAGGTCCAGGAATTGACATACTTTAAGTATAAAAATCCAATCAAGACACTATTTGAGACTACAGGACACCGCTAGACATCACGAAAACGTAGCAACAAATATGAAGAGCAAGATACGTAGCTCTTTCCTACCTAACACGAGACATAGACTGAATAATCAATCAGCATAAGATAAATCAGAAACTATTTTAGTTTAAAAGCATGCAATAAAATAATTATTTGAATTTGGACTTAATTTTTTGTTAAATGTTTTGGGCCAGTTGGCATATGTAAAATAAATTAAGGTATGCTGTCTCCAGTGTTCACGCTAAAGAACCACTGTACTCTGAAAATGCATCCGTTTGGGGCTGTACCAGCAGATTGGGGCCAGTTTTGTTGTTTTTTTCTTTTCTACCGGATAATCTAAAAGGTATGCATGTTTACATATTCAACTTTAAAACTATTTTATGACAGGGCACTATTCACTGATATACCCAACTTTAGCCATACAGATTTGCAGGTATGGAGATTAAAGCAGTTTTGTTGTATTGTAAATTTTATGTAAGCACATGCCTTTCCTATAGACAAAATATCTCTAAAACACCCTTTTTCTTCACTTATGAAAAAACCTTGGAAGATTTGTGTAATGAAAACTAAAGACAATAGCAATATATACATAATCTATAAATTTGAAATAGTTAGATTATGTTATAAGAAAGTTATTCAAGATTTTCGTGCTGTACGCCCAGTAATATTTATTGGGGGCACTGTCCCAGTAGTCAGGTCGTCACTGTACCCATTTGTCGGGTTTCAACGAAATAGAACTGTACCCATATGTCGGGTATTTTGTACCCATGTGTTGGGTATTTTGTACCCATATGTTGGGTAATTTGCAATCAACCGTTGTGTTTTTAACAAATGACTCATTGTTTTCTATATCATGTTCGATTTACATTCTGCTAAGCAAGTCACAAATCTTGAGTTGAAGTTAGCCGGGTGGCCACCTTGCTGAAAAAGAGCTTTAGAAACATACTTCTAAACATTTTTTAATACTTCTAAACATTTTTTAATTATTTGACCCAATTTAGGAATATGTCTTTGATTTAGACTCCTCGTGTAAATTCTCGAAATTGCAGAACAATTATAGTCTGGCGTTCGTTGCCGGTTTAAAAAGGGCTACTGACGAGGGTTCATTACCCGAAATTGCGCAATATAGTCCATACTATCTCCCTTTGAATGTTTTTACTGCTTCCAAAGGATCAAACCTTTATATTTTATTTGCTATTACTGCAGCTGGTGTTGTGCCGTGTGGCGGCCGTAAAAAGTCTCCCCGTACATCATCCATAGTGCAGATTATATTTTTATTTCGGTCCTTTGAGATCAGTAAAGATATTCAGAGTGTTCAAAACACTCACGTTTAGAAACATACTTCTAAACATTTTTTAATACTTCTAAACATTTTTTAATTATTTGACCCAATTTAGGAATATGTCTTTGATTTAGACTCCTCGTGTAAATTCTCGAAATTGCAGAACAATTATAGTCTGGCGTTCGTTGCCGGTTTAAAAAGGGCTACTGACGAGGGTTCATTACCCGAAATTGCGCAATATAGTCCATACTATCTCCCTTTGAATGTTTTTACTGCTTCCAAAGGATCAAACCTTTATATTCCATTTTTTTTGTTTTATATATCCAGTTGTCCCTTTCTTTCCCGATTGGTGCCTGGGTTGGGATTTTAAAATTCAATTGTTTCCATGCCTAGGCTTTCTTCTTCTTTGTACGGGGTCTTGAGGATGAGTCTTAAATCGAGGTCCAGTGCACATATGGACTGTACTTTGGACGTTATGGACCTGTGTGCAAATAGTAACTCTTCACTTTTATATGGAAAAAAAGAAACAAATCAAATTAACAAATTTATTTTTGCTGGAATAAACATAATCTAATTTTAAAATATCATTACGTAGACACGCCAACGCAATGTATGAAAATTTTATAGTTTTGTTGAGGATATGACAATTTTCAGATAAATCTACTGTCCAAACACCATCTTTTAGAAACTGTCTTTTTTCAAAACCATCCTTTTCTAAAACATATCTAGAAAATATGATTATGGCATCTTTTGGCATCCCAAATGTTTTAAAAGTGCATATAATGTTTATTTGTGAAAGATTTTTCAAAATTATTGCAACACTTTTTGACTTTTGGAATGCAATAGAATAGTATAATCATATTTTCTTTGAGATGTATCAGAAAAGGGTGGTTTTGAAAAAGGCAGGTTCTGAAGTATGGTGTTTGGACAGTAATCAGTTGTTTCATATACTTTTCGTTAAAAGCCTTTCACGTTTCTGTAGAAGAAATCATCTTGTATACTCGTGTTTTACTATATGTGAAATTGCGGACTGAAAGGGAAATCTTCATTACATTGGCGTGTCAATCTGGCGCAGACTATCTTAGTCTCTCATAACAGAAAATAAACTTCAAAAGAGCTAATGGGCCACCATTGCTCACCCGAGTAATCGAACATTGGTTAATGTCTTAAACTCAACTGCGCTGATTAAAAAAAATAAAATGAAAATATCTACTGTGGTTGTTGTCAACGCCGAACATCACACCCTCGACCCGCCTGCGTATTAACAACAGATGATAAAAGTCCGGGGGTATTCCCATATGAAACTGGTTTATATGTTCCCTGGCGTGTTGAATTAGGGGATAACTATATTCAAATTTTTCTTTTGGATCGGATATATGGTCGGAAATTTTGTTTTACGGCGACAATACGACAATATACCGCACCAAATGAAAAAAATGAATATGGTTATCCCAATTCTAATGGCTTGCTAACTTTATTCACGAAACGTGAGCGTCACCAGCGACGTATAACCACGACGCTGACCAATCACAAGCGACGTTGCTAATGACGTCGGGTTTCCGACGGTATATCGCAGAATATACTGTCGCAAATTTTTGACGTTATCCAATCAGACGTCGCGTTACATTTTAATTATCAATATGGAATGTTCAATGTCTGAACGAGAGTGATTCAAACCTCTTTTTAAATCTTAACGTGCGTGCGCGCGCGTGCGTGTGTGTATGTGCCGGAGATCAACAATAACATTTTGCGGACATGTCAGGCCGGTCAGCTATTCGTATAGCACATTTCCTCAACATGCTTAAATTAAGTGGTTCATCAGTACTCATAATGTCGGACAATGACTCTGTCTAGATTTTAAGTGATTGAAAGATTGGCCATATAAAAATTCATCATGAGACAAGTATTGGGAGACCCAAGAATCTGTCTCGAACACGGGAACTCCTAAACGGTAGGATGAATGTTTTACCAATTGAGTTAATCGAGAAGGTTGGTTTGGCCAATTCTCCCATTGTCTATGACGTTTATGACATGGTATAAAAATATTTTGAAGAAATACAATTATAGTAAGGTTTTTGCTAGACAGTCACACTACAATGTATACCCAATTCGAATCGTCAAATATTGCTTTGACGGTTTCACATGTATAATATGCTTTGTGTCTGGTGAAATTAGCTCAGAAGAGAAGTTTAAAGACACAGAAAAGTGACTCTTTCTGTGTCAGCTTGGAATAAATATCGCTTGGCACCCAACTACTGCATCCAGCCGTGTCCCAATGACTGGGTACACATTCAATATTACGTCACCCGACTATTGGGACAGTGCCCCCTACATACGACACTCGGCGTACAGTGATAAAACGAGGAATAAATTAACTATAACTTAACAGAAATACGTCATATTTCGTTATTTTTATCTGCGTCGTAAAATCCAGTGCCTGCAATCACAAAACACAGCAAGTCTGACATCAAGATTCAGCAACCGCTTGTATAAACACATTTCCAACACGCGACAATACAACATAATTGGTAAAATGGGTCGTAGTTCAACTACCTTTGCCATTTTTACGCTGCTATTGAGAAATGATAATCACCAATTTGTTTTTGACAAGATCAACTCGGAAAATACTGTCAGAAGTATAAAGACGGTGACTAACCGCGTGTATATATTCCAAGGCCGTCAAAGTTCAACACAAAATTGGCCCCAATCTGCTGGTACAGCCCCAAACGGATGCATTTTCAGAGTACAGTGGTTCTTTAGCGTGGTGTTTATACAAATTTCTGGTGAAAATAAACCATTTTTCTGTTAAGAAAGCCGGACAGGAACACCATCTATCTGTCTCTTCAAATTAAGGCTCTTCTTGTTTTGGCTCGATTAACAATAAATGCGTTTCTTCGTTTAGTTAGGTTGGTATAGTTACCTCCATGGCAATGGCATTGCTAACAGACATTGCGGAGTGGAAGGTGTTCAGCCTCAGATGGTGATAAAGGCGGCATGGTTCGAGGTCTATTCAGTGTTAAAATACGGGAGCAGCGAATTCCTGCTTCACTTCGAAAATGTTGAAGGTAGGTCGTAGTCTTCATGTCCGATACTATGAATCTTATATCGATTAACAAGTTATTCCCCCGGTATTTATGCCAACGGGTATATATACTGAGTTCCACAGCCAATGCATTTCGTCATTAAATTTTAAATTACTTTTTTTGGTTTCAGTCCATTCATCCGAAATTCCGAATATATGCATTCAAACCATTTTAACTTCGATATTAATGTCGGACTATGGCCACGTATCTACCACTCATGACATTAAACGAAACGAAATTAGGCAATTTCGATACAAACGTGTAAATGCCATATGTACCTTGTAAGCAAAAGCTATTAAAATGGCGAATAACAAGAGATGACCTATGCGAAGTATGTAAGGTTACCGTAAATTACGAACACCTGTTCACCTGTTCATTGAATGTCCGATCTTAAATGGGTTATGGGCAAGAGCTAATGAAGCGTTTACAAAATGTCAAATTAATAGACCGATGAATAAACTGCAGTACATTGTTATAGGATACAAACCTGGGTCAAATAAATACATGGAGATAAATCTGGTCCTATCTCTAATTGGCTATGCAATATTCAAAGCTTATTGCATTAGTGAAAACAGACGCAAATATATTGATGTTTTATTTTATGTAAAGCTAGAATTTAAAAAAAGTAATTGAAGAATACAGATACAGAAAAGAAGAAAATAATTTCCTTATAAAGTTTTACAAATACTTTGCTGAAGGTATGTAAAGAGTAAAATGATTTTTGAAGAACACATTTTTATATTCATAATGTACATATGTATATACTAGGAAGTGTTAGTGAGATTTCTCTTTATAGTGCATGTTTTGTAAACGGGTGAGGGGGATCCCCGACCCCCTCCTCGTATATAGCGGGGTAATAAAATAACCAAAAAAAAAAAAAAAAAAAATTTTCAAAGAAGACCTGTGAAAATCAGCCGTCAGACTTTTTTCGTTCGCCTACAATTGCGTAAAAACTGGCGAAGGGGTCATTTTGAAAAATGAAGGAAATCAGCGATTTTAATGAATTTCTTGCTAAACTGTGCAAAGCACCCTAATCTAAAGCAACGAAACACATTGAAAAACGACTTTCCCATAGCTGCAATACACTTTATTCAATAAGGCTAGATTGCCAACACAAAATAAAGCATATGGTTGATATCTGCATTGACGTCGACCATGTGACCAAGTGACGTTGAACGCCTGATAACAAGCATTGTTCTGGTACTGAAGATCAATGCCAATTTCTGGCGTTGAGCCGTGGGTTTAAACATTGGTATTGCCATACACTCATCAGACGATCGTCCAAGATTTGAATCGTGTGAATTGTTTTGAAAAAATTTGAGCCTGCTCGCGCGGGGCACGGAAAATGCAGTTTTGTACCCTGGGGCGTGTTCCCGCGCATGCGCACTAAAATCTCAGATTTGATAACACACAAAGATTTTCGAGTCATTTTAATGATGATAGGCACAAAAATTTTCACATAATTGACCAATTTAAAAGAAGAGAGGAAAAATGAAGTTGCGTTGGCTGTGGAACTCAGTATAGTTTTCGCTTTCTGTTCGTTCGATTGCATGGTAGTCAGTTCGTTTGTTCGTAGAATTCATGTCAAAGTTTTGGATAAAGTTTCTCTAGTAGTGAATATCTCGTGAACCAATCATCAGAAATCATTCATATTTGGACCATATATACCCTTCAGAATTTGCTTTGTTTTCCATGAGTCCGGACACCAGAGTCCATGCCCGGGATGGGGCTAAATGTCAAAATCTGGGTCACCTGTAGAATTTGCTGTTTAAAATGTTAATGTTTCTTATCTTAACAAAAATCATGTATTGCTATGTATTGCTATTTAGATCATATATACCCTGTAGGGTTTGTTGTTTTTTTAGCTCACCTGAGCCGAAGGCTCACAGGTGAGTATATAGTATAGGCATGATCCAAAAACCGTCCGTCGTCGTCCACAATTTCAAAGATCTTCTCTGAAACCGGTTGGCCGATGAAGTTGAAATATTATGTGGAGCCTCCATGGGTAGGGGAATGAAAGTTTGTTAACGGGATCTTTATCACATGACCAGGATGGCCTCTACGCCCATATATGGTAAAAACCACTCAAAAATTTCTTTTCCACAACCGGTGGGCCGATTTCCACGAACCTTGGTATGTAGCATCTGTGACTCCAGCCCATCATAATTTGTTCAAAATATGATCCTAGGATGCCCTTGACCTATTTTACGGCAAGGTCAGTTTTGGAAACATAGGTTTTTACATGGAAAAAAGTGAAAAATGTGGACGTTTTGAAAACTGTTGCAGCCTGAGACGTGAAAAGTGGTAGATGCAAACAACTAATGGAGTAGATAAAGGTATGTGATTAATTTAGGTCAAAGTCATCTCTTGACCTTGGCCGGTCTGTCGTCTATACACACTTTTCAAAAATCTTCTCTGCAACCGATTTGCCAATCAAAATGAAATTGTATGTGGAGTCTCCATGGGTAGGGGAAATAAAAGTTTGATCACGAAATCCGGGTCACATGACCAAGAGGCCGCAACGCCCATATATGGTAAAAACCATCCAAAAATCTTCGTTTCCAGAACCGGCAGTCCGATTTTCACGAACTTTGGTATGAAGCATTTGGGACTCCAGCCCATCATAGTTTGTTCAAATGATGAACCTAGGATGACCTTGACCTTTTAAACGGCAAGGTCAATTTTGGAAACATATGCTTTGACATGGTAAAAAATAAAAAAAAATTGGATTTTTTGAAAACTGTTGCAGCCTGAGATCTGAAAAGTGGTAGATGCAAACAACTAATGGAATAGATGAAGGTATTGGATTAATTTAGGTCAAGGTCATCTCCTGACCTTGGCCGGTCAATCATCCATACACACTTTTCAAAGATCTTCTTCATTGAAACCGCTTGGACAATCAAAGTAAAATTTTATATGGAACATCCATGGGTAGGAATCGTGAAATCCGGATCACATGACAAAGATGGCCGACATGCCCATATAAGATAAAACACTCAAAAATCTTCTCCAGAACCGGCAAGCCTATTTTCACTAAACTTGGTATGTAGCATTTGGGACTCCAGCCCATTATAGTTTGTTCAAATGATGACTCTAGTATGATCTTGACCTATTTTACGGCAAGGTCAAATTTGGAAACATAGGCTTTTACATGTAAAAAAGAGAAAACATTGGATATTTTGGAAACAATTGTAGTAGACGGAGACAACTAATTGAGTCATTGATGGAAGTGTAATCAATTAAGGTCAAGGTCATTTCTTGACATTCGTACAATGTCATTGGAATATCAAAATTAAGTCACACTTTCAAGGATCTTCTCTGAAACAGCATGGACAATCAAAGTGAAATTTTATGTGGAGCCTCTTTTGATAGTGGCATAGATATTTTGTTTACGCAATATCTTGGTTACATGACCAAGACGGCTGCCGCGCCCATATATGGTAACAACCCTTCAAAAATCTTCTTCTCCAGAACAGCTGGGCCGATATCCTTAAAACCTGGTATGTAGCATCAAGGACTCCGTCATAGTTTGATCAAATGAAGACCCTGGAATGACCTCGACCTATTTAACGGCTAGGTCAATTTTGAAAACATTTGGTTTGACATGGGGAATAAAGCGAAAATAATGGATACTTTGGAAACTATTGAGGTCTGAGACTTGAAAGTTGCTAGATGCAGACAACTAATGGAGTCGATGAAGGTATATAATCAATTAAGGTCAAGGTCATTTCTTGACCTTGACCAAAGGTCACTTAAATATCAAAATTAAGATCATGGTTTCTCTCAGAAATCACTAGCTTGAGAAACTATCGCAGCCTGAGACCTGAAACTCAGATGCAAACAACTTATAAAGTCAATAAAAGTGTGTGAGTATTCTTGGTCAAGGTCATTTCATGATGACTTAATGCTTCAAGATCAGTCTTCAGGTGAGCATTCTCAGGACCAATGGTCCCCTGGTATTCCATGGCAAAGAATCCTGGGAACCGCCCTCAGGGGTGGGGATAGAGTTCACTGACACCTTTATGATATAATAGATACCATGATAAATTTTCTGTAAGTGTATCTTGAAATCCACAATGTCTTGTCCGAAAATAAAATCATATTTAGACCATAGGCACTTTGTTTGGTTCAGGTTAAAGTGCATATGTGTGTGGGTGTGGATGGAAATCTAAAATCTAGAACTTCAAACATTGTAAGTAGTAATGGTGGGCACTATAGCGTCATTTTCTGAAAACTTATAGCGTCATTTTTATGGCGTCATTTCGAATAAGCGTAGCGCTAGAAATGACGCCATAAAAATGACGCTATAAGTTTTCAGAAAATGACGCTATAGGTGCGCACCCTGGGTCTCAGTTTTAAAAATGAACTAGCTAAGTTGCATGTGTAGGTAAGTATCCTTGAGTTAAGACAAGCCTGCACATCTACACATCTGCTCATCTGCACATCTGCTCATCTGCACATCTGCTCATCTGCTCATCTGCTCATCTGCACATCTGCTCATCTGCACATCTGCACATCTGCTCATCTGCACATCTGCTCATCTGCACATCTGCTCATCTGCACATCTGCTCATCTGCACATTTGCACATCTGCTCATCTGCACATCTGCACATTTGCACATCTACACATCTACACATCTTTAGAGACTATGAGATAACCTGACATAGTCAAGTTTTTCTGTAGGTAAGTTCCATTACGAAATTAAGAAAGGGTCTTTTTACCCCTCTTGTGTTCCTGGGTAGACTTCTCACGTTGTGACACTTGCTGGACTTGTCTGGGACAGTTGTGTGGGTATGTAGAAGTTTATGTTGCTATACAGCTGAATGCGTCTGAAGAGTGTCTTAGTCTTGTATCTCAAGACTTCAACTCTGTTAGAGGCATGACTCTATAGCTTGCTTAGAGGTTGTAAAGTGGTATGCGTTTCACTGTCTCTTGGTCTTGTATCTCAAGACCTCAACTAGTCAAAAGGCATAACTTTATAGCGTCTTCCTAATATATTGAGGCTTTTCAATGTTCTCGTATCTCGAGAACATTGATAAGCGTCAAAAACTCAGCTAGTTATTGTCAAACTTTAAACCCTTTACTACTACCTCCTGAGAGGAGAAATGAAAACCCAAGACTAAATAACATTTTCAACATTTTTATTTGTCCCGCTAACTATGAATGCACGATGAAACAGAGGATTAGGACCGTCCCTCTGTTCTCGTTTACAAGTGTTTCCCCTGAATATAGCTACTCTTTGGTTTATTGTTAATACTGTTCATATGTGTTTTATGTGGCAATAATGATGTCTGTTCCTCGGCCACTTCGTAGCTTGGTGGGTCATAGTCATTCAGTTTCTTCTCAATCAAGAATTTTCGTTTCTTGATGGCATACAGTCTTGATTCGTCCTCTTCATAATCTTCTTCATCCCTCAATCGTTTAGCTGTTTCCTGTGTTTTCTTGTTAACTGGATCTTTTCTAAGTGCAGCTGAGAGATCAGTCAGATACTTGTAGCGGGATACGAACTCTGACAGATACTTTGGCTTTAGTTCATCATATGCTATCTCTTCAGCCTCTTGTACGTCTTTGCCAGGATTTTCATGCAGGGCCTTTTCAACCGTTTCGTTGAAAATGTCTTGCATCTTATCTGTCGTTATGTTCATCAAAACATCCCATGGTTTTATTTTCTGAGGTTCCTCCTCCTCCTCCTCCTCCTCATCATCAATATCATCCTCATCCTCATCATTATCTTCTTCTTCATCATCATCATCATCTTCTTCTTCATCATCTTCTTCCTCATCTTCCTCACTTTCTTCAGTTTCATCCTCTTCTTAGCGCTCGAAATGACGCCATAAAAATGACGCTATAAGTTTTCAGAAAATGACGCTATAGGTGCGCACCCTGGGTCTCAGTTTTAAAAATGAACTAGCTAAGTTGCATGTGTAGGTAAGTATCCTTGAGTTAAGACAAGCCTGCACATCTACACATCTGCTCATCTGCACATCTGCTCATCTGCACATCTGCTCATCTGCTCATATGCACATCTGCACATCTGCTCATCTGCACATCTGCACATCTGCTCATCTGCACATCTGCTCATCTGCTCATCTGCACATCTGCTCATCTGCACATCTGCTCATCTGCACATCTGCTCATCTGCACATTTGCACATCTGCTCATCTGCACATCTGCACATTTGCACATCTACACATCTACACATCTTTAGAGACTATGAGATAACCTGACATAGTCAAGTTTTTCTGTAGGTAAGTTCCATTACGAAATTAAGAAAGGGTCTTTTTCCCCTCTTGTGTTCCTGGGTAGCCTTATTTGATTTTGCATTAGTATCCACATCTACACAAACATAGAAACTTCAAGTAAACTGCCTCTTTGTTTTATTATTATTCACAGATAAGCACAGGTCATTATAACTTTATATAACTGAATTTTTCAAAGATGATTAAAATTTGTGAATGGAAATTTGCATATGGAAATCCATTCTCATATCAAAAGTAAGAAAAGTGTTGCAATTATATTATTGAATGTAATATTATTTACTTAAATATCGCATTTTTCTAATTAAAAAGAAATAAGCAAACACATTTTTTGCTTGAATATTTACAGAAAATTCAAGTTTTATTATTTTTTAAAGTTGATATATTTGTACGTTCAAGGGGAACTATCGATATTGGTTTTCTGATAAAAAGAAAAGTAGGTTAGCATTTTCAGAAAATTCTAAAACTGAAAGTAGATAATTTTCGGAAAACGACACATGAATGGAAATCGACAAAAGGTTTTGTGTTTAAATAGTTTGTGTTTCACATTATAAATCAAACTGATATATAGCATTTTCAAGAGCTGAATTATTCATTCACTCAAGTAATACTGACACATTCTGTACTTCTTCAAGCATGAAGGATTTTTACATTACATTACTCAGCGACAGTTCTATGAACATGTTCCCATCAAATAAACAGTCTGAATTTACTGTAAGATTGGATCATCCTATTAAAATTGACGTGGAAAGCTGGGAGGTTGCCTTGGTTGAAATTGCAACACCATCTGAAGTTCTCAATATAACAGAAGAAAACAACTATTTCTTTTTGACTTTCCTAGACCAATCCAGTTTACGCAGAGTTGGAAATCAAAACATCACAGACATATGTAGCAGTAAAAACGGCTGCTATAACTTCAAACTAACAATTCCAACTGGAAATTATGAGTCACATGAATATCTAGCTGAAGAAATGCAGAACTCCATTGACAACTTTGAAAAAGGCATACTGAAAAAATTCAATGCTCACATTACTATGACATATGATCATTTGAGTCAACGTTTCAAAATATCAGCCCAAAACGAAAGGCTGGTTAGGCTTATATTCCCAAAACCATTTGCTCAAATCTTAGGATTAGATTCATCATTTGTCGAAAAGCCTATAGGAAATGAGGAAAATGTGTTTAAGTTCAATGCAAAGTTGAATCACAATTTTAGCAACTTCTATGTTTATTCTGACATTGCAAGTTTCACTTTTATTGGTGATACTGTAGCACCTATTTTACGAGTTGTTCCATTTCAAAGTAAATCAGATTCATATTTCTTCTATAAAGAATTTAAAACTCTGCACTATGTTTCTGTTTCAAAATCTATTGTAGACCAAGTGCACATTACATTAAAAAACAGAAAATGGTATGATTGTTCCTTTTGTAACAGGCAAAACGATTTTAAAATTACACTTTCGTAGAAAGAAAAACTAGTATAAATACAATCTAAGAGTTTGTAAATTATCAGTTTTGTACAAAACGCTAAAGAGATGACTTCTTTAGAAGAACAGACAAAACAATCCTGCAAGGCTATGGAAGAATCTAAGAAAACACCTGTGACACAGAAACCGAGTGGATCTCATGCAAGTTATGCACAGATCAGAAACCTTATGAAAAGGTTGAATACAGCTTTGAGTAAAAGGCTAAGAGAGGGTAGACCATCGAAGTATTGCAGAGTGTGTCGGACTGAACTGTTAAAAGAATTGTCAGGGAAAAAGAAGAAATCAACAGCTAAACGTCAGAGGATTACAAAGAAACCCAATCTGAGAAGAACTAGAACAAAACCAACTCCAGCGATGGTATAAAAGAGACAGACTGAGGATGAATCTCAGTATTCTTCGACTAACCAGCTATGGGTCGATATCAGTGCCATCAGTGCGATCGAGTATTTGCCAGATCATACAATTTGAGAAGACACAAGGACAGTGGTATCTGCAGAGGTGCTCAGGCTAACATGTTAGACAGTGATGAAGAAAGTGTTATGTCTGAAAGAAAATCACTGGACGATGGAAAAGACATCTTCAGAAAACCTGATCTTGAAGATGTAGAAGAAGTCGATGAGGAAGAAGAGGATGAAACTGAAGAAAGTGAGGAAGATGAGGAAGAAGATGATGAAGAAGAAGATGATGATGATGATGAAGAAGAAGATAATGATGAGGATGAGGATGATATTGATGATGAGGAGGAGGAGGAGGAGGAACCTCAGAAAATAAAACCATGGGATGTTTTGATGAACATAACGACAGATAAGATGCAAGACATTTTCAACGAAACGGTTGAAAAGGCCCTGCATGAAAATCCTGGCAAAGACGTACAAGAGGCTGAAGAGATAGCATATGATGAACTAAAGCCAAAGTATCTGTCAGAGTTCGTATCCCGCTACAAGTATCTGACTGATCTCTCAGCTGCACTTAGAAAAGATCCAGTTAACAAGAAAATACAGGAAACAGCTAAACGATTGAGGGATGAAGAAGATTATGAAGAGGACGAATCAAGACTGTATGCCATCAAGAAACGAAAATTCTTGATTGAGAAGAAACTGAATGACTATGACCCACCAAGCTACGAAGTGGCCGAGGAACAGACATCATTATTGCCACATAAAACACATATGAACAGTATTAACAATAAACCAAAGAGTAGCTATATTCAGGGGAAACACTTGTAAACGAGAACAGAGGGACGGTCCTAATCCTCTGTTTCATCGTGCATTCATAGTTAGCGGGACAAATAAAAATGTTGAAAATGATATTTAGTCTTGGGTTTTCATTTCTCCTCTCAGGAGGTAGTAGTAAAGGGTTTAAAGTTTGACAATAACTAGCTGAGTTTTTGACGCTTATCAATGTTCTCGAGATACGAGAACATTGAAAAGCCTCAATATATTAGGAAGACGCTATAAAGTTATGCCTTTTGACTAGTTGAGGTCTTGAGATACAAGACCAAGAGACAGTGAAACGCATACCACTTTACAACCTCTAAGCAAGCTATAGAGTCATGCCTCTAACAGAGTTGAAGTCTTGAGATACAAGACTAAGACACTCTTCAGACGCATTCAGCTGTATAGCAACATAAACTTCTACATACCCACACAACTGTCCCAGACAAGTCCAGCAAGTGTCACAACGTGAGAAGTCTACCCAGGAACACAAGAGGGGTAAAAAGACCCTTTCTTAATTTCGTAATGGAACTTACCTACAGAAAAACATGACTATGTC
Source organism: Rugalucina vietnamica (assembly GCA_964017185.1). NCBI lineage: Eukaryota > Metazoa > Mollusca > Bivalvia > Lucinida > Lucinidae > Rugalucina > Rugalucina vietnamica. The sequence continues at coordinate 20,446,284 of OZ024879.1, forward strand.
AGGTTATCTCATAGTCTCTAAAGATGTGTAGATGTGCAAATGTGCAGATGTGCAGATGAGCAGATGTGCAAATGTGCAGATGAGCAGATGTGCAGATGAGCAGATGTGCAGATGAGCAGATGTGCAGATGAGCAGATGTGCAGATGAGCAGATGTGCAGATGAGCAGATGTGCAGATGTGCAGATGAGCAGATGTGCAGATGTGCATATGAGCAGATGTGCAGATGAGCAGATGTGCAGATGAGCAGATGTGTAGATGTGCAGGCTTGTCTTAACTCAAGGATACTTACCTACACATGCAACTTAGCTAGTTCATTTTTAAAACTGAGACCCAGGGTGCGCACCTATAGCGTCATTTTCTGAAAACTTATAGCGTCATTTTTATGGCGTCATTTCTAGCGCTACGCTTATTCGAAATGACGCCATAAAAATGACGCTATAAGTTTTCAGAAAATGACGCTATAGTGCCCACCATTACTACTATTGTATATTCTGTAGTTTTAGAAGACATTCATACTTGGACCACAGGCACTCTTAAGTTTTGTTCCTTTGACAACAGACTCTAAGGTCCATGCCCGGGGAGGGGCTCAGAATCTAGGACATCTTCCCCCATAGTTGTAGACATTGTTTTTGCAAATGCACATTTCTTACATGTACTTGTTGAGGGTGCTCTGTTTGATTTTGGCGATATTTCTGTGGTGGTTCATATAGTTTTATGACTTCGCGTTAACACTTTTTGTGCTGTTTGCGCCTTATATTTGTTTAGTTTTTTCATATTTTTAGTTAAGTTTAGGTTAGGTGGGTGGTCACCTATTGGGAAAATAGCTGCTCATTCGGCTTACGATATGTTTTCAAGGTATAAGTGCCTGATTGTTAATTTAGTCTTCTCCCAAACCGGTGTACGTGCCTCTCAAGGCACTTTTTCTAGTTATACTTTTTCATGTTCATTAAGTGCACACAATTTTTTTATGAAGTTTCATGTACATTTCTTTATTCACGTAATGTAGTGCTTGTAGACTAATGAATCCAGTTCAACGGTCAAATAACTATACACCTTTTTACCATAATTTAGATATAATATCGACAATATTGAAACATGCAAATGAAAAATAAACAGAAAATATTTCTATTTACCAGATACAAACGGTGTACCAATGCTTGTAATTCATTATATACATATCCAGATTTACACTGCATAAAATTTGAAATTGCCTTTATTTTAAATGACTTTACCCCAAATAAGGATGCCAAAAAGTGCTTCGAAAATGTAAGCAATCAAGAAACAACTAAGTCTTATGGATGGTTTGACTTGTAAAACAACTTTTCCTTGGCATGCCCAGACTTTCTGCACCAGTAATACGATGACCAGTTAATAAGCTTTGCCACAATACACAAGCAGCCCATCTGATTCTCACGGCCCCAATGAGCGGGGGCCAATATTCACACAAAATTGTTCATAATTATACGTATACATGTATATATATCATTGTATTTTCAGTGTCTACGAAAGACTTCTACTACGAAAGAGTTGACGTTAGCTCAGTTAATAACATAAGTCCTCTTGACCTTCAAAATGACGGGTTTTACGAATACAACATGTTAATGGAATGGGTGCTACAGACCAATGTCAACAATTTCATCATGATGAATATCCTTTATTTAGATATTGAACAGTCGGTCGGATGCTGGAAAGACTTCCTTAGGGTATGAATATTATACACTTAACATTAACTATAAACCTGTAGATTTTTTTCGCTTCATAGCAGTTTTTTTTTTTCAGAAATAATACATTTCCGTCCGTAAAATCCCGTTTATAAACTACATGCCATTATATTTTATTTGCGGAGAAGCAAAAGGTCTCATCTAAATCATCATTGTTCTGTGACACTTTTCAATTCTTGTGAATCCATTCTTTACTTGGCATGTAATGACAGAAAGGCTTTTTTCACTTCCTCTGACCAAAGTCGGTATACACTTTGGTCATGTCAGAATGTGTGCGACGCCTTATCATATCTCCTGGATAATATTTATATTAGATTTGGGACCAAGTTATACAGACAAATTGTTGGAATTCCGATGGGTACAAATTGCGCACCTCTCATAGCTGATTTATTTTTATACTGCTACGAAAGAGATTTCATGGATTCTCTTATCCATGATAATCAAGCTGATGTTATCGAGGCTTTTAATTCCACTTCTAGGTACCTTGATGACCTTTTGAACATTGACAACCCTTATTTTGAAGGTATGGTCAATCAAATTTATCCATCTGAACTACAGTTGAACAAAGCCAATATCTCGGATACCGAAGCCCCCTTTTTAGATCTACATCTTTATGTTGCAAATGGATTTGTTTCTTCTAAAATTTATGATAAGCGCGATGACTTTGATTTTGATATAGTAAATTTTCCGTTTTTGGATGGTGACGTTCCTCGTCGTGCTTCTTATGGTGTATACATTTCGCAACTTATTAGGTTTGCTAGAGTCTGTAATCATGTTACAGACTTCAACGCTCGAAATAAATGTTTAACGGTCAAACTTCTCCAACAGGGCTATCGGTATCATAAACTTCGAAAAACCTTTTCTAAATTTTATCGTAGACACTATGAATTGATTTCCAAATATAATGTTGGGTTAAAGACGCGTTTAAGTGAGGGCCTTTCGGAACCCGAATTTTATGGTGACATGGTTTACAAATTTAAGAAACTTATAGCGAGTAATGATTTTTCTTTTCACTTTAGAAAAATCATAACACGTTACAGACGTATAGGTTATAACTTGAATATTATGCGACAGTCTGCATGCTTAGTTTTTAACCCAATCACGGTTGATAACTATGCTGCCTTTTTAATTGCACGCCAGTGGGTCGGGCGTCAGACTCTATGATGGCCCCGACTTAAAGCTATTCATTTTATTTGGTTGGGGCCGGAGCTTCTTGTATGTTGCTTGGCCCACCGGGGTCCAACTGATGTGTTTCTTTTGCTCCTGAGTTAGTAAGTTATTCGGCGCCCAGGGATCTCCATCGTCGGGCAGCTTACTCAATCTGTGAGTCCTGGTTTTTGATTCATCAGGATGTTTATCATGATTTATTTGTTTGTTCTTGATGATTCATTTACTAGTTAGAGATTCACCACGAGGACCGAAGAACTAACTAAATGTTATGAACCACTGCAGAAGCTGAGGGTGAGGTTATGGCCATGTAAAATCGATTTAAACCCGCCAGTAACTTTGAGTTACTGTTCCTTCCAAGTCGATACTTCTGTGGTGGTTCTTTTTGTTTTATGTCTTGGTGTTTAAAATATTTTTGTGCTGTTGGCGCCTTATGTATGTTTTCATATTTTTAGTTAAGATAAGGTAACTGAGTGACCACCTATTGGGAAAATAGCTGCTCATTCGGCTTACGAATTGTTTTCATGGTATAAGTACCTGATTGTTAGTTTGGTTTTTTCCCACCTCGGTTTTTGGAGTGGGAATCTTTTTCTGATTGCGCCTTTTCCTGATCTTTGCCTACTTGTACCTTTTATACTTAAACTTGTTTGGTGCCAAGGGATCTCCATCGACGGGCAGCTTACTGAATCTGTGAGTCCTCGTATTTGATTATCATGGCAGTTATCATGATATATTTGTTTGTCCTTCATGTTTCATGGACAAGTAAGAGATTGCCAACGAGGATCGAACAAGTAACTAAATGTTGTAAACCGTAGCAGAAGATGAGGTTAAGGATAGGGGATTGTAAAACCGGTTTATCTCCTGTAATTTTATATTACTGACCGTTCCAAGGCGATACTTCTGTTGTGATTCATCAGGATGTTTATCATTATTTATTTGTTTGTTCTTGATGATTCATTGATGATTCATTGATTAGTTAGAGATTCACCACGAGGACCGAAGAACTAACTAAATATTATGAACCACTGCAGAAACTGAGGGTGAGGTTATGGCCATGTTAATTCGATTTAAGCCCCCCCCAGTAATTTTTAACTGACCGTTCAAAGGCGGGACTGCTGCTGTGGTTCATATTCATCCAAGTTATTCCAATAAAGAGTTTTTGTTGTATGACTTTGTGCCCACCCGATCATTTGGCTGTTCACTTAGCCCTCTGCAATTTATTTGTTCTGTCCAAGCTAGCACTGTGACCACCTCACTTCAACTGCTGCTCACTCTGGTTTCCGTAGAACATGTCATATGTTGGTATCTATAGTTTATATCTCTTAACATGATTTTCTTATTGCTTGTTTATATGTGTGTATATCAGAGTCACTGCAGAAGCCGAGGGTGAAGTTATGGCCATGTAAATTCGATTTAAGCCTGCCAGTAACTTTGTGTTACTGATCGTTCCAAGTCGATACTTCTGTGGTGGTTCTTTTTGTTTTATGTATTGGTGTTTAAAATTTGTGTTATGTATGTTTTCATATTTTAGTTAAGTTAAGGTTACTGAGTAGTTAAGGTAACTGAGTGGCCACCTATTCGGACAATAGATGCTCATTCGGCTTACGAAATGTTTCCATGGTATAAGTGCCTGGTTGTTAGTTTGGTTTTTTCCCACCTCGGTTTTTGGAGTGGGAATCTTTTCCTGATTGCGCCTTTTCCTGATCTTTGCCTACTTGTACCTAATTGTTTTATGTTTTGGAGTCGAATGTGTTTGTTTTTTAATATTTTCAGTTAAGTTCGGGTAACTGAGTGGTCACCTATTGGAAAAAACCTGATCACTCGGCTCATGATTGGTTTTCTTAGAATAAGTACCTTATTGTTTATTTAGTTTTTTTCCCACCTCGGTTTTGAAGTGGGAATTTCTTTCTGATTGCGTCATTTCCTGATCATGGCCTACTTGTATTTTTTTTTACAAATGCGCAAACAAATAAAAATAATTGTTAGATCCTTTGGAAGCAGTAAAAATACAAAGCTAGAAGATGGGCCATATTGTACAATTTCGGGTAATGAACCTTCATCAGTGACCCTTTATAAAACTGGCAGCGAAAGCCAATAATGTCTAAAGAGACCACGTCGTACGAACTTCACGATGGTTTAATCTGAGAGACGTACATGTAGCGACATGTAGAACAATGTTTGCTTGACCAGGTACGCAGGAGCTGGAAAGATCATATACGGTTTATGTTGTTGGGTTTGTCGAGGTCATCATCCGTAGTGCTGTTTATTTGACTCTTGCTTTCGTTTTTGTACCAATTTTTGTGCTCTATGGCTTAGTATATATTTATTGTCATTACACACTTTTTTTTCAAACACCTACCTCCCAATTTGTTCTATGAAATTTCTGCAAAATAAGAAGTTATACATACAAATAAAAACAATTTGCCAGGATGAATTTCAACACCCATGACAAGTTCAGCATTTCGTAAACGATTAGCTAAAGATTAATAAGATATCCACCCAAGGTATCATCTACCTTCAAGTATCAGGCAATGACAACTGCGCTTCTCAAGTGAATGTGCGTGAAGTAATATAAGTAATATTTGTCAAAAAGGGGTCAAACAGAGACTTTGATCTTGTTCCAGTTTAACGTCTGCTTGTGCCTCCAGGAAAAGATTATACGCTACTGACTAGCTACCTGATTACTGGTTAACAGCTTTTGTCTGCGCCTGCCCACAAGAAGTGGTTCAAGTTAAACCAGCCATACATTTAAGCCTTATTGGCTTACTTGGGTGGTCATATCTGAAGCCCTTTTTGGATGTCATTACATCCTAGTTTTTTTTTAGTAAAAGTCCCATAAAATGGAGGCAGCATCCCGACATGACCATAGCTGTTGACTGAGATATTAAGCAACAATACAAACAGTTTAGCGTTTAGCCTAAGACATACCTTACTTTTCTTTTTTCCTTCTCAGATCGCCTCATTTCATCAGACATACTTATTATGTGGTGTAGGGACTAAGGTGATGCAGACTACAACTGACAATGTGGCCTATATTTTGTTCCTTTCTGACTTTAGCGTCGTCAATGCTGGCTTTAACATAACGTTCACATCAATTGAAGGTACGAGGGATATCTGAAAGTTCTACTTCTGCGCAGGCAAGAAATGCAATGCACAGGCTTTATACGCTCTCTCCTACAAAAGTGTACAGATATTGAAAAAAGACATTACCGATAACTGAATTTGCTGTTGACAGACGACGTATATCCGATGTACAAATATCGTAGATTTTGTTTCTATGAAATGTGTGGTTTGTCAATATTAAAAAAAGTATAACAGAAACCGTAGATTTTTTTTCTATGAAATGCATTGTTTGTCAATATTGAAAAAGTAGTTTTAACATTTTATTGGTAAGTGAGTCTAGTTAAAATGTCAAGACAATTACGTACATGGTATTGGGACTTTATCCTATGTTCCTATTGTATGTTTCTCGTCTTGTTTCCCATTTGTGTCGCAGCTGTTTCGGTCATAATACCGACAATCATATGAATGTTTTATTGACTTTATATCAGAAATTCAAACAAATATTATAAAAACGCCATATCTCAAATTTTGAAGTTGTGCCTAACTGCAGTATATCCTGTCAACACAGGCGGACGGTCCGATTGCGGAGCAGTGCTAACAGGTCATTATGACGTCATAGGGTCACCTGACCAAGACGGTGACGGGCATTACGAGAACTTGGTAAACTGCTTATGGATTATACAGATGCACGATGATAACGTCATTGTATTCGACATTCTAGAAATGGACATTCAGATGGAATCATCAAACGAAATCCTGAATTGCAGGGCAGATTATCTAGAGGTATTTATGCACTTAAACAATCATGCTAATACGAAGTTCCTTTAATCATGTAGTTGATTTAAACTATGTAACTTTGCTTTACCATATTAACTCTGTGAAGATTATACAAATCGCTCTGATATGTTTATTTAATTTACATGGGTATGCATACACATAATAAATTATTATTGTTCGGTTGTAATTGTCTATTCTTTGTGGGATTTGTCGTCAAACAAGACTTCACGTTGTGGTGTTTGTGGTCGGACAATATATAAGCTGGGGAAAACCCTTCATGGCATAGTCCTAAAGTCACTCGCCTTATATATATCAAAGCAATAGTTTAGATGGTAGTTAAGATTGCAAAGCTTGTAACCCTAAACGTTTCATTTTAGTTGGTAGGGGCAGGAGCTTCTTGACTGGTGCCCACCGGGGTTTAACTGGTGTTTTTGGTGCCCAGGGATCTTCATAGTCGGGCAGCTTACTGAATCTGAGAGTCCTCATTTTTGTTTTATCGTGGTGGTTATCATGATTTTTTGTTTGTCCTTGATGATTCATTTACCAGTTAGAGATTCACCACGAACAACTTACTAAATGTTGTGAACCACTAAAGAAACTGAAATTTTATGTTATTGATCTTTCCAAAGCGATACTTTTGTGGTGGTTCTTAATATTTATATCCTCGCGATGAATTTGTGTACTGTTTGCACCTTATGTACGTTTTCATATTTTAGTTAAGTTTAGGTAACTGAATGGCCACCTATGTGGAAAGCAGCTGCTCACTCGGCTTACGATGTGTTTTCATAGTGTAAGTACCTGATTATTTTGTGTGTGTTTTACCTCAGTTTCAGGAGTGGGAATCTCTGACTGCAGGCGGCCCCCGTGGCCGAGCGGTTAAGAGCGCTGTTTCTTAATCACTCGATCATCTCACCACTGTGTCTGGTGTGGGTTCGAGCCTCGTTCTGGCCACATGTGAGACAAGCCAAGTTCTGCTTGCGGGTGGGTCAGGTAGTTTTTCTCGGGGTTCTCCCGTTTTCGCCCAACTACTGATTGGCCCGTCTCATATGAGCTGAAATAATCTTGAAAGGGACGTAAAACTAAATTTAAAAAAGAAAAAATAAATAAATAAAAATATCTCTGACTGCCTTTTTTTACCTATATATATTGGTTTTCCCTTGTCGAAAACTTACGTTCTCAAGGACATGATTGACATTATAACATTTTGAATGGATATTTCAGATAAAAGAAGACCATCGTGCTGTTGGAACATATTGTGGCTCGTCACCGCCGACAAGTTTTACCACAGAGTTCAATGTCCTTTACGTACGATTCGTATCAGACGCAATCCGTTCCGCTAAAGGATTTCGGGCGACTTACATGCAAGCCCAAGGTAAATTTTATTCATAACTGCAGGAATATAGTGCAGCATAAAGCATTGAATAAAAATTCAAACAGAGATCCATTAAGGGCAGTGAAAAAGGTAGTGAGTAAGGAGATGGGCCATACCGCGGTTTCGACTATGAAAGTCTCGTTAGTGACCCTTTAGATTTGGCAACATGGAGCCAATTTGGAAACCCATTTAAATGCTTGTACCATTGTTGTGAATGTTTTTATCTTGATTGAACCATTGTTTATAAACATTTCTTGCTTTGAATTAAATATATCGGGCACAGAAATCGCTTAAAACAAGAACAATTCTAAAGAGCCCATAAAATAATGTAAAGAGCTCATAAAATGATGGTTGTGGTGTAGTTTCTTAAAATACTTTAAATATATCATTGTTATACATTAATATTCATTCGTTCGCATTAATTGTTGAATATTGTTGCAGATATCATAACCTGTTCGAAAAACTACAAATGCCTGTTGACAGATGTAACGATCCACAAGTCTTTCCTGTGTGACGATTACAAAGACTGTGCAAAGGGTGACGATGAGAGATTCTGTAATTTCAGGTTTGGAAGTTTTGTGCCTATTATCTTGTTTAAATTTTACAGCTAAACCTATCAGTTTTGCTGAAGAGGTTAAGACAATATGTGAAAAAGAAACATGCGTTAACTACATGTACCAAGTACAGACAAGCCATCAGTGTACCTAAGTATTCACATAAACCAGTAAAATTAACATGCAGAAATCAGAAGTTATGTCAAACTAAAGCATTTTTCGCTTTAAATGTTCAAGCTGAGGTCGAGGTTAGGCGCCGGTAAAACCGTTTTAAGCAACCGTTAATTTAAATATTATTGACCGTCCAAAGACGATTCATTTTTATATGGTTTCGATTTCTTTAGGGGGATTAATTTATATGTTTAATAATAGCTTGCAATGTGTTCTCTTTATATCAGTTACTGTACCTAACTGTCTCAGTCTTTCTATTTTGCCACCTTTGTCTTAGGATCTGATTGCAGCAGTTCCTCATCATTGATTACATTTACCTTTACGTCCGCGCTACCATTAGAGACAATAAACAGAATTTTAGCTGTAAAAAAAGAAAACTGCGTTGGAAAATTTTTTGATATGTTGAAACATTTTTGCTCCAAAACATAGATCGTGTGAACAAGTATGAACCACAATCTATGTTTTGGATCAAACATAAGAAAAATATTTACCCCTTTTTACCCCAGTTTCTTTTAAATAAAACTGGGGTTTAATAAGTATACATTATACGGAAAGAACGGACATGTTAATGTCATGCAATTGAGGTCATTTCGAGTTGAAAGGAATTAGTGGTACGCTTTAATTTCAGATGCCCAGTCGAGTGTTACTGTAATGGACTTGACGTTGACTGTTCTGGCAATCCAAGATGTCGTTTAGCTGAATCACTACCTAGAAATTCTACCCAACTCATAGTTGTTCCATCGACAACAAGAAGACTTGATGTTAGCTATAACGCTAAGACGCTGCAAAACATGCATCTGGATAAACAGGCTTTATCCTGGCTTATTCATCTGAATTTGTCGCATTGTAACATCGAACTTTTGGCTGATAATGTTTTTGGCACAATGAAACATCTGAAATCTTTAGACATGAGTTTTAACAGACTGCGACGACTGCCCACTAATTTGTTTGATTCGCTGTCAAATCTTGAAGAGTTGCTTTTGACTGGTAACATCGAAATGATAACATTTGAAACTGGGTCATTTTCTGGCTTATTTTCAATTGAAATCTTGGAGCTTTCACATTTGAAAATTGAAAGAATCAATCAAAGAGCATTTTCTGGCCTTGAACTGACATCACTGAGTATTTATCATAGTCAGATAATTCAATTTGACGATAATGCCCTAGCTGGATTAAGTGTAAAGGGCGTTTACTTCAACAGCAGCAAAATTTACTCCTTCACGGAAGCCTTGTTTGATGGTGTCCACATTACAGAAGAATTAAACACAGACGAATTTAAATTTTGCTGTGTAAGACCTGGCGAACTTCCCGAGGAAAAATGTTTTCCAGAAAAAGACGAATTCTCGTCATGTGATGATCTCATAAGGAATGAAATACTAAGACCACTCATTTGGGTAATTGGTATTTTCACAATTTTAACCAATGCCTCATCAGTTTTTTACAGATTTCTGCACCAAAAGGAACAATTGAAAGCAAGCTTTGGCATCTTGGTGTCCAATTTAGCTGTATCCGATGGCGTAATGGGTGCGTATTTGATTATCATTGCCATTGCTGATGTTTATTTTCGAAACGAATACATATTTCACGATATGAGCTGGCGAAACAGCGTCTTTTGCAAACTTGCCGGCGTACTGTCAACAACGTCTACTGAGGCTTCGGTATTTTTTATTTGTTTGATAACTTTCGATAGATTGCTCATTATCAAATACCCTTTTGGACAGGTTCGACTAGTTTTGAAAAGTGCTTGGCTGTCATCTGTTGTTGTATGGATCTTAGCACTTGCTTTCGCAGTTGTCCCTGTAATAGTTTATCCGGAATTTTACTCTCAGTCTGGTGTGTGCTTAGCTTTGCCAATATCTCGGGCAAGACCGCCAGGCTGGGCGTATGCAGTTACCGTGTTCATTGGATTGAATTCAGTATCGTATACACTTGTTGCTGTTGGCCAATGGTCAATTTATCGGGAACTTAAGGCGGCGGCCTCAAGCAGTATGTTAGCTGTGAATAAATCGAAGTCAAGGGTTGACGCTAGAGTCGCAAAGAACCTACTGTTCGTTGTTGTGACGGACTTGCTCTGTTGGATACCCGTCGGGGTGTTAGGTTCGTTCACAATCACATTACGAAAACTTGCCCATGCAACATACAGAGACATGTGTTCAGTTGTAAAATTTGAAAAAAAATCACCAGAAAAGTATTGATATTTTAATAGTTTTGCTCAAAACATATTTAATCTTTAATATCAAACCTTTACAAAACAAAAAACAACTGAAAAACATTTTATTAAAGAAATAGACGACATTTAAAATAGGAATCAGCCGAGATATGAGTTAAATGTGTTAAAATAAGTTTGAAATCACACAGAAAGAAAATTGCTTCTGCTAAGATCGAAATATACTCTGTTTCGATAGATTGAAACACCTGGTTAACCCTTTTGCTTCAGCCAAATTATATACCCTATTTGTCCTGAAATGACTGAAAAATTGTTGAATGGGACGATTAACATTAAAACAAACAAACATTCTTCGACATGTACTCTAACTTTCAGCTGCAGTCACTGGTAAGATGTTCATTTTATTAGTTCATTACTTTTTTTTTTCAAAAAGGCATTCTAGCACTATCGAATCAAGCTATTGAGGGCGAGGCCTACTCATGGATAGCGGTAGTTGTTTTACCTGTTAATGCAGCTGTCAACCCTGTATTATACACACTGTCGGTATTGATCAATAAAAAGGTAATCTGATTCAGTTTAAATCAACAATAACTCATACTCGCGTGGTACGCTATGCCTTATTATATGATTAAGCTAACGGACTTTAGAACCAGTCAGTGCGTGGTCATAGAAAACACCATAAACAATTGTTTGATTTGAGAGACGTCAACTTACTAGGTTTTAAAAGTCCATATAGGACCGGGATATAACCCATGGTCATTTGTGTACAAGGCGATCAGATTAATAACGACGTCACAGAGGCTTCTATAAATCCCAAACCATCGCATTAGAATCACGTCCGACTCACAGATTTGCCGTTATAAAATGAAAAACAAATATAAAAATGAACGTTTTTGACAAATAGGAACAGACGTGTCATTCATAATTATAACGGTAAATCTTTGATATCTGCAGTGTACGTCAGCTTGACTTTAATGAGACGGAAAAGAGATAGTAAAAACAGAAGAACTAGAGATAGATGAAAGACAGACAAGTTTTGCCCAGCCACATTTTCGTCCCTTCTACTAAGATCGTTCTAGACTTATACGTTCTAGATGTTTGACAAAATATATCGTGTAGAAACGTTATACCCCATCCCCAATAAAGCAGACCAAACATCGTGGTGATGATACATTTCAAGACGTTACCTTGGAGAGCTATCTACACCAAACATGTGTTCATAATATTCTTCCGAATTTCGGCCTAATTTGCAATTTGCCACTACCAGAATAGAAAATATCTAAAGATATGCATTGTGTATATTTTATCGTACATTATTTCCTTAGAAATATGAATTGAATACCTGAATTTGTCAAATGAAGTTATTTTAGAGACAACACTTACCGAACTTCTTAAGTCCACCCTGAGTAAATTGAAACAATTTATGAAAGTTTATGTATTTTGTTTTAGAAAAAGGACAATCCCATCGATGAAGAAAAGACAAAAGAAACATTTACAAGCGGTAATAAATTTACAGACGTATGGTTTGTGAATACAATATGTCGAAGTGTACTAGTCTTGCAGATTCAATAATACATTGAGATGTCAATGCAATTTCGACCGACTGCATGATAATCTTCAGAATTAGACTGATATCGAGCCACTTCGATCAGAAACCATAGTCAAAATAGATCTAATAGATCCACACCAAAATTCAGTCTAGTTTGATTATATTGGCGTTATTCCCAGGCCATTCACTCCTGGATGGCTGGAACAAGTGTGGCAGACAGTATTGAAAATAGTTTCTTGGTACACTTATTTATCCACTTTTCATTTTTTTGAACTTAATATTGTTTCATTGATGCTTGAATATATTTCCCCATGTTTGTCAACCTATCTCCTCTTCGTATTGAAACTCTTAGAATAGAAGATGAATGTCCATGGGTGCCGCCATACTAGTATTTAATAAACCAAACATCGACCAAACACCGTTCTGTCAACATCTAGCTGAAGTATGCGCAATATTACATTCCGGAACTAAACCATGGTCTGAGATCGAATAAACACATCATGATACTGTAACTTATTGAGAAATTTATTCCAACACTTTACTTCGAAGATTGTATTTTATGGTCTGTGCATCTGTCTTTTTATATCAATGTTTCTATGCGTACATTGCCCCTATATATGTAGTTCATTGATTCGTACTGGACGGAACTTGAATTTATCTAAACTTGAATAAACAATAATGTTTATAAATCGAGTGTAAGTGACGCCTCTTCACTTTTTTTACAATTCTTCCATATTATTGTCCTCGTTTCAGGCGTGGTAGAACAGTTCGAAGAAGTCTGGCACAGTCCTGTTTACTGGCAGCGTACTAGTGAAAACAACGATTTCTTTCAACTCCCAGATGCTTTGAACGATTTTGATATAAATGTTAAAACAAGACTGACAATCGCCAGGCAGATCACAACCCTAATGTATAGACTACACATGAATACATTTATACAAGATGATTTTAAAGCAGACGATGTATTCATTCGCCTGAATCAACAGGTATTTCTTTGTTTACCTACATGTACTATTAAAGTAGTAGATTTTCCGCCCATTCCAGTATGCAATAATGGTAGAATTAGGTATACCCATTCATGCCCATATATACTAACCCAGCGGGCACATGACGTCATAATTACGTCAAAATGACGTCATATCAACGTCGATGCGACGTCATGAGATCGACATTGATCTTACGTCATTCATGTGCCTGCTGGGAAACCACTACAAATCTTAGGGGCGGGTAGGTGCACATAAATAAACTCAGGCTTCCATTCCCTTGATGTGTTTCCCATTTAAAGAATTTTGTTTATATTTCTATCATATAACAAGAACTTACGGAATAAATGAAATTAATTCACTAACTCAAGTTCACTTTAGTAAATAATAGTACATAATAAAAAATGTAATATTAAACAAGAACTCCGCGGAGGTCGATATCGCACCTGCATCGGGCAAAATAACTGAAAACATGAAATATAGGTCCAGGGCACCAGGTTAAGGTGTGTTCTGAAAGGGTATGTGAAGGACATTTACTATGCAAGCTTTCGCACTCGCAACTATCACTGATGCAGAAAAAAACAAACTTCGACGTAAAAATATAACTAAGTCAATGGACCGTGAAATATAGGTCAAGGTCAGCAGGTCAAGGTGCGTGCTTGAAGGATATGTCAAGGACAGTTACTATGCAAGGTTTCGCACTCGCAGCTATCACTGATGCAGAGAAAACCAAACTTTGACGTAAAAATTTACAAAGTCAATGGACCGTGAAATATAGGTCAAGGTCAGCGGGTCAAGGTGCGTGCTTGAAGGGTATGTCAAGGACAATTACTATGCAAGGTTTCACGCTCGCAGCTATTACTGATGCAGAGAAAACCAAACTTCGACGTAAAAATTAACAAAGTCAATGGACCGTGAAATATAGGTCAAGGTCAGCGGGTCAAGGTGCGTGCTTAAATGGTATGTCAAGGACAATTACTATGCAAGATTTCAGACTCGCAGCTAACACTGATGTCGAGAAAACCAAACTTCGACGTAAAAATTTTCAAAGTCAGTGGACCGTGAAATATAGGTCAAGGGTACTGGGTCAAGGTGCGTGCTTGAACGGTATGTCAAGGACAATTACTATGCAAGGTTTAAGACTCCCAACTATCACTGATGTCGAGAAAATTAAACTTCGACGTAACTGTTGACGGACGGACACACGATCGAACGAACGAACGAACGAACGTACGGACGGACGGAAATTTGAACTCCTATATCGCACCCTGCTATAAGCAGGTGCGATAAAAACAATATTAAAAAACATCCGCATACTTTATGCATTACCACTTTAACTATTCGCCTGTGCGAGCAATTTCGCTAAAGGCCAGTTTAGGGTATTTATAACAAGCCTTATAGATTAATAGAAGATGAGAAATTGGAAATGTTTATATAACGATAACAAAGGGGGTTTACATTTGTCAATATAACGAAAACTATGCTAAAATCAGCTATGTTTTTTTTTTCTGTTTTATATATGCATAATGGCTCTCATTCGTTTGATCGTATATTTGCAGCGTTGTGCAATGGTTGGTATTGTTCTGCGCCTAAGGCATACACAAAAGTCGACACACTTTGAAGAAAATGTACATTTGCTCGGACATGTGCTAGAGAAGCTTTGTGAAGGTTGAATGTTGAATCTATATGTACCAATGCTACGACACATTGTGATGGATCATTGTTGTAGTTGCACTATTGTTGCAAAATGACTAGACAATTCTTAAATGATTATGGCTGTAGATGTACGAATGCATGGACATAAAGGGAATTTTTGAAGGATTTTTTGAAGGATTGTTACACGTTTGACAGACAGTGTAAAGGATTTGTAAGGAACATGATACAGCAACAAATCTCTAATTTGTTTATTGGTGGGCCTTAATATATCTGAAAAGTATGAAGCAAGTCATAGTCGTATACCATTAAGAAGTTTCTGCATTTTACATGGAATGCCTTTGAATTTTCGGTTCCTACACAGTAGCCATTTCTGCTTGTAACCAAAGGAGCCATAAACAAAATGCAGTAAACGAGAATATTGATGAAAGCTGTGTAGTGTAACTTATTCTTCACGAACACTAACAATGTATTGTATGTATTATGATGTTGATAATGCCCCATTGGTGTACGTAAAATTTCTGTTCAAAAAGTGTATGGGGTAATTTGACCCCTAAATCGCTAATTTATCAATGAGAAACTCATATTTGCAATTGCTTCTGCTTTTAAATTAGATAAACATCGGCTGAGACTTGTTTTAAAGAGAAAATTTCTAACCAGAATAATGTTTAAGTAATAATGTTCTAGCTTATGTTCGAAAAGGTGCCAGTTTTCACTAAATTTGGTATTTAAAGTCCAGAATTTTATTTCAATGTTACCATGTTACCATGACAACTATGTATAAGTAATGATAAAAAGAAATCTCTAATTTGATTATTAGTGGTCCATAATATATCTGGAAATTATGAAGTAAGTCATAGTCGGATATCATTAAGAAGTTACTGAATATTACATGAATGTCCTTGAATTTTCGGTTCCTACACAGTAGACATTTCTGCTTGTAACCGAAGTAACCGTAAACAAAATGCAGTAAATGAGAACGTTGATGTGTAGTACAACTTATACTACACGAACACTTACAATTTATTGTATGCATTTTGGGGTAGATTTTGAAGCATTGGTGTTCTTCAAATTTCTGTACAAAAAGTGGATGGGGTCTATCGACCCCTAAATCGCTAATTTATCAATAAGAATCTCCTAGTTTTAATTGGTTCTGCTTTTGAATTAGATAAACACCGGTTGAGGCTTGTTTAAATGAGATAATTTCTAACCAGAATTTTTAAGTAATAATGTTCTACTTAAAGACAGAGCTGGACTATATAAAGGGGATAAGCATTCAGTTGTCATTTTCTCACTAGACTTCAGGCCATTCACATCAACTTTCAGTCAATAGATGATATATAGTCCTAAATACAGTAATGTGATTGGCTTATTGCTGTCACCAAAAAATCAATAATTGATTACCTGTGTTTTACCTGTATTTTGACCCCCGGCACAGAAACCCTGTCTTTAAAGTTAGCTTTTTTATGAAAAGTTAACAAAACTTTAGCAAATGCTACAATGTCATTGTAAAATTTTCCAAACCTTTTAATGCTTTAAACAAAACTTCAATACCTTAACTTGATAACTGTATACAGGTAGTCTAAACTAGGCTGTTGACGCAAGAAAAATGTTCATAAAAATAGTAATAAAATGTTTTCGAATTTCTTGATTTAGGCTGTTACCATGGAAACCGTTGCTAGGTAACCTTGGTATATTTTCAAGTAATCCTTTTTTGCTTTTGGAAGAGCTTTTGAAGTTTCTGAAGGTTACTTGAGAAAGTATATTTAAAAAATCATTCCATATAATCAGATTTTTGCCATTTCAATATGCTAAAAGAGGCCTCTCAAGGGGCAAAAATATAAAATGACCCCATTTCCCCCGGAATGGCAGGAGCGAACAAATAATAATGTTATTTTCATGATGAGGGGACAGGATTGAAACATTATATGAACCACTGGTGGTAATCTGAGACTATGAGTAAATCACCCTCTGCATGATTCTAAGAAAGACAGCTACTTAAATTAAACAGACATTCAACCTGCTTTCACATTTATAATTTAAGCATGCCTTATTTCGCTATGTCATATACCTTTCATTCTCAAGAAATTAACTTATCTTGGCGTAACTTGATTTATTTTACAACTCTGCTTCATTCTAGTGTAATTTGAACAATCTGACCATGACTTCGAATACATATGTCAATATGATAAGTGTAATTTGAACAATCTGACCATGACTTTGAATCCATATGTCAATTTGATAAGTTATTACCATATATAATTCATTATTTACACATGCAACATACAATGAATTATACTCTTAATCATTCCATGCACATGATATTATTACAAAATATTAGTCTTCTTCACAATTTGATATATTATAAATTTAGAGAAATCGTTTATTTATTTTAAAACTCCATTGCCATATCAAAACTTTGCTATTTTAGTCACTGTGGATGTTAGGTACTTGTAAAAGGTTCACAGTTTATACACTTGTTTCTCCTGTTCCTTCAATTCTTTTAGGGATCCAAATATTTTACCTCATATCGATTGTCGTTGGCGGTTGGCGTAGTCGATAATTGGCGTTTGATAATGGGTGAACGTCGCCCGGAATACTTTCCATGAAGTACTGCATAATAACCAGGTAGACCGGATATGGTTTTTGAATGGACTTTTGAGACTGATTATATTCTTGCATCAATCGACAACCATCCTTTTGTAACTGAAATCATATTCATACATCATTTTATGAATAGTACGGAGTTGAATTGTTGATATTTAATCAAAGTGTTATCTTCACCTTTGCACCACTGAAGGTGAAATGCTAAAGGACTTATAATGTATATGAGTGTATATACGAGGATCGGTCAAAGAGATCTGTCACTCCATATATCTCTCGGTATCTGTCATTATAAACTATTTTAAAATAGCAACATCTGGAAGACCATTTATCTAGCTATTACATGTGATACAAATTGTTTGTGGATCTTCATGAATGAAATGTAATAAATCACTTTTAAAGTGATGACTTCCTGACACTGACATGGTTTAAAGAAAACAATGCAAAAAATACAGTAAAATAATTTCGAAAAAAAGTCATAAGTGCTATATATTCTTCGATTATGAGTAATTATATCCTGCAAAACTAAGACTTCTTCAACTTAATTTAATTGTTTTATAGCACAACGAAATGTTGAAATCGGTCTGCCCTGGCATTTTTGAAAACTGCAGTTTAAATTCAGAGAAAACATTACATCTAGACATGAACTTCGAAGCTTGCTTTAAATGCATTTAACCATTTAACTGTATCAACTTAGTCTGCTCTGAAGTGAAATCAAAAATAATGCCAGCAATTATAATGACACAGTGGTATTGAACAGATACAGGGGTACTTATTCCAATGAGGTTATCTTTATTGCTTCATTATACAGTCAGTAGCGCAATCGTGACGTTCATTTCTGGCGGATTGCTTTTCTAAATATAACAGAATTTATCACTTTAAATTTGAAGAAAATATGACCAGAAGTTATAAAAATACAACACATGGAAGACACAATACAAGGTCCACAATTTCAAGAAAACATGCCACTGGTTTTACCCCACCTGTCTTTCAGGACGGATAATTTTAACTATATATTTTTGGGGGTATGGGTTTGGAATCTTTATAAAGGAGAAATGTTGCCCTTTCTAACAATATATAATTCAGCTACCTATCATGTCTATTTATCGTAATATAACACCTATGACAGAACTTCCTGACCCACCCTCGTACATATATTATTTACACACATATTTATGTTCAGGTTTAAAGTTTAATTAATAATGTTCACCTTGGCGCCACTTTAGGTGAAACACGACGGACTTAATTATTATAAATTCAAGAAATGTTTAGTTATATACAATAAATAATTCTTGAATCCACCGGTGCACTAAAGGTTATTCAACTTTTATTCGCACTCTTTGGCCATGTGTCTGTCCAAGGATTGTTCAATCCTTAAAAGTAGCACTGGTACTTTTATTATCGAGTAAGACAGACTTCTCTGGATTATCGCATTTGGATTCAACATCACAAGTTGGCAACTCCATGTCTGATAATTTAGTTGTTCTGTCATCGTGGTGAATCTCTAACTAGTCAATGGATCATCAAGGGCAAACAAACAAATCACGATAACCACCATGCTGTATATAAAACTAGGACTCACAGATTCAGTAAGCTGCCCGACGATCATCAGGAAAACATGTCCGTGCAATGAATACCCCCTTAAACCCCACTTTTATATAGTAAAACTGGGGTATGCAGGGGTATACCTATTTTTCTTATTTTTGCTCCAAAACATAGATTGTGGGTACTCGTTAGAACCGCCTCGCCGAGGCGGTTCTAACGAGTACCCACAATCTATGTTTTGGAGCAAAAATAAGAAAAATATCAAAAATTTTCCTCAGAAAATTATCGATTTTTGACCTGAAAAAATTACTGTATATCATATTGGCATGTTTTCGTAATGTGAAAACAAAGACCATTTACGCTCAAAATGAAGCAAAAGTTCTGACGAGATATCCTGCGTAGACTCTACTCAACCCTTACGAAAACATGCCCATGCAATATAGATCTACAGATATTTTTAAAGTTGTAAAGAATGAAAAATTTCAGTAGAAAAAATGATACTTTTCTTATTTTTGCTCCAAACATAGATTGTGGGTACAAGATAGAACCGCCTCGGCGATGCGAGGCGGTTCTAACGAGTACCCACAATCTATGTTTTGTAGCAAAAATAAGAAAAATAGGTTTACCCCTGCATAGCCCAGTTTTACTATATAAAAGTTGGGTATCAGTTGGTATTTATTTCACGGACCTATTTTCCTTTTCGTATATTCATCAAGGACCGTTTCCTCGCGTTGCAGCTCATACGCTGTCCTATCTTAATCAAATAAAAATAAAACTGAGATCCTTTAAGAGCAGCGAGAATATAAAGCGAGCTACTTAAGCCTCTTCAGTGACCATTTAGATTTTAGAAAAATGAAGCCAGAGAGACTTTTAATAGGATAGTCGATACAAAGACTAGTATTATCCAAACAGAGGCATATATATATATATAATTGGTAAAAAGATGAATCTAAACCGATAATGAATTTGTGGTTTCTCGCTGATCTGAAAGGACCAAAAGGAAAATATAATTTGCACTATGGAACCAAGAAACCCAAACCCAAGTATAGACAGTTTCCCGCACGACTACAGTCGCGTCAAGTTGAAGATAACTTTAGTCCAACTAGATATTGCATAAACCTCATCAACATTACAGACCACGCACCGCAACCGCTTTATTATACTTTTTTTCGGGCTAGGGAGTGGCTTCATCTGCAATATTACCTTTAAAATGAAAACCACTGCAAATATTCCATTAATACCGGATTTTATTACTAACAAAAGCATATGGGTTGCGTTTCAATAGACCTTTTATTGCTTATATCATGATGATGTTAACATTACGATCAATATTGCCCATGCAATATACAGTGATTTTTAAAGTTGTAAAAAATGAAAATTTTCCGATAAAAATTTTGATATTTTTTTTTAATTTTTGCTAAAACATACGAGGGTCATTCAATAAGTAATGCAATAGTGACCATAATTTTTGTTTGAACACAGTATTAAAGTTTGATTTGGCTTTCTTGAAACATTAATTCAATTCGCCCTCTGCGAGACAGTTCAACACCTAGTCACATGCTCGACTTCCTGTTGCCTAGCAACAACAGAACACTCGAGGCACTTGGCTACGACTCTTAAAACCGTTGCCATGGTGACAGGAAAACCAAATTAAATGTATTCACTTTATTTGCTTAACACGAACTTAAAATAGATGCATTTAGTGTTCAAGATAATGTAATCTGATTGATATATTTTAAATGGCAAACCCCAGTTTTACTATATATTTGAGGTTTAAGGAGGTATTCATTGCACGGACATGTTTTCCTGATGGATCTTTAAATCTGATTTACGATTTTAACTTCACTGATGTTTTCAAAAACCAAACATCTAATCTATCTATTTGATCGTTTAAGATCTGTGCGTAGAAAATCGAAGCATTATGTTTGTGAGTGTGAGCGTATGGTATTGTAAAATCGATTAAAGCCCGTAAATTATTTATATTACTTTTCGTTCCAAGGCGATACTTCTTTTGTGGTTCTAATTGTTTTATGTTTTGATGCTGAATTTTTGTGCTGCTTGTACTTGATGCACTTTTTTATATATTATTGCACCACCCTGTTTTAGTAATTGTTATGATTAACAAGATTTATTGTTTTATTTCTAACATTTTTAGTTAATTCCAATATCAAGTTTTTGACCTTGCAGCAAATTCAAAAGTGTTGGTGATCATGTAACATATTTGGGGCATAAATTGTAAAATTGCATTTTTGGCAAAATTGATTACTTATGACATTTTTAATTAATAAGATTACATTGTACACGCGAATTTCATAATGCCATACTCAGAAAAAATCAGCGAAACATTTTTAATTTTATAGAATTAGCAGATTTTACAAAATTTTGAAAATGGGCATATTCAGCAAATTAAGTGGTGGTTTTGAAAATTTCTTTAAGCAGCAAAAACAAAAAAAAAAAACAAAAAAAAAACACAAAAATGCATTCTTAGGTTATGGTAGGTAAGCATATATCTGTTCTGGTGAGTCTCATTAACTGGAGTCAATTTCGTTTTCTGTACTTCCGGTTTGTATGCTACAATTTTTAGTTTTGATTTTACAACTACCACTTTTTTATTTTTCGATCTTTTATATGCCATTTGAATGAGTAAGAGTTAAACAATATGTCACCGGCAAGCAATAAATCGATAGGAATAAAACAAATTGTCCCAGCAAAGCAGCTTAAAATTGGGGCTCTATTTGGTAGACTTTTAAAACGATATCTATTTTAAAATGCATCAGATAAAGCACAAACTTTACGGTGCTTTGTTGGGACAATTCTCTTTGTTCCTATCAATTTAATGTTTTGGACAAGCTGTTAAATCCTCATAACGTATACACAAAAGAAGGAAAAAATAAAAAAGTGGTAGTGTTTTAAACATCGATTAAAAATTATTGCATACAAGCAAACGGATTTAAACACTCCAAAACAGTCATGTAGGGCATGTTCCAATCTGACGTGATATAAGAATGCGTTTTGATTGTGCGTTTCGCTGTTAAAAGGTAATTTTCAAAAAAGCCTTTTAATTGTTGGAAAAAGCAAGTTTTCAAAATTTCGTAAAAAGAACAAAGTTTCTAAATATTTTGTTGTTTTTCTGATAATGGCATTGTGCAGATTACATGTACAAAGTAAAGTTATCGAAAATTTTCATTGGTAATAAATGTTTCTAAAACATAGCAGTTTTTCACTTTTTGGCGCAACTATTTCGCATGATTATTGTCACTCTTGAATTGGCTGAAAAGTCAAAGATTTGATATTATAATTAACAAAAAATAATGTCAGAAAAAAGTAATTCCACTTAATCCTAATAATTACCAAAACAGGGTTTTAGAAATAAAAATTACTCAAGTTAATCCTAACAATTACAAAAACAGGGTTATGCAATACTTTGATTTTCAGTATGCATGTTTAAGTTTGGGTAACATTTAGAAAAAAACACAGCCATAAACTAGTATAAGCTACTGAAATAGAAATGAACTTTACGGTTTTATTAAACCATGAAATATACACTTAACCGTTTTATTAAATAATTTGAGCAGTATCAGTTGTATTAAACAGTTTGAGCCACATCATAGCAAAGTGGCACGTGCAACATTCAATCTGTTGATCCTTCTAGTATCCTGAGTATCCCAGACCACAAGACTACAAAACATGGATAAATTCTCAAAGTGGAAATAAATAGAGGATATTTACTTTTTTGAGGTGAATACCAAATATATTTCATCGAGTGAGTTCAAAACATCAAAATTTAGATGTTTTCAACTCACTCGATGAAATATATTTGGTATTTACCGATAAAAAGTAAATTTTCTTTTTATTTTATACAATACACGGGCTTTTTCCTATTCACAAAGCAGGCGGTGAAAATGCAAAAACCAAAAATTTTTGAAAACACACTTGATTTTGGTACCACATTGTTCCTAACGTTCTAACTAAGAAAATGAATACCCACACTTTATGTTTTCGTTCGTAAATAACGGAGTAATAGGCATTTGAATTTCTGAAGTGAGGCACATTTAATGACGTCAAGTGAATGGAAACGTCAGAAGTAATTCAAACTGTACAGTGAAAATATCGGCTGATATCAATCACCTGTTAAAATATCAATATCAATTCTGCAGTGAAAATATCACTTTTATCCATTTTTGATAAACATTAATTTAACTGCTAAGTATAAAATAAAGCACATTAACTGCCTGCATGCGGACACATATGCAGCCAAACAGCCGATCATTGTGCTTTATTTAGCTTAACAATGCACTTAAGTTTTAAGACCATTTTGATCAGATTTTCTTTCTGAACAAACAGGGATGGTCCTGGCAAGACTGAAAACTGAACTCCTCAGGTGATGTACAGTTTATGTAGAACTTAAGGTTACAGGAAGTACACTTCTTGTGCACATGCTTTGAGAGACAAGTGTCCATTCTTGTACAATCCCATCTACAGCAACTGTGTATGTTTTGGATACGGCAAGAGAAAATTTTCGAACAAAGCTGCTCAAAAAAGAACACTATTTAGACTTTTTAGGACAAGCCGCAGCTAGAATGCAAATGAGCCTGTGCATGAGAGAACAATTTGGGTTTCCGACCAGGTCTGACACAAACCGGTCTGTATAGTCACAGAAGATGGCTCGAGGCTTGAAATTTTGTATTTAAGTAGAAGAGGGATTATACTATCCGTGTAGCGAAAACTAAGGCGCTGATCAGCTTCGCGGTAAGGCGCTGATCAGCTTCGCGGTTACCGCGAAGCTGATCTGCGCCTTTGTTTTCGCCTATGCAGTATGTTGGTTTTCCCATGGGGCGGCTAATATATTTGGTCTTGTGATCATCATGGAAACATCTCCGTATGAAAGCTACCCCAGATTTACACCTTACATATAGTAAAAATGGGGAAAATCAGGGGTAGGTAAGAAATTATCTATTTCTTTATATTAATCCATAAAATCATATTTTGTGGTGTCTATTATCATCGAATAGATAGTGATCATAACAGATACTCAAAACAAATGATTGTATGGACAACAAGTGTAATTAATGCAAAAATACAATCAAAATCAGCTGAATTATAAAGTACTTTGTGCAAACGGAGGTGTTTCCGTAATGTCATTCTACATTATGAAAACATGCCCATGCAAAATACGGTGATTTATAAAATTGTAAAAAAAGAAAATTTTCATTATAAAATTTTTGATATTTTTCTAATTTTTGCTCAAAACATAGATTGTGGGTACACGTTAGAACCGCCTCGCCAAGGCGGTTCTAACGAGTACCCACAATCTATGTTTTGGAGCAAAAATAAGAAAGATAGGTATACCCGTGCATACCCCAGTTTTACTATATAAAAGTGGGGTTTAAGGGGGTATACATTGCACGGACATTTTTTTCCTGATGAGACGTTACCGGTCCCAAGGACAGACATGAAACAGTCCGTATCGTCGCAATTACGTATACACTAAGTCGTATCTTCCCGTTGTGTGCACAGGCCACGTCAGCACTTTCGGCCTAGTTATACATTACGGAAACTTCTCCATTATTACTTTGGAAATTTCTTTTAATTACATATTAAATATCTATTTATGAACTAAATTTTAATTTTACAAATATTTACCTTGCCTATCATAAAATAATGGTTTATTATATTGATTTCTGTTAGAATTTAGCATTTCTGACTTTTAAATGATATAATTACTTCAATTATTGATTTTTCTCTTGATCCATTCAAACCTCAATTTTACTATATAAGTATAGGTTTGAAGGGGTTAAGTTCCACACGGAGATGTTTCCATGATGTGCGCTTCATGGCTGCAGATGCAATGCCGTATATCTCTTATATTCTGCATTAATGGCATACGACACATTTTCTTGATACAAAGCTCGAATAGTATCAAAACGAGGCTGAAAAGTCTTGAAGACAGACAGGGCTGAGGACTAATCAAACAAAGATGGCATCCCTTAAGTTCCTCTGGCTAGTTTTAGTTTTTCTTCGAATTACAGGTAATTGTTTTGTTTTAAACAATACGTAAACCTACACATACACTCTACACAGAGATTTGTTCGGCTTTGAAAATAAACAATTTTAGCTGAAAAAAAATATTGTTTGTATTTTTTGTAGAGACCATTGATTGTGAATACACGTTCACGAGTACCAATTATCTATGTTTTGGACCAAACATAATAATAATTACAAGTATACATGAACCCCTTCACCCCTTCCAGTTTTACTTGCAATTGGGGTTTAACAGTGTATACTTTCATATCGACATGTTTTTCAAGATGAAGTCAGAACAGACTGAAACGATTTGTTTGTTGGAAAACATAACTCATGTGTACGTATAAAGCGAAATTAAGCAAAGTTTTAATTTAACTTATCAATCACAAAATACAAAGTAATATATACGTTTTATGTTTCTATTGTGAGGAACCGTTGTTGAGTAGAGTGATCAAACAGGATTTTCCATTTACTACGTCCCCATAGAAGTGTTGATAACCTTGCGAATATTGACATAATCATATTTGATCGCTATTTTTACATAAATTCCGCAAGGGCAGTGTCAAGCGAAATAATAATTGCGCACTATGTTGTATAGCATGATCACATTGTCATGCGCGTATATTCATAATTAATTTTGCTCGTTTCGGGCTGAGTTACTCATATATTGGCACGTTCTCACGTATCATAAATGAAAGCCATGTATCAACAGCACGTGCGCACAAGAATAAACTGGTGGGATTCTTTCTTTAATACCATTAATGTCTGTTTATATCGAGTGACACTACATTTTATGCAATACAATATTTGGCGATATATGCATTCTTCAAAACGGTTACAGGTTTGGTTTGTACTTCGACGGAAGCAAACTGTCTATGGATAACTGCCCATCAACCGTACACAGGTACGGTGGGTGTGACAAACCATGGCTACACATGCCAGGCGTGGGCCTCACAGTCTCCACATAGACACTTAACCTCGAAGGACGTTCTGTTTCCTGACGACGGAGGCGTGACTGAGGCCAGTAACTATTGTCGTAATTTTGGTGGCAGCGGGAGACCTTGGTGCTATACAGTGCACCCATATATCACATATGAGTTTTGTGATCACCAGATATGTGGGGGTAAGAATTAAAATTAAAACTGAGATCTTTTAAGAGCAATGAACACATTAATGAGGAAGGGGTTGGACCATACCGCGGTTTCGACTAATAAAGTCTCGTCAGTGAGGCATTTTACAGAGCTACATATTTTACCATATTGTTAGCTGCTTTTTAATTCAGTATATATTCCAGTTCAAAATTACTTAAGCTCATATGAGACGGGCCAGTCATTAGGTGGGGTCAAAACGGGATTCTCCGAAAAAAATCGCCTGTATATCCGCAATCAGAACTTGAGACTGGTCTCACATGTGCCCCGTGTGGGGCTCTAACCCAAACCATACGCAGCGGTAAGTTGTCCGAATGATTAAGCTCGTTAAGGAGATCAGTGCTGATAACCACTCGGCCATGCAGGCCATCGTTATGTAAGCTTTGTTCAAGGGCACAAGCAGACTATCCTTTGCTCAGGATTTCAATGGAGGTGGCCCAAATTCCCACTCTACCAGTCCTTAGGCGATTGTTTGAACGCGATAACTCATGACTGGTTAGAGAACCATCATATGGAAAGAACGCAAATTTCAAATTTCAAACCGGTTTAGAATAATGATTGTGAATTTTTATTGTGTTTGTTTGATAACATATGAATCGGCGTTTTACACGTTACAGAGGTATAGGATATAACTAAAATGTTATGCGACAGTCTGCATGTTTAGTTTTTAACCCAATCAGGTATGATAACTATGCTGCCTTCTTTAATTGCACGCCGGTTGGGTCGGGCGTCAGACCCTACGATGGCCCCGACATAAAACTATTCATTTGAGTTGGCCGGAGCCGGAGCTTCTTATCTGTTGCGGGGTTCAACGTGTATTTCTTCTGCTCCGGAGTTAGTAAGTTATTTGGCGCCTAGGGATCTCCATCGTCGGGAAGCTTACTCAATCTGCGAGTCCTCGTTTTGGATTCATCATGGTGATTATCATGATTTATTTGTTTGCCCATGATGATTCGTTGACTAGTTAGAGATTCACCACGAGAACCAAATTACTATCTAAATGTTGTGAACCACTGCAGAAGCTGAGGGTGAGGTTAGGGCCCTGAAAAATCGATTTAAGCCCGCCGGTAGTTTTATATTTCTGATCGTTCAAAGGCGATACTTCTGTGGTGGTTATTGTTGTTTTATTTCTTGGTGTTTAGTTTTTGTGCTGTTTGCGCCTTATGTATTTTTCATATTTTAGTTAAGTATTGGTAACTGAGTGGCCACCTATTGGGAACAGCAGCTCATTGGACTTACGATCGGGTTCTTGATTGTTAATTTAGTTTTTCCCACATCGTTTTTGTTATGGAGTGGGGATCTCTTTCTGATTGCTCTGTTTCCTGATCATTGCCTACTTTTACCTTTTTACACCCCAGTCGACAGCCCAACATTAGGATGTCGTGAAAATGCTTCAAAATATAACCACCCAAGTAACAAAAACTAAGGCGGACCGAGTGGTTAAGAGCGCTGATACTTCATAACCTCGCTTAACCATTCGATCATCTCTCCGCTGTGTCTGGTGTGGGTTCAAGTCCCATACGGGACACATGTGATATGTACACAAGCCAAGTGTTGTTTGCGTTTATGCCAGGTTTTTTCTCGGGTTTGTCCCGTTTTCGCCCGACCTACTGATTGTTACTGTGGTCCGTCCCATATGAGCTGAAATAATCTTGAAACGGACGTAAAACAATAACAAGATAATAAAATAAATAAGGATGTATGGATGGTTCCTGGACAAGCTAAGACCTTATGTGTGTTGCTGAGCGAAAACATATGCCCTTCATGTGTTGTTAGTTTTTCTTGTAAGATGATGGATTCGTGATGATAATTAGTATATTTCTATTCAGAAACAGGGAATGCAAGAAGTATAACTCTGACCAATTCGTCTGGACTGATTAACGCCCCTGATGCTACTGGCCGCGGCTTGTATGATGAAAATGTAGATATTCTGTGGATAATTGAGGCTTTGGATGGACAGATCATTCGATTTCATATACTGTTCGCTCAGATAAGATATTCAGACAACTGTAATAAGGATGGATTGAGGGTATGTTTTATTTCTTATCTATTTTTGACATAGCTACACACTACATGCGCATGCTTCTCTTGTATTTATATTGGCTAACAATAAAAACAAAACGGAAGGGAATTGGGGTACCCACCCGTTTGAACAACGAGAAATAGATGGGCTTCGTGTGCCTGAATGCAAAAGTTATAATCGACTGACTGAGTATCTGACCACAGATAAACCGTTTACCAGAAGGTCTAAGCTTGCCTGGGAAAGAAAGTTTAGTCAACTCATTCATACAGACAAGTCTTAGTTGTTTACCTGGGTGGTTATATTAAAACATTTTGCATGATAGGGCATCCTAGTGTCTGGTAGAAATCCTACGTCCCGACATTATCATAGCTATTGCCTAGGACGTTAAGCAAAACTTGAACTAACAAAGAAAACAAAAACAAGAACGACATGAGTGAAAGTGAAATAGTCTATTTATTGCCGCTTAAATCACGCCTAGCACATCTTAAGATTTTTTCTGGATTTTTTAGTCGAATTTCTGGTTGTATTGAAACGCATATCCGTTTAATGGCTTCTTTTACCTGAATGATCTGACTAAGCCCTCTCTTTTTATCCTTTGGAATGTATAGTAAGTATAGAACCTTAAGGCACAGTAGCAATTAAATCTCAAACCTCTATCCAGACACCATTCGGAGAGGAAAGGTCATTACCATACATTACTGGACCCAGTTATTCAAAACTAACGACATTGTTAGTAAATGATTCGGTAAAATTCCAAATGGCAAAATTTCAAATACGCTGTTATTTTTGCTTTCAAACAATAACAGTGTATTTGCTTTTGATATATAGTTAACAAATTAAGGGCTTAACAGCAGCGTTAAGCTAACGAAATTTTGAACAACTCGGCCCTGATTGTTAAAATGCACGCATGAAAAGCAACATGACTAGCTTTACCAAATCGAGATGGTCATCTGAGTAGAATCCAAGAACACATAGATCGCTGCAGAACCGTCTTGAAACGGCTTGGAACGATGCGACGGACACAAATTCTGATATAACGGAGCAAACGAAAAAAACAATATTTATACCTCTGTGACAAGTTTTTATCATCTTAACTGACAATTTTCACGGTGTTTGGTGCATCAAGATGGACCATGAAGACAGCTTAAATAAGATCAGATATGAAACTGTTTTCAGTTTTCAGACATAGATGTCACATTCCCTTTCTCATTAGTTTGCTCAGTGCTTTTTCAGGATTTCTGTTTTATTTTTATTCATATTACCTTCAGATATATGAGGCGAGCCTTTTGGCGGATCAAGTGATGGTGTGTAACTTTTTTATTGGCCCATCAGACTTATCAATGCAAGGCGAGACGATGACGAGCACTTTGTTTGTTCAGTTTTACTCTGACTTCACATTGTCAGGCGTTGGTTTTGAACTGTCTTACGAACAAATCGGAGGTAACGTAGAAAGAAAAATCTGAAAGTTAAATTGCCGACATTTATTTACAAACAGCAGAAACAAATACATAACAGGCGTCAATAATAATTACATTTGTTTGCATATACCTTAGTGTCTTAAACTCACTCGAAGTACATGTGTTCAGGTTTTAATCAGTATGTATTTAGCTTAACCATCTAGTGCCCGGCATAGCATATCTGTTACATGGATCTGTTATTTTAAGTCTTGATCAGGCTACTGATTAATTTGTAAGTATTTATTGCTAGAAACATGTGTATGTGTAAACTATAGGGCAGAGCGAATATACCATTTAAATTGCGGCGTAATGTCGTTAAGGGGATTTTTAGCAACTAAAGTTAATCAAAGTTTAAGTTCAAGTTCGAAAGCACAAGTGTATCGTAAATGATATACCGGGCAACAACGTTTTAGAAAACCAAACTTTATGATTCTGAAAATATCTTTAAGAGCACCATTATGAATATTAGCGAGCAGATTCTTCTTATTATGTATTCTTTATGTTCAAAACAGAATCTCAAAAAATTAATACGCAAGTCATTTGCCCTTGAATTATTTTGCTTGGACACTTATTGCCCAATGTACATGTAGCTTATCTAAGAGATTTTTTACCTGGATACGAATTCGAGTACTGCTGTACACTGAAAAAAAGTTATAAGAGGCCACTTTTCAAACTCATTTTTTGTTTCTAAGCCATGTTCAAAATTGCACGATTTTTTGCCAAAAGACGTGTCTTTCAAGTAAGTAAAGTTCCAAAGTGTTAAAAAATAATTTTCTTTTACTAAAGGCGTTTTTGGAGTAAAAATGCAAAAATCAATGTTTTTAAATAAAAAATTGGTTACAGCACACCATTTATTGAAATTAGGAACGGGTGTCATCAAAGGGGTCGTTACGGCTCGGAAAAACATCAAACATTCGAATTTTCTCTACTGGTAGAATTTTTATGCATTTTTAAAAATCGCCAATTTTGAGATTTTTTGGAAAATTCATAAATGTTCCTCTTAAACATGTTGACCCCTGTTAAATTCACTTGATGAGGCCTGGAAATGAGAGATATAACTCGACTGAACTGTTTTAGACCATTTTCGAGGAACAACAAGTCAATGCTGCCGCACACTTCCGGTTTCAATGCCAATTTTTAACGAACAAAATAAAAACAATTGTGGACGATTTTTTTAATTTTCAAAGTTTATTAGAGTCTAGTATTTGACCTAAATAATCGCTGAAAATTTCAATGCCGTGCTGCTGATAATAACGCAACTGGAGAAGAACAAAGTTGGTATGCAAATTGCATACAAAAGCTGAACTCCTGTTATTCAGGTTGTTGTCTTCTTGCATGTACAAAACAGAAACGAAGATTCTTATTGCAGCAACACTTTTGACTTAATTTTATCTTGCATCATGTCAGTCAGTAGCACTTTCAAATAAATTAAAATGTAAAAACACAACGTCATAATATGACATTTAATTTGATGTTAATAAAGTGTGACTTTTTGAAATAGGGTACCTTTACACATGCTTCGTCTGTGTGAGAAGTATCACGCATTTTGGAATGCAGAAACTCACAGAGCCACTGTTAGACGTTGGTTTATTCATATGATCATGAATTTTAATTGATCGTGTTTTACTTTCTGATCTAGAAGAAAAAATATGAGGTGGCCTCTTATAACTTTTTTTCAGTGTATATTTAGCTTTCAAACAGAAGTAATTGATAGGATACCCCGGCATGTTTTATGTTGAGGCATGGATTATATTATAAAGTATATTTTGCATGTAATGATATATCTGGAATTTTATTCAGTCATGTTTAATTAAATGACGGCAACTGAACAATAACCATACAAATATTTGACTTGTATTAATAACGGAACCGCTGAACTCATACACTCATTTATGACATGTGTTTTAGCATTAAACAAGAGCTGTAATAGTTCAATAACAGAACCGTCTGGTATGATAGCGTCGCCAGATTTGGACCAGGACGGCTATTACGACATGAACGTCGATTGCCTTTGGACGGTGACAGTAGACATCAACTTATTAATCAGGTTTCAGGTTCAGTTCGTGGCCATTCAGCTCTCCCCAGGCTGTGTTCCAGCAGATTTTCTGGAGGTAATAAACAGCGTAACGTGGCAATCTACGTGTTTGGCAGATGATTTCAATTATAGCTCGATTTTGACTTCAGACGCGTCAAGAGAACGACGAGCCTACTGAGTAGCACGTGAAACGATATTCAGATCGTAACAGTACAAAACTTACTGTGCTTACAACCGAAGTGAAACTGGAGGTCAAAATCGAGCTATACATGATAAACTCAATATCCTTGGAATAGTGGTTGTATGTAAATAAACTGTAGGCATGTTTCTGCACTGTGGTTCTTATATTTGTGTTTGTTTAGAGGTTTGACATCCCCATTTGTCAGTCATGACGGAACGGATCTAACGCCTCCTGGGTGTTAAGCAATTTTAGAAAGTAAATATGTCTTTCTAAGGGAAACATTACGGTTCCTTTGCGGTTGTCGAACTCAAGATCTCTGGATGCGGGTTACGACGCTCTACCATCAGGCTACCGCTGTGATTGTCATATACACCAATTGTTAAATGAGTAATGGAGGAAAAGCGCTTTTAAATTCATCCCCTCTTTCCATTACTACGTAAAGGAACAAATATCAGGTATAAGTTCTACATAATAAATGCGCTTTTGTTTAAATGACCCAAAGAGTGGCGTGAATCGTAAGAAAACTAAACATTCATGCTTTTGTTTAGGAAATGAAGTTCAGTCACTTAACTATCTTGAACAACTCACCTTAAGGGATCCTTAAGTAAAAGGTGAATGGTAAACTACACTTCATTTATTTTGTTAATTGTTTTCATGTAATGACTAGTATAATGGTTCATGTCGCGATTTTACACCTCATATTCCAAGACGTTCAAGTCCAACTAAATTGACAAAAAATGCCGCACGGAAGCGTGCATGAAAAGCTCTTATTAATGCTACGCTCATGTACAACAATTATCTCATCTATATTGTAGTCATGGCCATAATTTCAAACTTGTTATCTGTCTGAACATTTATGTACATTTTAGGTATCATCTACAGGCTTAATGTATTTTATGTCTTTGTTTGCCCTTAATGTACTTGTTTTGACATGTTTATCTTCTCCAGATCTCCGATTCCTATGGGCCGCTATCGCTTCTTTGCGGTTTTGGCGGGGAAAGAGAATCCATGGATACGAAATCCAATGTGATGATTGTTCATTTTGTGTCGAACAATTTCTTAATAAGCTATGGGTTCACCATCAAGTATGATATGATACAAGGTAAGTCCGTCACACACTTCGAAAATCAGTGAAAATTGTCTTTGTCTATGTTGACGACACAGTTAAAAATAATGTTCATAACAACGTCATCAACAACAATGCTTTTTGTTCGTGAACACTGGCGGACGCAGTTTCAAAGTCGCACGATCTGATCTTAGCCTGTCCAGGAAAAGTATTACAGTAAAATCATCTTTACGTATATATAAACTTTAGTTTTTTACACGGGAAGTTACACGCGTCATTCGCGTGACATGGCACCTAAATATCGGACAAAAACGTCTCATAAAATGGAAGAAAGATTACGGCATGACCATAGCTGTTGACTGGGACGTAAAGCGTAAATTTAAATGTATTATATAGTGTATTTTGTTAATTAATAAAGCACATACTGTGATAAAAAATAAAACTGAGATCCTTTAAGAGCAGTGAGCCTATTAATGAGAAAATGGATGGGCCATACCGCGGTTTCGGCTACTCAAGCCGTATCAGTGACCCTTAAGATTTGGCAACATGCAGCCAATGAATATTACAGTAAATTTGAAACTTTCAAGATTGTAGTCAGTAAAAAGACTAGTATTATCCAAATGATGCAAATATATTAAACGATGTCTTGAAAATAAATATAAACCGATCAAAAATTTCTGATCACTCAGAATACCCTTGCTGATCCCAAAAGACCGAAAGGAAATTATAATCTGCACTATGGATGATGTACAGGGAGACTTTTTAGGGCCGCCACACGACAAAACACCAGCTGCAGTAATAGCAAATAAAAATAAAACTTGAGATCCTTTAAGCGCAGTGAGCATATTAATGAGAAATTGGATGGGCCATACCGCGGTTTCGGCTACTCAAGCCTCATCAGTGACCCTTAAGATTTGGCAACATGGAGCCAAAGGGAATTACAGTTAATTTGAAACTTTCAAGATTGTAGTCAATACAAAGACTAGTATTATCCAAATGGTGCCAATATATTAAACGTTGGCTTGCAAATGAATCTAAACCGATCATAAATTTCTGATCACTCAGAATACCCTTGCTGATCTTAAAGGACCAAAAGGAAAATAATATCTGCACTGTGGATGATGTTTGGGGAGACTTTTTAGGCCGACACACGGCACTTCACCAGCTGCAGTAATAGCAAATAAAAAAACTGAGATACTTTAAGAGAAGTGAGCATAATAATGAGAAAATGGATGGGCCATACCGCGGTTTCGGCTACTCAAGCCTCATCAGTGACCCTCTAGATTTAGCAACATGGAGCCAAAGAGAATTACAATAAATTTGAAACTTTCAAGATTGTAGTCAGTAAAAAGACTAGTATTATCCAAATGGTGCCAATATATTAAACGATGTCTTGAAAATGAATCTAAACCGATCATAAATTTCTGATCACTCAGAATTCCCTTGCTGATCCCAAAGGACCAAAAGGTAAATATAATCTGCACTGTGGATGATGTAAAGGGAGACTGTTTAGGGCCGCCACACGGCACAACACCAGCTGCAGTAATAGCAAATAAAAATAAAACTGAGATCCTTTAAGAGCAGTGAGCATATCAATGAGAAAACGGATGGGCCATACTGCGGTTTCGGCTACTCAAGCCTTATCAGTGACCCTTAAGATTTGGCAACATGGAGCCAAAGAGAATTACTGTATCGATTTAGGAAAATACATATCGTCGTCACAAGTTGAATCTATTCATTATATTGTAAGTATGGTGTGTACATGTCAGTGACGTTTTTATTTTAGATAACAACATCGTCGTCTGTGGGGAGATAATGCATGGACCATATGGCACTATTCTCTCCCCTGATAGCGATGGTGACGGTTATTATGACAATAATGCAAACTGTGTCTGGCGCATAGAAGTTATGGAGGGTTATGTAATAAGATATAACTTTGAAACATTTGCAGTTGAAAATGCAAAGGATTGCGAAAACGACAAGGTGTGGGTATGTTGTTATTTTATTTTATATAACTTTGTTTGTGTTTATATGTCTTTGATGTTGTGGTAAATTTTTTAACCTTACTCAGAGCACAGCGCGTTCAGTGGTGTAAATAATTATTTTTTCAAAATGTGTACAGTAAGAATCAAAATATATATACAGAGCGTACCAACAATGCAAGTGAATACTCATTTTCTAAGCAGCGTATGTAGCACCCGGCTCCCCATACTGTTACGTACGAGGCGTGGCCCAGTAAATCGTGTACTTTGCTGATGTCTGTTTTATTTGACGTCAGATCGGCATTTTGTTTTATAAATACATACCCCCATTCAAGTTTAATAAAAGAGACCCATAATGGATAAAATTGAATGAATAACTAATAAATTGTGCATCATTGATTAGGTCAATGCACGCGTACCCGGCGCAGCCCAAAAAAACACATTGCGATTATCATCTGTGTTCCCAAAAAATAATATGTTTCAGCTATTTAAGCGTTAAGCGCAAAAACGTGCCGTATGCGTAAAGCGACGTTATTTTTACGTCATCACAGAACGTTTTATACGGCACATGCTATTTGTTTGAAAATGGTGCACCTTTGAATGTTGTCCGTTGAACCCACATCCTAGCAAAAATGGCGACGTTAGAGGAAGAAAAAGCGCGACGAACGGCGATCCAGTTCTGTGTGAAGACCGGAATGACACCAACAGACACATACAAGCAGCTGAAAAGCACAGACAGATACAGGGGAGTTTCCAGAAGCCTTGTTTTTAAATGGCATGGTCGATTTAGGGATGGATGGACGGAAAGTACACAGCGTGGACGGAAACCATACATGGATACCGGCAACGTTAAAGTAATAAAAGACATCACTGACGACAACAGACAGTAAGAGAGGTGGCGGAGTGTGCTAGTTTGAGTAAATCTTCTGTTCAGCGGATACATACGTCTCAGTTAAAAATGTCGCATGTGAGCGCTCGCTGGGTACCCAGGTTATTAACCGAGGAAGAAAAACAAGTTCGGGTTTCAGCTTCCAGGACATTTCTTCGTAAGGTTGAAACAGACCGCACATTTCTGACCCGTATCATCACCACGGACGAGACCTGGGTCCACTACTACGAGTCCGAGGACAAGGGGATGTCGAGGGTGTGGAAAAATCATAACAGCCCCCCACCAAAGAAGGATAAGGTTGTAAATTCTATGGGAAAAGTGATGTGTATAGCCTTCCTGGACATCAGAGGGGTCGTTCTAGTACACATGGTGAAGCCTGGACGGACAGTGACTCACGGGTAAGATATTTCTCATAATTAGTGTTTACCTAATGATATAAAACATTTAAATAACAGTTGCGTAATACGAGTGATAAAGTAGCAATATTAGTTCTCACTAACTATGCAAATAAAATTTGAAAATGTAACAAGATGCTCTTCGCGAAACTGTCTAGTCTGTGGTGTTTCATTTTCAAACACTACGCCGAGACCTCATGAACGCACCGCGCAAGAAACGCCCAGCCCTGTACAACAACATCGAAAATGTAATGCCTCATCAGGACAATGCGCCCAGTCATACCGCAGCCAGTACACAGCTAGAGATCGATGTGATGGGTCTACAGAGAGCTGTACATCCGGCATACTCACCGGACCTCGCTCCGCTGGACTTTTCATACTTTCCGCAATTGAAATCGCATCTTCTGAGTAAAAGGTTTCATGTGTGCGATACAAGAGTTCAACCGGTCATTAGATAGTACATGGTTCAGTGACATGTTTCAAGAAAAGGGTAAAGCGACATCGCAAGTGTATCACACACAACGGAGAATATTTTGAAAAAGAGTAAACGGTATGTACATGACGTTCACGTAAATGAGTAGACGACGTCGTCAGCGTGCGCCGGGTCGGCATACCATATAACTTTGTAATGTGTACAGAAATTTTATCCTTGTGTGTATTTATCTGAAAATGGGTATGTACATGTATAACCAGAACATGTGTATACAAAATACTTGTAAATTGGAAGCTTGTGCATTAAATAGTTTTTGTACAGTAACCATAGTCCACGATTTACTGGGCCAACCTTCGTATTTGTGTCTTAGAGATAAATCTCTTCATGTATGACGATAAGTATTCGTGCTTATCATGTAAGGGCATTTCTTTCTTACATTTAGCATTGTTTAGGCAATATCAAAAACTAAACAAACTGTTATATGGACCAGTCAAAGACTATATAGTATTTCAGTTCCTTCTAAAATTCTCCGTATACTTGCAACCAGACAAAACCAACTTGAAAACCACATCACAAATGTGACTAGTTTGTAATCATTGAATAGTTTGCATGTGGGTACACACTAAAGCGAAAACCATGTACCGCCGAGTTTACCGCTTACATGGTACGCATAGAAATTTCAGTTTGTACAGAACGAAAAATCATGCGTACATAGTATTCCGCACTCTCATCCCTTTCGTTGAGTTGCTGCAAGCGCACAGCAAGTTGAACATCATGAAAACCTATCCGTAAAATGTAAATGCCCTTCAATCCCACTATTATAAAGTAAAACTGGGGATCAGAAGGGTTAACCTATTTTTTTATTCTTGATCCAAAATATAGATTGTGAGTACCCGTGAGAACCGCCTCCCTAAGGCGGTTCAAACGTGTACCCACAAACAATGTTTTGAACAAAATTATGAAGAACATTTAATTTTTTTCTTTGTATTTTTTAATTTGTACATTTTAAAAAATCTCTTTGTATTGCATGGGCGCGTTTTCGTCATGATTTTTTTTTTCAGAATACTGCCGCGATATTACCATCCTTACGTGTCAGTGATTAATGTAAAATTTCAGGCTAACGAAAATATATAAGCTTTCGCTGAGTCGTTGCAAACGCACAGCAATTTGCACATCAGGAAAATATATCCGTGAAATGTAAATGCCCTTCAACCCCACTATTATAAAGTAAAACTGTGGTTTCAAAGGACCTATTCTTTTATTTTTTATCAAAAATATAGATTGTGGGTACTCGTAAGAACCGCCTCCCTTAGGCGGGTTCTAACGTGTACTCACAATCAATATTTTGAGCAAAATTATGAAAAACATATTCTGTTGTTATTTTATTTTTTTATTTTTGTTTTTTATATTTTTTTAATTTGTACATTTAAAAAAATCCCTGTTTATCGCATGGACACATTTTCGTAATGATTTTTTCATAATACTGCCGCAATATTACCATCGTAACGTGTCAGTGATTAATTGAAAATTCAGGCTAACGGCAACGAAGAAAGTCTGCATCTTTGGGCAAATTAACACAAATGCAATATTACTTTATCTGTTTTATCTGAATGTGATATATGTTTTTCAACAGAAAAGATTCGAAATACGAAATCATTTCAGTTGTTGAAGCGAAAGTTTTATACAACTGAGTTAAGATCAGTGTTTACCTTCATTTTAGATATACGAATGCGAAATGAGGGATATATACGCTTACTGTGGCCAACTGCAGTTGGGCACCAGCGTGGGGGAAACTCGTTCTAACACACTCTGTGTAGAATTTCGTTCAGATTACAGAACGGAAAATTACGATTATGAGTATTTGGGTTTCAACATCACATACTATCAGAGGAACGGTAATGTATTCACATAAAATTTATTTGACATATCGTATACATCCTTAAGATAATAAAAAATAGATTAATAACTGGCTCAACTTGTCATAAAAATCCTTATGAAACCACTGCAGAAACTAGGGTGGGGTAAGGCGCCTGTAAAGCTAGTTTTAAGTCCCCCAGTAATTTTATATTTACTGATTGTTCAAAGGCGATACTTCTGTAGTGGTTCTTACATTTTTATGTTTTCGTGTTGAATTTTTGTTTTCATATTTTGATTAAGTTTTGGTAAATAAGTGGCCATCTATTGGTAAAATAGCTGCTCACTCAGCTTTCGATAAGTTTTCTAAGTATAAGTACGCTATTTCCTGATCATTGCCTACCTTTACCTTTATAGTTGCTACTTAAAAGTAAGGAAAGATGGCAGTGTTTTCAAAAAGAAAGTAAAATTAAGCAAAAAGGGACAAGTAAGTAAAGTCAGGAAAATGTGCAATTAGAAACAAATCTCCACTCCAAAAGCTGATGTGAGAAAAAAATAAATTCACAATCAGATCCTTATACCATGAAAACATATCCTAAGCCGAATGAGCAGCTATTTTCCCAATAGGTGGCCACTCATTTACCTAAACTTAACTAAAAATATGGAAATGTACGTAATGCGCCAACAGCACAATGATTTTAAACACCAAGACATAAAACAAAAAGAACCACCACAAAAGTATCGCCTTGGAACGAACAGTAATATAAAATAACTGGCAGGCTGAAATCGATTTTACATGGCCATAACCTCACCCTCAGATTCTGCAGTTGTTCATGACATCTAGTTAGTTCTTCGGTCCTCGTGGTGCATCTCTAACTAGTCAATGAATTGTTTAAGAACAAACAAATAAATCATGATACACATCCTGATGAATCAAAAACGAGGACTCACAGATTTAGTAAGCTGTCCGACGATGGAGAACCCTGGGCGACGAATTACTAACTCCGGAGCAAAAGAAACACCAGTTGGACACCGGTCGGCCAAGCAAAAGACAAGAAGCACCGGCGCGAACCAACTAAAATGAATAGTTTTAAGTCGGGGCCATCATAGAGTCTGACGCCCGACCCACCGGCGTGCAATTAAAGCAGGCAGCATAGTTGTCAAAGTACAGTAAAGTAGGTAATGGTTGAATTATAAATAACCGGCGCTCTTCCCTAAGTAAGAAACAGGGAATTGCTTAAACTACAGCTGCGTTCTGTTATTATTGTTAGAATTTCACGGTAAAGCGGTCGTTACAATAGAAAAGGAAGCATTTAAGTCTTATTTTGCAAGAAAACTAATATTCCACCTGGACGGTTGCACAAAGAAAGATTGTCAGTGGGTTCCTTCATGAGATAAGCGTGTCTTTAAGCACTATGGAGTCACCCTGGCTTTGTATTCTGCCAAAACGTGAATTGGCATTTCATTAGTTTCATGATTTGTTCCTCTACACAGAATACCTTTGTAGGCTAAATTTATTGTTAGGCAATGGCTCACATCTCCTCTTTATGAAATTCCAAACCTCATCTAAAGGGTTTAAGATCATGTTGAAATTAACATGCCAATAAAGACTGCAAAAACAAACGTTTCTATGCTAGGCAGTGTATTTATCCTAAAACCAAAACACATTTCGATATCAGAGGAACGTCTGTCTTTAAATGAACTGGTGGTTCCCTTGGCTTTAACTCTTTAGAAGAAGGTTGCAATATCATGAAGATGAGCTGTGAAAAATAGCTTGACAATTAAAAAGCTTCTCTGTGAATGTTCCAGCCCCCTAAGATATAATGTGTCGAGAAAACAAATCAGAAAATTGTTTGTCATTCCGACCCGCGTATTCGCAGATTGTAAAGCCAGGGTTGATTCCACAGTGCTTTCATTGTTCAATATTTTTTTTCATGCAAAATAAGACCGACGTGTTTATTTTAAGGATGTTCGCTGCTAACATTTGACATTTCGGAGCTTCCGGTTTTTGAATATCTCGTAAACGGTTGTAGATATTTTCCTAATATTTTATATTTGGACACATATTGATGATATGCA
This sequence comes from Rugalucina vietnamica, assembly GCA_964017185.1. Classification (NCBI taxonomy): domain Eukaryota; kingdom Metazoa; phylum Mollusca; class Bivalvia; order Lucinida; family Lucinidae; genus Rugalucina; species Rugalucina vietnamica. Next base: position 20,487,176 of record OZ024879.1, read on the forward strand.
TTGAATGAACCATGAAAATTGTAAATCTAAGAAACTTCATTTTTCACCCCATTTTCTGCAACTTTTCAGAAAATGTTAGTTGTCTGTAAAATTTAGGGGGTAGGGTAGATTAAACTTGAATATTACACATCTTCAAATTAATTGCACTCGTTCGATGTTTATTTTAGCAGCAGTATATGTGTACATGGCCTTCTAAGTCAGTGTATGCGTCTTTGGTGATTTTAGGTGGTTTTATGAAATGGGCTTTAAGAAACAAAACAGACGAAAAAAAGGCTGAAAATGGCGATTTTCAAGTTGTTGGTTCTCTCTTATATGCACACTAACTCTTATTTCTTTCTTTCATTCGAACAATATTACCAAGCTCTATGTTGTCTGACAATACAAGAAAAAGTTTGAATCAACAAATAAGGGTTTGGCACATTTCAAAAAATTGAATTTTTCCGACTTTTCAAGTATGGGGTTAGGGTTGGAAAAGGAATCCTAAAATTTTGTCATCAAATTTCAAGTTGCAATTTTTCTGTGCTTTTGGTCCAAACACATCTGCGTTACGTAAATATGATGACTTTTGAGAGCATTCTAGGTGTATTTTTGTTCAAGACAGGTATGTTTCAAAGGATTGAAAATTAAATTAATTTCACTTAATTTAAAACATGGTGCTCAGAGGTCTCTTTCAGGGGCCTGTAGCTTGAAAAAATGCACACTACCCTATATTTATTTTGTTTTCAAATGTCCTGTGTTGTATTTTGGAAACAAATAAGTGTGGTTAGAAAAAAGTTTGAATACTGTTTCATTGGCAGCGAACATCCTTAAATTGTAACAACCGAACTTCTAAAATGCATATTAAATGAACACCAGCGTGTAACTTTGTAAGTGTCAAGACACCAAATGTTCAGTCTAAGTACAAATATGGTTATTATTTTATAAATTACAAAATATATTAACAACCTTAAACCATGGTCGCTTGTGGAAACTTTAAATTTCTGAAATATCAGCGTTTTTTATACCTATTTTTCTTATTTGCTTTCCAAAACATAGGTTGTGGGTACACGTTAGAGACGATTCTAACATGTACCCACAATCTATGTTTTATGCAAAAATATTAAACATATAAAAAAAAAAACTCCGCAATTTCCGAAAGAATGGAGATGATCCTTTATAAGCGGACTTTACATACCTAACTCTCTGTTATTTGTTGAATGATTAATCAGTTGTATACACATACCTATTTTCATATGAGCCGCATCGTGAGAAAACCGGATTTTTGCCTATGCGAAAACAAATGCGCAGATCAGCTTCGCAGTAACTGCGAAGCTGATCAGCGCCTTTGTTTTCACTACACGGAAAGTACAATTTCTCTTCTTGTTAAATCCGAAATTTTAAGCTTCTAGCCTGCTTCCGTGACTGTACAGGTCGGTTTGTGTCAGACCTGGTCGGAAACCCCAAAGACCGGTTTTCTCGCGTCGCGGCTCATATGTAGGTGAAAAGCATTCCAGGCTTGCTACACCATCATATATATTGGTATGGGCGAATTAGTAGTGTCCGTCATATGCCTGTATATACTCCTCAAAAAGGCCACTATATTATTCTCTATATATCGCCATGTTAATGTCCCAAAGGACGCAGAATATTCGTTTTATTTGCATTTTTTAGATATTGTCCCAAAGTAACTGACTACAAGACATTTGAAAAAAGGAAACGCCATGCCAAAGCCCATAGAACAAGTTTTGGCATTTTTTGGAAAATCATGAAAATATGGCATTTTTTCTGAGTCCCATAGATTCAAAAAACTCAACACGAGTTCGATTTTACCTTAAAGGTCAGTGTAAAATGCATTGCGGCAAATGTTCTTTGTGTAAAATTCATTTTTGCTAATAATGGTCATGTTAATATTGAAAAAAATACAAATTTTAGGAAAATTATAGATTTACAAAACATATATCTGGACTTTGACGTGGCATTTCCGGTTTCAAATTTCTTATAGTCAGTAACTTCGAGGTATTATTTACGATAATGCAAATGGCAAAGGTAATCGGTCCATGGAGACTGGCATTGAATTTTAGTTGAACTGGGATATCATTACTCGACGATATACGGAAATAATACAGTGACCGTTAGAATTTTTTGATAAGTATATTATCAGCAGTTGCATACTTTGTCTGTCCATTTATGTAAGTTTCAATAAAAACGCGAAAAAATAAAGGTGTGACAACCATGTGAAAATGGTACCAACTTATTGTTCGTATCAAATGGAGTAAAAAGCTCAAATGTCATGAAATTTCGGTGAAAGTTATGTGAAAAAATACGAAATTCAAATATTTATCAAATGTATTAATGCAGGAATGTTTCTAAGTCAAGATCCCCATTTTTCCCATACCAGTTTTGGCTGGCATTGTGTTAAAATACATCGTTTTATTGTGATAAAATTTATCATTAACCTACTGTTGGCGTTTTGAACGTAGCACCCTTTGAACAATTTTAAAATACAAATTTCATATGAACAAAATATAAAATGTATCACAAACTCTATATCAGAATGTTGCGTTTTGTAAGTAGAACGTAGTGACACCAAAACCACAATTGTTGACAAAAGTGGACTGAGATAGGTTCTTGCACTGCCCCCTTCAATATAATGGTAGTGGTTATGAAGAAAATGCATTTTAATGGTAATGCAATTCTTTAATTTTAAACGTGATAGACACCATCTCTGATTCAAAGTGACTTTGTTTTTCTATTACTCAAAAATTGTCCGAAGGTACATTTTCTTACGTTTTGGCCCAAATATGTACATACATAATAATAAACCCTAACGAAATGAGAGACATAGCGACCACACAAGAACTGTCGCCCTAGAACGGTCAGTAATAAAATACAGGTTATACGGCATAAATCCAACAATTTTAAGTGTTTTGTTTTTCACCGATTATACGGATATGGCTGTTTATTCGGTTTGCATCAACAAAAAATCTCATTTTAGGTCATTGTTGACAGCGTTTGCAGTATTATGCTGACAATGTTTATGCTTTCAGCCGTAACAGATACCCAATGTTACCGCATGTACAGTTATTTGAATGCTATTGTAGAACAAATGACGTGTCTTTCAAAATCTAACAACTTACATTTGAGCCACCGCATGAGAAATCCAACAATTTGTATATGAAAAAAACAAAGGTGCAGACCAGTTTTGCGGTAACCACGAACCTGATCAGCACCTTTGTTTTCGCTGCACGGATAGTACAATCCCTCTTCTTCTTAAATCCGAAATTTCATGTTTCTAGCCTGCTTCTTTGACTGTACAGGCCGGTATTTGTCGGACCTGGTTGGAAGCCCAAATTGGTTGGTTTTGTCGCGCAACGGCTCATTTGAATAAGTTGGACATATGTTCGAATAAACTTGTTTGCTTTTGTTTCATCAGAATCTGATGGACTTTGTGGCGGCACATTAAAAACTAACACAGGACATATCACAGCTCCCGACTTAGATGGGGATGGTTACTATGATTTCAACCTTTTTTGTCTCTGGTTAATTCAAGTAGATAAGGGAAATGTGATACTTTACGAGTTTGAATATATTTTGCTCGAGTGGACTCCAACAGGATGCCAAACAGATTATATATCAGTAAGTTCCATGCACAACACTAAAATAAGTAACATGCATTTCACGCTATGCATGTGCTTGCCTTTACTGCTGTGAAAAAATTTACTGCTGTGAAAAAAGATTTTTCCTCGCTTTATAGAAGAATGGGAATCTCATTAGTAGTTTTTTAAACATCATGCAAACTACAACGAATGGCAAAAAAGGTCAGTGGGCAATGACCAGAAAATGGCGCACTCATAAAGAAATTCCCACTCCAAAAAACCTAAATTGACAATCAGGTACCTGCACTAAAAGAACGTATCGTAAGCCGAGAGAGAAGCTACCCGAACTTAACTAAAATCATGAAAACGTATATAATGTGCAACCGCCGCAAAAAATTCAACCCCAAAACATAAATTTATTAGAACCACAACAGAAAGGTATAAGTAGGCAATGGCAATGGCACAACCAAAAACAATTTTCACTCCAAAAACTGGGCGTAAAAAATAAAAAATATGCTAAGAAAACGTATTGTAGCCAAGTTAGCAACTATTTTCCCAATAGGCGGCTACTCAGAAGTATCGCCTTGGCATAAACAGTCACTAAGGTAGGTCGGATGGGAATGTGGGCCCCGCCCATTGGGGCCTAGGAGAAATAGATGGGCTGCTTGTGCCTCCAGACAAAGCTTCTTAGCTACTGACCGACCATCTGATCACTGGTTAACCGCTCATGTCTGAGTCTGCCTGGGAAAACTGGTCTAGTCAAACCATACATACATAAAATCCTTATTGACTTAGTTGGGTGGTTGTACATGTATTTACGAAGCATATTTTGAGTGCCATGACATCCTAATGTTGGGTAAAAGTCCCATAAATGGAGGCAACGTCCCGACATGACCGTTACTGTTTACTGTAAAGCGTCAATTCAAACAACATTCAAACATAAAATTAATGGGGGCTTAAACCGATGTTACATGGCCCTAACCTCACCCACAGCTTCTGCTGTGGTTCAAAGCATTTAGTTGGTTCTTCTGTCCTCGTGGTGAATCTCTAACTAGTCAATAAATCATCACGGCCAAAACAAGGACTCACATATACAGATAAGGCTATGGAGATCCCTGGGCGCCAATACTTGATCAATATGGTTCTCTTGTGTATATTTCTTTTAGGTAATTGAAACAGTAACTGTGACAACATGCTCCGTTTGTCCCGAAAATGTTGACATTAAAGCCACTTTGCGACTATGGCCTTTTCATAGGACTACTGAAGTGGTGCAGTACTGCGGTATACATGTCAACCCAATCGCCGCAGAAACAGGGACAAACGAATTAGAAATATACTTTGTTTCGAACAACAGAATCACTCATCATGGATTTTCAATGTTTTACAAGGCAGCAAAAAGTAAGTTACATAAGGTCTCTTGTCTACGCAAACCTTTGCTGTTCTTATCAAAATATGAAAACTACGACGCATTTACGCACAACTGATTATGGCATTCATGCTTGCTAAGGCGACATTACCGGTTAGTACTAAGGGAGCGGCAGCCCCGTCCAATCCTGGCTGGCCAAATCAAACAAAACCACTTTTGGAAGAAAAACCAGAGGACCAATGGTCCTGTAAACGCTAATCCATGGTCCTGTAAACGCTCATCTGCTGCATACACCAATAAACATTTTTGTATATTATGGTATTTAACCCCAGTGCAGGGGCAGGTGACGCCCTTGGGCCGTTTTCCTTTTTCAGAATAATCAATAGTCTGTCCATTTGCCAATTGTCTGCTGGCTTTTCCCTTCAAATGACATTTTAACAGTTTTCCCCATTCAAATGCATGGGCAACCCATGTTGACCTTGCCATAAACTGGGTCAAGGTCATCACAGGGTCATCATTTATAAATACAAATTATCAATACATCGTAGTACTTTAGCAATCGATGATTCACGACAAGTTTCATTAAAATCAGTATATTAGTTTCAGAGAAGAAGATTTTTAAGGGTTTTTACCATATATGGGCAAGGCGGCCATCATGGTCATGTGATCTAGATCATTGATATATACATTGGTTCCCCCATCCTACAGATGTTGCACAGAAAATTTGGCTTTAATTGGCGAAGTGGTTTCAAAGAAGATGTTTGAATATTATGGTAATATACATGTATATTGCCCAGGGGTGAGTGCATATGAGCCCTTGGGTGTCGTTTTTTTTTTCAGAATCATTAATATTCAGTCCTACTACCCAATTCCTGAAATATTTTCACTTCAAATGACTTTTTAAAAGTTTTCCCCATTCAAATGCATTGGCGATCTATGTTTACCTTGTCGTAAAATAGGCCAAGGTCACCACAGGGTCATGTTTTATATACACATTGTAGTATTTTAGCCATAAATGCTTCATGCCAAGTTTTTTTGAAATCAGTCCACTGGTTTCGGAGAAGAAGATTTTGAAGGGTTTTTACCATATATGGGATTGGCGGCCATCCTGGTGTAAGGTAACCTAGATTATTTATATATACATTGATTCCCTCATTCTAAAGATGCTTCACATAAAAATTGGCTTTGATTAGCCAAGAGGTTGTAGAGAAGACGATGTTTGAATATTATGGTAAAATACATGTGATAAGTAGCCGTTTAGGCTCTGACTTCGCGTTGTGTTTTATTAAATTAAAGTCTTTGAAAATTTCGTCATTTTATTTCACAACCCAGTTTCTACTGAGACATTATTTCGCTGTGAGAAACTTTGCAATTCTGAAGTACATGATCAGAGCTGGACCTTATATACAGAAAGTGAACTGCGCAGCACATTCTCATTTATATTTTAGCCTTTACAGTAATGTTAAACAAATACAGTATGTCATTATTTGATTAGTGTACTAAAACAATATGTGGGTTGGTAACATCATGTAATCAACTGTCCCTTACTGCCCTCACGTACTCAAACTTTTAGGTCACTGGCCAGATATGGTTCCGCTCCCCCCCATACCCCCCCCAAAGGGGGGAATTTCGCAGACCATGATTTTCATAAATTCAGTACTGACAAGCTTACATCCAAATTATGTATAATTTGTTCTTGATAATTTTCCAAAGCTTTGGTATTCCGGTTAATGTTATCAAGTTCATTTTCTCACACACTGCCAAATAAAGTACTCATTTATTGACCTACAATGGGTATTAATGACCTCCTATGTCTGTGAGCATTGGCTGACAATAATTGATATTCATCAAAGTTATAATAGACTGATTTGTATGTGTCTGTGAGCAGATCAATTTCAACTTCTAAATGTTTCCAAGTATCCAGTCAAGTTTAAACTGACATAGTTATTGTTAATGAGTTAACAACCCCGCTTGTAAGCGTCAGATCACCTTCTATCTGATTAATTAAGACTTGAAATGGCCTTAAATCATGGACAAATGTTACAGACCAATGTGCTTTTTTTATGAAGACTTCATTTGTCTTCTGCCACACAACGTTTTCGGATGTAAAGAGTCCGAAAACATGGTTAACTAGCAATGACCCTTAGATAAGTGTATGTAACTTGACATTTATCTGAAATGAAACAATAATATTTCACTGTAATGTACCATGAGGTACACAATGATTTACAATTCACAAATGTGCATAATGTGAGGTCGTTTTTACAACATATTGGATATTAACCTCAATAATTCTTTAACGTCTTACTTTTGATACCGAGGCTCCTGATGCCTCTCCTCCTCAACTAATTTTACTGCTATATTATGCATGGAAACAGGTTGTAAAAGAACTGTATCTACATCCATTTGTCCATTAGAATTATTGGCAATTGCAAAAGGTAAGGAACTGGAACTATCAGAGTGTAACTCGTCATTACATTCCATATCCTTTACTTTTAAGTCTTGATATTGATTTTGCCTACTCTCTCTATATCTAAGTCTTTTTTCTTAATTCCATGAAAGGAATGTCTTCCTCGTCTAAAGATGTATATTTTTCTTGCCTACATTTCTTAGCTTACCTTGCCAAAGGTACATTTTGTTCTGAATCACTGTCAGATGTTGTTTCTCAATCAGATGCTTGAGGTGGAATTACATATGCTGCGTCCCTTTAACGTCTACTATTTTCGTCTTTGCTTATTTACCATTACCATTTAGTCATCTACATGTGTAGCCTTCTATCACCCGCGTACACTCTACTTACAGAGGCATCTAACTTCTTTTAATTCTATACGAAACTGGTACGGTCTTTCCAATTATTCGGTAATATGGTTTCCATTTACCCTCAAGTTTGTTAACCCTATTTTGGTTGTTATTAAAAACAGGATCCCCTACTTCATAGTTTGCTTCTTTGGTTCCCTTATTAGTATATTTTGCTTGCTGTTTCTTTGCTTTCTTCAAATGATTTCAAACTGATACAAATGCTTTATGCTGTTCTTGCAATAGCTGCTCATTCGGCTTACGATATGTTTCATGGTATAAGTGCCTGATTGTTAATTTGGTTTTTTCCCACCTCGGTTTTTGGAGTGGGAATCTCTTTCTGATTGCGCCTTTTCCTGATCTTTGCCTACTTGTACCTTTTGATGATTATCTTCACCCAAATATTTCCTCCTAGGTTTTAGTATATTGTCTATGGGCAAAACAACATCTCTCTTGTAGAAGAGAAAGAATGGTGAATACCTTGATGATTCACTGACACTGAATCTAATGGCTGCCAATGCTTGATTAAGGTTTAAATCCCAAGTTTGAGGATTATCGGCTTCTTTCTTTGACAAAACATCAAGTAAAGTTTTATGGAACCTTCCAACTTTAGCATTGCTTTGTGGATGATACACACTTGTCAAAACCTGATCAATCTTTAATCTTGTCAATTTTTCCTTCACAATCTTACTTACATTTTCAGTGCCATTATCTGTTACCAATTGTAAACAAGAACCAAAGCGTGCGACAATCTTATGAATAATCAAATCAACAACATTTTCCCCAGTTTTATCAGGTACTGCAAAAGCTTCTGGCCATCCACTATACCAGTCAACAAAAGCTATAATGTATTTGTTACCCGACATCGTGGTTGGATATGGACCTGAGAGATCAAGGCTCAATTTTGCCATTGGAGATGGTGAAATATCAGTTTCTTGCAAAGGTTGCCTAACTTTCTGTAAAGATCTTATTTGATAAATAACACACTCATTGACATACGTGTTAATTTCCTTAAACAAGTTTGGCAAAGGACGACGACGACGGACGGACACCGGAGCATGACCATCCTATAAGCTCACCTTGTGAGCCTTCGGCTCAGGTGAGCTAAAATCGAATCAATCGTTGACTTTCATTGAAGACTTACAAGTTTCAACCTCAATCTCTACCGCCCCACAGGAATGGTGGACCCGACTGTTCAACTGAGCACCATAAATAGAAAAATGTAGGCAGCTATTTTGCCAGTAGGCTGTCAGTCAGTTACCTGAATTTAACTTAATATACGAAAACGTACATAAGGTGCAAACAACACACAAATTCAACGCCAAAACATACAACAGAAAGAATCACTACAGAAATATCCTTAAGAACGATTAGTAAAATAAACACCCTTTATTGTTAACTTTCAAGACAAAGAAGAGAGAGTATTTCAGTAGACTTAAAAACACGGGAAAATAAATTAAAGCGTCAAGGAAACAATTAAAAGTGTGAAAAGTAGCTCAAAAATGATTGTACGATTAATAACTAGACCAGGAAATAGTTTCAACACTGTCGGCCATACTTGTTCCGGCAAAACCTTAGTGGAAGGCTTGGTTATGGTTATGTCATCACTCTGGTCTTACTAGACGCAATTCGATCATGTTTAGTCGAACCATAGTTAAACCATAGTCAAGATCAAAGTACCTCACTATTAGGTACTCATATTAAGAAAGCATATCGGAAGCCGAGTGAGCAGTTCTTTCCCAATAGGCTACCACTCAGTTACCCGAACTTAACCTAAACTATGAAAAGGTTCAAACAGCACCAAAATTCTACTCAAAACACAAAACGAATAGATACACAACAGAAGTATCGCCTTGATAGCGATCAGTAATAGAAAATTACTCAGGGCTTAATCCGTTTTACAGGACCCTAACCTCCTCGCCCTTATCTTCTGCAGGAAAATCATTAATTTTCAGGAATATCCAAACTCATAAAAGTGATATTCATATATTTTACGTAATTTACTAATTGGTTTAAATATACTCTTAACAAGAAGTATCTTTAATCAGCTATACGCTACAGCGACATAATAACAGATCACGATGGATGGCTGTATCCTGAATACACCATTGATGCCGAGAACGACTACTATATACTGTCTATATCATGGACGATTACTATCGAAACAGACAATGCTCTTCATGTTCAAATTAAATTTGTCAGGATAGAAGAGACTGACGACTGTAAAGATTTCTTTTTACAGGTGAGCCGAATAATTAATATGTACACTCGAAGGCACTGATCAAGGAACACGTTTATTGCTTTAGGATAACTCATTTATATACATGTATATTCATACATGGCACTGTACAATGTAGCGGACAAAATTTTGTCTGAACTGCCATGGTTTTGTCGGCACGTCGTCTCCATTTTATGCGATTTCTTCCCAAAATGAGGATGTCATGACATCAAACAAGTGCTTCCAAATCTTTATCCCCAATAGGCCCCAATAGGAGGTGGTCATAAACATCATCCATTACGCAGAGCTTTAACTCAGCAGGTATATGACGTATGATAAAAACACATTGTCTCGTGGCTGAACCTCGTACCTGGTCGTTAATACACATAGTCTCGTGGCTGCGTCGGGATAGAGCGGATCAGACTCGCTTTCATCTTTCATCTCGTATGATCCTGTCTTTCCCGACGCAGTCACTTAACGTGATCAGACCTATAAGATTTCTTGGAAGTTCAAAATTATTCAGAATGTACAAGTAGGCAACGGTCAGGAAAAGGAGCGATCAGAAAAAGATTCCCACTCCAAAAACCGAGGCGGGAAAAAACCAAACTAACAAATAGGTACTTAAACCATGAGAACATTCCGAATGAGCAGCTATTTTCCCAGTAAGCGGCCACTCAGTTACCAAAACTTAACTAAGATTACATTCATAAGGCGCCAACATCACAACAATTTAAAACAACAACTGTTAATTGAAGTGGAAGTTTTGATTCCACTTCAATTAACAGTTCTCTAAGATCTTTGGGAGATATGGTGTTTGTTGATAAATGGTGCTCTGATAACATGATTAGTTCAGACTTAAGATTTTCAAGGTATACTATCGCATCTTGAGTCATTAATCTTATTTCATCTAAGATCATTTGAAACTGAAGGTATGTGTGAATAAACTATTCAAGCCTTATAAATTTTTGTGCGAAAGCTTGTTGAAAATTAACTATTTTTCTATCCAATTTTTGTACCACTACTATCAAATCCATTAAAGATCCTTCGATTTTCTGAGACTTGCATTCTGATTAAATTCAGTACTGACAAGCTTACATCCATTAATGTTATCAAAAAAAAGATACAAGTAGGCAAAGATCAGGAAAAGGCGCAATCAGAAAAATATTCCACTCCAAAAATCGAGGTGGGAAAAAACCAAACTAACAATCAGGTACTTATACGTTGAAAACATTTCGTAAGCCGAATGGGCAGCTATTTTCCCAATAGGTGGCCACTCAGTTACCTTAACTTAACTAAAAGTATGAAAATACATAAGGCGCCAACAGCACAAAATATTTTAAACACCAAGACATAAAACAAAAAGAACTACCACAGAAGTATCGACTTGGAACGATCAGTAACACAAAGTCAAGTTCATTTTCTGACACAGTGCCAAATAATGTACTCATTAATTGTCCTACAAGGGGTATTAATGACCTCATATCTTTGATCATTGGCTGACAATGATTGATATTCATCAAAGTTATCTCAGATGGATTTGTATGTGTCTGTTAGCAGATTATTTCAACCTGTATAGTTTTAAATGTTTCCAAGTATCAAGTCAAGTTTAAACTGACATAATTGTTGTTAATGGTAATATGTATGGATGGTTTGATTTGAACCACTTATCCTGCTGGACATGCTCATTTATCTGAGCAGTTAATCAGTAATTAGATGATCAGTCAGAAGCGTATAAGCTTTGCCTGGGGGCACAAGCAGCCCATTTGTTTCTTTAGGCCCCAATAGGCGGTGGTCATAAACATCATCCATTACGCAGAGCTTTAACTCAGCAGGTATATGACGTATGATTAAAACACATTGTCTCGTGGCTGAACCTCGTACCTGGTCGTTAATACACATAGTCTCGTGGCTGCGTCGGGATAGAGCGGATCAGACTCGCTTTCATCTTTCATCTCGTATGATCCTGTCTATCCCGACGCAGTCACTTAACGTGATCAGATCTATAAGATTTCTTGGAAGTTCAAAATTATTCAGAATGTACAAGTAGGCAACGGTCAGGAAAAGGAGCGATCAGAAAAAGATTCCCACTCCAAAAACCGAGGCGGGAAAAAAGCAAACTAACAAATAGGTACTTAAACCATGAGAACATTCCGAATGAGCAGCTATTTTCCCAGTAAGCGGCCACTCAGTTACCAAAACTTAACTAAGATTACATTCATAAGGCGCCAACATCACAACAATTTAAAACAACAACTGTTAATTGAAGTGGAAGTTTTGATTCCACTTCAATTAACAGTTCTCTAAGATCTTTGGGAGATATGGTGTTTGTTGATAAATGGTGCTCTGATAACATGATTAGTTCAGACTTAAGATTTTCAAGGTATACTATGGCATCTTGAGTCATTAATCTTATTTCATCTAAGATCATTTGAAACTGAAGGTATGTGTGAATAAACTATTCAAGCCTTATAAATTTTTGTGCGAAAGCTTGTTGAAAATTAACTATTTTTCTATCCAATTTTTGTACCACTACTATCAAATCCATTAAAGATCCTTCGATTTTCTGAGACTTGCATTCTGATTTAATTCAGTACTGACAAGCTTGCATCCATTAATGTTATCAAAAAAAAGATACAAGTAGGCAAAGATCAGGAAAAGGCGCAATCAGAAAAATATTCCCACTCCAAAAACCGAGGTGGGAAAAAACCAAACTAACAATCAGGTACTTATACGTTGAAAACATTTCGTAAGCCGAATGGGCAGCTATTTTCCCAATAGGTGGCCACTCAGTTACCTTAACTTAACTAAAAGTATGAAAATACATAAGGCGCCAACAGCACAAAATATTTTAAACACCAAGACATAAAACAAAAAGAACTACCACAGAAGTATCGACTTGGAACGATCAGTAACACAAAGTCAAGTTCATTTTCTGACACAGTGCCAAATAATGTACTCATTAATTGTCCTACAAGGGGTATTAATGACATCATATCTTTGATCATTGGCTGACAATGATTGATATTCATCAAAGTTATCTCAGACGGATTTGTATGTGTCTGTTAGCAGATTATTTCAACCTGTATAGTTTAAATGTTTCCAAGTATTAAGTCAAGTTTAAACTGACATAATTGTTGTTAATGGTAATATGTATGGATGGTTTGATTTGAACCACTTATCCTGCTGGACATGCTCACATATCTGAGCAGTTAATCAGTAATTAGATGATCAGTCAGAAGCGTATAAGCTTTGCCTGGGGGCACAAGCAGCCCATTTGTTTCTTTAGGCCCCAATAGGCGGTGGTCATAAACATCATCCATTACGCAGAGCTTTAACTCAGCAGGTATATGACGTATTATAAAAACACATTGTCTCGTGGTTGTGCCTCGTGCCTGCTCGTTAATTCACATAGTCTCGTGGCTGCGTCGGGATAGACTGGATCAGACTCGCTTTCGACTCGTCTGATACTGTCTATCCCGACGCAGCCATTTAACGTGATCAGACCAAGATCAGGTTACTAAAGTAATGATGTTTTTATTATATACATTAAAATATCCAGCAATGATGCCGTTAGAGTTCAGTGAAATCGTTAGACCGCGATTGTACATACCAAACGACGTCGCGCCAAAATTTTGATGACATAACATTGTGCATGTATTAACGTCAGAGCTAGACTTTGTTAATTTTGTTTTTTTTATGACAAGCGTACAATGAAATAATTGTTTAACAAAATAATACAAAAGTCACTCTGGATGTCATTCTGATTTAGATTCAAGATTTAGGTGCTGGATTTTATATTGGTGGGTAAAAACTATATGATGGCTAAATGGAATCGTATCAGGCTAGTAGCTTGATACAAGATAACGTATTTTTGTGTCGGAAAAAGGGTAGTATCATTACTTTTGGTAGGTATATAATAAAAAGTAAGAATAGGAGGTCCAATAATTGACACAATTAAGTATAATATTCCAACAAGACACAAGTTGAGAAGACAGGATAACGCAAAACATCACTAAAACGTCGCAACGCACAAGAAGAGCACGATACATAGCACTAAAACGTCGCAACGCATAAGAAGAGCACGATACATAGCTCTTTCCTACTTAAAACGAGAGAGACAGACTTATAGATTAGCATGAGATAAATGAGCATGCTTGTGCGTGAGAAAACCAAATATTGAGTTTCCGACCAGGTCAAACACAAACCGGCCTGTATTGTCACAGAAGCAGGCTAGAAGCTTGAAATTTCGGATTTAGGAAGAAGAGGGACGGTACTATCCGTGCAGCGAAAACAAAGGCGATGATCAGCTTCGCGGTTACCGCGAAACTGATCTGCGTCATTGTTTTCGCCCAATCATCTTGTTGGTTTTCTTATGTAATGGCGCTAAATCAGAAACTATTTTGGTTTAAAAGCATGTAATAAATAATTATTTGAATTTGGACTTAAATTTTATTTAATGTATTGGGCCAGCTGGCATACGTAAAAAAATCAAGGTATGCTGTCTCCAGTCTTTATACAAATTTCTGTTGAAACAAATTCTGTCTGTTTCGAACGCAGGGCAGGAGCACCATTTGCCTCTCAAAATGCAACTTTAAATACACTTTACTTCTCAATACCATGTTTCCACCAGCTCTTCTTGTTTTTGTTCGATTTACAATGATTGCGTTTCTTCATTTAGACAGATTTCATTAGTTACCTCGATGGCATTTTCATTGCTAACAGACATTGCGGAGTGGAAGGTCTTCAGCCTCAGATTGTGATAAAGGCGGCATGGTTCCATGTCTATTCAGTGTTAAAATACGGGATAAGCGAATTCCTGCTACACTTCGAAAATGTTGAAGGTAGGTCGTAGTCTTCATGGTATATGTACCTGCTTGTTTGTTTGTTTTTTTTCCCACCTCGGTTTTTGGAGTTGGAATCTTTTTCTGATTGCGCCTTTTCCTGATCTTTGCCTACTTGTACCTTTTCATGTCCGATACTATGAATCTCATATCGATTAACATTTTATAGCCTGGCACTTATTCCAACGGGTATATAGTTTTCGCTTTCCGTTCATCCTCTCGTATAGTAGTTAGGTTAAGTTAGTAGTTGAAGGTAGGTCGTAGTCTTCATGGTATATGTACCTGCTTGTTTGTTTGTTTTTTTCCCACCTCGGTTTTTGGAGTTGGAATCTTTTTCTGATTGCGCCTTTTCCTGATCTTTGCCTACTTGTACCTTTTCATGTCCGATACTATGAATCTCATATCGATTAACATTTTATACCCTGGCACTTATTCCAACGGGTATATAGTTTTCGCTTTCCGTTCATCCTCTCGTATAGTAGTTAGTTCGTTGGTCCGTAAAGTTTATGTCAAAGATTTGGATAATGTTTCTCTAGTGGTCAATGTCTCATGAATCAACCATCAGAAATTATTCATATATGGACCACAGATACCCTATAGGGTTTGTTTGTTTCGATGAGTCTGGGCACCAGGGTCCTTGCCCGGGGGTGGGGCTAGAGGACAAAATCTAGGTATGTTGTTTAAGATGTTAATGTTTCTCATCTTTACAAAAATCATGTATTCCAATGTATTCCTATTTAGATCATAGATACCCTATAGGATTTGTCTTTGTTCCATTGCAAAGAATCCTGGGTACCGCCCCCAGAGTCGGGGATAGAGGTCAAGATTTATGACACCTTTATATGATAGATATCATTATAGATTTTCTGTAAGTCTTTATCTTGACATACAAAAAGTCTTGTTAGAAAAACAAATCATACTTAGACCATATCACCTTGTTTGGTTCAGGCTTTAGGACACATGGGTGTAGGGTGAGGATGGAGGTCAAAATCTAGAACTTCTTAATTTTTTTTATTTACATCCATATTTAGAAGTTATTTATTTTTGGACCATAGGCACTCTATAGTTTTGTTCCTATGACATGAGACTCTAGGGTCACTGCCCGGGGTGGGGCATAAAATCTACGACATTTTCGGCATGGTTGTAAACATTTTTTTCGAATGCACATTTCTACAATGTACTTGTTAAGGGCGCTCTATTTGATTTTGGCATTGAGGTTCAATATGTCATAGGTGAGAATGTACAGGGGGAGGTCGGGGACAATGGGGGGGCTGAGGCTACCAGCCGGGGTGTACGTGCCTCTCAAACTAAACTTTTTCATGGTCGATTAAGTTCACACAATTTCTTGTATGAAAGTTTCATGTACATTTCTTTATTCACGTAATGTAGTGCTTGTTGACTTATGCTTCCAGTTCAACGGGCAAGTAACTATACACCTTTTTACCATTTAAATATCATATCGACAATACTGAAACATGCAAATGACAATAAACATAAATTATTTCTATTTACCAGATATAAACGGTGTATCAATAATTGTAATTCATGATATACATATCCAGCTTTACACTGCATAAAATTGAAATTGCCTTTTTACCCCCAAATAAGGATGCAAAAAGTGCTTCGAAAATATAACCATTCGAAAAAACAACTCAGTTTTATATTATGGATGGTTTGACTTGGAAACCACTTTTCCTGGGCATGCTCAGACCTTCTGCACCAGTAATCCGATGACCAGTCAATAAGCTTTGCCACAATGCACAAGCAGCCCATCTAATTCTCACGGCCCTAACGAGCGATGACCCTTATTCACACAAAATTGTTTATAATTATATATATATAAATAAGTTAAGCCCCATGTACATTTTTCTCTATAGGCACAATGTTAAAATGCATAAGTTTAACTGTTTATTTTACAAATTTCAAAAGTGATTGAAAACGCATATCAAGTCAAAGTTAGGCAGCAACATCTAAAACATAATTACACAAAGTTTCAAGTGGAAATACAGATTGTCTTTCGATATGTGCTTCTTTATCCGAGAGCATTCAGATTTTTGCGAATTTTGCTACGGGCATAATAGGGAGCTTTTCGTGACGTGTACTGAAACGCGTGTCATGCTATAGAAAACTTACTGACATGAATGAAAATCATCCCATCTTAAGAAGCTTATTCAAGCTTATTTGCTGAACATTGCATCTAAAATCGTCAATTCAGTCGGAGGTTATGACAAACCAAATTTGGAGATTTTAACAGTAAGTTTGTGGAAAAAAATTAAGTGGGGCTTAACTTATTTTGACCAGTTTATTATGTTTCATTGTATTTTCAGTGTCTACGAAAGACTTCTACTACGAAAGAGTTGACGTTAGCTCAGTTAATTACATAAGTCATCTTGACCTTCAAAATGACGGGTTTTACGACTACAACATGTTAATGGCATGGGTGCTGCAGACCAATGTCAACAATTTCATCATCATGAATATCCTTTATTTAGATATTGAACATGTGGGCAGATGCTTGAAAGACTTTCTTAGGGTATAAATATTACGCACTTAACATTGTGTATAAACATGTAGATTGTTTTCGCTTAATAGCAGATTTTATTTTTCAGTAATAATACATTTTTGTCCGTAAAACCCCGTTTATATACTACATAGCATTATATTTTATTTGCGGAGAAACAAACAGCCTCATCTAAATCATCTTCTTATATTGTTCTGTGACACTTTTCAATTCTTTTGAATCCATTCTTTATATTTAAATTTGTTTGGCGACAAAGGATCTCCATCGCCGGGCAGCTTACTGAATCTGGGAGTCCTCGTATTTGATTCATCATGGCGGTTATCATTTTTTTTGTTTATCCTTAATGATTCATTGACGAGTAAGAGATCACCAGCGAGGATCGAACAAGTAACTAAATGTTGAAAACCATAGCAACAGATGAGGTACAGGTTAGGGGACTGATAAGCCGATGGTACCAGGGCTTATCTGGAGACAGATACTGATGAGGTGTCTGTAGTTAATGCCCACTTAAACGATTTACCTGTTAAGTTTTATGTTTGTGTCAATGAAGGCCAAGACAAACTTCCTACGATGTATTGGTTACCTAAGCTTCACAAAAGACCATACAAAGCTAGATTTATTGCAAATTCTAGCTCTTGTACTACCACTGACTTTCTAAATTATTAACTTCCTGTCTTACTGCTATCAAATCTCATGTTATAAGATACTGTGAGACAGTGTATGAAACTTCAAATAAAAATTGGTTTTGGTCAATTAAAAATTCTGGTGAGGTGCTCAGTAAATTGAAATGTAGAGGGTTCCGTGCGACAAGCTTGTCCACATATGATTGTTCTACTCTGTATACAACATTACCACATAATCTAATTAAAGAAAAACTTCTGGATTTGATAGAGTGGACCTTCAAAAGGGCATTAAAAACTATGGTTCACTTTATATGGCATGTAATGACAGAAAGGCTTTTTTCACTTCCTCTGACCAAAGTCGGTATACACTTTGGTCATGTCAGAATGTATGCGACGCCTTATCCTATCTCCTTGATAATATTTATATTAGATTTGGGACCAAGTTATACAGACAAATTGTTGGAATTCCGATGGGTACAAATTGCGCACCTCTCGTAGCTGATTTATTTTTATACTGCTACGAAAGAGATTTCATGGATTCTCTTAACCATGATAATCAAGCTGATGTTATCGAGGCTTTTAATTCCACATCTAGGTACCTCGATGACCTTTTGAACATTGGCAACCCTTATTTTGAAGGTATGGTCAATCAAATTTATCCACCTGAACTTCAGTTGAACAAAGCCAATATCTCAGATACTGAAGCCCCCTTTTTAGATCTACATCTTTCTGTTGCAAATGGATTTGTTTCTTCTAAAATTTATGATAAGCGCGATGACTTTGATTTTGATATAGTAAATTTTCCTTTTTTGGATGGTGACGTTCCTCGTCGTGCTTCTTATGGTGTATACATTTCGCAACTTATTAGGTTTGCTAGAGTCTGCAATCATGTTACAGACTTCAACGCTCGAAATAAATGTTTAACGGCAAAACTTCTCCAACAGGGCTATCGGTATCATAAACTTCGAAAAACATTTTCTAAATTTTATCGTAGACACTATGAATTGATTTCCAAATATAATGTTGGGTTAAAGACGCTTTTAAGTGAGGGCCTTTCGGAACCTGAACTTTATGGTACTTGGTTTACAAATTTAAGAAACTTAAAGAAATTAATGATTTTTCTTTTCAGTTCAGAAAAATCATAACACGTTACAGACGTATAGGTTATAACTTGAATGTTATACGACAGTCTGCATGCTTAGTTTTTAACCCAATCATGGTTGATAACTATGCTGCCTTCTTTAATTGCACGCCGGTGGGTCGGGCGTCAGACTCTATGATGGCCCCGACATAAAGCTATTCATTTTAGTTGGTTGGGGCCGGAACTTCTTGTCTGTTGCTGGGCCAACCGGGGTCCAACTGGTGTTTTTCTTTTGCTCCGGAGTTAGTAGGTTATTCGGCGCCCAGGGATCTCCATCGTCGGGCAGCTTACTCAATCTGTGAGTCCTGGTTTTTGATTCATCAGGATGTTTATCATGATTTATTTGTTTGTTCTTGATGATTCATTGACTAGTTAGAGATTCACCACGAGGACCGAATAACTAACTAAATGTTATGAACCACTGCAGAAGCTGAGGGTGAGGTTATGGCCATGTAAAACCGGTTAAAGCCCGCCAGTAACTTTGTGTTACTGATCGTTCCAAGTCGATACTTCTGTGGTGGTTCTTTTTGTTTTATGTCTTGGTGTGTGAAAACATTTTTGTGCTGTTGGTGCCTTATGTATGTTTTCATATTTTTAGTTAACTTAAGGTAACTGAGTGGCCACCTATTGGGAAAATCTCTGCTCATTCGGCTTACGATATGTTTTATGGTGTGAGTACCTGATTGTTAGTTTGGTTTTTTCCCACCTCGGTTTTTGGAGTGGGAGTCTTTTTCTGATTACGCCTTTTCCTGATCTTTGCCTACTTGTACCTTTTAACTCCTGTAATATTACATTACTGATCGTTCCAAGGCGATATTTCTGTTGTGGTTCTTATTGTTTTATGATTTGGAGTCAAATGTTTGTGCTGTTCTAATATTTCATTTAAGTTCGGGTAACTGAGTGATCGCCTATAGAAAAAAGCTGATCATTCGGCTCATGGTTGTTTTGTTTTAGAATAAGTACCTTATTGTCAATTTAGTTTTTTCCACCTCTGTTTTTCAAGTGGGAATTTCTTTCTGATTGCGTCATTTCCTGATCATGGCATACTTGTTTTTTAAATGCGCAAATAATAATGTCCAAAGAGACCAGATCGTACGAATTTCACGTAGGTTTAATCTATGGGACGTAGCGACATGTAGAACAATGTTTGTTTGACCAGGTACGCAGGAACAGGAAAGATCATAGACGGTTTATTTTGTTGGTTTTGTTGAGGTCATAGTCCGTAGTGCTGTTTATTTGACTCTTGCTTTCGTTTTTGTACCAATCCTTTGTGTCCTATGGCTTAGTAAAGGGTGTTAAGAAAGTTCGTTCCGCACTTTACTACATGGTTTGACAGTGTTTTAGGGGCAAAAACTAATGAAATGGTGCATTTTCCATGAATCTGCTGGTTTCTCAGATACAATATAGCAGTTGAAACGCTATCTAATGTCGAGTTGCTTCACGTTTGTATATTTTCTAAGGGTACTACATTTCACAAATTCTGGAATAATTCGATTTTCTGAAAGTTTTGTAAACTTTTTTTACATGTGATTATTCTTTTCAGGTTTATTATTGAACACATCACAGAACTATTATAGATGGCAAATAAGTTGTGTATTTAGGCTTTATTCATCAAATTATATATGATTCTTATGCATCGGTCTCGGCATGGCAAAGATATTTACAAGTATACCCCCATTTTTGTGTATAAGTTTCAGGGTTAGAAAATGGGTGCCAGTGTTTGATGGCCATTTTGTTCATGGTCAGATATCTGATTTGAAACATATTTGTTTTTATCTTTTCATATACAACCAAATTAAAGTCGTGTTTTGCCATTTTTATGTTGTGAAGCATTAAAATCAAGCTACCAGAAAATCAATTTTTGCGCGGAACGAACTTTCTTAACACCCTTTATATATTAAATGTCATTACACATTTGTCTTTTCAAAACCTTCCTCCCAACTAAGTATTCGTTCTATGAAATTTCTGCAAAATAAGAAATTATGCATAGAAATAAAACCAATTTGTCAGAATGAATTTCAACACCCATGACAAGTTCAGCATTTCGAAAACGATTAGCTAGATAAGCTAGAAATTAATTAGAGATGAAAAACAATTTGCCAGAATGAATTTCAACACCCATGACACGTTCAGCATTTCGAAAACGAACGATTAGCTAGAAACTAACAAGAGATGCACCCATGATATCATGTACCATCAAGTATCTGCCATTGACAACTGCGTTTCTTAATTGAATGAAAGTGAAAAGGTCAAACAGCGACTTTGTTCTTGTTCCAGTTTAGCGACTGCTTGTGCCTCCAGGCAAAGTAACCATATATACATATAAGCCTTATTGGCTTACTTGGGTGGTTATATTTGAAATCCTTTTTGGATGCCATGACACCCTTATGTTTGGTATAAGTCCCATAAAATGGAGGCGGCGTCCCGACATGACAATAGCTGCTTACCGAAACGTCAAGCATCCATGCAAAACAGTTTAGTGTCCAGCTTTAGAAATATCTTAATTTTCGTTTTTCCTATTTAGATCGACTCATTTCATCAGACATACATATTATGTGGTGTAGGGACTAAGGTGATGCAGACTACAACCGATAATGTGGCCTACATTGTGTTCTATTCTGACTATAGCGTCGTCAAGGCTGGCTTCAACATAACGTTTACATCAATTGAAGGTATAAGGGATATCTGAAAATTTTACTTCGGTGCAGGATCAATATGCAATGCACAGACTTTATACGATTTCCCACATAAAAGAGTACAGTTACCGAAATAAAAAAAAATAGTCCGGTAGAAAAAAGCTGAATTCAGAGAGGGCCTGGAATTGAGTTCTAAAGTTTTTTTTTCTTTACTGAATCTTGTTTAGCAAACCTTGCCCTTGAAGAATCCAAGTGATGCCACTTTGGCATCATTGAGCATTTTTATATAATTATTCAAAGTGGTAGCCAAGATGGAAGCCAGAAATAGCAAAAATCAATATTTTACATCTATGAGGACCTGGAATTAAGTTCTAAAGTATTTTTCTTTACTGAATCTTGTTTAGCAGACCTTGTACTTGAAGATTCCAAGTGACGCCACTTTGGCATCATTTAGCATTTTGATATATTCAAGATGGTAACCAAGATGGAAGCCAGAAATAGCAAAAATCGATATTTGACATCTGAGAGGACCTGGAATCAAGTTCTAAAGTGTTTTCTTTACTGAATCTTATTAAACAGAACTAGCCCTTGAAGAATCAAAGTAATGCCACTTTGGCGTCATTGAGCATTTTTGATGTATTCAAGATGGAATCCAAAATGGAAGCCAGAAAGAACAAAAATCAATATTTTAACATACATGGGACAAATCTATGATGCGATTTATTGGTTTGCTCTTGAGTAAGACATAGATAAAAAAGGTTATGAAACATAACATTTCATGACAAGTCACAACATTTGTAGCTTTACGAAACTAAGATGAGATCACAGATGGCGGCCATGATAAGAAACACAAAAACACAAGGTTATCTGTTCACATTTGAGATGTTGTGCTGATGGAAACATTTTGTGTAAGACATAGCTTTTTAAAAACTGACTACATGTCTTTTTCACCAATTACCTAATTTCAATATGCAGGATGACATCCAAGATGGTAGTCAAAACATCAAAAATGTATTTAATGTATTTTACGCTTGTATTCCACGTGTAATACTTCATTTCTTTGGCAACCCACATAATAATATACTTGTCATCCATTTATGTATCATGTCAGTCCAGTCTAATCTAATCCATTCAGTGCTGAAAGCTTAGATATTTTCGTAAATGTTGCCAAGTAGTACCTCATATATGAGCGTGTATCAGACAAAAGGGGTCTGGGCATTAAAGTACATTGTATGCTATTAAAATCTAAATAAAAACATGTAAATTTGAAATATTTGGCATGCACTGATATTCATGCCAAACTGCAAATATTGTAGCACAATCCAAGACACATATAATGTCTTATGAAACAAAGATATTAGTATCACGCATATTGCTATGACACCATTAGGAACACCCTCATTAAAAAAAAAATGTATGTTCTTTGTTGTACATATTTTATCAAACTGTGCGTGAATTTGTGTCCATGCATAATCTGAACAGTGGTATAGGTGTTGAACTTCAAGAAACACATAGAAGTTTTATAATATTAGCCATAACTTCTTTTCATTACAGTGATATAAAGACGTTAACATCGTCAATCTTGAAACGTCATCAGCATGTTCCATGGCGTCTTGTTTAGATTGCATCAGCTACTCACCTTTTGAGTATCATATATTTATGGAGATAACATCTTCATACTTTCAGGAAATACATAGCGAAACTTTGTCTTTCACATTGTTATTTATATATATTAATTTTGAATTTTTAGGACATAAGACCCCTCTTGTCTTATCTTGGCCCATATACATTAAGCTCACAAGAATCACAAAGGTGTTTAAGACGACACATTAGCCTATGGTAGAGTGTCATACTCTGAATAGGGAAGTTGATGTTTGAGCCCGCCACCACAGAGTTGTGCATGACATGGTGACCTTTCCATGGTACTGGTTATAATAGTACCGGTTCATATCAAAGAAATATAAGCTCCATCTCAACATATCTCGTAACTGATTAATTGTTCATTTATTGGATTGTTAAACCATAATAAAAGCAAACCTAACAAATATGTATCATACAAAAATATTTTCCACAATGTAAAACACCATTTTGTGTGTCTGTCAGTCAGGAATAAGAAAAAAGGTAAAACTAGCCATTATAATGATTGTTTAGACCAACATAATGGTACGAATGATATATGTTCAAATCGCATGTTAACATTTTTCAAACACAACCGTCTGTTCATTTATGTATACATTGTTTTCTTGGCAAGAATAAAAGATTGTACAACCAAGTCCTGCTCAGCATCAACCGCAGCACATGGAAGCACATGGCTTATTCTTGAACTATAAAGATAAGGTGCCACCCAGTGCCACCCAGAATTGGAAGTAAGCAACCATCCTGCAATACCTTGATCACAATACCATTACCAATAACATAATAATAGCTGGTGTAAATTAAAATGGTAGCTATTGCTTCATTATTACCAACTGTAAGATCATTTACATGTATACTGCTGCTTGAGTTTCTACAACTTAAAATTTTCCCAATCAAAGCTTGCATGCTATTTGCTTTCAAACTGTTTCATTGTTTTTGTACCTAGTGTGAGATCTTTATCAACATTCACAATCTTTCCACCCATTCTTCCACCATCTTGAAATACACAATATTGGAATATAAAATGCTCTATTGTCCTTTATATTGATAGGGCAAAGTATCTAGTACATTCAGTGCTGAAAAAAAATTAAAACTCAATTCCAGGTCAAATTTGTTTTGCACACGAAATCATGGCTGCCTTCTTGAATGCCATCTTGAATATGATAATAACTGCATCTTGATAAGGCAAACTACTTTGAGTAATGGTTCTGAAAGTTAAAGTGCTAATTGTATTAATCAAAACTTGAAAGTAAAACCAAAAACATGAAAAACCTTGACTTATTTCATCTAGCTTGTGGTTTTATAAGAAAGATGACAGCCATCTTGTATCCCATCTTGAAAAAACTGTGATAGAATGAACATACTTACATAAAACTGACACCTAACCATCGTTTTGCACTGAAATAACCACAGTTTTACCAGATAAAAACAATCAGAGACACATATTAAAGATAGTTGTATATTCTGGCCGCCATCTTAAAATACAGAACTGCTCAATGATGCCAATGTGGCATCACTCAGATTCTTCAAAGGCAATGTCTACTGAATATAGTGTCTACTGAATATAATTCAGTAAAGAAAAAAAACACTTTAGAACCCAATAACTGGTCAAATCGGTTTTCTGCCGAACAAAAAAATCAAGTCATGGATTAATAAATTTGCTGTTAACAGACGTATATCCGATGTACCAAAACCGTAGATTTTGTTTCTATGAAATGCGTGGTATGTCAATATTTAAAAAGCAGTTTAACATTTTATTAGTAGGTAAGTCTAATTAAAATTTCATGACAATTACGTACATGGTCTTGGGACTTAATTATATGCTCCTGTTGTTTCTCGTCGTTTCCCATTTGTGGCTCAGCTGTTTCGGTCCGTATACCGACACTTATATTAATGGTTTTCTATTTACTTCTATTTACTTTATATTAGAAATTCAAACAAATATTATAACTAATGGACCAATGGTCCTGTAAACGCTCACCTTAGATCTGGGATATATACCAAAAAACTTGTTTGACTATAATGGTCATGGGCGAACTATATTGACATTGCCCTAAAATAGATCAAGGTCAGCACAGGGTAAAACTTTATATATACATTTTAGTACTCTAGTCTACAATGCCACAAGCCAAGGTGTGTTAAAAACGGTCCATTGGAGAAAAAAATTTCTGAAGGGTTTTTACCATATATGCACATGGCGGCCATCTTGGTCATGTGACCTAGATTATTTATATATACATTGGTTCTCCCTATCTATAGATGCTTCATATCAAATTTGGCTTTGATTGGCCAAGCGGTTTCAGAGAAAAATATCTTTGAATATTATGGTTATATACATGTACATTGCCCAGGGGTGGGGTCACACCAGCCCCTGGGGTCCATTTTTTCAGGATCATAAATCTTAAGTCCATTTGCCCATTTCCTTAAAATTTGTCTCTTTAAGTTACTATTCCCCCATTCAAATGCATGGGCTACCTATGTTGACCTTGCTGTAAAATAGGTAAAGGTCATCACAGTGAACTTTGTAGAGTTCCTCTCCCTGATGCTTCATGCCAAGATTCAAAATCATAGGCCTTCTGGTTCTGGAGAAGAAGATTTTTAAAGGTTTTTGCTATTTATAGCCATGGCGGTCATCTTGGTCATGTAACCTTGACCATTTTTTAAACTTTCGTTCCCCCTTCCTTAGGATACTCCATATGAAGTTTGGATTTGATTGGCCATGCGGTTTCAGAGAAGAAGACCTTTGAATATTATGATAATACACATGTATATTGCCCCGGGATGGGGGCAGTCCAGCCCATAGGGTCAAAATTGTTTTCAGAATCATAAATCTTTAGTCCATCTGCCAATTTCCTTTAAGTATTTCCCTTTAAATTACATTTTGACAATTTTCCTCATTCAAATGCATGGGCGACTAAATGTTATGAACCACTGCAGAAGCTGAGGGTGAGGTTACGGCCGTGTAAATCGATTTAAACCCGCCTGTAACTTTGTGTTACTGATCGTTCCAAGTCGATACTTCTGTGGTGGTTCATTTTGTTTTATGTCTTGGTGTTTAAAATATTTTAAATATTTTAATTGTAAATATGTTTGTGCTGTTGGCGCCTTATGTATGTTTGCATATTTTTAGTTAAGTTAAGGTAACTGAGTGGCCACCTATTGGGAAAATAGCTGCTCATTCGGCTTACGAAATGTTTTCATGGTATATGTACCTGATCGTTAGTTTGGTTTTTTCCCACCTCGGTTTTTGGTGTGGGAGTCTTTTTCTGATTGCGCCTTTTCCTGATCTTTGCCTACTTGTACTTTTTTATGTTGACCATGCCATACAATAGGTCAAGCTCATCCCAGGGTCATGATTTATATAAACTTTGTAGATGCTTCATGCCAAGTTTCAAATTCATAGGCCTTCTGGTTCTGGAGAAGATTTTTTATAGGTTTTTGCTATTCATAGCCATGTCGGCCATCTTGGTCATGTGACCTGTACCATTTATATAAACTTTCGTTCCACCTTCCTAAGGATGATCCACATGAAGTTTGGCTTTGATTGGCCAAGGGGTTTCAGAGGAGAAGATCTTTAAAATTGTGGACGACGGACGGACGCCTCACCTTGTGAGCCTCTGGTTCAGGTAAGCTAAAAACGCCATGTCTCAAATTTTGAAGTTGTGCCTAACTACAGTATACCCTGTCAACACAGGTGAACGGGCCGAGTGTGGTGCAGTGCTAACAGGTCATTCTGACGTCATAGGGTCACCTGACCAAGACGGTAACGGGCATTACGAGAACTTGGTAAACTGCTTATGGATTATACAGATGCACGATGATGACGTCATTGTATTCGACATTCTAGAAATGGACATTCAGATGGAATCATCAAACGAAATCCTGAATTGCAGGGCAGATTATCTAGAGGTATTTATGCACTTAAACAATCATGCTAATACGAAGTTCCTTTAATCATGTAGTTGATTTAAACTATGTAACTTTGCTTTACCATATTAACTCTGTGAAGATTATACAAATCGCTCTGATATGTTTATTTAATTTACATGGGTATGCATACACAAAACTATAATTGTTCGATTGTAATTGTCTATTCTTTGTGGGATTTGTCGTCAGACAAGACATTTACGCTGTGGTGTTTGTGGTCGGACAGTATTTCAGCTGGGGAGAACCCTTCACGTCGAAGCCCTAAAGTCACTTGCCTTATATATATATCAAAACAATAGTTTAGATGGTTGTTAAGATTGTAACGCTAATTTACCTTTTAACCTGAGCTATTCATTTTAGTTGGAAGGGGCCGGAGCTTCTTGACTGGTGCTTGGCCCATCGGGGTTCAGCTGGTTGGTGTTTTTTGGCGCCTAGGGATCTCCATCGTCGGGCAGCTTACTGCATCTGTGAGTCCTCGTTTTGGATTGATCATGGTGGTTATCATGATCTATTTGTTTGTCCTTGATGATTCATTTACCAGTGAGAGATTCACCTCGAGGTCCGAACAACTAACTAAATGTTGTGAACCACTGCAGAAGATGAGGGTGAGGTTAGGTGCCTGTAAAAACTTACAAGCTGGCAATGATCTGAAAATGGCGCAATCAGAAAGAAATCACACTCCACAAACCGAGGGGTGGGAAAAAGATTAGATGACCCTTAGGTACTTATACCATGAAATGCGAGTGAGCAGCTATTCCCCAATAGGCGGCCACTCAGTTACCCGAACTTTACTACAATATAAAAACGTACATAAGGCTCAAACAGCACAAAACTCGACTCCAAAACACAAAACAATTAGACCCACAACAGAAAACCGGTTTAAGCCCGCCAGTAGTTTAATACTGCTGATCGTTCCAAGGCGATACTTTTGTGTTGGTTCTTTATGTTTATGTCCTGACATTGAATTTTTGTGCTGTTTGCACCTTATGTATGTTTTCATATTTTAGTCAGCTTTAGGTAACTGAGTAGCCACATAAATAGCTGCTCACTCGGCTTACGGTATGTTTTTATAGTGTAAGTACCTGCTTGTTCACCTCAGTTTTTGGAGTGGGAATCTCTGATTGCGCCTTTTCCTGATCATTGCATATTTTTACCTTTATTGGTTTTAGAAACTGTATAGCCCTGGTCGAAAACTTAGGTTCTCAATGACATGATTGACAATATAATATTTTGAATGAATATTTTAGATAAAAGAAGACCATCGTGCGGTTGGTACATACTGTGGCTCGTCACCGCCGACAAGTTTTACCACAGAGTTCAATGTCCTTTACATACGATTCGTATCCGACGCATTCCGTTCCGCTAAAGGATTTCGGGCGACTTACATGCAAGCCCAAGGTAAATGTTCAGTTATTCATAACTGCAGGAATATAGTTCGGCATAAAGCATTGAAACCCATTTACATACTTGTAATCACATTGTTGTGTTTTTTAATCTATATCGAACCATTGTAAATAAACATTTCTTGCGTTGAATTGAATATACATGTATCAGATATACAAATCGATAATTTCTTGAGATCTGCTGAGTGTTGTTGTTGCTTTAGACAAGAACAATTCTAACGAGCCCGTAAACTAATGTAAAGAGCCCATAAATAATGGTTGTGGTGTACTTTTTTTTATAATAGACCACTATTATTCCTTATACAATATTATTCAAATTTCACATTAAGTGTTGAAAACTGTTACAGATATCATAACCTGTTCGAAAAACTACAAATGCCTATTGATAGATGTGAACATCCACAAGTCTTTCTTGTGTGACGATTACAAAGACTGTGCAAAGGGTGACGATGAGAGATTTTGTAATTTCAGGTTTGGAAGTTTTGTTACTAATATCTTGTTTACATTTTACATCTACATCTATCAGTTTTGTTGAAAAGGTTAAGACACTATGTGAAAAAATAAACATGCGTTAACTATATGTATTAAGTACAAACATGCCTTTAGTATACCACATAAGCCAGTAAAATAAACATGTCTAAATGCAGAAATCAGCAGTTATGTCAAACAAAAGTGTTTTCCGCATTTTTGCATTTAATGAGCTGAGGTCGAGGTTAGGCGCCTGTAAAAGGGTAGGTACAAATGTACAAGTTGGCAGCGATCAGGAAAAGGCGCAATCAGAATGAAATTCCCACTCCAAACACCGAGGTGGGAAAAAACCAAATTGACAATTAGGTACGTATACTCTTCGGCAGTGGTTCATAACATTTAGTGATTTGTTCGGTTCTCGTGGGAAATCTCTAACTAGTAAATGAATAAACATGGACAAACAAATAAATTATGATATCCACCATGATGAATCAAAAACGAGGACTCACTGACTCAGTAAGCTGCCCGATGATGGAGGTCCCTGGGCGCCGAATAAATCCGGAGCAAAAGAAAAACACCAGTTGAAACCCGGTGGACCAAGCAACAGACAAGAAGCACCGGCCCCAACCAACTAAAATGAATAGCTTTATGTCGGGGCCATCAAAGAGTCTGACGCCCGACCCATCGGCGTGCAATTAAAGAAGGCAGCGTAGTTATCAACCATGATTGGGTTAAAAACTAAAGATGTAGACTGTCGCATAACATTTAAGTTATACCCTATACGTCTGTAACGTGTCATGATCTTTCTGAGATGCAAAGAAAAATCATTCCTTCCTATAAGTTTCTTTAATTTGTAAACCAAGTCGCCATAAAATTCTGGTTCCGAAAGGCCATCATGTAAACGCGCAGACATTAAATTTAGAAATCAATTCAGAGTGTATTCGATAAAATTTAGAAAATGCGTTTCCAAGATTATGATACCGATAGCCTTGCCGGAGAAGTTTTGCCGTGAATACAGCATAAGATGCACGATGCGGAACGTCACCATCCAAAAATGGAAAATTTAAAATATCAAAATCAAAGTCATCGCTTGTCATAAATTTTAGAAGAAACAAATTCATTTGCAATAGAAGTAGGCAATGATCAGGAAAGAAACTCCTACTCCATAAACCGAGAGGTGTAAAACCGGTTTAAGCACCCGGTAATTTAATTATTATTGACCGTCCAAAGATGATATTTCTGAAGCTTTTCTTTTTTTTTTTTTTTTTTTTTTTTTTTTTTATGGGCACATTTACATGTTTAGTAAACATCAGATAACTGAAATGCCGCAGTTAGGAATAAAGCTCGCAATGCGTCTTTTTATATCAGTACCTAACTTTCCCAGTCTTTGTATTTTGCCACCTTGGTTTACGGGTGGGTCTTTGAATCTGATTGTAGCAGTTACTCATCATTAGTTACTTTTACCTTTACGTCCGCGCTACCATTACGAACACTAGCCCATGCGATTAACAGAGAATTTTTAGCTGTAAAATTGAAACTTTCGTTGGAAAAAACTATTTTGAAAAATTTTGCTCAAAACATAGATCGTGTGTACATGTTAGAACCGCTTCATCGAGGCGGTTTTAATGGGTACACACAATCTAGGTTTTGGATCAAAAATAAGAAAATTGTTTACCCCTTTATAACCCTGTTTTATTATATAAAATTGGGATTAAAGGGAATATACATTTTACGGACATGTTAATGTGATGAAACTGAGGTAATTTTGAATGGCTTAGCTATTAAAACAACACTGGCCCGGAAACGCATCATACAGAAAGATTTAAAGCAATAAGTGGTGCGCATTAATTTCAGATGCCCTGTCGAGTGTGAGTGTAATGGACTTGACGTTGACTGTTCTGGCAATCCAAGATGTCGTTTAGCTGAATCAATACCTAGAAATTCTACCAAACGCATAGTTGTGCCATCGACAACAAGAAGACTTGATGTTAGCTATAACGCCTACACGTTCCAAAACATGCATCTGGATAAACAGGCTTTATCCTGGCTTGTTCGTCTGAATTTGTCGCATTGTAACATTGAACGTCTGGTTGATAGCTTCTTCATCTCAATGACACATCTGAAATCTTTAGACATTAGTTTTAACAGACTGCGACGACTGTCCACTAATTTGTTTGATTCGCTGTCAAATCTTGAAGAGTTGCTCTTGATTGGGAACATCGAAATGATAACATTTGAGACTGGGTCATTTTCTGGATTGTTGTCAATTAAAATCTTGGAACTTTCACATTTGAAAATTGAAAGAATCAATCAAAAAGCATTTTCTGGTCTTGAACTTACATCACTGAGTATTTATCATAGTCAGATAATTCAATTTGACGATAATGCCCTAGCTGGATTAAGTGTAAATGGCATTTACTTCAACAGCAGCAAAATTTACTCCTTCACGGAATCCTTGTTTGATGGTATCCACATTATAGAAGAATTAAAAACAGACGAATTTAAATTTTGCTGTGTACGACCTGGCGAACTTCCCGAGGAAAAATGTCTTCCAGAAAAAGACGAATTTTCATCATGTGACGATCTAATAAGGAATGAAATACTCAGACCACTCATTTGGGTAATTGGTATTTTCACAATTTTAACCAATGCTTCGTCAGTTGTTTACAGATTTCTTCACCAAAAGGAACAACTGAAAGCAAGCTTTGGCATCTTGGTGTCCAATTTAGCTGTTTCCGATGGCATAATGGGTGCGTATTTGGTTATCATTGCCATCGCTGATGTTTATTATCGAAACGAATACATATTTCACGATTCGAGCTGGCGAAACAGCGTGTTTTGCAAACTTGCCGGCGTACTGTCAACAACGTCTATTGAGGCTTCGGTATTTTTCATTTGTTTGATAACTTTCGATAGATTTCTCATCATTAAGTACCCCTTTGGACAGGTTCGACTAGTTTTGAAAAGTGCTTGGCTGTCATCTGTTGTTGTATGGATCTTAGCACTTGCTTTCGCAGTTGTCCCTGTAATAGTTTATCCGGAATTTTACTCTCAGTCTGGTGTGTGCTTAGCTTTGCCAATATCTCGGGCAAGATCTCCAGGTTGGGCTTATGCAGTTGCCATGTTCATTGGATTGAATTCAGTATCGTATACACTTGTCGCTGTTGGTCAATGGTCAATCTACCGGGAACTTAAGGCGGCGGCCTCAAGCAGTATCTTAGCTCTGAATAAATCGAAGTCAAGGGTTGACACTAGAGTGGCAAAGAACCTTCTGTTTGTTGTTGTGACGGACTTACTCTGTTGGATACCCGTCGGAGTGTTAGGTTCGTTATCAATTTCATTACGAAAACACGCCCATGCAATCGACAGATTTGTTTTTATCTTTCTTTTTATATTATTCTTTTCTTTTTTTTCGGTAAAAAAGAAAATTTTCACTGGAAAAATCTGATGTGTTGCCGAGGCGGTTCTAACGAGTACCACAATCGAAGTGTTGGAGCATAAATAAGAAAATACCCCTGCATACCCCAGTTTTGCTATATAAAATTGGGGTTCAAGGGGGCATACTTTCGTGGACATGTTTTCCTGATGTAAATACTTCTCTTAATCTGTAATATTAAAAAGCGTATCTGTTGGCAACCAAATTTCGTTGCACATGTTTTTGAAAAGATAAATCATAGCGAGCCTGAAAAAAATAAAACATTTGATTAAAGAAATAGACAAAGTTTAAAACAGGAATCAGTCGATGTACAAGTTAAATAAGATAAGGTGAAACAAAACAACAAAAAAAAAAAAAAAAAATAAAAAATAAAAAATAAAAAAAATAAAAATAAAAAAACAGAAAGAAAATTGTTTCTGCTAACTTGAAGGATGAAATATACTCTTTTTCGATAGATTCAAACATCTGATTAACACTTTGTGTTTCAGCCAAATTATTTACCGTATTTGTCCTGATATGACTGAAACGTTTTTGCTGGATGATAAACCTTAAAGCAAAAACAAATTCTTGGACACGTAGTCAAACTTTTCAGTTACAGTCACTGGCAATATGTGTATTTCATTAGTTCATTATTATTTTTTTTTTCAAAAAGGCATTCTAGCACTATCGAATCAAGCCATTCAGGGCGAGGCCTACTCATGGATAGCGGTAGTAGTTTTACCTGTTAATGCAGCTGTCAACCCTGTATTATACACACTGTCTGCATTGATCAATAAAAAGGTAATCTGACTCTGTTTATATCAACAATAACGTGTACCAGCGTGGTACGCTATGCCTTATTATATCATTGTTCTGACTTTAGAACAAGTCAGTGCGTGGTCATACATGTACCTGTTTGATTTGAAAGACATCAACTTAATATGTTTTAAAAGTCCAACTAGGTCCGGGAACATGGTCATTTGTGTACAAGGCGATCAGAATAATAACGACGTCACAGAGACCTCAATAAATCAATACCATCGTATTAGACTAACGTCACAGATTTACCGTCATAAAATGAATAATAATAATAATAATAATAATGAACGTTTTTGACAAATAGGAACATGCGTGCAATTCATATTTACAAAGGTGAATTTGTGACAACTACAGTATACGTCATTCCTGGTATTTTGTCTTTTATGTGACGGTGGTTGTACTAGTCGGGAAACGGAAAAAATAATAAAACTAGAAGAACCGGGGATAGATAAAACACGGAATAATTTGAAAAGTATTGCACAGCCACTTTTTCGTCCCTTCTACTACGACCGTATGTTTATTTACAATACAGGGAAATAACTGGTAAACAATGTAATGTAGGGGATTTTCGACAAACGTTATTCCCCATCCCCAATAAAGCAGACCAAACATCGTGGTCACGATACATTTATAAGACGTAACCTTGGAGAGTTATCTTTACCAAATACATGTATGTGTTCATAATATTCTTCCGAATTTCGGCCTAATGTGTAATTTGCAACCATTTGAATGGAAAATATAAGCAATATGTATATTTTATCGTACATTGTTTCTTTAAAATATGAATGGAATACCTGAATTTGTCAAATGAAGTAAATAAAAAGACAGCACTTAACGAACCTCTTAAGTCTATCTCGAGTGAATAGGAACCGTTTCATTGAAAGTTTGTGTTTTGTTTTAGAAAAAGGACAATCCCATCGATGAAGAAAAGACAAAAGAAACATTTACAAGCGGTAATAAATTTAAAGACGTATGGTTTGTGAATACGATAAGTCGAAGTGTACAAGTCTTGTAGATTCAATAATACACTGAGATGTCAATGCAATTCGACCAAACGCATGACAATCATCAGAATTACTGATGTCGAGCGACTTCGATCAGAAACCAAGTCTAAATAGTTCGAATAGACTCCGATCAAATTCAGTCTAGTCTCATTATAATATTGACGTCATTCCCAGACCATTGTTCAACCCAGCCTTCCGCTATTATTGCTGGAACAAGTATGACAGACAGTCCTGGTACACTTATCTATTCACTTTCCATTGATATTTTGGTACTTATTATTGTTTCATTGATGCTTGAATACATTTCCCCATGTTTTTTTTTTCAACCTATCTCTTCTTTGAATTGAAACTCTTAGAAAAGAAGATGGGCGTCCATGGGTGCCGCAATATTTACTTAACCAAACATCGATCAAACACCGTTCGATCAACATTTAGCTGCCGTATGAGCAATAATACATTCCGGAACTTAACTATGGTCCAAAATCGAATGCGCTCATCATAATAACTGTGTATTTACGTATCGTTTATATCAGTGTTTCAATGCTTATATTGCCCCTATATATAAGCCGCCTCATGAAAAAAACAACAACGTGGTTTCCGACTAGGTCCGACATAAATCGACCTGTACAGTCACAGAAAAGAGCTAGAATCTTGAAATTTCGGATTTAAGTAGAAGAGGAGTAGCGAAAACAAAGGCGCTGATCAGCTTCGCAGTTACTGCGAAGCTGATCTGCGCCTTTGTTTTCGCCTAGGCACATTGTTGGTTTTCCCATGTGGCGGCTCAATTATATAGTTCATTGATTCGTGCTGAAACGGAATAAGAATTTATCTTTAACAATACTGTTTATAAATCGAGTGTGTGTCGCCACTTCACTTTTTATAATTCATCCATATTATTGTCTTCGTTTCAGGCGTGGAAGAACAGTTTGAAGAAGTCTGGCACAGTCCTGTTTACTGGCAGCGTACTAGTGAAAACGACAATTTCTTTCAACTCCCAGAGGCTTTGAACGATTTTGATATAAACGTTAAAACAAGACTTGCCATCGCCAGACAGATCGCAACACTAATGTATAGACTACACATGAATACATTTATTCAAGACGATTTTAAAGCAGACGATGTTTTTGTTCGTCTGAATCAACAGGTAACGTAGTAGATTTTCCGCCTATTTCAGTGTGCAATAAAGGTGGAGTTAGGTAATAACCCATTGATGCCCATATATCCACTACAAATCTTAAGGACGGGTTGGTGCACATAAACTCATGATTACACTCCGTTATTTTCCCATTTTAAGTATTTTTGTTTTATTTCAATCATATAACAATAACTTGTGGGCATAAATAAAATTAATTCACTAACCCGAGTTCCATTAAGTTAATAGAAAGGTACAAGTAGGCAAAGATCAGGAAAAGGCGCAATCAGAAAAAGATTCCCACTCCAAAAACCGAGGTGGGAAAAAACCAAACTAACAATCAGGTACTTATACCATGAAACATATCGTAAGCCGAATGAGCAGCTA
The DNA here is from genome assembly GCA_964017185.1 of Rugalucina vietnamica. Taxonomy (NCBI): domain Eukaryota; kingdom Metazoa; phylum Mollusca; class Bivalvia; order Lucinida; family Lucinidae; genus Rugalucina; species Rugalucina vietnamica. The sequence goes on from OZ024879.1 coordinate 20,523,083, forward strand.
TTTTCCCAATAGGTGGCCACTCAGTTACCTTACCTTAACTAAAAATATGAATAGAACTTATGGTATACAGTTTATGAAGAAAACATGCAAAAGCATAGCCCACACTATATTCATTAGCACTGTTTCTTCGCCTGTGTAAGCAACGCCGCTAGAAAGCCAACTTAGGGGATTTCTAACGAGCCTGATAGAGTAATAGAAGATAAGAGATTGGGAAATGTATATATAACGATAAAAGGGTTATCGTTTGTCAATATAACGAAAACAATGCTAAAATCAGTTGTGCTTTCCCTATATGCACTATGGCTCTCATTCGCTGAATCGTATATTTGCAGCGTTGTACAATGGTTGGTATTGTTCTGCGCCTAAGGCATACACAAAAGTCGGCACACTTCGAAGAAAATGTACATTTGCTCGGACATGTGTTAGAGAAGCTTTGTGAAGGGTGAATCTACATGTACTATTGCTTCGGCACATTGTGATGGATCAGTGTTGTAATTGCACTATTAGTGAAAAACGACTAGACAATTCTTGAATGGATATGACTAGATGTACGAATGTACGGATATTTATTACGATAATTTTTAGGGAGTTTAAAGGACTTTGACACCTGTTAAGACAGTGTGAATGAACATGATTAAGCAGTGTTTGAACACTCAGATTCCGTTACGTACTGATTTGTCTATGTCTTTTATTTGTATGTATATCATTTTAGCGGTGTCAGAAAGAACCAGTAGCCGTGTAAGCATCAGAAAATCATGTCCGTGAAATGTTTACCCCCTTAAACCCCATTTTTATATAGGAAAACTGGGGTTTGCAGGGGTATACCTATTTTTCTTATTTTTGCGCGAAAACATAGATAATGTGTACTCGTTAAACACCTCGGCGTGGCAGTTCTGATGTGTACCCACAATGTATGGTTTGAGCAAAAAATAAGAAAAATTTCAAAAATTTCCTCCTGAAAATTTCAGTTTTACAACCTAAGAAAAATCTGTATATTACATGGGCATGTTTTCGTAATGTGATTTGTATGTTTATTTGTATGTATATCATTTTAGCCGTGACAGAAAGATCCAGTAGCCGTGTCAGCATCAGGAAAACATGTCCGTGAAATGTTTACCCCCTTAAACCCCACTTTTATATAGAAAAACTTGGGTATACTTTTCTTATTTTTGGTCCAAAATATAGATTGTGGGTACACCTTGGCGGTTCTAACCAAGGTGGTTCTTACGTGTATCCACAATCTATGTTTTGAGCAAAAAAAAAAATCAACATTTTTCTGCTGAAAATTTTCATTCTTTTAACTGAAAAAATCTCTGTATATTACACGGGCAAGTTTTCAATAATGGAAAGAACCAATATGTTCCGACGATGTCCGCTTTAAACAAAACAAAAATGTTCAAACGTCTGGATATGCCATGTAATGATGAGAGACATGCGAGATAAACCCAAACAATAAATCGTTGTTAAATCACATCACAACACATTTAACAAAAACTTACGTATGTAATAATATACAGAGATTTTTTTTCATCTGTGAAAAAAAAATCACTGGAACAAGTTGATTTTTTTTTTAATTCTTGCTCATAACATAGATTGTAGATACACGTTATAACCGCCTAACGAGTGTCCACAATTTATGTTTTGGATCAAAACTAAGGAAAAAGGTCAGTTATATACAAAAGTGGAGTATAAGGGGATACTTATTTCATGGAAATGTTTTCCTGGGAAGGATGAGGGTAATTTTCTTAAGTGACGGCTCCAATGTGTTTTTCCTGTGATTTGAGCCGCGACGTGAAAAACCGTCTACTGGGCCCCGACAAGGTCCGACTCAATCCAGCCTGTGCAGTCACAGAAGAGAGCTAGAATCTTGAGATTTTGGGTAATAGTAGAAGAGGCATTTTTCTATGCGTGTAGCGAAAACAAATGCAATGATCAGGCAGTTACTGCGAATCTGATCTGCACCTTTGTTTTTGCATAGGCAAATTCCGGTTTTCTCATGACGCGGCTCATTTGTCTCCTTTTAATTCTGCCATTTTTGTATTTGTTTCAGACTAGCCGGATAGTTACTTTGGTTGGAAAGAGCTAGTTATTTTTCTTTTTATGCGTGCTGTAACATATCTGTTTTATTTTTGTGTTGTATTTTCTTTCCCGCCTGTGTCATTGAGTTAACTAGTCGTATAATTTAAGAAGCTCCACAAAGGAAAACTAATTTATGCAAGAGGTATTTGTTTGTTTGTATGTTTGTTGTTTTATGACACATTTACCTTAATGAGACATTTGCGTCTTACATTGTTCACGCAACACCAATATTGTGCTGTAAGCGTGTGTTTTCCACAGGCGTAACCGTGTTTTGTCATTGAGCAAGACATATTAACTCGCTATAGTATGTTATGCGACAGTCTGCATGCTTAGTTTTTAACCAAATCATGGTTGATAACTATGCTGCCTTCTTTAATTGCACGCCGGTGGGTCGGGCGTCAGACTCTATGATGGCCCCGACATAAAGCTATTCATTTTAGTTGGTTGGGGCCGGAGCTTCTTGTCTGTTGCTTGGCCCACCGGGGTCCAACTGGTGTTTTTCTTTTGCTCCGAAGTTAGTAGGTTATTCGGCGCCCAGGGATCTCCATCGTTGGGCAGCTTACTCAGTCTGTGAGTCCTGGTTTTTGATTCATCAGGATGTTTATCATGATTTATTTGTTTGTTCTTGATGATTCATTGACTAGTTAGAGATTCACCACGAGGACCGAATAACTAACTAAATGTTATGAACCACTACAGAAGCTGAGGGTGAGGTTATGGCCATGTAAAACCGGTTTAAGCCCGCCAGTAACTTTGTGTTACTGATCGTTCCAAGTCGATACTTCTGTGGTGGTTCTTTTTGTTTTATGTCTTGGTGTATAAAAAAAATTTTGTGCTGTTGGCGCCTTATGTATGTTTTCATATTTTTAGTTAAGTTAAGGTAACTGAGTGGCCACCTATTGGGAAAATAGCTGCTCATTCGGCTTGCGATATGTTTCATGGTATAAGTGCCTGACTGTTAGTTTGGTTTTTCCCACCTCGGTTTTTGGAGTGGGAATCTTTTTCTGATTGCGCCTTTTCCTGATCTTTGCCTACTTGTACCTTTTTACAGGATCCTAATCTGCAGTGGTTCATAACATTTAGTAAGTTCTTCGGTCCTCGTGGTGAATCTCTAACTAGTCAATGAAGCAGTTGTTATTAAAGCAAGTTTTGCCCTGCGCAAAACAATATTTGCTTCGCAGACAAAAAGTACGAAACATCTGCCTAACAGCTTTATGAAATATACCAACATACGTTGCATCATAGACTGTACACGTGCGCTATACTACAGGAATATGGGGGCCTAAAGAAATTGATGGCCCGCATATGCATTCACACCTCTGATTTCTGGTTAACAAGTCTAGTATTAGCCTGCCAAGAAAAGTTATCCATGTCGAACCATTCACATGTATAAACCTTTGTGGCTTACTTGGATGGTTATATTTGAATCCTAATTTGGGTAAAAATCCCATAAAATTTAGGCAATGTCCCGACATCAGAATCAGAATCAGAATAGTTTACTGGTGAAACGCCAAACTGACAATACCACACCAGGGGGATGGGGCTTGACCGGAGGGGATTAGTCCCGAGCTCTCACAAGAGAAGTAAATTTAGACACACAATCATCTGACAATTCAGCAGAGGAGATCAGAGAATCAGGGAGTTCATTCCAATCTCTAATGGTCTGGGGGAAGAAACTGTGTAAATAGGCATTTGTACTTGCTGAAGGTATCTGAAATGCCAAGGAGTGTTGATTCCTACAACGCCTATTTTTGGGGATAAGGTCATCCGTGGGTATTTTTGCTCTCCATTTTAGACCTTTGTAAAGTAATATAATTCTATTATCCTTCCTTCTTTTCTGCAGGGATTCCCATTTTAGTTTTTTAAGGATGCCAGTCATACTACCCTTTTCATATGTATAGTTCCTAGTTACAAACCTAGCCGCACGCTTTTGTACCTTCTCCAAATCATCTATCAGACCTTCATAATGAGGGTCCCAAACTGAGCTACCATATTCAAGAATAGGTCTCACCAGACCTTTATAGGCAGCTTCTCTCACATCTTGGGGGCAAGAAAACAGATTTCGTCTAAAAAACCTAAGGGTCCTATTGGCTTTGGTACACACATTGCTGATGTGAGTATTCCATTTTAAATCCTTAGTTATTGTTACACCAAGATATTTGATACTCTCAACATTTTCCAACACAGTACCCTCAAGCTTGTAAGAAGCCTGAATTTTACTAGTACGTTTATTTGTCAGCTGCATCATGTTGCACTCGACAGGTTGAAATCTCATACCCAATTTCCTAGCCCAACTACCTAATCGATCAATATCCTTCTGAAGTTTCACTGTATCCTCCACATTCTTAATTTAACTATAACAAACACAATCATCAGCAAATAGTCTGATTTCCGACTCAATGTCTGAGGTGATATCATTTATATGCAACGAAAACCACAAGGGGCCAAGAACGGTGCCCTGTGGGACACCAGATACAACAGGAGCCCAGTCTGATTTAACGCCATTAACCACAACTCTTTGTTGTCTATAGCAAAAGAAGGCATCAATCCATTTAATTGTCTTCCCACCAATTCCAGAACTGAACAATTTGCTTTTAAGGAGTTCATGCGGAGGAGTGTCAAAAGCTTTTTCAAAATCCAAGATAAATGTATCAACCTGACCTTGATTGTCTAAGATTTTTGCCCAGTCATCAATCACTGTAGCTAACTGGGTTTCACAACTATGGGATTTCCTGAATGCATGTTGCCTGTCTGACAAAAGTTTATGATGATCCAAATGGGACATGATATTAGAACACACTATATGTTCCAGAAGTTTGCAGGGTACGCAGGTCAAGGAAACTGGACGATAGTTGCAAGCAAGAGACCTGTCAGCCTTTTTGAACAGGGGACAAATGTTTGCTAAAGACCATTCTTTGGGGATTTCACCCGAGTCTATTGACTATTGAAAGAGATGTGCTAAAACAGGACCTAGCTCAGATGCCAATTCCTTAAGGACTCTAGGATGAAGCTCATCAGGACCTAAAGCTTTCGACGGGTTCAAACCTTTCAGAAGTTTTGTGACACCTTCTTTGGATACCACTATGTCTTCCATAAACGGGGCTTTTCTATTTAAAAGAGGGACCTGGCTATGTTCAGTTTTGGTGAAAACATCCGTAAACTGACCATTGAATTCACCAGCCTTTTCAAAATCTGATTCAGCAAGACCACTTCCATTTCGCTTTTTCAAAGAGGGGATACCTTGAACATCTTTTTTCTGACTATTTATGTACCGATAAAAATCTCTTGGATTAGCCTTAACATCACCAACCAAGTTATTTACATACAACTCATGCTGTTTTCAGATATCTGCTTTGATTTCTCTTCTCAAAGTTTCAAATTTTGTTCTAAATTTTGCACTCCCAGTTTTCTTCGCTTTAGCGTGAGTTGCATTTTTTCTACGAATCTTTCTTCTTATTTCAGGAGTTAACCATGGGACTGAGGAAACTGAGCGACTAGTCTTTGATGGGATATGTTTATCCACTGATTCCTGGATAAAATATGTGATCAACTTAAAGTTTTCTTGAACCGACCGTGTGCCAGAGTAACCGTTGAAATATTTCTCCTTTGCAAATTTAAGGGCATCACCTTTCATAGATTCATAATCACCTTTCTGATATGTACACCTTTCTCTTAGGTTTCTTGATGGGGGAATAACTATTTTCAAAGTTCCAGAGACAATGTCATGATCACTAAGCCTGTCCGGGGAATGAATATCAGCAAATTGTCCGGGAAGTGAAGTGATAATCAAATCCAATGTGTTTTGTCCTCTTGTGGGGAAGTGCACTACCTGTTCCAATTCATGGTCACTTATAAGTTCTACCAACTTTGCACCTTCAGACACGCTCAATGAAAAACCGTGTTTGTTGAGTCTATCTGGCCAAACAATATCTCTGAAGTTGAAATCACCCAAGACATGGACCGAGGGGGGTTTGTTTCCTTTTTGTAAAGTTTTCACCTTTTCAAGTTGGTCTTTGAATAACTCAAGTTCCTCTATCTTACCATCTGGAGGTCGATACCAACTTGCCACAAAATGGGAAGTTTTATTCGCAAATACCTTTACCCAAACTGATTCAGAGCCGTTTTCCAATTCAGTGATCGGCATATGAGGAATATCTTTGTGTATGAGTAACATCACACCACCGCCGTCAAGAGTTCTATCTTTTCTATACACATTGTAAGGACAAGTTTCTGGGAACAATTCTGAAGTTGAAATAGTGTTGTCAATTTTAGTTTCTTGAATTGCAACAATCTGAGGTTGATGGAGATCAAGAAATGACAACAACTCAAGTTTTTTACCTCTGATACTATTGATATTTATGCTTGAGAATTTTAACCCACTGATAAATTTATTTTTGTTTGTACCTGAACCACAAGTTTTAGTACCACAGCTACTATCGTTTGACAATGGATCAAATCTATTTTGTTCTTCCAAGTTTAATTGATCAGAAAAGAATGAATCCGAAAAGTTGAAGAAGTCACATTTTGGGCAAATCCATGAACAATTTGAATTTTGTATATTTTCATACTGGTTATCAAGGGAGCATTTATTGTGGACCCACATTTCACATAATCAATATATAATAAGACATGGCTATTGCTATTGACTAGGATGTAAAGCATGTAGGATATCAGCCTTATATGTTTCCTTGACATGACCATTGCTATGGACTGGGACGTAAGGAATAACCAGAAGACCAATGGTCCTGTAAACGCTCACCTGAGTCTGCTGCATATACCAATAAACATGTTTGAATATTATGGTATTTAACCCCAGAGCAGGGGCAGATGAAGCCCTTGGGCCGTTTTCTTTTTTCAGAATAATCAATATTCTGTCCATTTGACAATTTCTTGCTGGCTTTTCCCTTCAAATGACATTTTAACAGTTTTTCCCATTCAAATGCATGGGCAACCCATGTTGACCTTGCCATAAACTTGGTCAAGGTCATCACAGGGTCATGATTTATATATACATTGTAGTACTATAGCCATGGATGCTTCACGCCAAGTTTCACTGAAATCAATCTATTGGTTTCAGAGAAGATATTTGAAGGGTTTTTACCATATATGGGCATGGCGGCCATCTTGGTCATGTGACCTAGATTATTAATATATACATTGATTCCCCCATCCTATAGATGCTTCACATAAAATTTGGCTTCAGTTGGCCAAGTGGTTTTAGAGAAGATGTTTGAATATTATGGTAATATTTATGTATATTGCCCCGGGGTGTGGGCATATGAGCCCTTGGGTCCATTTTTTTTCAGAATCATTAATATTTAGTCCTACTACCCATTTCCTGCAAGATTTTCACCTCAAATGACTTTTTAAAAGTTTTCCCCATTCCAATGCATTGGCGACCTATGTTGACCTTGTCGTAAAATAGGTCAAGGTGACCACAGGGTCATGATTTATATACACATTGTAGTACTTCAGCCTTTGGTGCTTCATGCTAAGTTTCGTTGAAATCGAACTACCAGATTCGGAGAAGAAGATTTTTGAAGGGTTTTTACCATATATCGGCATGGCAGCCATCTTGGTCATGTGAACTAGATAATTTATATATACATTAATTCCCCCATTCCATAGATGCTTCACATAAAATTTGGCTTTGATTCGCCAAGCGGTTTCAGAGGAGAAGATGTTTGAATATTATGGTAATATACATACTGCCCCGGGGTGGGGGCAGATGAGTCCCTGGGGTCCATTTTTTTTTTCAGAATCATTAATATTCAGTCCTACTGCCCATTTCCTGCAAGACTTTCACTTTAAATGACATTTTAAAAGTTTTCACTATTCAAATGCATTGGCGACCTATGTTGACCTTGCCATAAAAAAAGGTCAAGTTCATCACAGGGTCATGATATATATATATACATTGTAGTACTTTAGCCATCTATGCTTCATGCCAAGTTTCTTTGAAATCGACCCACCGGTTCTGGAGAAGAAGATGTTTGAAGGGTTTTTACCATATATGGGCATTGCGGCCATCTTGGTCATGTGACCTGGATTATTTATATACACATTGATAACCCCTTCCTATTGATGCTTCACATAAAATTTGGCTTTGATTGGCCAACCGGTTTCAGAGGAGATGATGTTTGAATATTATGGTAATATACATGTATATTGCCCCGGGGTGGGGGCGGATGAGCCCCTGGTGCCCAATTTTTTCAGAATCATTAATATTCAGTCCTACTGCTCATTTTCTGCAAGATTTTTCCTTTAAATGACAATTTAACAATTTTTCCCATTCAAATGCAAAGGCGACCTATGTTGACCTTGCCGTAAAATATGTCAAGGTCACCGCAAGGTCATGATTTATATACACATTGTAGTGCTTGAGTCATCGATGCTTCATGCCACGTTTGGTTGAAATCGGTCCAGTGGTTCCGGAGAAGATTTTTGAAGGGTTTTTACCATATATGGGCATGGCGGCCATCTTGGTCATGTGACCTGGATTATTTATATACACATTGGTTCCCCCTTCCCATAGATGCTTCATGTAAAATTTGGCTTTGATTGGCCAAGCTGTTTCAGAGAAGAAGATCTTTGAAAATGGTGGACGACGGACGGACGGACGACGGACGGACGGACGACGGAGCATGGGTATACTATAAGCTCACCTTGTGAGCCTGACGGCTCAGGTGAGCTAAAAAATCAACGACCGATCCAAAATATTGGCCTAGGTCTCTGGCGTTGATACCGGGTTTTATTCCTTTCTCTTTTTTTATCGTAAAATTGAAAGTCGAATTTGTAGCGGTGTATTAAATAAAATTATCCGATATAGACAGTACAGAGCCTATGAACAGGCTCTCCTCAAGCTAAAATACTGCTACACTACCTCCATTCAGGTTATGTACCTCATTCGAGGTTCAAAAAATCGTGCAATGTATGCAACATTTATCTGCACATGTACAATCATAGCGAACTGCAAGATGGTAAGCTTCAATTTTCATACTCTTAACTTAAATGAGCATAACTAGACACTCAACTGGAAATTCCATCGAAATTTTTTGGTGAAAAAAAACTTTTTCTTTTTACCGAAATATAAGAATTTCAAGAAATTTTTCCGTAACTTTGTCAAAACAGCTCCAATGTTTCTTTCTTCACTCGTTTGTCATCTCTGTCGGCCATGTTTGTGATTCTGCGTCACACTTTATCGATTCAGCCGCTTACAGCATCAAAAAATGGAATTTTCCTGAAAATCTTAAAAATTTACGGTGGACATGAAAAGTCATAAAACAAAACTCGAAAAATTACAAGAAACATTAAGGTTCCTCAATACACTTGGCAATTTTATGTCTATGTCGATAGATTTCATTCAATTTGTTTGAACACTCACTGCACTGTATGTATGTATGTGTGTGTGTGTGTGTGTGTAGTGTTCCACCGTTGACTTATGGGAACACCTCGTTTTTACCCCGGGTAAGGGTATTACCATCACCAGACTCTAATGATAGAACAAGACTGCCTAGACTGCTCCACTGCGCATGTGTCGGATTTGAAAATCAAATAATACAAGTGGACAGCTGCACTACAAATGGTTACATCTAAGGATTCGTGGATGTACTTAAATGCACTCTGAGTGCATTGACTGACTCCTGAACATAAACGTAAATTTTCTATTATCTGAAACCATGCCAACAAAGATTAAACAAGTTGGTGGCTGGCTGGCGTGTGATTGATAATGAACTCGCCAGAAAAAGCAGGCTACTACACTGCCCAACACCAACCATCGGAATCAGGACAACTCGTCCCAAACACAACGCCCAAAGACAACTCGCTCCACATAAAAGTCGGCCAAAAACAACTCACCCCACTTTTAGAAGACAATTCGCCCCACTTTGATACACAACTCGCCAAGACTTATGAATGCTGAGCGCCAAGCTAGGTAGCTACAGGTACAATTTTTAACGTCTTTGGTATGACGCGTCCAGGGCTCGAACCCGCGCCTCCCGCTTCCGAAGCGGATGCTCTAACCATTACGCTACTGGGAACGGTTGTTTCCAGTTTGAGGGTCAGACTATTGTCTTAACGGCAAAACGATTAGACAAGAATCGATTAGAAATTAAAGCAGCAAAACTATGTATTGTCTATTCAAGAACCCAGATATCAAGGGGAATACTACAACAATTAGAAAGAAAAATCCAGGAAACAACATCAAGGGACAAAAAAGCAGGGCAAAAACACACCATAAAGGAAAGATTTCTACGAGTTTCGTACAAAAGAAGAGAGAAAGATCCAAAAAATTTAGACAAAGGAAAAATGGGATTCTGAAGAAGGTAAACAGCAAGCTTACTAACGCCTCTTTACGCCAATTTGCACTGCTTTTCTATATTTATTTATATCGACATAGGGAATTGTATACAGAAAAAATTTATAATATATGCAAAATGTATGCGTCACTGTTTTTTACTTTAATCCGTTGAACATTCTACACGGCAGTGCCGGGGTTAACATTATCCGCCAATATACAGTCAGTTAAAATTAAAATTAGATGTCATTAGTATTCATAACTTTTAATTACCTTTAAGGTCCATATTTCTTTCATGATGTTGTTAAAGTATAGATGCTCCTCATATACCGGAGTTTTCCTCAGCATCATCAGAACCTGAAGTGGACATGGAAGTTCATCTAAAATATACCAAATGTAAACTACAGTTCCTATACATCCTTTGCAAATTATGGCTTTATTATTATTATTATTCTTTTTCTTCTTCTTCTTCTTCTTCTTATTATTATTATTATAAGCATTAGTATTTTGCACGTTATTAAAATTCAAAGAGGAAATAGTAATCTCAATGAGATGTAGTTTGAATACTTATGTATTCTGTAACAGGTGAAAAAGATGCAAATAATCTTTTCGCCCCGACCGAGGATCGAACCAGGGTCCCCTGCGTGCTAATCCAACACTATTGCGTCGCTGTAAAAGCCGGCTTGTACCGCAAGGCGATACAAGTGTGTATTATACCTAGCACTACTACATATTCCCCCTCAATTTTAGATTCGTCCTCGAATCTCAATTAGACATTCACGAACCTAAATTCGACACGGATGTGCTCCGAGCCATTGGATGGGTCATTTTACGTTGGGCGCCAAATGTAACAGGTGAAAAAGATGCAAATAATCCTTTCGCCCCGACCGAGGATCGAACCAGGGTCTCCTGCGTGCTAATCCAACACACTATTGCGTCGCTGTAAAAGCCGGCTTGTACCGCAAGGCGATACAAGTGTGTATTATACCTAGCACTACTACAATTCGGTTTCGTGTCATTTCGGCCCATGACAATTTCAAATCATATTTTTCTTGCTATTCTCTGCGGAATGTTGGTATAATAAAGGGTGTTAAGAAAGTTCGTTCCGCACTTTACCACAAGATTTGAAAGCATTTTGTAGGCAAACACTGATAAAATTATACATTTTCCATGAATTTGTTCCGTTCTCAGATACAATTTAGCAATGGAAATGCTGTCTTACGTCGAGTTGCTTCACGGATACATTTTTCCAAGGACACTGTATTTCACAAATTTTGGAGTAATTCGATTTTCTGCAAAAATTGTGAAAATTTTGACATTTTGGTTTTCTTTACAGGTTTATAATTGAAGATGTCATAGAACTATGATAAATGGCGAATCAATAGTTCATTAAGGCTTTATTCATTAAAGTATAGAAGATTTTTACGCATCGGTTTTGGCATGGCAAAGATTTTTACTAGTATACCCCCATTTTTGTGTAAAAGTTCAAGGGTCAGAAAATGGGTGCCAGTGTTTGAGGGCCACTTTTTTCATGATCAGGTATCTAATTTAAAACATAATTGCTTTTGCCTTTTCACATACATCCAAATTAAAGTCTGGTTATGTGATTTTTCAGTTTTGAAGCATTAAAATTAAACTATCAGGAAAACAATTTTTGCGCGGAACGAACTTTCTTAACACCCTTTACATTTGTTCTGCTTATTGTCTCCCACCAAATCCATTTGTGATTTATAATTGTATCAAATATATTATATATATGGCCAATAAGAATTTATCAACCGAAATTGTCATTGTCATAAAATAATAAGGCCCGAAATTGTTAATATTTATTTACCGTGTTTAAAAACAAATAAAGGGCAACACTAAAGCTATAATTCACCATTTTTGCATTATCGACTGGTTTCCAGCTCACTAATAATCAATATTGGAAAAACAGGTAACCAAACCACACTGACCTCAAGTCATCGAGGTTTTGGTTACCTGTATGTCCAATATTGATTATTTCTAAGCAGGAAACCAGCCAATAATGCAAAAAACGTGAATGAATAAAATCATTGCAAAAATTTTAAGGGTCAAAAATGTACCAACAAAAGCAACAATTATTATATCCGCTGATTACATTGGAAACAAAAGAGAGCGATCAAAACATGAAATATCAAAGAAGGTAATGATCAAACTTACCTGAAAGAGGGTGATTATTAACAGTCTCATCAAGAGCTACACAGACTTCTGTCTTATAAAACATAATGTATGTGTCTTTCTTTTGACTTTTGACTTCTTGATTCCACATCCTAATTACCCCGGGAGCTAATTTGACCTACCTTGCACCCCCCAGGACATTTTTTCATGGGTGCCAAATCGTTCATTGGGACCCCAGAAATGCAAAGAATTTTTGTCCTCAAAGATAAACTCAATTGCACTATGAAAAAATCCATGGTAACCGTTAAACCGATTCTTGAGCATGGGGGTGTACATAGAAAATCGCCCATATCTCAATTGTTACTTATCCTAGACCACTGAAATTGGTCTCATTTTAAAGCTTAGATATAGCCCTTTTATCCAGTAGTAAGTAATGCAAATTTTTGAATTTGCATATTCATGAATTTTAATGAAAACATTAAAAACGACAGAAAAAGCGTTAAAATCCATAAATAAACTAATTTCAGGCCCAAACTGTCATTCTGACACTTTGTTATTGAACCAGTAATATTATATGACAAATGTATTGATGATCTGGGTCTATATGAAAATCATCTCATTTGCATATTCATGAATATTAATAAAAATGTCAATATGCAAATGAGATGATTTTCATATAGACCCAGATCATCAATACATTTGTCATATAATATTACTGGTTCAATAACAAAGTGTCAGAATGACAGTTTGGGCCTGAAATTAGTTTATTTATGGATTTTTTACGGTTTTTTTTTTTTTGTCATTTTTAATGTTTTCATTAAAATTCATGAATATGCAAATTCAAAAATGAGATTATCAGCCACATCATCGGCACCAAGTGATTTAATTTGATCAGTTTCTCTTAAAATGAGCTGCTTTATTTGTTCCTTTGTTTTGTTTGAAATGTTATTGAATTTTTCCCTATCTGATTTTGTGATGAATATGGGGATCAGTTTTTCACCCTTTCCTGATTCAGTACCATCAGCTACATCTGACAGATATAACTCTCGATTGCCTGCAAGGATATGAAAACTTTATAAAAATCAAAAAGATATTTTTGGTTACATTATTTTTTTAAAGAAAATTTATTATATTTGGCCTCATTTGAATTTTAATAGTCTTTGTAACCACCACCCTGTTGAAAGCAATAAAATTACAGTTATCCTCAACGCATCCGTGTTGCCAAATCCATAGGGGTCAGTTAAGTGGCTTAAGCAGCCGAAACCGCGGTTTGACTACTCTCCTTTTCCATTAATATGCTCACTGCTCTTAAAGGATCTCATTTTTATTTCTATTTTCAGAAATCTAACATATAATTTAATGTGCATGTGATTATTGGTATCCATAGAAGTTTCTTTTAACATTTTTTTAAACATTATTTAATGCTTGCTTATAGCACATTTTTCATTCGGGATTGTTATTTTAATTAAATTTTATAAAGTTTGCAGTAAAAAAAAGAGTCAAATTTAAACCTTTGCAGTGTTGAGAAAAATTACGCAGTTCATCATCCAACAGCTGACCAGAAATTGTCACGTGATGTCTTTTTTCCTTGGGTTTAAGGAGGTACTCTACACTCCGCAGCCTTTTTCGCCAGTGTGCTATTTCTTGCGACAAGTCAGGGTGATATATATGGAGACTGTCATCATCTTTAACGTCTAGCATCTTGGCCATGTTTCCACGAATCAGTCCCAGAAATGATCTATTATATTGATTAATCAATCTCTGATTTGATACATTTATGTAACAATGTTCTGTCTATACTTTATCAACAACAACATCAAAAACAACAACAACAACAACATCAACAAAACTGATGATACAAGACAAATGCTTACATTAAGTTAAATAATGATACGTATTACTCGTACTATATTTATATAGATTGATGAACTACACTCAATGACAGGGGCAGAGGCTGTTATTAAAATAGAATACGAAGGATCAGAAACTATTCATAAAACCAAAAATTGTAATATTAAAAATGTTCTTCCTGGTGAGTGTTTTTACTCCATACTTTATTGTTTGGATTTACGATAGTACATATAAAAAGTTAAATGTAAGATTCAGTAAGTCCACAATCGAAAGATGTAACAAACATACGTTATCAAATGAAGGAGAAAACTTCAATAAACTTTAAAATTAATTATCACTTGTTGCTTGGCCTTTAAGGATTCATTACTACTTTTCATTTAGTCATAAATAATTTAATATACTTATGTTTGTTGACATGAAGAATGATTTTATTACATCAACTCATGATCTTATAATTTCAATTAATATTTATTTGGTATAATATTCATAAATTTTTTACGAGTAATACGTAACATAACCGTGATCATTGTGTAAGGCTTTTTTCGAAAATAAAAAAAAATATCGAATTTTCAGATACTGATGAACCTGAAGGAGGCAAAAACATAGAAATCATGGAGATAATCATTGAAGAAGGTGATAATGATGGTGTCCAGTTTCCTTCTCCAAAGGCCAAACAGACCAGGGAATTACCTCCAGAACCTGCTCCAAGTACCTCTGAAGCCGTTTCAACAGAAAGTGTTGGTAAAAGGAAGACAAGTAGAAAATTAAAACCGACACAAAAAAGCCAAAAAAAGTATACAGGTGCAATGTTTGTGGTGAAGAATTTGGCAAGGAGGTACGACAGGGAAACAAGAGACCAATTTGGATTGGGTGTTCCCATGCACTGTGTGACTACTGGGTACATGCCAAATGTTTAGGGTTTGTGGTTCGCTCAGAATCAGCCTTTGAGAAAATTTCGTTTTACTGTATTAAACACAGAAATCTTCATTGATTATTTAATTATCAATAAAATAAAATATATACATCACTGATTTTGAAGTAAGACGTTATCACATATTCCCCTCATGTTTTTACAATTATTTTGTTTGAATAAACCATGAAAAAACACGAAACGTATGAAACGTCTATTACCGTGTAATACATGTTTTCCACAACTCTCGGTTGTTTAGTGGTAATTTCTTTCTGATTGTGTTATTTCCTGACCATTGTCTACTTTTACCCTTAATAATCTGCATATCAAATGTCAATTTCATTCACCTTGTAATATGAATTTTTAAAACTTTTGTAAAAGGCCACCTGATAAAATTATTATATATCTAAATTTTGGTTTGAGATTAGAATCATTACATTGTTTTTTATGTTTTTTTTTATTTTAATATATGTGCTTTGGGTATGTCGATTTTAAATTGATTAATAACATATCTTTTTTTAATCATTTCAAATTTATTAATTATTTACCTCATCAAGGCTGTCAAATGTCCTGCAGACTCGGAGCCACCTCTCTGCTGTCGGCAGACCCGTTGGAATCAGCGTCTTTAACCTTCTGTTTTTATTCTCCAGAACGAAGTCCCCACCCTCTCCTTTGCTAGGATGTCCACTGATCGAAAAGGACTCATTCTTTCTCAGGTTATCCTGTATAATGTCCGGTGCTAGTGTCCGCATCTTCAAGTCTCTATAATCAATCTCCTGGTAACATGTCATATTTACACCGTAGAAGAGTGCAGAAAACTATGTGCGTGAAATAATCATAAGCTCACTATTATTTCTCCTAACGGCCGCCCTAAATAAGAACATAGGCAACAAGTATGAAAATACCACATCTTTCATAAATAGATAATTTGGATCTGCAACTGATGCAAGCCATGAGTAATATCCACTCAAAGATGGTTTGGACTTGTCACATATACATTCTTTTATATATGGAACTATTAGTTCACAAGCAGAAACCTCAAAAAATATGGTTAGTATTTGCCAAGATTTATGGTGATCATTTGCCGATTGACACGCTGACTGTGCTTTTATTGAATTAAATCCAAGCATCTTCCCTAGTTCGCTTAATCCTACCTCCCACAGTAATCTGAAACATGCCTTAACCATATTTATCTCATAATGTGCGAGTCCAGGTTGCAATAAAATGTGCTGAAGGTCATTATTTTTTTTCTAAAATTCTGGATCCTAATAAATATAGAAAACCATCACATCCCAAAACTGTCCACTTACGGTCAATTCCAACTCCGGTAGTTCTTAATAACTTATGTAAAACAGTCTTAACAGCTTCATATGAGCAGGGATTTTCTAAACAAGGATCTCCAACTACAACAGTGGGTGGCTGTCCAGGATGACGGTGTTCGACAAATGAATAAGGATCATTGCTTGTGCTATTTGGCTGGATGGGTAAGTCACTATTGTTCATAAAATTATCTATAAAATCACATTATCACCTGTATGTTCCATGTAAACTTTATCTAGTTTTTCTAGGATGAAATTATTCCTAAACTTATTAAATTTATCAGAACATTCCGATATGAAATTGTTGATAAGTTCAATACTTTGCCTTTTAGAAATCAGATCACTGTATAGCCATGATTTAGGGTCGAGTTCTGCACTATATTGATGTCTAGATACTTCTTTTTGGTGTATGTGGATGACCGACGTAATTACACTAAGCAATGCTTTAGCACTAAATCTAACACGCCAGTTTCGAGCCAAAATTTGACTATTATCAACATATGTTATAACATCATTTTCAGAAGGACACAAAACTTCAGTGCTTGTTTTCTCCTTGAACCAGTTCATGACAGTTGTATAACAACCAGTTGGTAAAATCGATGATAGATATAAAATTATTGTTTTGCTACCTGATATAAAGTAAATAATAACACTCAGAGCAAAAAATAGCGGCGTGATTGTTCCAGCACACGATGCTGCTAACAAACAGTCTATAGCCGCTACAAAAGCAAGATACCTGCCCTTCTTAGCATTTTCCATGTCCAATCCCACGAGAGCTACAAGAAACGCAATTGCAACATTAGTTTTATCCAATGTCATTGGCTTAAATGCACGAATGTTATCTTTGTAGATCTTAGAAGTTTCACTCGCATTTTGTTTGAAATCTATACTTTGTGAACCCCCAAGAGCAGTTGCCAATTTCACAAGTGTTTCATTAGGAAGGTTGCCGCTCTCAATATCCTTAACAACTTCGTCCACGTGATTTAATTTAATTTTCTTTGATGCAGACGCTTCATTATTATCTGGGTTTAAGCCTTTAGCATTTTCATTACAAATAGTACATAAATATTTAGCTTTGGAACTTAACCAACCATTTTCCAATAAAAATTGAATATCGCCTTTCCGGTATCCAACTGGCCGTTGCTCTAGCTTTTTTTAAAGAAAACGACCTCCCATCCGCAAACTCTTCGTGTCGGGTACAGCCACAACGTTGGTTAGCAATGGTACTCATTTCCTTACTGGCTGAAATTTTATGAAGATTTGTAAAAATATTTGAAAAACGTATTGTATTATCAAATTTATTAATTTATTTATTCATCAAATTATTTGTGACGGGATCGCCTCCCTCGGTTGGTGCAACGTATTAGAGGCATATTGAGTGCTTGTTATATGCAAATTTCAAACAAGAAACTTTTTGAATCGAGTAAGTGTTGGGTATATAGCGAAGAAAACCACCCTTGGTGGATGAGCATGCTTTGCCACCGACGGGGTTTGCTGTGGTTTTGGCTCGGCTGTTCGTTACATATTTATCTATTTATTATACGAGGGTCATCCAATAATAAGTTCTGACAATGGTCTCATATTTCTAAAAGGATGTATGAAATCAAACCAAATTTGACAATCAAATGTGGCCATGGATGTGACCTTCTATTTCACAGAATCCGGGTCAACTCGACCTCGGGTCAGTTTGGACCGGGTCATCTCGGAAGGGTCAACTCGGGCATGTCAACTCGGCCTTATATATAGTTATGATTAAAACAAGTGGAACAGATATGAGGCAATGCTTGTATATAAATCTCATTTTAACCAGTTATTTTCGTCCGTCTCTTCCATGATAAAATCTGTTAATCATACCATCGAATATACATTTAGGCTTACCGCTTCAATTGGGTGTACCCAAAAAGTAATCACACTTTATTTCATTGCGGTACTGTTTTATATGTGAACACTATAATACACAGATAATTCAATGGCTCAAATAAAAACAGATTAACTTGCATGCTCGTCACCCTATAGACAGTTGACACCTTATGGGCTTTTTACAATTGCTCAATAAGGAGAATGTTAACAATGATATGTTTGTAATACTGAAAATAATGTCATCCTATATTTTCTGTGTACGAATCCGGAATATATAAACCGAAAAATCATTATTCATATCTAAACGCATCATATATTTACAAAATACCCCTCCTGTAATTGGAAAAAAAGAGGCCGAGCTGACCCGGCCGAGTTGACCCGAGGCCGAGTTGACCTACGGGCCGAGTGGATATCGGGCTGAGTTGACCCGCTTCCTGTGAGACATGAAGTCTCTATCACAATAGGATGCGATACTGTAACCATTTGTATGCATCACTGTCAAAACTCATGGCCACGAAAATTGCAACAACTTAACGAAAAAAAGTGATGAGATGACTAAGGTACGAGTTGACAAGAAATCTCATTAACTTTGATGGGGTGGGTGCATTGTCGCTGAGAGGTAGCGCTTCACGCAATGACCTGTCGCAGTTGGCCAATGGGATCTGGGAAATTCAATCTGGATGCCCCAGCTTTCTTCGTGTGTCGTCTGTAGCCAAAATCGGCTATATCCCACAATTCAAAGCGTCAAATGCGAGAATTCAAGATGAGGATCTCGCGAGAATGGGGGTGGGTGGCTAAATAAATGGTTTGGGTGTAAATTGTGCTGAACATGGTTTTGTTCTGTACTCTTGTTTTCTTTGTAATCTTTTTATTTTATGCTGTTTATATTTTTTTATGGTTTCAACACACAGTATTTTAAGCTACAATTACAAAGAAAAAACACGCATGTACGAACGGCCGTTCTTATATTTAATCATTTACATCCACAACAATTAAAAGTTATGATTGGTATTGGCCACCGTAGATTTAGGATTCTGACACGATTTTATAGATTGTTGATGCTGCAGGCGACCTGATTGCAGATTTTGGAGTGCAAAATGGCGTCTGAACGGAAGGATGATTCTTCAATGGTATAAAAAGTATGAATAAATGTATATTTACCTTTCTGTTGATAATTATCTCAAAAACAGCTGTTTTCACCAGCAAAAATACGCGTTTTTGCAAAAAAATTCTTCGGTCGATTTGGCTGCAAACAACTGCTACGTGTAACTTTCAATGTTGCCTAAAATTTTCACAGGACACAATGATGCAATTCTAGCACGAAATACATGCTCTGGTGACATTTGCTAAAAACAAACACATTTTTGAACCTCAAAGGAGGTACATAACCTGAATGGAGGTAGTGTAGCAGTATTTTAGCTTGAGCAGAGCCTGATGGAGACAAATCTGTGGTTAAATGAGTTAACGAAAATTAAGTACGAGTTAATTTTTTGTTTACTTTTGTGTAACAACACTTTTTAAACCAATTCATGAGCATCTCATTTAAATATTAAAATCGGCTGGTTTCCAGTCTATACATATAATCAATATTATAAGTACTATATTGCAAGTTCCACAAAGTCTCCCTTATATGAGAAGCCTCCGTGGTGCAGTGGATAAGCCACTCGCCCAGTAAACCAGGGGTCGCAGGTTCGATCCGGGCTCCAAAAACATATACTATAACCAATCTCCCGGTTGAGCCTTCGAGTGCTTCCGGGACAACAAAACCCACAAAAAACAACCTCAAAGCACTGGTCTCGCCCAGGAAAAAATAGCAGGCTCAGGACAAATCAAAATTTAGCTACAGAGCTCGATTTAACTATAGTAGCTAATAGGAGCTTTAAAAATTGTGTATATTTCATATTATATGTTTTATTAAACTTAAACATTGTGAAAAAATGCAGGCAAATACTGAATTAAAATTGTTAACAACTCTAAATCTTTTGTGTAAACATTTTTTTGGGAAAATCCAGAGAAGAAATTTCTTCAAAAAACACTATTTTTGTTTATTTCAGAAAATGAGAATTCATAAAACCCCGATCAACAGTAAGATATGCTATCATATTTTTGCCTGCTGCATAAATTGTGTTCTGTGTTTGGCATTCCATTTTTTTGCAATGACTGCCACAATGAGATATTTTATAACATCTCATTTCCTGCAATTATAAAATGAAGTTTTTGCAAAAAAATCTTGGCTGGATTTTGTCAAATTTGATGTTTACACAACCCATACAAAGTAGTTATTTTTTTTTTATCATTAACTTGCAATTTTTTCAATGAGTCTTTTTATTATGATATATATATATATGAAATATACACAATTTTAAAGCTCCTTTTAGCTACTATAGCCAAATCGAGCTCTGTTGCTAAATTTTGATTTGTCATGAGCCTGATGAGAATCAGAGACTTAGAAACCCGAGGATTTCTAAATAATTTGAAGAGAGGGAGCGATGCAAAACGGGTGAGGGGGTGGAGACGACTACCTGTTCCTCCCTTTTGGCCTTGTATTCCGTTTTATATGATAATCTGAGCTTACCAAAATCCCACGGCCGTATCCTTTAACAATACGTTCTCTCTGAAAGAATGGTGCCGTTTCTGACCACGTTTTCTAGTATATACTCTTATTCGGGGGCCTCTTGTAGGGACTTGCAATAGTTATATATTGCAAGTTCCACAAGCTCTCCCTCATATGAGAACCGGAGACTTAGAAACCCGGTATTTCTTAGCTTCGTTCTTGAGTACTATAAACATGGGAAATTGTTTACCCAGTCTACCACGCGTACCATACTATACCGTGATATATTAAACCATTTCTTGCAGAGACTTATTCATGGGTTCGCTGTTTACGGGCGTATGCCGGACTGCGCATAATCCCTAAACAAGGTTGTACAAGTTTAAGACTAAAAATAGGAAAGTAATGTTGTCTATTTCCTCGAATGAAATAGATATAACGACATATATATGTATAAACACAATATAAACCTTCAAACTACCTTTCCAATACTCAATAAAATGATCCGTGAAATCGTAACTTGAGCTTGATGAAATATGTTAAAATATTAAGCTAATGACCTGTCTGACCTTCTAAAGCATGAGTTGATTAGCTTTCTAATCCAAAAGCTCTCAGGAGACTTTGTTTT
Source organism: Rugalucina vietnamica (assembly GCA_964017185.1). NCBI lineage: Eukaryota > Metazoa > Mollusca > Bivalvia > Lucinida > Lucinidae > Rugalucina > Rugalucina vietnamica. The sequence goes on from OZ024879.1 coordinate 20,544,716, forward strand.
ATACACACGCCTCCTTCTTAGGGTCTAATGTATTACATAACTGGCATTTAACAACCCATTACATGAATGCCTGTACGATTTCTAAACGGTTCATAAATTCACAGGGGAAAGTTATCTTGGGGCGGCGCATTTATAAATGCCTGGAGCTGTAACTTTTATTTCTTCACCCATTCAAAAATCGGACAATGTCAGATGATGCGCCTGTAATTGGCGATTTTACAGGAACTCGTATTACATGAAAACTTTAAAAAAGTATGTCGTAGTCAATTTTCGCGTTTAAAGTACTGAATATTTGGTGAAAAATGTCAAAGTGCCAGATTACGTCATGTATTAATTCCACGGGCGGTGTTAAAATAAAATACCAAGTTTAGAGTACACATTACTGGTTTAAGACATTGTGTGTAAAAATAACATTTGGTTACAAGAATTTTGAACTAAAATTTTACATTAGTACCAATTGACGACTGGAGTGCAATAATGCATTTGCAATGCTTTAAACTATTGAAGATTGAAGGGTAAGATGAATAATAATTGTTGATTTTGGAATCTCGTGATACAAATAAGTCCATATGCTAAAGAAACAACTACCAGTAAAAGAACCGATTTATCCATCCTGGTTTTGATCACTCATTTCGGATTCGGGATTGCGTGTAACCATTCTAATGATAATTACTCTGATCGTCAATCTGAACACCGATTCAAGGGTTTTCCATATAAGTCTTACAACAGATCCTCGAGGCACAAGTTCTGTTGGTGGGGACAAATTGATTGGATAAAATATGAAGCATGTGACGCCTTTGTTGCCTGAAATCTAAAAAATGTATATTTGACAGCCCGAATACAAGCTAGACATGCACAATTATCGATTATTCAAGTGCTCTATTCTTTCAGCCCAGTCCCATCATTGGTGATTTTACATCATCTTATGATACATATCAATAGCATTAAATGCAATTATTCCTGGTCATTCAGAAATTCACATAAACACACGTGTGTAGAACTAGTTTTGCTGACAATTTGTTTATGTTTCCAGATGGGTTTGAAGGGAAACGACCAAAGAGAGTGTTTTAACCACCAGAGTGAAATCACGTAAAAGGAAACCGCTCAATAGTCCATTCTAGGCAACAAAAATAAGAGCATCACCCGAAGAGAAACCCACATGTCCCTCCAAATCAGTTATATAAAATCATCATCCGATCATACATGCTTTGAGATAGTGTTTGCATATTTATTTTCTCCTACGGACTTCACAAGGAAACCTACGTTCTTGCAGAGGGGTTGTGTGTTCCACACACTCGCTGATGAGTGTAAAAGCTTGAAGTGTTACTAAACTTCTTCTCACAGTCGCATCGTCGTTTGTCACCAATTTGATGGTGTATTCTCTGGTGGCCGTCCAGCCAGAACATCGTGGAAAGTTTCACATTCATATTTGAGTTGATTCATGTCTACTATTCTTACGTGTCTTGTTCTGTTAGACGAGTCATTGAAAGTTTTTTCGCAGTAGCTACATTTGTGTTCCTTTGGCTCCCTCTCGTAGTATAAGTTCTTATGTGCCAATTTAGCCCCGAACGGCAACTGATCTGCTCCATTCTGCCGAAAAAAAAAAAAAAAAACATGCAAAAATAACAATAATTGAATATCATCATATCAAAGTAGCTTAAGGGGGAGAGGCCCTGGGTTCGAATCCCACTGGCATTTTGTGGTGTTTAAACTTGGGTGAGCAGGAGAGCTAAACAGAAACATTGAGAACAGGTCTAATTGAAACTATATTGAAAGGTACAAGTAGGCAACGAACAGAAAAGGGCGCAATCAGAAAGAAATTCTCACTCCAAAAACCGAGGTGGGAAAAACTTAATTGACAATAAGGTACTTGTACATAGAAAACATATCTCAAGCCAAGTGAGCAGCCATTTCGCAATAGGCGTCCAATCAGTTCCCGAGTTTAATTCAGAATATGAAAACATACGTAAGGTTTAAACAGAAAAAAAAATCGACTCCAAAAACATTAAACAAATGGAATCACAACAGAAATATTTCCTTGGAATGATCAATACTATAAACTAACTGGGGGGGGGGTGCTTAAATCGATTCTACAGGCGCCTAACCCCAACCTCATCTTCTGCAGTTGTTCACAACATTTGGTTAATTGTTTGGTCCTCAACATTCTTAATTCACGATAACAAACGCAATCAGCAAAGAGTCTAATTTCCGATTCAATATCCTAGGTGATATCATTTATATGCAAAAAAAAGGGGGGGGGGGGGGAATAGGCATTGTGTGTCTTCTTTGGTTCGGCGATAAACCTCCTTTAAACATTTATTCAGTAAGACGTATTTTCGACAGTTGGGAAAAGTAATGTCAATAAACACAAAAACTTATATTTACAAATACAGACAGCTCTTCTTCTAGCATTACATGATTTATCCCAAAAGATCTCCAAGCCATGTTTCTCTGCATTTAAAGCCCCCATAGAAAACCCTCTTTCCGAGATTACTTCCCTTGCAAGGCATTATAAGTTTGTTATTTAAGACCACTTCGTATATATATATCGTATATATAGGTATCTGCTTAAGTAGTATTTTGCATAAGGTGTCTGCTTAAGTTTGCTTTATTTCAACCAAGTCTGTAAGGAAGCTGTACACGAACACACACACACGCGCAACAAATATACAGAAAATAACTGCCCCTTGACCAAAAATAAACGATTTATCATGGAAGGATTATTATGTAAACAGATGAAGTGGTGAGGTTCTACCGAGCCATTTCATCTGTTTACGAGACGAGCGTGATGAATCGTTTTATTTTTGGCCAAGGGATGCTTATTTATTATATAATGCAATCACAGCAGGAAAAAATAGCAAAAAAAAAAGGAAATAGAAAATAGAAAAACCCTCACTGTTTCTTTCCTGTCGTGTTTATTTTGGCAGTAGCCTTGTCACATTAGTGCGCCTGCCGAATTACTACGTATACAGGTGCTTATTAACAAAACAACGCCAACGTTCGTAAAATCTATAAATTGGACTTGTCTTTCTCGTACTCTAGACAAGTATCATGAATTAACTGGCGCAAAATATTCAAAAGTATACATGTTTTAGTCAAGCTTTATTCTTAAATGCCCATTTTCAGACCTATCACCACCCTTTATAAGTTAGCCACCAGTCCATCAAACGATAATAAGAAAGAGACCAATAACACCAATGCGCCACTCCCCAACAATAATGTTTTTCAGAGACGTTTCGTAGGAAGAAACATTTTCGGTTAAGAGCGCTGTTTCTTAATCACTCGATCATCTCACCGCTGTGTCTCGTGTGGGTTCGAGCTCCGCTCTGGACTTCAAAAAATTATTTTTACCATTTGCGTTGTGTGATGGGAACTGAAACGTACAGGATAGCTAAAAACATTTACTTTTAGAATTATCTGTTGTCTCCACCATAAATTTCGCCTGTCATCACCATAGTCATATAATAATTCCTTGCCTGGGTGAATACCTTTGCAGGCGAACAAACACTGTCTGGGTATACTTCGTACTTCTTCATTACACAGTTTCATTTGATAGATTGCCTCAGTCTTGTAAGAATCATTGACACACTGGCAGATGTGATACTGTGTTGCACAAGCAGCAATACTGAAAAGATAATACCCGTTGATAGACACATGCTATATTAGGGACATCAAGTAGCAAAAAGGGCTAAAATTTACCAAAACTGTATTACATATCCCAATTTTGAGGTTATCGGCATCCCGATTTTGTTCGCGCATTTCTCATTGACCCCGAACTCTATTTACGCTTTAAAGTCTGAAATTCAGCAAAAGATTGCTTTTTAAATATGAATCTGACTTTCTTCATTGTGATACCCATTATTTTTTCTAGTTATCCGATTTAGATACCTATGTACACAGGTTGTGTATATCCAGGTTGTGTATATCCAAAGTGCTATACTTTTAACCATTGACAACCATAGCCCATATATAAATTATGATAATATGAAAGCCACTACTTCTTAGGTCTCATACGCGCAAAACAATTTAGTGTCAAATAATTACTTCCACAGAAAGGCAAAGCTACAAATACAAAATGTATTCATTGTATAAGTAATTTATTGTTAGTTTGGTTTTTTCCCGCCTCGGTTTTTGGAGTTGGAATCTTTTTTCTGGTTGCGCCTTTTCCTGATCGTTGACTATTTGTACTTTTTAGAATAAAGAACGGTGTTGGTAATAATTTTGCATCATGCTAAATCTGTTCGTCAAGATGACATTAATGAGCATCAACTAATATGATAAGCAAATAATGGCACTAAAATGCCAAGATCCTTAAGTCTAATGACACCTTGCAGCTTCCAACTATGCAATTATACCTACCAATGTTTCTTGCCGTTATAGGTGACAAAAACCACACAAAAAACATCATGCTACTGTCTTTTTCTCCCTTTCCTCAGCCTCCTCCAGTGTCAAGTTCTCCCCGACAGTAATCTTATATTACTGATCGTTCCAAGGCGATACTTCTGTGGTGGTTCTTTCGTTTTATGCCTTAGTGTTTAAAAAGTGTATGCTGTTGTCGCCTAATGTATGTTTTCATATTTTAGTTAAGGTAACAGAGTGGCCACCTATTGGGCAAATAGCTACCCATTCGGCTTACGATAAGTTTTCATGGTATACGTACCTGATTGTTAATTTTGTTTTTTTCCCATCTCGGTGTTTAGAGTGGGAAAATTTTTCTGATTGCGCCTTTTCTTGATCTTTGCCTTCTTGTACCTTCCAATAAGAAATCTTTTTTTGTGTTCCTGGGTGGCCAGAATACCGAAACCTTAAGCCTTAAAAAGACATCGATATGTGGGTATTCAATAGATATATTATACCATCTAACCAAAACACCAACACGAAAAAACAAGTAGCCCAATGGGCAACTGTCGCTCACCTGTCCAGAGGGCCATAATAATCCTATATGACAATTTTTAAGAAAGATTAAGGATAAGGGGCAGTTAACTCTGTAGTCTGTGTGGTTGGATCTGGTTGAGCTTCAAGTTCATCTAAGCTCTAGTGAATGCCTTTGCAAATATGGAAAAGATTCATTCAGAATTTGGAGAAGAAATCACAGGAACAACATTGCTTCAGAAACTCAAGAGCTCAATGGCAGATAACTTCGAAGTGTGTGGTCGGATCGAGCAGACTTTCAAACTCATTCAAGCTCTTGTGCCTGTCATGTTTCTTTGTAAGTTTATTAAAGATACAACAAGTAGCCCAAGTGTAACGAACGTTGTTGTTGGAAATGTGAACGGACGGACGGACACACGGACGACGGCTCGACTACCATACTATAAGCTCGCCTTGTGAGCTTTCTGCTCAGGTGAGCTAACAAAAATGTCAAAGTTAATGTAAAGATTAGACAAGATTTTCTTCATTATAAGACTATGTGATTTTGTTTAAAACACAAAGCATCTAACTCCGCAGTGATCTAAAATAGTGGATAAAATATTTGGACTGCATTTTCTCAATACATATTAAGATGCTCAAGGGCAGATAACTGCCCATTCTGCTATTCGATGTGGCAGAATTTCTAACACATCCAAGCTCTTGTGCCTGTCTTGGTTCCCTGCAAGTATAAAAAAGTTAATGCATGGACATAAGTCTATGAGGATTTTGCAAACACACAGGGGCAGCTAACCCCGCAATATGTGGTCGGATCTGGCCAAATTGTTGACTCGACCATGCTGTCACGTATGTCCTTGTTGTCCCTGCAAGAAGGGAAAAGATACTAACAAAAAAGCAAAGTTAATGCTAAAACAAGGTTTCCCCACCTATGGAGATTCTTTTAAACACACAAGGACAGTTATGGCGGCCATCTTGGTCATGTGACCTGGACACTTTATCTATACTTTTGGTCACACATCTTAAAGATGCCCCATATGAAGTTTGGCTTTAAATGGACAAGCAGGTTCAGAAACGGGTTCCGAAAAGATGTTTAAATACTGTATTATGGCAAAGTACATTTATTTAGGCGTGGGGCAGGGGCAGACAACCTTTTGTGGCCATTTTTTTCATAAACATAAATCTTCTGTCCATTTGCCTATCTCAACAAGTTTTCCACATTAAAAACATTTTATCAATTTTCCCCATTCGAATACACATCGGCTGAGACACAATCAGGGTTGCCTTTTGTGTTGCACTTGAGGCAAAAATGTAACCTCTTTGTATTTTTATTTTTCTTGGTTTATAATAACATATGAGCTATCAGGTTTATATTCCAGTAATAATTCTTTTGGCTCTCGCGTTTTTCAAATTTCACCATAGTGGGTAATGGGAATAGTTCAGAAAAGGAGCTTCAAACCAGTGTTTTGGGCTGCTTAAATAAGATCATATGCAGCCTACATAAGCCATTGTTCCATGGTGCAGTTAATTTAATACAATGTAACATGTGTGGTTGCATATGAAAAATTGAAGGAAACCTTGACTGCAACACACATTTTATTTCTAGGGTGTCTCTTAACATGGGGCTACGGACTATACAGGCCATAGAAAAAAATAATTGTGCTATATCTTCTGTCCTTAATAATTTCTGGAGATATCATTTTGATGGGTTGTACTAGACCACAGTCTGAAAAACAATCAGGCCATATCAACTCATTTAATCGGAACCTGATCTTTTAATCTCATTTCAAACCTAGGGGCTACGGACTCTACATAAAAATGACTATTTTTTGAAAATCATTGCTCTTCTCTGAGTTAATTTCAATTTTTGTTGATTCTAATCAGTCATTTGGCTTCATCAAGAAAGACTAAATACAAAATAAAACTACTTAAAGCATTTGTCCAATTATTTCAGCATGTGAACTGTAGACACCAAGAAAATCTTAAAATACTACAAATGAACAGTTTCACTTCATTCTCCATATTTTCATTAATTTTAGTCCAAATTCAAAGCCGTAAAAAGTATATTACAGGGGGCATATGTCTCCTTAGTTCTAGAGCCATATGCAACATATTTCATTCATGAATACTTAAGCAAACATGTTTACAAAACACCCAAAATAAAAGTGCAACATCATAACATGTGAAAAACAGTGTTTTTTTAGCATCTAATCTCTCCCTGACGCAAAATATTGTACAAAATATGGTATCATTATATATCGCCAGAAAGCTTATTATCCCAGTGTTATAATGGAATAAAAACATTAGGTATTGGATAATATCACACTGAATTACAGATGCATAACATGACCAAGGTAGTAAAGGCAACCCTGATCGTGTCTCAGCCGACATGCGAACTAAGTTGACTTTGCCATTAAGGTATAAAATAGGCCAAGGTCTATCCATATAACCATTGTAGGGCTCCAGTCCTTGATGCTTCATGCCAGGTTTCAAGATCATAGGCCTTATGGTTCTGGTGAAGATTTTTAAAGGTTTGTACTCTTTTAGCCATGGCGGCCATCTTGGTCATGTGACCTGGACCATTTATATAAACTTTCGTTGCCCCTTCCCAAGGAGGCTCCAGATTACCTGGAGTAGAAGTTAAAATGTGTTAAATGCAAATGGCATGTACTAAAGATGAAAGTTCATCTGTCATTTTAACACAATGATTTTAAACTTCAAACATAAATGTAGTAGGTCATAGACTTAATCAAGTCAAACATTTTTGTCATGGTATTTCGGGACAATCACAGAATATATGTTCGTAAAATTACCTTTATAATCTGAGAGACATTTCACAACAAAGCCATCTTCATCCAACCCACTTTCACCCAAGTACACAGCATCCTCTGGTGATGTTGATATCAAACATTTTTGTCATGGTATTTCGGGACAATCACAGAATATCTGTTACCTTATAATCTGAGAGATATTTAACAACAAAGCCATCCTTATCCAACCCAGGTTCACACCAGTACATAGCATCATCTTGTGATGTTGTTGATTTCCGTTTCTTGCGAGATAAATGATAGCATAACCAAATGGGGTCAAATATGTTAAACCTTGGTTAGAAAATGAATCTTAACCGATAATAATTTTGCTGATTTCTCAGAATACCCTCGCTGATCTCAAATGACCAAAATGAAAATATAATCTGCACTATGTATGATGTACGGGGTGACTTTTTAGGGCCGCCACACGGCACAACACCGGCTGCCATAACAGCGAATTAAAATAAAACACATCCTTTAAGAGAAGTGATCATACTGAGAAACGGGGTGAGCCACTCCACGGTTTCGGCTTTTTTAGCCTCTTCAGTGACCCTATTGATTTTGGAACATGGAGCCAAAGAGAACTTTGTAGAGCTTGAGACCACAATGCTACATGCCAAGTTTCAAGTGTCTAGGCCTAGAAGAACATTTTAAACTATTTTTGCTTATAATAACCCTTGCCGTCATTAGACCTTTTTCACTCAGTTTTATTCCCTTTGAAGATTCTTTCAGCTCATATTAGCAGACCTGGCTCCGTTCATGTCTGCTATTTGCAGCCTTACACTTATCATGTCATAAACCCAGGATTTGTTTTTGTCAGTTTTTAATATTTAATTCTCCTGTATACTAAAACAATCATAATTTTAGCCTTACCAAACTAATTGAAATTTTCTTCTTTCTAACTTCCCTTTGACGCGTGCACCTGCACATAATACTCACGAGCGGGTGCTGCAGTATATGCAGAAAGAAAGAATATAAAACTGGCCAATTAGTAGGTGGGCGAAAACGGGAGAAACCCGACGAAAACCACACGGTTCACCCGCAAGCAAAAGTGGACAACTTGTATTAACTTTTGCTCCCCTGTTCCTAAGGATGTCCAACACTATTTGGCTTTGATTGGCCGAAGGGTTTCAGAGGAGATGTTTCAAAATTTTGAACGAAAATGGCAACGACGCTTGCCCGTCCTTTAAGCTCACATATAAGCCTTTGGCTCAGGTGAGCTAAAATTATTGATGGATGCAGGCTCATGAGTATACTATAAGCTTTCGTTTGTGATCCTTAAAGGCTCAGTTGAGCTATAAATGACACAGTTTTGTCTGTATCATCTTCCTTTGTCAGATAATTAACCACACAGCTCTGCCAAGGCAAGTCTTAGGAGTATTGTCAAGACCCCAAGGTATGTCATTACAGGTGTAGATAAGGATGGCAAAATTAACAGTTCCAAAAGTCAGTCAGGCGTAGCGGCTCATTCAACCATTGACCATGGAATTAATGCTGAACCATTCTCTCCTTATTGCTGATGTTAACCAGTCTATCACTACTTCTGATCTCAACTATTTTCTCCCTATTGCTGGTCGCTTATTTTTACCATTATCTCCCTATGAACCATTCTCAACGCTTTGCTGGATGTTCATCTTAACGATTCCGTTCCTATTGCTGACTGTTAACCTTTACCATTTTCTTTCTGTTGCTGAACTGCACGATTCTCTCCCCTTTGTTAATCATTCCCTCCCTAATGCTGATAATACATGTAGTATGGTACACGAGTTTGTTTCCTGTTATAGAAACTGATATCCGTTTAGTTCTGGTAACCCACTGAAGGCAGTAGTCCCAAGAGTAATGTCGTAAGATTAATTGGCAAAAGTCCAATTTGTACCTCGCATGTCAACCTACTTTAAACCTACATCACCATAAAGGGCAAAGATAATACATTCCCAGCCCAACTACCGCAATTGGGGACACTTTACCATTTAAAATCTGCATCTATTTCATTTATTCAAATAAAATCTCAAAACACTTTCTTTTGTGTCATTTTCTACCTAATTGATCTCACTGTAGTGTTGTGTCTTTTTATTTTACATATATTTGTGTATTGTTTTCCTCAGATAATAAAATGTGTCATCAAAAGTATGTTTCTTTGGAAACACAGAATACAAAGTGGAAATAGAGTTTCCAGATTTTCTTGTAATATAAAACATTGCTTCATAAGCTATGAAATAAAAATCAGCAGTTAACTGATAATAGAAGAAACAATAGAAAGGTACAAGTAGGCAAAGATCAGGAAAAGGCGCAATCAGAAAAAGATTCCCACTCCAAAAACCAAGGTGGAAAAAATCCAAACTAACAATCAGGTACATATACCATGAAAACATATCGTAAGCCGAATGAGCAGCTATTTTCCCAATAGGTGGCCACTCAGTTACCTAAACTTAACTAAAATATGAAAACATACATAAGGCGCCAACAGCACAAAACTTTAAACACCAAGACATAAAACAAAAAGAACCACCACAGAAGTATCGCCTTGGAACGATCAGTAACACAAAGTTACTGGCTTGAACCGGTTTTACATGACCATAACCTCACCCGCAGCTTCTGCAGTGGTTCAAAACATTTAGTTAGTTCTTCGGTCCTCGTGGTGAATCAATAACTAGTCAATGAATCATCAAGAACAAACAAATAAATGCCGATAAACATCCTGATGAATCAAAAACCAGGACTCACAGATTGAGTTAGCTGCCCGACGGCGCCGAATAACCTACTAACTCCGGAACATAAGAAAAACACCGGAGATGTTCAGTTATAATGGACTCACTGGATGGAGCTGGAAGTACTTTAGAAAATAAAAATGAAAAGGAAAATAAATTGAGAGAAATGGTTAATGGAGAGAGATACTTAATTCGCTTGAAGGATGGTAAATGGATCAGAGAGTTTATTGGAAATGTGGAGAAGCCAAAGGAAGGGACAGATACTTATAACAGAGAATGTCAAACTTGTGAAGTGAGAATTAACTTAACGGACTGGCAAACACATATTAAGTCAGAATATCATCTATTATCAATTGCTATCAGAAGAAGAATGTTAAAGTTTTGCTTTCTGAATAACAGAAATATTCCAGTACATGATCCAAATGGATGCCAAGAATGTTTAAAAAGGAAGTCGGACCTTGATCAAAACATTAACATAAATGAACTTAAAAATCCATTGACATATTGTGAGGAAAAGGACGTGGAATTAGTAGAAATGAAAGGTGTCTTAAATAAGATTCGTGAAATGGAAGAAAAAGAGAAAAACAAGTACTATTGTCAAGTGTGTGATGTAAGGTGCTTCAGTGATGACTTTTTCAAGACACACATAAATGGCATGAAGCATAAAAGAAACAAACTTGAACAACAAAGGAAAGAAAGTAAAGGAAAAAAAAGGTGCTGGTAAGAAGAGGAAAGCAGAGACAGAAACAGAAGAATCAAAGTGACCTCCCCCCCCCCCCCCCCAAAAAAAAAAAAAAAAAAAAGAAAACTAGTGAAAAAGAGAAGGAAAACAGCAGCCAAAAAAGACAAAAACAAGTAGAGGAGGTAGAAGAGGTAAGTCACCCACCACCAAAAAAAAAAAAAGGAGGAAACAGAAACAATAAGTCAGTACATTAAAAAAAAGAGATGGTGAGTACGAATGTACTGTTTGTAATGTCAACATCAAGCAAAAAAGAAACATTAAAAGACACTTGATATCTAGAAAACACAAGCTCAGGTATTAAGTTCTTTGACAACAGACAATGAAAAAGAAAAAGATGATTCAGGAGAGGATTTGTCGTTTGTATGAGGAGGGGAAGGAAAAAACTGGAAGCCATTTCATGTTAGAGTTTCAACGACCTATAAAGTATAAAGTCAGCAAGAGGCTATGCAAAAACATCTACACCTGTACGTACTGTTTAAAACATTTTAGGTCACCAGGGCTTTTACGAAGACATAAGGAGAGCGTGCCACATAGAGTAATGGAGAAGAAAAGGATCAAAATAACTTGGAAAAACGGAGAAAAAACCTACCAAAGGAAGTTGTACCAGACAAGAAAAAGAGCAAAGATGCAAGAGAAGAAAGATTTGATTGCTGCAGCTGCAATATGCAATGAGTTCAGCTACACAAGCGATAAATTCCCGCATTCTCATTGCCATATGTATGTAAAGAGCGGTGAACCTATGTTTTTTCATGACATGAAAAAACCATGTGGAAAAACTTTAATGTCAACGGCTGAGACACAATCAGGGTTGCCTTTTGTGTTGCACTTGAGGCAAAAAAGTAACCTCTTTGTATTTTCATTTTTCTTGGTTTATAATAATTTATGACATATCAGGTTTATATTCCAGAAATAATTCTTTTGGCTCTCGCGTTTTTCAAATTTCACCATAGTGGGTAATGGAAATAGTTCAGAAAAGGAGCTTCAAACCAGTGTTTTGGGCTGCTTAAATAAGATCATATGCAGCCTAGATAAGTCATTGTTCCATGCTGCAGTTAATTTGATACAATGTAACATGTGTGGTTGCATATGAAAAATTAAAGGAAACCTTGACTGCAACACACATTTTATTTCTAGGGTGTCTCTTAACATGGGGCTACGGACTCTACAGGCCATGCAAAAAATATCAGCGGTCCTATACAATTTCTTGACAAAACCTTCAGCCATTTTTTACTAGTCCTCAGTCTGAAAAATAATAAGACCATTTCATCCTTGTTAATAGGAATCTGGCTTTGAACATCCATTATGAAAATAGGGGCTACGGACTCTACATAAAAATGATGATTTTTAGAAAAACAAGTACTTTTCACTGTGAGGATACATTCAACTTCATTGATTCTAAACTTTCTATTGTCTTAACAATGAAAGACTAGATACCAAAAAATCATGTTCTAATCATGGGTGTATTTTTTTTACCTGCCAACTAAAGACACCATGAAAAATTAAAAAACATAAGAAAAGTACTGTTTCACTTCATACTCCATATTTTCATTAATTTTAGTCCAAAATCAAAGCCGTAAAAAGTATATTACAGGGGACAAATGTCTCCTTAGTTCTAGAGCCATATGCAACATATTTCGTTCATGAACATTAAAGCAAACATGTTTACAAAAACCCAAAATAAAAGTGCAACATCCTAACATGTTAAAAACAGTGTTTTTTAGCATGGAATCTCTCACTGACGCAAAATATTGTACACAATATGGTATCATTATATATCGCCAGAAAGCTTATTATCCCAGTGTTATAATAAAATAAAAACAATAGGTATTGGATAATATCAAACTGAATTACAGATGCATAACATGACCAAGGTAGTAAAGGCAACCCTGATTGTGTCTCAGCCGCAAGTGTGCAGATATTCAAAGACCCAGAAATATTAAAGAGTGTTTACGTTACATTACGAAGCAAGATAGTAGTTCAGTACTAGTGAATATACCATTAAAAGAGACCAGCACACTTTACAGAGCCGAACTATATAAAAAATTGGAGAAAACTACAGTCAATTGGTCAGACTTTATACCGTCTACCATACACGCCACTGAAAGAAAAATCTTTGAAGATTCTGTGAAGGAGAATAGACTATTAAAGGACAAAGAGATAATGGCAAAGAAAGTACAAGGATTGACATTACGACCTTGGCAAGAAGAGTGTTTAAAACTTTTGAGTGATTCTGAGGGGGATGATCGCAGTGTCTTTTGGTTTACAGACTATGAAGGGGGTCAGGGCAAGTCTAAATTGTGCCAGTTTCTATTTGCTAAGAAGGAGGCAGCGATCTTCCATGATGTAGATTATAAGAACAATTCTTTTATATACAACCGGGAACCATACGTATTATTTGACTTTCCTAGAATTTACAAACCCAATGATTTAAGGTTAATTGAAGACCTAAAGAATGGCTGTTTAAAAGTGACCAAGTATGAAAGCAAGAGGTTAGTGTTTGATTCACCTGTGTGCGTCGTCTTTTCTAACAGCTTACCGGATACCACCATGCTAAGTATGGACCGATGGCAGATATATACAATCCAACATGGACCTCTGTATATTAGTCGATTGGTATAAATGAAAAAGAAAGAATATGTTGGAGAACTATAACTTTAATAACAAAGTAACTCAGTAACATAACTAACAATTGTTTTTAGATTTTTTTATATATATAATATTTTTTAAAATTAATGATTTATATGTTTACTGATGTTTTCTTTTTGTGTCACAAAAATTTATGACGTAAACATATTTTGATGAATTGTTTATTAAATATTATATATGTACACATGTTGTATTATTAAATGTGTTAAATGTCCAAATACCAGCACCAATTTACCAAATAAACAAAGATGACAATGTTCAATAATTACAAATACTTAACTATAATAACTATAATTGCACATAGATGGCCATCTATCTTATCACCCCATCCACCCCATATAAGGGGACAATAAGGGGGCAACCAGTTACGCCTCAGGAGACGCCCCTACCCCTGGGGGTGTCTCCCAAGGTGTAACCGGTTGTCCCCTTATTGTCCCACCCAACAACCACCCCTACTTATATGGAGTAAATATGCGACACAAAGCAACAACAAATAACAAACAACATCATCATAGGATACCCATTTTATGGTTATCTGTCGTGTACATGCTATGGCTGTCTGTCGGTTAATTCAATAAATGCTCATTGATACCAACTAATGACACTTAAGAAATCATATGTCCGCCGTCGTATAATATATACAGACTTGAACGTACATGATTTCACCATATCATGATTATTGTTCATACAATTACCGTTTAGTCAGTTCCAAATCCACCATATCCACTATCATCTTTTTTATTATCTTTTCTAAATCGCTTACTCTGTCTGATACATCTGCAATTTTTTTATGTCTGATACATCTGCAATTTTTTTAACATTAGTGTCTACTTTGGATTCTGATGGGTCAAATTGCTTTTTAGTTCCTCTGCAAATACATCTCCAAGGTTATCTACATGTTCTTCGAATTTGTCAGTTAGTATTGTAGTTGTTATGATTGTATCTTTCTTTGGAAGTTCGTCAAATTAATCAGTAAGGTTTGCAAGATCTCTATGAACGCCTCTGAGTCGAGCTATTAATGCGTCATCAGTTATTATGTCGGTCGCGGCTGGAAGTTTGTCAAAGTCTTTTCTAAGTTTTGTTACTTTTTCATTAATGGGATCATACTTTGAATTTAAATCATTTTGAAATGTTTTACGTATGTTGTTAACACTGTCACTAATGTCCATAAGTTTTTGTTTATATATCTCATCAGTTATAATTTCAGCGCTAGGTGGATATTCGTCAAAACTTTCTTTAAGGTCCGCCAATGTTTTTTGGTATCTTTCAGTTCTTCGGTCAATTTTTCTTCAGTTCTAATGGACTCACTGGATGGAAGCTGATCAAAATTGTTTTTAAGGTCTGCCAGTGTTTTTTTGGTATCTTTCAGTTCTTCGGTCAATTTTTCTTCAGTTATAATGGACTCACTGGATGGAAGCTGGTCAAAATTGTTTTTAATGTCCGCCAATGTTTTTTGGTATCTTTCAGTTCTTCGGTCAATTTTTCTTCAGTTATAATGGACTCACTGGATGGAAGCTGGTCATATAACACCGAAGCAATGTTTTATATTACAAGAAAATCTGGAAACTCTACCAACTAAAATGAATAGCTTTAAGTCGGGGCCATCATGGAGTCTGACGCCCGACCCACCGGCGTGCAATTAAAAAGGCAGCATAGTTATCAACCATGATTGGGTTAAAAACTAAGCATGCAGACTGTCGCATAACATTCAAATTATAACCTATACGTCTGTATCGTGTTATGATTTTCTGAACTGAAAAAAAAATCATAACTTCCTATAAGTTTCTTAAATTTGTAAACCAAGTCACCATAAATTTTTATAGAGCTTTCATTTATAATATAATAAAAAAATCACTGTCATTTTTAAAATACAGTAGCAGCACTTTTTGTGCCAAGTTGTTGCCACCGAGCTGTCATTTATCTTCTAGAGTCTGACTATTCCTACACGTATGGCCTTCTAAATTTTTGGAGTAAAATTGTCGTTCATAACGCTTTTACTGTGATGTCTAGATGTCAGACTTGGCTTGCTTCTTGTGCTGCTAAGCTTGCACATGTCCATTTCATTATGTCATGTCCTTTATTAATGACTAGATAAGCACTTTGAAAATTAGCCTTCAGATCTGGTTCCAATATTACATTGGTCATCAATAACAATCATCCACATTCCCCGAAATCCTGCATATTTATGGTTTTCATGTAGACAGTTTTTGTCTTAAAAAAAGACGAAAATAGTAAAGAAAAGTTGAAGATGCAACAAAAAGATTCACAGACCTCTATTGTACTGTGACGAGCTCCGGCTATTGAGTTATGATTGATGCTGGTTTCATCGTGTAATTTACCGTCAGATATTATTATCATGAGTTTCCACGGTTCGTATCGCCAAACCTGCAATTTTGGTTATTTTGTCAAAATCGATTTGCCATTGGCACTGCATTTGTCGATAGATTCAATGTTTATGCAATTGTCCATTTGTAGATTTTTTCGTTTGTCTTTACTTTTCGCTGGAAATCGTGGTTAAATTTGCTTCGCGTGATTAACAGATTGTTTTACTTTCAGTTATGACTGCGCATCGACCAACGTGACGTCTGCACAACCTTAAATGCGACTCCTTCAGGGTCAATACGACCTGGTCAAATCGATACTGCGTCGCCTGCGACCTTCTGGTGAGACTCGCCCCGCCTCTTTCGGTCGCGTTCATATAAATAGCGCGACTTTTTTTCTCTCTTTTTTTTTGGGGGGGGGATGAGGGGGGATGTTTCCAGCTTTCGTCTGTGGTGAACATGCCCTCTACTTTTCGTGCTATGGAAATTACTAAGCCTGTGACTGCAAACTGGTTCGGAACTTGAAACAGACAGCATGTTAAAGAAACATAAAGACACTCACATTTTCTTTCCATTCGTGTCCGCCATATTTGATGGAAATACACAGTTAACTTAAAACTCTACACGGTATCACGCTACCTACAGTGAAAATGAAGACAATGTCCCGACATGACTATTATTGTTTACTGTAAAGTAAAACATAAATTCAAACAATAAACAAACTTCTCAGTGTTAAATATGTATATATATATATTTGTTACATTTAATTTATTTTTGGGTTTCTTCATTAAAATAACAACAAATCATAAAAGGATAAAGATATCAAGCTCAAACATGGACTGTATATACATTATTTAATTTTACAGCCATTCAACATTCGAAATGTCATATTAAGCCCTAGATCTTCTTTCCATATTATATTCTTAATTCATATTAATTTGAGTAATACTTTTTTGAATATGAAACCAGGGCTAAACATTAAATTTATCTACAAAGACAGAGAGTCATTCTGAATCTTTAAATGCCTTCATTAGCTCTTATTTACAGCTGTATGTATACACCAATTACTTCAACTTGTAAACTATACGACTAGCTGCCGAATGAAAATCATTGTAAGTATAATACATTTCATGGCATGGAACACAACACATTGCCAAATTACATTGCCTACAGTTATATCGTGTTTGTTTTCTTGTCCACCCTGGTTTGCTTCACTGTTTGGGTTATATTTCGGGTCCTCAAACATCCCAACAAACAAAAATAAAGGTTTGGTCCTTTGGAAGCACTAAAAAGATTCAAAGGGAGATATTAAGGACTATATTACGCAATTTCGGGTAGTGAACCCTCATCAGTAACCCTTTTAAAATGTCGCTTTGTAAGACGCGTGGGTTGATTCGCGCTCGTAGGGCGTCTTTTCTTTGTTTTCTCTTTTGAAAATCCTTAAAAGTCCATTGACCATCTGTTCCCTAAATGTTTTGGCTGGTACTGGGCCATCATTTGCCTGGGAAAACACTATATACCAATTGGTAAGTACCAAAAGTCGATGAAAAATTGTGGTATACCAGCATGACCTTTTATGCGAACATTCAAATGTTCCCAAGCTTTTGGTCCATCACATCAACATAATAGACTTTTCATTTACACTATGACCACCTTCAGCCTCTGCTTCTCTTTCTTTTATCAACAGTATTATTCGTGTCCATTGTAGACAGAAAATGCACGCGCTTTGTGTCATGCCAAGCAGAAGTTACCGAATTGTTGCATCTTATAAAATTAAGTTTCATTTTATTTTTACTGCTGGTTCAAAAGAAGGTAAGGAAGGAGGCTGCGCTACTTTTTTAAAAGACGCTTGTAAAACAGTTCGTCTACCTAATGGCTTTTTAATTTTCACAGCAGAAGCTAAGGCCATTGACTTAGCCTTAGACGTCATTAATGACTGAGCAGAAGCAAAGGGCATTGACTTAGCCTCAGACGTCATTAATCATTGTAACTCAAATAACACATTTGTTATTTTCTCTGGTTCTCTGTCAGTTCTACAGGCCCTAAACCATGCATCTTCCGAAAATCAAATAAATGCCAATGCCGAAACAGCATAGCATATCTGAATTTCAACAACTAGTCTGTGTATGGCTATGTTTCTAGTCATGTAGGTATATATGGTAACGAGTAAATCGATAGGAAAGCCAAAAAATCTACGAAACTAGAACAATCAGATTTTAAAATTCCCTTTGTCAATTTTAAACCTCTTATCAACGAGTACGTCTTTAAGGACTGGCAATCAATTTGGAAGACAGTGGATGACAAATTGAAAGAAATTGAACCTCGTGTAAAAAGACAAAATATTAATTCATAAACATTAGAGACGAAAAGAGATCGTACTTTCTCGTCTTCAAATTGGTCATACACAAATAACACTTTCATATTTACTTAAACGAATCGAGAAACCATAATGTATTGGATGTGACACATCATTAACTGCATGAATTTTATAGATGTATGTCGTTCCTGCATTCAAATTAATTATTTGAAAGATTTGTTCAAAGACGTATCTGTTGAACGCATTTTGTCATTTTTAAAACGAACTAACCTTTTAACACTATATAAATTTTTATACAAATCATATTTATGCCTTTAACCATGTACATGTATACCATTTCAACTTAATCACATTATCTTTCAGCTGGCGGTATAATTGTTTATAATTTTGGTTCATTCTTAACATGTATGCTTTTCTATGCACTAAATTATGCATCTTACATTTGTTAGACGTTAATGACCCATTAGAGATGACGCGTCGTTAAACATCAATCAATGAATCAACCACCTGTTCACAAATTGAGAGTATCCAGAGTCGCTGGGGAGAACGAATCATTGTACCAATATTTAAAAGTGGACAGCCTGATAACGTAAAAACCATCGCAGAATAACGTTGATTGAAATATTAGGAAATCCCTACTCACAAGTGTTACTAAACAGGCTATCAAAATGAACCGACAACATTGTGAATTGCCCAAACATCCGTTCGGTGTTCAACGTGGCAAGTCTACGATGGACTGTATATTTTATAAGCTCGACTGCACGAAGTGCACAGGGCTATTGCAGTCACCCTAGTCCTCCATGTTCCCATGCATGTCACACCTGCGTTAAAGTTTTCTAGGAGTTCATATCTTGACAACCACTCATCAGAAAGCTTATACCTGGACCATAGAAACCTATAGGGTTAGCTTTCATTCCATGGCATCAAGCCCCTGAGTCCAGGCCAAGGGGTGGGGCTGGAGGTTAAAATCTAGAACATCTTCAAAAATGGCTATTCTGTGGTATAGTTTTCTAGAATTCCATATCTTGACAACCACTCAATAGAAACATTGATACTTGGACCATTGATACCATGTAGGGTTGGCTTTCATTCTATGGCATCGAATTTCTGTGACCATGCCTAATACACTATAAATAATGGCTTTTCTGTAGTACTCATCTGTGGGGTGACAAATAGAATGATAGTTATGTCGGCCAGTAAATTTTGAAACTTATGTCAATTTTAGATGCTTATTTAATAGCCTTATCATTTCCGACAATTTTGAAAATTAAATCTTATTGTATACCATCAGTTATAAAGTAATATGATGCCATAAATATCTCATAATAAAAACATAAACGGTTATTGTCGCTTTAATTTGACGGATTACCATATGTGGAAAATAAATGAAAAAATGCTATGAAATCTCTCCATAGTAAATGGCATATAAGATTAAGAATGTAAAAATTATACATTTGCACATTCAAAGGGAACAAAGAAGAATAAGTTTTACAATAGGGATCAAACATGGTTTTCTGTGCAATAACATTTCCTGGGTTTCGAGGAAGGTGCTCCCTCGGTTTTCAACACCTCTCGAGAACCCTGGCAAATATAATTGCACGGAAAACCATGTTCGTTCGCTATCATTGCATAAATGATATGAAAAGAGGGAATTATAGCGTATTTTTGACGCACTCCTTTGTTTTGATTTGTTTACACTGTTGCGCATGGCTGACATTTTCTTAAATTTTATATCCTTGTTCTGGAGCCACTTTGTTATAAAAGGGCTACCTACTGCTAAACAGCTGATTTCAGGGCGCAGGCAGCAGAGACACAAGATATGAGAAAAGGGATTTATAGCGTATTTTTGACGCACTCCTTTGTTTTGATTTGTTTACACTGTTGCGCACGGCTGACATTTTCTTAAATTTTATATCCTCGTTCTGGAGCCACTTTGTTATATAAGAAGGTACAAGTAGGCAAAGATCAGGAAAAGGCGCAATCAGAAAGAGATTCCCACTCCAAAAACCGAGGTGGGAAAAAACCAAACTAACAATCAGGCACTTATACCATGAAACATATCGTAAGCCGAATGGGCAGCTATTTTCCCAATAAGTGGCCATTCAGTTACCTTAACTTAATTAAAAATATGAAAACATACATAAGGCGCCAACAGCACAAAAAAAATTTTAAACACCAAGACATAAAACAAAAAGAACCACCACAGAAGTATCGCCTTGGAACGATCAGTAACACAAAGTTACTGGCGGGCTTGCACCGATTTTACAGGATCCTAACCTCGCCCTCAGCTTCTGCAGTGGTTCATTTATACACAGATATAAACATGAAATAATGTAAATCATGATAAGAAAATATATGATATAGGACTACCTACTGCTTAACAGCAAATTTCAGGGCGCAGGCAGCAGAGACACAAGAGTGACGCGTATAAATACCAATGCTGAACCGGAATTGGATAACTAAAAACATTTTATAGCAACTCATGCGTGCGTATTCCATGATTATAAAATGGCTTTTTCTACATTTGAAACATAGCTGTTTATATTGTGTGACACGAGTATTTATACATGACACATTAGTTCTGCACATTGGCAAGTTGATAGAGTTGTTTTTCATTACTCTAAAAAGAAGTGGATTGGTTATCAATGGGTTTGTACAGAGTGTAAGAATGTTTTTACAAATTTTAGAGAGAGCTCAAATGTTAAACTGGCCAAACCTTTTGTTCTTCCGCTGTAACTTCAGACCCAAAATTGATCAATTCTTGAAAGACAAATTTTATTAATCAGGGGTGATAACAGGCAGTGAATCCAAATCAGGAAAAGTCAGTGGTCCAGGCCATCAGAACACCCATAACCCCTTCTATCCAAGGAATCAGGAATCGCCTTGGATTATCAAGGAATCTCCTTGGATTTGTGTTGTTTTCAAGTCTATAATTAAAAGTAAGATTAAAAACCCAGGAATTGCTCAATTAATTTTATAATCCCAACCCAGATACTAGGCAGGCTCAGAGTTCTAAATCAGGAATCGGTAGACTGTAACTTACTATACACCAATAAATGCATGTACGTCTTCTTTTTCAATGCTAACCAAACAGTTTGGTGGAACGCAATTGTTTGACAATTTTCATATGTACTATCACCATTAGGGACATATCATACTAATATCCACAAAGTGCACTTAGGATTTTCAAAATTGCTTCCAAAATTTCATTCAAGTAAGTGCACTCTTAGACAGAACATGTCAACTGATAGTGTGTGCATGGTCAATAATTGTAAGATTATGGAAATTAAGTGATAGTGTGAGCATGTATGTGTGAGTATGTGTAGTGTGAGTATTCCCAGTTTTACAAATATCAGTGAACCATTTTGGGAATATTTTAGTGCCAATTCTAAGATGGAACTTGTGGAATATATTGCAATGCAAGCCGCTTAGTGTGTGCTAAGTAGAATGAATACGATATGTCTAATTTGTAGATTTTCAATGCAATCTCAAATTTGGCTTTGTTAGTGGTCCAATGCAGATATAGAATGATTCATTTTAGTATTTTTGTCACGTTGTGGTTGTACAGTTGTGTTTTGTATGGTAAACTCAGTCTTTATATCATTCGAAGGTCGATTATGCTTGTAAATGTCTTTAATTTCCCTGAATTTTTGGATTTTAATTAGTTTGTCTCCACTCGTTTCAAAGGAGCACCGGAATGGACATTTAATTCTTAACTGAACTTATAACTGAATGATTTCCCCTTGGATCTCAAGCTGATTCTTCAGCATCTCTAACTGAAAAGTGAAGAACGTTAGGCATCTAGGCCCTGTTGTTGTAA
Organism: Rugalucina vietnamica; assembly: GCA_964017185.1. NCBI lineage: Eukaryota > Metazoa > Mollusca > Bivalvia > Lucinida > Lucinidae > Rugalucina > Rugalucina vietnamica. The sequence continues at coordinate 20,566,946 of OZ024879.1, forward strand.
TCATAAGCAGCATTCCAATATAAGATGTCCCCACACCACTTTCTCTGTACATCATGCCACATGTAGCGCACCTCAGATTATTGAGCTTTCTGTAATAGTGGCCAGATCTGGAATTACAATCATGAGTCTAGAAGTCATTAATGCAATCAAATAAAACTATAAAGTAGACTTATAACAACACACTAGAAACTTAGCACAGTTACATTTAATTACATTTGGTTCAAAACATGAAATGTGTTGCATGATTTCTGAAGTTACTGTATCAAACAATAACTACATGTTTGGAGATTGCTTTGATGTGTATACACTTAGTATGACCTGTGGTCATTGAAACTGATTATACAAGTATTTTCATGTTAAAATGACCTGTTTTACACAAATGATGTTACATATAGAAAAGGAAAGTAATTCCAAGAACGTATGCGTAGCACATAAGGACTAATCTGCTGTATCATGCTGTTTACAAGATTGTTTAAAAAAAGAAAGATATTTATCTATTTCAAACGAAACATTTTTTAAATAAAGATGCACAAACTTATACGTTTTGTGTTAAATAGGACTATTTATCCAGTTTGCATATTACATGAATGAACTGTGCATAAGTGATTGGAAAGGAAAACGGTCATAAAAATGTACAAGTAGGCAAAGATCAGGAAAAACCAACTAACACTGCAAAAAGGATTTTCAGACGTTTTGAAAGACACACGTAACAAACGCATACTTAGTGGAAGACAGTGAGTACATAAAATTATGATGGATTGCATTAGGTGTGAAAAACAGATGGTCATCAATGCAGTACGCTTTCATGAAACTTCATTTATTTAGACCATTAGAGTGACAAGTCTCTGTTAATGACACAATTGTTTGGATATCATTCTAGTGGTATAAAATCGGACCTACATGTGTAGTGTGACAAGGCACATTTATTTCTGTTCAGAATCAGGATACAATAATAATAATTCAAATATATTTCTAAAACACTTCTTCAGCTGAATTAAAAAACTATATATCTAGAAGTTAGGTTATTTCAGCCTTGGCACATTAAAACAACCAGCCAGGTTTGACAAAATTATTATTAGTAGTTATATTATTTCTTATTTTTTATTAAATAAAATATTTTAAAATGCAAACATTGAGTAATGAAATTATTTGGAAGAAACTATTTGAAAAGTAGAAAATAAGATATGTTCTAAAGTCACACATTGAACACTTTTCAAGTTAATCAAATTCACCTATAATTGGCCCCATTGAAGATAAAGACGAATGGCCCAATAATTACTAAGATAAGATAAGCCTTTGGTGTGTGCACAATGCCTCCTGGACTGCTTATTGGATAAATCCGTCTTTTATTTTGTGAGGAATATATTTTATTTCAGAAAAAAAAACATACTCAGAGGACCATATCACAACAATCTGCGAAGAAATCCGCATCATTTGAGTGTGACGATATCTATAACATTAATAGATTCTGCGACTATATAGATTCCGCCTTCAGGAGCAACATGTTGGAATTCGAAAAAACAGAGCATTTATCTTTGGCATGTATGTGAAAATTCGTGTTAGACATACAAAACTTTCAAATTGTCTGAACTTGGTCACGACAAAACATTGTTGTTAGGACGATTAAAAAAGCGACTCGTTCTTAGGGAGATTTAAAAAAGACTCAAGAATTAAGTGCCCTCATTGCTTAAAATATATACAGTAGTTCACTAGATCTAGTTTTTCGCAACAAAGAACGTGATGAAATTGTACTTTGTTCCTTTCTACTTGTGGGTGGCAATTGAATCCGTCTTTTATTTTGTGAGGCATATATTTTATTTCAGAAAAAAAAACCATATCACAACTATCTGCGAAGAAATCCGCATCTTTTGAGTGTGACAATATCTATATCATAACTTATAAATCGACTAAGCGACTATATAGATTCCGCCTTCAGGAGCAACATGTTGGAATTCGGAAAAACAGAGTATTCATCTGTTGATACGCGTTGGAATGTTTGTCAAAATTCGTGTAAGACATGAAACACTTTTAGATTGTCCGATCTTGGTTAGGACGATTAAAAAGCGACTCGTTGTTACGAAGATTGAAAAAAGACTCAAGAACTAAGTGCTCACATTGCTTAAACTAGATACAGTAGTTCACTAGATATAGTTTTTGCAACAAATAACGTGATGAAAGACGTGTACTTTGTTCCTTTCTATTTCTGGGTGGCAATTGAATCCGTCTTTTATTTTGTGAGGCATATATTTTATTTCAGGAAAAAAAACTAAGACCATATCACAACTATCTGCGAAGAAATCCGCATCTTTTGAGTGTGACGATATCTATATCATAACTTATAAATCGACTAAGCGACTATATAGATTCCGCCTTCAGGAGCAACATGTTGGAATTCGGAAAAACAGAGTATTCATCTGTTGATACGCGTTGGAATGTTTGTCAAAATTCGTGTAAGACATGAAACACTTTTAAATTGTCCGATCTTGGTCACGACAAAACAGTGTTGTTAGGACGATTAAAAAGCGACTCGTTGTTACGAAGATTGAAAAAAGACTCAAGAACTAAGTGCTCACATTGCTTAAACTAGATTATTTAGTTCACTAGATATATATTTTGTTGCAAGACGTGTACTTTGTTACTTTCTATTTGTGGGTGGCAATTGAATCCGTCTTTTATTTTGTGAGGCATATATTTTATTTCAGAAAAAAAAAATACTAAGACCATATCACAACTATCTGCGAAGAAATCCGCATCGTTTGAGTGTGACGATATCTATATTATAAATAGATTCTGCGACTATATAGATTCCGCCTTCAGGAGCAACATGTTGGAGTTCGGAAAAACACAGCATTTATCTGTTGATACGCTTTGCAGTGTATGTCTAAATTCGTGTAAGACATGAAACACTTTGAAATTGTCTGATCTTGGTCACGACAAAACGTTGTTGTTAGGACGATTAAAAAGCGACTCGTTGTTACGGAGATTGAAAAAAAAAGACTCAAGAACTAAGTGTCCACATTGCTTAAACTAGATTATTTAGTTCACTAGATATATATTTTATTCGCAACAAAGCACGTGATGAAAGACGTGTACTTTGTTACTTTCTATTTGTGGGTGGCAATTGAATCCGTCTTTTATTTTGTGAGGCATATATTTTATTTCAGAAAAAAATACTAAGACCATATCACAAATATCTGCGAAGAAATCCGCATCTTTTGAGTGTGACGATATCTATATTATAAATTATAAATAGATTCTGCGACTATATAGATTCCGCCTTCAGAAAACACATGTTGGAATTCGGAAAAACAGAGCATTTGTCTGTTGATACGCGTTGCGAGACTTCCGAACTAGATTATTTAGTTCACTAGATATATATTTTATTCGCAACAAAGAACGTGATGAAAGACGTGTACTTTGTTACTTTCTATTTGTGGGTGGCAATTGAATCCGTCTTTTATTTTGTGAGGCATATATTTTATTTCAGAAAAAAATACTAAGACCATATCACAACTATCTGCGAAGAAATCCGCATCTTTTGAGTGTGACGATATCTATATTATAAATTATAAATAGATTCTATTCATAAATAGATTCTATATCATAAATTATAAATCGACTAAGCGACTATATAGATTCCGCCTTCAGTAGCAACATGTTGGAATTCGGAAAAACAGAGTATTCATCTGTTGATACGCGTTGGAATGTTTGTCAAAATTCGTGTAAGACATGAAACACTTTTAAATTGTCCGATCTTAGTAACAAAACATTGTTGTTAGGACGATTAAAAAGCGACTCGTTGTTATGGAGATTGAAAAAAAGACTCAAGAACTAAGTGCTCACATTGCTTAAACTAGATACAGTAGTTCACTAGATATAGTTTTCCGCAACAAAGAACGTGATGAAAGACGTGTACTTTGTTCCTTTCTATTTGTGGTTGGCAATTGAATCCGTCTTTTATTTTATGAGGCATATATTTGATTTCAGAAACAAATACTGAGAAGACCATATCACAACTATCTGCGAAGACATCCGCATCGTTTGAGTGTGACGATATCTATATCATAAATAGATTCTGCGATATCTATATTATAAATAGATTCTGCGACTATATAGATTCCGCCTTCAGGAGCAACATGTTGGAGTTCGGAAAAACACAGCATTTATCTGTTGATACGCGTTGAAGTGTATGTCTAAATTCGTGTAAGACGTGCAACACTTTGAAATTATCTGATCTTGGTCACGACAAAACATTGTTGTTATGTCGATTAAAAAGCGACTCGTTATTATGGAGATTGAAAAAAATAGACTAAGAACTAAGTGTCCACATTGCTTAAACTAGATTATTTAGTTCACTAGATATATTTTATTCGCAACAAAGAACGTGATGAAAGACGTGAACTTTGCTCCTTTCTATTTGTGGGTGGCAATTGAATCCGTCTTTTATTTTATGAGGCATATATTTTATTTCAGAAACAAATACTGAGAAGACCATATTACAACTATCTGCGAAGAAATCGGCATCGTTTGAGTGTGACGATGTCTATATTATAAATAGATTCTGCGACTATATAGATTCCGCCTTCAGGAGCAACATGTTGGAGTTCGGAAAAACACAGCATTTATCTGTTGATACGCGTTGGAGTGTATGTCTAAATTCGTGTAAGACATGAAACACTTTTAGATTGTCTGATCTTGGTCACGACAAAACGTTGTTGTTAGGACGATTAAAAAGCGACTCGTTGTTACGGAGATTGAAAAAAAAAGACTCAAGAACTAAGTGTCCACATTGCTTAAACTAGATTATTTAGTTCACTAGATATATTTTATTCGCAACAAAGAACGTGATGAAAGACGTGTACTTTGTTCCTTACTATTTGTGGGTGGCAATTGAACCCGTCTTTTATTTTGTGAGGCATACATTTTATTTCAGAAAAAAAAATACTAAGACCATATCACAACTATCTGCGAAGAAATCCGCATCTTTTGAGTGTGACGATATCTATATTATAAATAGATTCTGCGGCTTTATAGATTCCGCCTTCAGGAGCAACATGTTGGAGTTCGGAAAAAACATCATTTATCTGTTGATACGCGTTGGAGTGTATGTCAAAATTCGTGTAAGACATGCAACACTTTCAAATTGTCTGATGTTGGTCATGCCAATACATTGTTGTTATGACGATTAAAAAAGCGACTCGCTGTTAGGGAGATTGAAAAGAGGCTCAAGAATAGGAGATTGAAAAAAAGACTCAAAACCTACGTGCCCATATTGCTTAAAATAGATAAAGGTATTTCACTAGATATAGTATTTCGCAACAAAGAAAGTGATGATAGACGTGTACTTTGTTCCGTTCTATTTGTGAGTGGCAATTGAATCCGTCTTTTATTTTTTATGTATATATTATATTTCAGAAAATAAAAACATACTGGGAAGACCATATCACAACAATCTGCGAAGAAATCCGCATCATTTGAGTGTGGCAATATCTATATTATAAATTGATTCTGCGACTATATAGATTCCGCCTTCAGGAGCAACATGTTGGAAATCGGAAAAACAGAGCAGATAATGACATGAAACACTTTTAAATTCTCTGATCTTGGTCACGACAACGCATTGCTGTTAGGAGGATTAAAAAGCGACTCGTTGTTAGGGAGACTGAAAAAAAAAAAAGACTCAAGAACTAAGTGCCCACACGGCTGAAACTAGATATAGTATTTCGCAACAAAGAAAGTGATGAAAGACGTGTACTTTGTTCCTTTCTATTTGTGGGTGGCAATTGTATCCGTCTTTTATTTTGTGAGGCATATATATAATGTGTATGTTTGTTTGTTTGAATAGGTGCTAACAGTCCCAGACAACAGAAATGTCATGTAGGGGTCGTGCCTCCATTACATGGGACTTTTACCCAAATATAACCACCCAACAAGTCACTTTTTGGTTTACAAATTTAAGAAACTTATAGGAAGGAAGGATTTTTTCTTTTCAGTTCAGAAAAATCATTACACGTTACAGACGTATAGGTTATAACTTGAATAATATGCGACAGTCTGCATGCTTAGCTTTTAACCCAGTCATGGTTGATAACTATGCTGCCTTCTTTGATTGCACGCCGGTGGGTCGGGTGTCAGACTCTATGATGGTCCCTACTTAAAGCTTTTCGTTTACATTGGTTGGGGCCGAAGCTTCTTGTCTGTTGCTTGGCCCATCGGGGTCCAACTGGTGTGTTTCTTTTGCTCCGGAGTGAGTAAATTATTCGATGCCCAGGGATCTCCATCGTAGGGCAGCTTACTTAAGGATGTTTGCCAGTTTTTTTTTTTTTTTTTTTTTTTTATTTTTTTTTTCGAACTTCTACGCACGTCACATGACTTTTGGCACGCGCCTGTATACTGGTTACCGGTTGCGAAACGTTTGTAAAATCAATGAAACGGAAACCGGCTATGGGTTTCCCTAAAGAGCCGCCATTTGCAATCTGACAATCGATACAAATTAGAAACCAGTTGAAAACGGATTATTTCCCCACTTTGAATGGTCATCAAGACACAGACTGTTGGATATTTGGAAATTGAATGGTATGTCATTAATTTGTTACAGTATTTTGCGCAAAATTACGGTGTGTATTTTCAATGGAAATTTCATCTTTACGAATGGCTAATTGCTGATGAATGTATCGAGTGGAACTGGACACGGCGTGTTAAGTGCGTATTATTGTATACTCCAAGAGTGAGAGTGATGGGATTTTTATGGGAAACAGCACAATCTACTGTCCGTACACTATCTTTAGGAAACTACATTTACCTGGATATCTGGACAGAATTGTTTGAACTGATGCTTAACGTCCCAGTCGTCAACGGCCAGGGTCATGTCAGGACATTGCCTCCATTATATTGGAGGTCATGACATCCAAAAAGTGCTTAGAATATAACCACCCAACTAAGCCAGTAAGGCTTATATGTATGGCTAGTTCGACTTGAAACCACTATTCCTGGACTGGCTCAGACCGGAGCTCTTAACCAGTAATCAAGGTGGCCAGTCAGTAGCGAATAAGCTTTGTCTGGAGGCACGAGCAGCCCACCATTTCTTTAGCCCCAACGGGTGGGGGTGTTTCAGTAAAAGTTGATTTTGAAAACACAGTTTCTGACAAATGTTGATTGGACAGTATGGGTAATTGTACCTGTAGCACACTGTTTCTATAGAGTTATGGATTATGCTGTTGCATAAAATGTTGCACTTCAATATTGATTTTATACTTTGAACTAGAATGGGAACAATATTTCTAATGGCGGCCCCCGAAGCCTAGTGGTTAAGAGCACTGATATTTCATTACTGTCACCAGGCTTAATCATTCAATCACCTCACTGACGTGTCTGGTGTGGGGCACATGTAAGACAAGCCAAGTGATGCTTCTGGATGTGCCATGTGTTATTGTTCTTGGGGTACTCGTGTTTTCGCCCCACCTACTGATTAATCCTTCTCATACATCAGGAAAACATGTCCATGAAATGTATACCCGCTTTAACCCAACTTTTATAAAGTGAAACTTGGGTATGCTGGGGTATACCTATTTTTCTTATTTTCATTCCAAAACATAGATTGTGGGTACTCGTAAGAACCACCTTGGCGAAGTGGTTCTAACATGTACCAACGATCAATGTTTTGAACAAATATATTAAAATTATCATGTTTTTTCTAACGAATTTTTCAAATTTAAATGCTTAAAAAATTCTCTGTATATTGTTTCGTAATGTATGAGCTGAAATGGTCTTGAAAGAGATGTTATTAAACTGAATCAAATGTATATCTTTAGAATGTGACACGGACATGTTTTAATATGAATATAAGTTGAATGTGATGGAGCCATATATTATTTATTTTTCTGGAGCTATTCTGGTTCAGTGAGCTATTTTACTTCAGACATTTCCTGTACAATGGTGAGGAGGTGAATAGCAAGCCAGATGAATCAACTGAACAGTTGCAGCATACTTGTAGTTGTTGAATGCTTATTCTAGAAGAGGCAGCTAAGGTGAATAAAATTTTAAAACAGTAAAATTTACAACTATTGAATCTAATAGTTGTTCCATTGAATTACTTATATGTAGAGAAATAATAATATGCAGATCAGCAAACCCATCTTGACAGAAATATTGTCATTGAGGCTTAACGTCCCAGTTAACAACTTTTCAGCCATGTCGGGACGGAGCCAACGCTTCCTGGGCTTAACCAGTACTGTTGAGAGTTAATGTGTCTTGCACAAGGACACAACACGATGACACCGGTGTGGATCAAACCCAGGACCTCTTGATTTGGAGTCCACTATGCCAGGTATTAAAGCACATTGTTTCGGAACAAGACAGAACAACCAACGCAGGCGAAATCAATTTGTAGCATTGGGGAGTAAATAACTGTTCAGAAACAACTTTTACCATGGGTTAGAATGATCACTCTATGGGTAGTGGTTCCCACACAGTAACATCTATGTACATTAGTTGTTCTCTGTCACAAGATTCGTCCGTAAATCTCACTCTATTATAATTACAGCCAAAATGAGTTTAAGCCATAACAGTATCACTGCGAATGGTGCTAGAGAAGAGGTCCAGCATTGGAGGACTGGTAAATGATTTTGTTTGTTGCTTTTCATCTATCTTTTATCGTCTCAGGCAATGTAGGGACAGATATTAAGGTTAACAACATTTTTTCTATAGCTAGCCTTCTTAAAAGTCAGATTTGCCATTTTGACAGCTTTCCTAATCTGGAAAAGTGGAGTATGCGGCGATTGCCAAATTTGAAGCTTCTAACCATCTTCTATGCCTGCAAAGGCCTATTTCTATAAGACATGGTCAGAAACCCTGAAGACCAATTTTCTCGCAGCGCTTAAAAATGTTTTATTAAAATAGGTCGGAAATGAGAGCTTTGACCATGCCATGCATGCTTTACTGGACCAGACACTTTCGTTAACCACATTATATTGCAAAAACTACTTAAGTAAAGGATATTTCATATCTAATTGTATCTTAGCTGGTCACTGTGATACATGTATATTTTTCGCAAAATAAAATGCGTTTACTTCATTCCATGTATCAATATTTTAGAATATCCCGTTAATGTTAGTTATATTGTGACAATATATCATTTTCACGTTTTAAGGCTGACAGGGTTGGCATGTGCAACACGGTCAAAGCTTTTATACCTGGCCACCAGAATAGGTGTAGATGCATGTATTCATTTATAATTAAATTGCATGTGATTCGTTTTTCAGACTCATTGAATGGAAAGATGTGACAGGCAGAGATATATGGGAGAAAGAAAACAACAACAAACTCCTGTCCTCAATATTTCACATTTGTTGTAATTATAACACTAAAGTGAGCAAAATGAATGGCTTTTGTGATTAAAAACAAAAATTTCCACTGATAAAAGACCATTGCAGTATTGTCGGTTGGTTATAAATCCCACTCAACAGCTGAGGTCATACAGAGGAAAGCTCCCTATATATATCAAGTCTCGTTTGAGGGGCTGAGAAGCCTGGCATCCATCCCACGACCTCTCGTTTACAATGTGAGTGGCTTTATCACTATGCCAGTGTAGGCTTCCTATTCCAGTATTTTTTTCAGGGTTCCCTTGCTTCCTTGAAAATCGGGAAAAAGCCGGGATTTTAAAAGTACCGTTTCCGGTCCGGGATTTAGTACAAAATGGATAGAAAACCGGGAAACATCCGGGAAATTCGTTCAACCTGGAATTTTATTTACCAGTAAATGCCAAAAGGTAATAAAGGCTTAATATTCCCGCTTGATCGCACTGAAATCGGCGATTTTAAACTGTTTTTTTTTTCGCGAGTTTGTCGCAAATTCGGTAGGTTAGCTTGTCTTGTCTTGTCTACAAGCGCTTTTTCGGTAAGTAGTATGACTTTAATTTGGACCAGGAATTCAACCCAAACTTATCTAAGGGAGATAATACAGATTAACAGCGTTTTGCGGATGTGACATCGTACGGTCATTTTAACTGAGTTTTTATCGCGGGTGAGTTGATTTGGTATGTAGTTGCGAAGATTATATGAGATGGTCTTATATTTTGATTCATTGAAAACGTATTCAGGCCGAAAAAATGCGGCACGATATCTAATTAGTTGTAAATAATATGGAATTCTTAAGACAGTTAAGTCCGGTTCGAATAGGCGCTTGCAAATGCGACCACGACCACATGTTTCTGAATGGCGTCCGCACCAGTCTTCACGTGCAGCCGTAAAATCGGCGCACCTACCAAGCTGGGCTGGAGGGTGCTCGATCTGACAGGGCAAAAATTCAATTCTATAGATGACTTCTCAGATATTTTTGCTAAATTCAATTGTGATTCCATTAAAATTGTGCAGATTTTATCGTGTCAGGGACTACAGAATCAGCCAAAGGCACTAGTAAATGCCCTTTCAACTTTACACAATCTGCAATATCTCTTTCTAGAAAGAACCACATTCCTCAAACCGGAAGACGTTGAATACATATTGGAAAAGTGTCCAAGTTTACTATCATTCCACTTCACTCCTGTTGAGGTAGTTCTTACCAGCACCAACAATGTATGTTTTTGACCAAAAATGAGGATAATGGCGGATAATGTATACCCCTGTAAACCCCATTTTCCCCCATTGGGGTTTACTGGGGTATTCAGTATATACGCTTGTAATGGGATGGAGATTAGTCAGTATACTGAGTATAATTTTAAGCCCTTCTGTCTACTTACTTTAACTTTTAAAGGTTTCCCCACAACTGCAACTGCAATTTCGACCGCGATTCTCGTCAATGAAAATGAAAAAAAAGTTAAACTAGTACATTATCATTTATGATACAAGTGCATGCTATCTAGAATATCTACAAAGTCTGGTATTCAATAAGCTCTTGCATGAACCCAGGCATGAACATCTGCCTGAATATGTTCTGTTCTTTTAATATTATTGGGAGAAGACATTTAATACAGTAGTATACTTCATGAAAACATCTTCATGTGAGTTTTATCACATTAAAACCCCCATTGTTAAGATCAATGCATTGTTATACTTTCAGAGTCACGACAGAATCTCCATGACAAGAAAACAATATTTTGAAAGATGTTGCAGTTATGGTCACAAAAGAGCATACAGCTCAGGAAATAACAAGTAAACACTATATGATTTACGCAATTGACATTTTTTACAGTATAATTTATACTTGTAAATATGTACATGTACTTACAAGTTACATGTCGTGCATTGCACCAATTATACAAATTTCAATGAATCATTCTGCAAATAAAAGTTTTGCAGCTAGCTGTTGTACCATGCATCAGATTATGAAATTATGGTCTGAGAATAAAGATTGGATTGGATTGATGGCTTAGCGTCAGTCAATAGCAATGGTCATGTTGGGACATTGCCTACATTTCATTGGACATCACCCAACATTAGGATGTCATGACATCCAAAATGTGCTTGAGAATAAAGTAAACAAGTAAGGCTTATATGTAAGGACGGTATTAAAATCATAAATGTAGAAAGTATTCTTTTGAACTATAAATTATGCAAATTATGTGGTCAACATGAAAAGTGCCTTCTATAAAACAACTAGCCCAAGGCGAACGATCGCTCACCTGTGAGTCAACAAGTATAGTCACAGGACAAAGTGATTTATTTTTATTTATTTTTTTTTTAATCAAAAAAGGGTATTACGGCCATCTTGGTCATGTTTCAGGTCTATGGCTGCAATAGTTACCATAGGATCATTGGTCCTGTAAACGCTTACCCGAGACCTAGTTGTCACTTTTTCCCATGTTTCCATGTTTGCCTATGTTTCCAAAATTGACCTTGACCTAAATTAATCACATACCTTCATCTACTCTATTATTTGTTTGCATCTACCCCTTTTCAGGTCTCAGGCTACAATAGTTTTCAAAATATCCATTGTTTTCACTTTTTTCCCATGTAAAAGCCTATGTTTCTGAAATTGACTAAAATGCCGTAAAATAGGTCAAGGTCATCCTAGGGTCATAATCTAATGTATACAAATGTACAAATGTATTAAATGAGTCAATTGAGCAAGCCCTGCATGAAGAGATTGGATCAAATGAAGATGTAGAATCTTATGTAGATTGACATAATGACAGATGCCAGACATGGCTGGCGTAAAAATGCAAAAGACTCGAGCGTTGTGGCAATAGGTGAAAAAAATCGCAAGGTTCTTCAGTGTGTACATATAACAAAACAGGACGATATTGTGTCACAGAGGCATGAAGCGAAAGGAACAGAGAAAATTTACCAGTACTTTACGGAAAAAGATGTATCTGTGAAAGTGCACACACATGACAGAAATATGCCAGTTAATAAGATGGTGAAGGACACACGCTTTACTTTAAATCAGAATGACAGTTGGCATGGTGTGAAGTCCATTAAAAAGGCAATGAAAAGCATTTCATCGGGTCCTCAATATAAAGAAGAACACACATGGTTTAAACAGCTATCGGACAAAGAAGAGCCCATTGTTACACATTTTCACTGGTCCATCAGAAATTGCGAGGGTAACCCAGTGCTGCTGAAATCAAGATTGTCCAACATACCTTCACATTACAGACATGAACGTTCTGCCTGTGCTTCAAGCTCTCGCTGTAGATCGGATCCCAACTATGAACCATCTAGGTGGGTGATCACTGATCCAAACGCGGAGAAACTCCTCAGGAATGCTATTGAAGGTTCAGTTATTTACAAAAGCCCAGAGGATTATGTGTTAGCAAGAGATACATCTTACGTTGAACGTTTTAACAACGTAATGAACATATTCCAGGACAAACGTATTGCATTCAGCAATGCACAGTATAGCAAACGATCACAACTAGCAGTTATGCACTGGAACGAGAATGTCGATCGTGCGTACACATCAGTGTGGAGTCGCCGCGGACACCAGAAAGCCCCCAGGAGACAGAGAGGAAAGAAGAATTATAAGGACCCCACCTACTGCTACAGGGACAGTGTATGGGACTCGTAAATAAAGTCAATGTTCAACAATAAGATACGTCAAAAGAGGAATCGGAACCCCATTGGAATGTAAAGAAATCTGTGTGTATGTGCTTCCTATAACCCGGATAATTATCATGAATAACTTTTTATAATGATTGTTATCATTCTTCACACTGAATATTTTGTGTTTGCTTGGAATTGTAAATAGTAACTTGGATTATCAGTGATAATGAATATACAAATCATTAAATCAGGTTCAATGTAAGTATTAGACTTTCTTTCCAAGCAGACGCTAATTCATTGATTTCTGCATTGTTTGTAAACACCAGTGGAGATATTTTTAGAATACAGCAGCTGATAAGCCCCGCTTCTAATACCATATAGGCTTAATGGCTAACCAGGTGGTTTATCAGCAGTATGAACCCCGGCGTTTAAGACAGTTTCACAAGATTATGTTGACCTTGGGTTAGATGGTATAAGTGTACCTTCAATTTCAGTTTAAGTCCCTGCATTAGCCGACACGGGCTGTCAAAGCTGTTTCACATGACTCAAAGTAATTCACCGTTTAGGTTTTCGCCAGGAAGACTTAATACCAGTCACAATGCGCATGCATAACGCTAATAATGACGGCATTAGAATCTTGGGTGCCATTTTGCTCCGTATCTCGTGCAATGACCCTACAGGACATTTTTTATGATATTTAAAAAATGGCGCAGTCGAAAAGTGAAGAAGCAAGTGAGGTCAAAAGTAGAATCACCTGGGGGCGGCTTTTTTCATGAAGTTGGATTTTATAACTTATCACTATGCTTCACCGAGGCTCGATTCATGGCCAAACCGATTTCTCAATTATGCTTTCCTCTGGCGGATTTTCTGAAAGATTGGATGATGAAGATAAATGAAGACGACTCTTCTTTGGTTTGGTGTTGTTTAATTGTGTACCATCACAATCTTCAACATCTGAAATAATATGCATACATATAATGTCTGTTATAATAAGGAGAAATACTCATACTCATCTAGTATGTTTGTATCTTTTGAATGTTTGTCTGTTAGATCTACATTTGATTTTGATTTGATTTGGTATCTTCCAGGGACCTTATCCCTCAAGTACCAATGGCTATTTAGGGACCGAGTTTATATTGCGACTATCTGAGACTGTTTAAATATTTGCCGGAATTGATGAATTTCTTTCTAGTTATCGACAAAATGTTGTTGTTCGTTGGACGATATTTGCTTGCTTCAAAACTCTAATAAATACAACGCTACAAAAGGTAGTTTTCTAGTACCTAAATACTAAAAGTATAAACTTTTACAAAAAGGTACAAGTAGGCAAAGATCAGGAAAAGGTGCAAGCAGAAAAAGATTCCCACTCCAAAAACCGAGGTTACAAATTATTGAAATGATAAATTACCAAAAATGTATAAATTGCCAAATAAATTTTAAATGAAAATTTTGCTCATGTTCGACATTTAAAATGAGGACTGATGGTGCATTGTTTACACAAAATGTGGGATTATCACCCACTTTTAACATCTATTATTGCATAAATGCTTGCCTGTCACAGTCTGGTTTCCCAACTCCTTTTTTGAGTGTGACTTTTTTTGTATTCTTGGACCATTTCATGATCATTGTCTACTTTTAACTTTCAGTAATTATCTTCTTTTTCGTTTTTTTTTTTTTTTTTTTTTTTTTTTTTTTTTATCTTTTATGAAACATTAAACACTAAAATAATTGCCTGAAGTAAGATGATGGCTGTGCATTTTCATCTCCAGTTAATTTATTTTCAATTCATTGCTTCATGTTTTCCATACAATTAAAATTTCTGCATATCCTCAGCCACCTGTCTTCCGTTGGAATCCCTGGTGGCAGCCATGCTTTGATCTTTCCTAGTATGAAGACACATCTCTGCTCGACTGGGATGGCCAGACTGAGACAAGCAAATATTTTGGGCAATGAAAAGGTACAATTAGGTAATGATCAGGAAACGGTGCAATCGGAAAGAAATTCCCACTCCATAAACCGAGGGTTGGGAAAAAACTAAAAAGACACTAAGGTACTTATATACAAGGAAACATACAGTAAAAAGGTACAAGTAGGCAAAGATCAGGAAAAGGCGCAATCAGAAAAAGATTCCCACTCCGAAAATCGGGGTGGGAAAAAACCAAACTAACAATCAGGTACTTATACCATGAAAACATTTCGTAAGCCGAATGAGCAGCTATTTTCCCAATAGGTGGCCACTCAGTTACCTTAACTAAAAATATGAAAACATACACAAGGCGCCAACAGCACAAAAATGTTTTAAACACCAAGACACAAAACAAAAAGAACCACCACAGAAGTATCGACTTGGAACGATCAGTAATACAAAGTTACTGGCGGGTTTAAATCGATTTTACTTGGCCATAACCTCACACTCAGCTACTGCAGTGGTTCATAACATTTAGTTAGTTCTTCGGTCCTCGTGGTGAATCTCTAACTAGTCAATGAATCATCAAGAACAAACAAATAAATCATGATAAACATCCTATTGAATCAAAAACCAGGACTCACAGATTCAGCAAGCTGCCCGACCAATAGGCGGCCACTCAGTTACCTGAACTGAATTAAAATATGAAAACGTACATATGGCCCAAACAGCACAAAATTTCGATTCCAAAACACAAAACATTAAGAACCACAGCGGAAGTATCGCCTTTGAACGATCTGTAGCCTCTTTTTGAGCCTGTTGTATGATTTTATCACATTTGTAGTTTATGTCCATATATACAGTCATGTTTAAGCCATAGAATAATTGGGTTAATTTATTCAGACATACCAACATCATTGAAATGTCCTCTTCTTACTGCCATACGGAACATATCCAGTGCATGCATGTAAGAAAATGTGCACTTGAATAATAGTTTATAGTTTTATTTTGTTTCTGATAGTATCTGTACAGACCTTGAACAGTTGGATTTTCATTATTTGAGATGTATTTATTTATGTAGAACGCCAATAGAACATCGCTTGCAGATTTGTTGTATATTTGATATATCTGCCATGCTTTGTGATGTTCCGTACATTTATAACATGCTGTTAGAGCTGCACAAAAGGATAGGCAATTTATGAAATGAAATGGTACTGAATAGTTACAACATATAAATGTTGATTACCATTCTAATAATATTTATAATTTTGAAGACTAATATTGTTGTTGCATATGTATTTTGGTTCGATGTTAGATGCTTAAGAATTCGTCTTGATCAGAAAATCCCGAGAGGTGGAAAGTGTAGCACAGTATCATTGTTGCCTAGAAAAGTAGGTTATGTGAGTAACTTCGGAACGGTAGTTGAGCCAAAAGTCTTGAGCGTTTCGGTTTGTCGCCTTTTTTGATATTCAATTTCCATCTTTTTGTTTGTTACATATGCTACAGATATTTTTCTTTCTTTCTTTCTTACTTGAGATACTGTGTTGATCGATTCTCAGGTGTGGGGCTACCTTAGCCTTATGTACAGGCACGTAAGTGTTGGGTGGGTGGCTAGATTTTAAATTTGGTCCAAAACTGAGCCTAGGTCTAGGAAAACAGGAAGCCGCGTTAGGGGCGCATGCGAACTCGCGCTCCCGAATGGGGCAAGTTCATAGTTTATAATAGTGTGTACTCTGTTTTTGTCATTGTTAGGTTTTGAACGACTGCCAGCTTGTTAGTTTGTTTTTTTCCCACCTCGGCTTTTGGAGTGGGAATCTTTTTCTGATTTCTTTGCCTACTTGTACCTTTTTGTAAAAGTTTATACTTTTAGTATTTAGGTACTAGAAAACTACCTTTTGTAGCGTTGTATTTATTAGTGTTTTGAAGCAAGCAAATATCGTCCAACGAACAACAACATTTTGTCGATAACTAGAAAGAAATTCATCAATTCCGGCAAATAATTAAACAGTCTCAGATAGTCGCAATATAAACTCGGTCCCTAAATAGCCATTGGTACTTGAGGGATCAGGTCCCTGGAAGATAACAAATCAAATCAAAATCAAATGTAACAGACAAACATTCAAAAGATACAAACATACTAGATGAGTATGAGTATTTCTCCTTATTATAACAGACATTATATGTATGCATATTGCACCTTTTCCTGATCTTTGCCTCCTTGTACCTTTTCATAATATTAAAAACATTCAAAAATTGTTGTTGTTTTTTATTTTCCAGAACATTTGAAGTTGAGGCATTTAAAAACAAAACTACGAACTTACCTGATGTCATGTTTAGCTATTTTGCAAACTCTGCAATATGCATGTAGACAATCCTAAATACTTTACCAGCCTAGTAACAATTCTATTTTTATATAACTGCAGTTTGGCATTACCATATTAGGTATCAGCATCTCTCTCAGTCTAGCTCTGCCCAGGTAATTTGGCCGGGACTGGATCATTCTTGTGTTAGCAGCCATGTAATAAACATATAACCAAACACCGATATTTTCACTTTTCATTAAATTTGGCTTTGATGGTAATCTTGAAAATGTCTCTTCATCTAAAACGTTTATGGTACTACCTGTATCGGCCAAAATTTCCACTGTTAATCCATTGATTGACACAGTTGTTCTAGGCAGTTTACGGTGCATTAAGTTCACTTGTTCATCTGTCTGTACACCAAATGCATATTCCTCCTCCGAATCACTACTCTCATGGCATTGTCTTTCATCAACCTGATTTATAGTTTTTGACTTAGTTTTAGCCTTTTCTAGACATACCGATGCAAAATGGTTCATCTTCTTGCAATAATGACACGACTTGTCTTTTGCTGGGCAAGGGCTGCCTTTATGAGGAAACTGACCTCCACAATTTCGACATGTCTGTTTTCTACCAGTCATTTGTTTGTCACTGAACTTTTTCTGAGACTTTGTTCTAGGTCCTGATTTGCGTTTTTGGAATACTGACTCTTCTGACGGTTTGATGTGCATAGGTCTTTCTACATTGTTTATAAATTCTTCAAAGTCAACCACATCAAAAAAACCTGCCTTGAATCTATTCATTTCCTCTGTAAGTCCGGAACAAAAAAGCCTATAGTTTAGAGTGAGCCACAAAAATATAACAACAGAATATGTCAATTCTTGATCCAAAAAAAAAGCCATGTCATCAGACCTCAAAAGAATGTCATATTCAGAGTCATAAAAAAATGCAACTACATCCCTTCTGGTATAAGGCAATTACGAAGTTCAGTTTTATTGTATTTTACCTGTAAAGGAGAAAATGTAATTGTTTGTGCTTTCATCTGTGCTTCATTATCAAGTGAAAACCATGGTGTATTCTTTACTTCTATCGAATTAACAGAAACCTTTGCATCTGGTTTCGGTTTCATCTCTGCTGCACTTTCATGCACACTAACTGGTATCTCTTGAATTATTATGTCCGTCTCTCCATGCCAACCAAACTTGTAGCCAAAGCTAGTGTCACCACAATAACCAACTAGAGCATCATGTTTTCGACATGGACATATACATCCAAATTTACAGCCTGGATAACGGCCGATAACATAGGATCCGTGCACAGAAAGCTTCGAAAGTAGATGCTGTGCAAGTCTAATGGCCCATTCACCTTCTTTTGACTCTGGAATGTCTTCAAATAAAGGCCTATGATCTTCAGAGAAAAACTTCAGGAATTTTGCTAGAGCACTCTGATAGCGAGGATCTTCAGGAATTTGGTGCTTGTTAAAGTACACGTCCAAAATGTCAAGACCTTCAAGAAAGAGATCTTCAACCATGCAATTCACTTCTTCATTACTGCCAGGCCATTTTATGTTTTCAGTGTCACAGGTAGCCTTCGAAAAGGGAACGCGAGATTTAGCATTTGCACAAATCATTTTCAAAAATACCAAGTTAGAATTAGAAATCAGAGTACGACATCTATTCAGTTTTTGCTTCAAATCATTATCAAATGATTTGAATATCGGATCTTCAGGTTGAAGTTTGGCCTTTTTGGCTGCAGGTTCCCCTTCGCCAGATTCAACTACGTTTGCCATTCTGTTCTTTTCTGTTGTTTCTTCGGTAAAAGTAGTGAAACTCACTGATTTTTTCAAACTTTGATATCTATTTAATAAAACTAGTTAAAAGTTTATTTCAGCTGTGGGAAAGTAATTATGTTCCAATTACTCCGATGTGTAGCGTAAATTCCATTGTAGTAAATTCCTGACCTCTGTGTTGTGGTTTGTAAATGTCATGAATCATGAGTGTAGTCTTTGATGACATGATTCTGGATTTAAATGGAGCTACCGTATTCAGTAAGCTGGACTTATCAAATGGCTACCACCAGCTGGAGTTGGACCCCAGTTCACGTTACATAACTACATTTTCGACACATGTAGGATTACGGAGATACAAACGATTGATTTTTGGACTTTCCAGCAGTGCGGAAATTTTCCAAAATACGCTACAAAATGCACTCAGTGGGCTTACAGGTGTCAAAAACATTAGTGACGATATCATAGTATTTGGAAAAACGCAAGAGGAGCATGATAGAAACCTCGAAGCAACGTTTGCACGTCTGAAAGAGAAAAACTTAACATTAAACAGGCAAAAATGTGAGTTCAATAAGGACAAATTGGTGTTCTATGGATACATATTCGGTAAAGACGGGATATCTGCCGATCCAGCCAAGGTAACTGCAATTAAAAATGCACCCTCACCTACAAACGTCACAGAGCTTCGCTCATTCTTGGGCATGACAAATTATGTCTCACGTTTTATTCCGAGATACTCTACCATTACAGCACCGCTCAGAAAACTAACAAAAGCCGGTGTAGAATGGGAATGGACTAAAAGTCAACAAGATGCATTTGAAACATTGAAACAGGTTTTAACTAGTGACTTGGTAATGGCATACTTCGATCCACAGAAAGAATCATCTTTAATGGTCGATGCTAGTCCAGTAGGTTTAGCCGCAATATTGTCCCAGGAAGGAAGAATCATAGCATATGCGAGTCGAGCCCTTTCGGAGGTTGAACAAAGGTATTCACAAACGGAAAAAGAGACCCTAGCTCTAGTTTGGGGATGTGAACATTTCAATTTGTATCTTTTTGGACACAAATTCAATCTAGTCAGTGATTGTCGTTCATTAGAAGCTGTGTTTAATAACCCAAACTCGAAACCAAAAGCACGTATAGAGCGATGGAGACTTCGACTGCAAGGCTATAACTTCAAAGTTACATTCAAAGAAGGAAAGAAAAACGTAGCAGACTATATTTCCAGACACATAGGTTCATGTACGGACACTAAACGATCGAACTATGCAGAAGAATACGTAAGATACGTTTCTGAAAATGCTGTCCCGAAAAGCATGACCATAGAGGAAATATGTGAAAGCACAAATCGTGACAAGACACTGCAAAATGTTATTGAATGCTTAGAAACTGATACATGGTATAAGTTCAAAACTGATCAGTCAATGGAAATTTTCTCAAGACTCCGTGAAGAACTAACAGTTCGAAAATTGTCAAATGGATCAGTATTGCTTCGTGACAACAGGCTGATCATTCCAAATGAACTACAATTGAAAGTTATTCAATTAGCACACCAAGGACACCAAGGAATAGTACGTACAAAATCGTTATTACGAGAAAAAGTGTGGTTTCCCAATATTGACAAACAGGTAGAGGACATGTGCAAAAGTTGTATACCCTGTTTGGCATCAGTACCGAAAAACGAGAGTGAACCTCTAAAAATGTCAGAATTACCAGATGGTCCATGGGTTGAACTTAGTGCTGATTTTTATGGACCTATAAGTTCAAACACGTACTTGTTGGTCATATGTGATGATTATTCCAGATACCCAGTCGTGGAAATAGTATCGTCAACATCAGCAAAAGCAGTTATTCCGCATTTGGATAAAGTATTTTCGATGTTTGGAATACCACGTGTTCTAAAAACAGACAATGGCCCACCTTGGAACGGTTCTGACATTGCAAAATTTGCTGAATATCTGGGATTTAAGCACCGAAAAATAACGCCATTACACCCACAGAGTAATGCCGAGGCGGAACGCTTCATGTCCACCATTGGAAAAGACAGTGAAAATATCGGTGTTTGGTTATATGTTTATTACATGGCTGCTAACACAAGAATGATCCAGTCCCGGCCAAATTACCTGGGCAGAGCTAGACTGAGAGAGATGCTGATACCTAATATGGTAATGCCAAACTGCAGTTATATAAAAATAGAATTGTTACTAGGCTGGTAAAGTATTTAGGATTGTCTACATGCATATTGCAGAGTTTGCAAAATAGCTAAACATGACACCTGAGACAGCCTGAAACGATATCCATGAATAATCAGCGCCTGGATCATGACCTCATAAACTTCGACCACAAGTGCGAGGCGAACAAAGAGAAGTTCTACCAAAATTACCCCAAATACAGCAGCGGGATATGAAAAGGTTTTCATCTCCGTCGACGATCGAAATAAATATCAGGATATTAACAACAAAACAAAAGCCACAATACAGTCTTCAATCCTAAACATAATAATTAAGGTATATTATTATTTTATTTATCATTAGTATGTAGTAGTATTTTATTTTCACTTGTTTTTGTGTATTACGTTGTTACATATTTTCATGATTGTTATATTTACTTGTGGTTAAACATATTTGTACTATGTATATTTCATTTTTTAGCAAATTGATGAAGCTTGTGGAGCAGAAGAGGCTGATGTTCTCCAACAACAATGAACGAAAGAAATAAAATCAGGGAGCAAAGACACAAACTTATCTTTTTACAAAGAGGTAGTACAGGCACTGGAAGAAGTAACTGCAAAAGAAAGGAATGGTGAGAATTCTACTTTATGTTTTAATGTTGTGAACAGGACATTCAAATGGAATTAGTTTCAATAATTTTGGAGTTATTTTCTTTGATCTACCCAATAGACAATCTGTGTGACTCCAATACTGACAATCAGTATCAGTGCATCCCATCCACAGTTTCTTTCTCTCCTCTGTGTTGTCATCATATTGTTGACCACAGAGCCTACACTGGCCTTCAACACCCGTGTCCGGGACATCACGGCCACATCACGGCATTAGAAGCTGGTTTTACCGACTCCGGCAGTACTATTGTTTCTGATGTTGAACTTCCTTGTTGTTCATTGGAAGGCTTACATGCCCGAGGGCTCAATAAGGGGTCACTCAAGTTTGGCGTTTCTATGGCTTGAGGTGCCAACGTCACTGCTACCGGACCTGACACTGTAGGATTCTCAACACTGTGACACGATGTGACCTGTAATTAAAATTTACAATTAAATTACAATTATATGGCAATCACAGTATTATTATTATTATTATTATTATTATTATTATTATTATTATTAATCACAATAAGAATTGAATGGTCTTAAGCCAATCCGGATTCTACAGAATCAAAGTAATCCCCTCTTATGACTCGTTTGAGGGCGACACCCGTCATCACCGCCAATTCCTTAGCCTGCACAATATTTAATAATTGTTTAATAAAAAGGAATAAACAAATTGATTGTAAACAGCTACTTCAGTTGCATAAATCAATATGTGATTGTAATTGATACGTACATGTAAAAGAGGTACAAGTAGGCAAATTTCATAAAAAGGCTAAGTCAGAAAGAAATTGTCACTCGAAAAACCGAGGTTTGAAAAAAGAAATAGACAATTAGTTATTTATTCTTCGAAAACAAGCTAAGTAGCTGTAACTGTTATGTAACTGTAAATCAGTGTTATGTAATACAAGCTATGTTATGTAACTGTTAATCAAATACATATGACTTAAAACTTATCCTCCTTTATTAAATGTACATTCTTCCATAACCCTTTACTCCTAGCGGACAATGTCCGTAGTCTATCTTTATATTTAGTGATGAATGAAACGTTCACCGCTCCGTCCTTCTTTTTAAGAGCATGTTTAGGGGCGACACCTTTTGGATGACTTGTTTTCTTTTTGGCTTTCTCAAAAGGGAACAGTTTAATTTCTGTGAACAATGCATTAAATACTAATAAAACGAACAAAAGTGTAACACACAACTTACACAAATATTTCTTTTTTAAATCTTACGCTAAAGTGCGTTACTTTCAGACTGCAGTATTCTATAAACATGCAGAATTTCCATTGGTGTTTATTAGACTCGTTTTCATCATACTCTGTGTTAATTGTGCCGTACAATTGTGGAGCGTGATATACATTTGTTTGTTTATACGTTTTCTGCTTTGTTAGTACGGGCATAGCACGAAGTGCGCGAAGCGCACTGAGGCTGGGCCAAAGGCCCAGCTGCGTGCCCGCCTATAGGTAACGCGTACACACGGGTAAATGAACTCTGATGTTGTTTACCTAACTAACTTTGTGCACCTGAACGTCCGGTCCTAGTCTCGGGGGATATCGCTAATCTCCCTATCTCGCGATAATTCGCTATCTCATCGGCAGTTCTAGATAAAATATACATCCCTTTTCCACCCATGATTATACAGTTTAGATTCTTTGTGGACAATATATTTTTTCGTTTCACTTGAGATCAATTTTGTTTGCAAAATTACAAAAAAAAAAAAAAAGCAGGTTACGTCACTTTCTCAGCGCGCGAGAATGCTCGATTATCGCCATAATCGGGTATCACAATTTAGCGAAACAGGTGCGTCTTAATAGCGAAAGTGGGTCGATTCGGCCGCGAGTCGTTACATCCATCGGAGCCCTACGCCAGTGATGCGATTTACAGTCAGGTCTCCAACGGGTGGTTTCGGTATTGAGTCGGATAATGTTCCGATAATGTCCCAAACGGTATGCATACAATTCGTTCCATTTGAGATCAGCTTTCTTTCTAAAGTTACAAAAAATAAATAAAAACTACGTCACAGTCACGCGCGAAGAAATTCTAATATCCGGTGTTACTATTTACCGGAACCAGAACAGGCCGGAACGATGCGTCTAAATAGCGAAATCCGGTCGTTTCGGCCGCGAATCGCCGATACACATCCAAATGCAAGTAACTGGTCGTTTCGGCTCCGTAAGTCGTTCGTTCTTCAGTCAGCTACCCGAGGGTTTTACCTGGCGCACAAAATGAACGTTTTGGCCCAAAATGACCCCCAAAACATGCAGTTCTGTCCAGAGGGACCATGATGTCCCCCAAAATTAACAAATATTTCTTGTTCCTGATATTGTCCTATTTTTTCAGAATGTTGTTTAGGAGTTGTCAGTAGTGGGACATTGGTCCCCTAAATTAATACTCGAGGTCGAGGGGAACACCCTGGTACTAGGTAAGGTAGGGATAGTGAAAAGAGGGGTAGGAGTAAGGGTACGGTAGAGTAATGAGTAAGGGTAGGGTAGAGTAGGGTAAGTAGTAGGAGTAAGGACAGGGTTTGATAGGGTAGGGTTAGGTGGGGTAGGGCACGGCAAGGCAGAGTATGGTAAGATAGAAGAAGAGAAGAGTACGGTAGGAGTCGGAGTAAGGGGATGGTAGGGTAATGAGTAGGTGTAATGGTAACTCGTAAGGTTGGATAAGAATATGAATACTGGTAGGGTAGAAGTAGGAGTAAGGGTATGGTAGGTTAAGGAGTAGCAGCAATGGTAGTAAGGGTAGCCTGGTAGGGGTAAGAGTTTGGGTAGGTTATGGTTAGGAGTAGAAGTTAGGGTATGGTATTGGTAGAGTAAGGGAAGGAGTAAGGGTAAGGGCAAAGAGTATGAGTAAGGGTAGAGTATGGGTATGAGTAGGGTAGTGTAGGAGGTTATGTGTAGGAGTAGGAGTAAGGGTATGGTAGGGGAAGGATTAGGAGTAGGGGGAGGGTAGGGATAGTCGTAAGGATAGGGTAGGAGGTAAGGTGTTGGGTGGGTGGTTAGGTGTAATGGTAGGAGTAAAGTTAGGGTAGGAGTAAGGGTAGGTTGGTAGTAAAGTTAGGGTAGGGTAGGGTAGGGTAGGGTATTGGATAGGGGAGGACAGGACAATGGCACAACATATACTTTTACAGTAAGTGCAGTTTAGAAGTTGTTTAATGAATAATAATTTCAAAATCATGATTGCATGCCCGTTCTAGGCAGTGCCTAAGTTCATATTACTTTGATATCTGATTTTAGTACTATTAGTACTTTGATTTCTGCTCTGATTCCGGAAACAGCTGCTGAAAACGGTAAACCAGTCTAGAGAGATACACGTAACGTGATCACTGGAAACAACATGAAAGTCCGATGCCGGAAGACAAAAAAACTTAGGGAATTTTATAAAATTATACTGTATTTTAGACTTCTCATCTTAAGAGGAACGTTTCCTGACATAGTTCTACGACTTTTTTCTCAGAAAACATTTAAGAAAATTGAAAACGTAGTATCAATCCTTACCTCAGCCATGATGCCTCGATTCGCGTTGCGGTTTCACACTAGCGCGTTTTTCTCGTAGTTGAATCGGGTCGTTCTATAAATATACAGTACAATTTTACTGAGTATCTATAGATACTCTGTAAATCTATAGATACTCTATAAATCAATATCTTTCCTCTACTTGTTAATCGGTTTTCTCCTGGACTGCTCTTTCCCTATCACTGTGCATTATGAAGTCATTGAAGCGTTTTCTTCATGAATATGTCCCGACTTCATCCTGACCTGCCTGTATATCACCGTGAAGCAGTTTCCACTGGTTGAAATACACAATTTTCGAACCTTTCTTCTTCTTACTGGTCTGTTAATGCTTGTTCCTATTAACTGAATTTTATAATCAAGGTCAGAAAGCACAGTCACATTTTTCCAGGGACCGGATTACTCCTTGAAGAATTATCTTGGCTGACCTGTGGGCACAGTCTTAACATAACGAGATCACCCGTTTAATATGGTACCCCTGAGTTCTTTACGTCATAATGCCCTTTCTATCATTTTTGAGCATTTTCCAGGTGCTGCCGAGCAAGGTCCTCTGTTTCTGACACTTATACTCTGAAACTGTCCTTTTTGAGTCCTCTGATGGCAAGTTAAGCGCAAAATCTATCGGTAAGATCATTTCATGCCCAAACATTAACCTTTATGGTGTGAAGCCTTTTGAAGTGCACACTGATGAACGGTAATGCATCAAAGCTTTCTGTAGCAGTAAATCCCTTTCTTTAGGATGATCCGACACCAATTTATTCAGCATATTGATCAGCGTATGATGCATTCTCTCAGTTTCCCCATTACACCAAGGACCAAATGGAATTGTTCTTGGCTTTTCTATTTCTTTTAATTCACAAAACTGTTTAAACACTTCGCTGTCGAATTTTGTACCTTGATCGGCGTCGAGGTTTCCAGGAACTCCAAACACACATGACATTATCCATCAGCATTTCAGCTATAATTTCTGCTTTGATATCCTTTGACGCGAAAGCAAACGGGTACTTCAAGACTTGTAAACTGCAACAGTCAAACCTATTTTCTTGGCGGCCTCTGTGGCCGAATGGTTACGAACGCTGATATTTCATTACTGTACTTAATCATTCGATCATCTAACCGCTGTGTCTGGTGTGGGTTCGAGCCCCGCTCTGGCCACATGTGAGACAAGTGAATTTCTGCTTGTGGTTGTGTCAGGTGGTTTTTCTCGGGGTTCTCCCGTTTTCGCCCCACCTGATTGTCCTGTCTCATATGAGCTGAAATAATCTTGAAAGGGACGTTGGCGGCCCCCGTTGCCGAGCAGTTAAGAGCGCTGTTTCTTAATCACTCGATCATCTCACCACTTTGTCTGGTGTGGGTTCGAGCCCCGCTCTGGCCTTATGTGAGACAAGCCATGTTCTGCTTGTGGGTGTGCCAGGTGGTTTTTCTCGGGGTTCTCCCGTTTTCGCCCCACCTACTATTTGCCCGTCTCATATGTGCCGAAATAATCTTGATAGGGACGAAAAACTATATTAAAAAATAAAGGGACGTTAAACTGAATCATAAAAAAAAAATAAATCTATTTCCATATGTCAAATTGTGTGTGGTTGGGGATTTACAGTCTGGCTCTGTTCCGCCTAAAGGACCTGATTAAGGGGATGTTGGTGTTCATATTCAGCCGTTCTTGGTTGGGGGTTTTAGGAAATTATGTAAAAAAGTTTGTCATTTGACGCCTTCTACGGGAGTCCTTGAATGATGATTCCAACACTTTTACTTCCGCCTCAGAAGCAGCAACTTCCTTTTCATTTTTCTAACAATTTCTTACTTTTCAACCAACTTAGCCTTCATCATTTGAAGTTCTGCCTCTTTCTTTGGCCTGTTTCAATATCATAGAAATGGAGGATTTATCCGACCGCTCAGACCGGGAAGAGAGTGATGTTGTTTTTGTTCTTGCGTTCATTGTATTTGTTTTCGAGTGTCTAGATTTTTTTCATGTTTAGAGTCAGTCTGTGATCTAATTTCAGACAAGTTACCAATACGACTGGGGAGCGCGGTGGCGTAGTGGTAGAGCGTCGGACTCCGAATCTTGAGGTCCTGGGTTCGAACCCCACAAGCGTCACCGTGTTGTGTCCTTGAGCAAGGCACATCTACTCCCTACAGTACTGGTTAAACCCAGGAAGCGTTGGCTCCGTCCCGACATGACTGAAAAATTGTTGACTGGGACGTTAAGCCTCAACACAAACAAACAAACAAACCAATACGACTGTCAACATTTGCACTAATAGAAGAGTAATGTTTTGGTAATTGCAAATTTTCTGCAATACTTTCTGCTGTTTGCTGTAAGCAATGACTAAAGTATTCATACACCTTTTGTGACTTTTGAAAGACTTCTGATTAGGACCTGTGTACATTTTGGATTATTTGTACCTGTGTTTCCCTTGTTACGTTGTCACCTTCTTGAATAGTGAGTTTTTCTCTGTCCACAGTATCATCAAACTTGATATACAGTTAAGTAACTTTCTGTTCGTATAGATTTATCGCCTTATGAGTCGCCTTTTATATCCGAAATGACCTATGGCTAAGCATTCAGTGTCGTCAAAGTATCTAGTGCCCAGTTCTTTTGCTATGATGTCTTGGGTATTATTGAACAATCTAAACGCCGTACATCTAGTTAACCCTTTACTCTAGACAGGGGCAGGTAAAAGACTGAAACATACAAAACATTGTGAAAACAAAAATTCTAACACAAAAAAGAAATTCGGTACAGTTTCTACAAAACATCATCTACAGACATTCAAAGTGTAACAAGTAAAGGTTCCTGAAAGTTTAGATCAATTAAGATGGCAAAGTTTAACAGAAAAAGGGAAAAATAAATTTATAAACGTTTGCGGCCGAAATAATATAGCGCGAATCTTTGACCTTCAAATTTACTTCATGAAATTCTCACAAAAATACTAATTGACACTAAATTTTACACACAAAAATGCAATACATGTTAAATTTCCAAAAGGACGTAAACTTACACTGTGAGGGGGCTAAAATTTTGACTAGAATCTGTTAGAAACAGCAAGGCACCAGAGCGCACAAACATCAAATTGACGAGAAAAATAGAATGGCCAACAATACACAAAATGAACCGCAATGGCACAAACGTTAATTTGAAATCTGGTCATTTCGACCCACTACCATTCCTGTATCGACATTGGGCAAGCGAGTGCTTTTTCAGATATTGTTCAGACATGAGTAACAATGTAATTATTACTGTTCCAGCACAAAGAGCCTCCATCAGTTTCTGATAAATATCCACCAGAAGCCATTTCTCAACCAAGAGTGTATGCGATTAAAGTTTAGCCAAATCTCTCAAAAGAAAAAAGTGACTATATTGTACAATCTATTAGCACTACACAGAGTATGGACTGTATGACAAGATTTGCCAAGAAGTGCAATATTTATCACCGCTTAACACTGTCTGTACTGTACTATGCGATACACTTGAGTACAGGAGAATTATCAGTGTCACATACGTATTGTATTGTATAGAAGTTTTAGTCGTACCTGTGCTTTATGCACACTTTGACAATTATAACTGGTTAAGCGCTCATGACTGAGCCTGTCCAGAAAGTGGTTTATTGACTTAGTTTGGTGATTATATTTTAAGTATTTCATCCTCAGTTTGGGTATAAGTCCCATTAAATGAAGGCAACATCCAGACATGACCTTTGCTGTTTACTGGAACGTTATTCATCAATCCAAACAAACTAACCGTCACTTGCAAAACAGATGTTTGTTGCTTTTCTGATTTAAATTGGCCTTTTCGATTATCATCAACGTTTTTGGGTCGCGATTATGTATGTATTGACCGCTTTGCCACTAATTGACTCTGAAACGGGACCATCCCTAAATTTCCTTCATCGGCGATGTCGTAGCTTGTGTCGTTGGTCACCTTCATGGTCTTTGATTTCCCAACTGAACTTCGATCCTCAGAAATCAACCTCTTGAATAAGCATATTTAAAGCAGGTCTGTGTAGATTTACCTATGTACCATCTGACGGACGGGCCTAGTCATAAACTGTCCTTCTCGGATTAAATGGGTTTGGCCCAATTCTGCAGCCCTTTAATGGATGGTGTGTAATAAATTCGCATTTAAACTTTATTTACGTCCATATTACTTTTATGATTATCTTTACTTTTTGGTTTGCTCAAACAATACTACCGAGGATGAGTCTGGTTAAGTCTCCTTCCCTTAATGTTATCAAATGAATTTCTCGGCCTACTCATGTGCTGTCCTTCTTGCATTTTATGGGTATTGGTGCAATTCTGCAGTCCTTTGATGGATGGTGTGTAACAACATTCTGTTTAACAATGGCTGAAGTGTAACAACATTCCGTTTAAACCAGCACTGGCTGTCAAATAACGCACATACTATTTTCATGATTGTCTTATCAACCGCTCTTTAGCTACATTTTTACTCCTTTGGATCCGTTTGAACATATGTTGATGTCACTTGCGTTGGTTCACCGAAACTCATGATCAAATTACCCCATTTGTACCAAATTATTTATTCAAGTTTTGGCCAAAAGTATCTGTAGCGTGCCGCCGACCTAGGAGGATTTTTTTTATCTCTGCACATACCCGGGAGGAACTTTTTATCTCTCTGCATAGACTACGACAATAGTTGTATGGTAGAAGCGCTGCCACCAGCAGCCAAAACAGAGAGGACAGGTAATTCCCAATTCGTTTGAGCGCTCAGACACCAACTGAATACAAAAACATGTTGTAATTTTGACAATACGTTTTATTCCGTAAGATTTAAGTTAATTGCAATTCAACAAGTGTATGCTATCTTAGTTTCTTCGTAAGTTCATCAAGCGTGTTTCCGTAAGTCTGTTCTGTTTTAATGAATACTTTCTGTCTTATGACTGTGAAACTGTAAGATGTAAGAGGTCCTCACTCGCGGTGAAACCTAATGAGGGTCGGTCGAGGGTGCGCCTCAAAAGGAGGAAAATATTTATGTATCCCTTACCTTGTATTGAATAAACCCGAACCTGATTACTTTACTGTGATGAGGTACTCATGAAACCTGCCGATGAGGGATGATCGGACTGAGTGAGGACCTCAAAATATGTAATTACCTTCTAAGGTAAGGAGACTGTGTTAATGAAGTGCCTTCGTGGGGGACCTAAACTGTTTTTTGTCTGTGAGGAACCAATAAGGGATTCGGTCACGCTGAGGTTTCTGTGTCCTTGAGGTTTTTGTTGTTATCTGTGTGAGTCACGAAAACTCACTAGTTTTAGCTGGCTGTCGCTCGCTATTTATTGAAGAACACCTCATAATACCATAAGACCACAGCCAATAAAAATGCAGGATAATCATTTGCAAACTGGCGGACATACTTGCATTGAGCGATTTTGTGGTGGGGAAATTGAAGTGTGTTTTTTTTTTTTTTTTTTTTTTTTTTTTTTTTTTTTTTTTTGCCATTTCTTAGTTCTTTGATGTGATAAACATGAATAATGGATAAAATAAAACACATTGTGACGGAATACAACAAATAAAATACACTTTGGTAAGATTTAAACATTAATTACACTGTAAACAACTGGTCGAATCGGGCCCTTGATTCGATAGTTGTCAACGTCTGTTTTCTGACTTTTGGCCAATTATCGGTTTTCCTATACCATGGTACTTCTCTATTGGGTAAGAATCCCATCTACCGTAAGCGTTCTGCAAGATCTGAAAGGTAGGGTACCTTCCGTTTGTGCACAGTAGCAATATTTCACGCTGTGGATGTAGCCACGAAAACTAATGACATGTTGTACACTGTTATTCTAATGACATGTTATTCACCCTGGTATTCTAATGCCATGTTTGAGTCTACTGTTTTTGAAGTGACTGTCAACACCTTTGTACTGTATTATAGTCCAGTAAACACTCTTTCAATGAAGGGCTGGTTGCTTACTATCTTGAGAAACAGAACAGAGCAGGCTTAGACAATTATTGAATACATTACAAAGCTGTCAAATATTGTGGGGAGGGGCCGCCCCTCTGAGAACAACGTGTCTGTCACACCGGGGAGGCGGTTCCTACTAAAGTCTGAAAGTCTGTTGACCAGGGCATGTTCATCTGTACGACTCTTTAAACATACTTCAGAAAGATACAAACAAGACATTTTCTGTTACATAATAAAATAACTCTTAAAGCTGACTAGATATATATATATAAAATACAACTGTTGGGGTGTTACACTAACCCTGCCTTTAATAAGTTTATCCCAAGCGTCTTTTCAATTGAACTTAGTTATCCCCTGTCTCATTGATTTCTTCCCGTGTCTCTTTGACCCATGTTGTCGTGATTTTGTGAGTGGTTCCGTTTGTAAGATCGCCTCTTCTTTTCTAGCCATACATGCTTAATCCTCCTGGAAATAAGTCCGGACACGCCGTCTACCATTCATGAGGGTTATGCGCCTCATCCTACGGATCAAACATGCCACCACAGAATTCATTAATAGGCTCGGGGCACCGCAGAAAGCTGTCTATGGATCCGCTGCCATTGCTTCATATCAGGTTTTCTTCTCAGTATGTGGTTGAGGAAGGTAGGGTGTTCCTGTTGGTATGTATACTGGTCTGTCTGATGGGCCGTTCCCGGGGTCATTTTCAGAAACTAGTGATAGATCTACCCGGTTCCAGTTCGTGGTACTGTCTCCCATAGCCATGCTTTGGCGCAAAGAAAAGGGCGGAGGTTGCCTTTCAACTGTGGAGATGCAGGGGTACAAAAATCTTTATTAGCTGCATTGTTATCAAGCTGTTGTAGTTGAGTCAGCACAGCGGCACGCCTGGTTTGGATTTCCTTATCAATCCTGGAAAACGGGAATATATGCCCCTTTAGGCACACCTTCTTCAGAACCCCTGACGGCACTATCACAACCATCTGGCTCTGCAACGGACCCCTGACGCGGGACCTCCATACCTTTGGTCTGTACCTGTTGTATGGATGGGCCTTGCTGTTCCAATTGATCCTGTACCTCCACGATGAGGGTTTCTCGACACATCACCCTCTTTAGACTTAGCTTGATGAGTGGATGGGCCCTGCTGCCCCTCGAGGTTTTGTGTCATAACGGCAGATGACTATCTATCTCTTGCCATTTAGAATTTTCATCCTCTATCCCTGTACATGACGCTGAGGAACCTGAGACAGAGTAAGAATCTAATAATTTGGAAGAACCAGATGCTGCAGATAAACCAGATGCTGCAGAGGACTCTGATGCTGAGGACTCTGATGCTAAGGACTCTGTGGAACTCTCCGACAATGTCCTTTGCCTTGCGAACTTTGCTGGAATGTTCGTCTCCACTTTGCTGTCGGCGGGACTGCTACTGAATTAAACAGTCTGCTCGAATTATCACAGGCATAGCTTTTCTTAAATGAAATTGATATCATAACTGACAGTTCTAATAAGCATATTTTCTTTTAAATTGTCTTCTTTTCCAGAAATTAAATTTATATTTCTTTCAGTCCAACGAGTGAATTTTAATGAAAGTCGTTGTTATCAAACGAAAATAATCTTTTCCTAACGAAAGTCATTTTAATCAAAATAAAAACAATTTAACCAAAGTGAACCAAGTCGTGTATCTGCATCTTAATTATTACCCGCTTTCTAAAGTTTTAAGAGAATGTGTATTCTATTCTTAACCCTAAGCCGCAAATCTTTTGTAGCTGGTCATAGTTATTTATCGACCCCTTCATTGAAGATACTGGCCATAGTATAGTTGTTTATCGACACCTTCATTGAAGATACTGTTAAGTGTGCTTTCTTTTTGAATACACCTGGGCTTTTAATCTGTCCTTCACAAACTCGTCCCCATGGGATAGCTCCTTGCTACATGTGACTCCAGCATGACCCTTTGAATCCTCAGTTGAGGCATCCACTGATGAAGTTCCAGCAAAGGGACTCGCATTTAGCCCACATGATGTCAGTTTCAAATAAAAGTCTATTGCAGAAATCTTCCTGTGGCCATCGCTTTGTCACTAATTGACCCTGAAACAGGCTCATCCGCGAATTTCCTTCATCAGCTCTGTCATAGCTGGTGTCGTTGTTCACCTTCACGGTCTTTGATTTCCCTACTGAAGTTCGATTCACAGAAATCAACCTCTTGAATCACCATCTTTAAAGCAGGCCTGCCTAGATTATCCCCTGTTTCCGTTATCTTGTTAGTAGTTCCGTTTCGTACGAACGCCTCTTCCTTTCTAATCATACATGTACAATCCTCCTGGAAAGAAGTCCGCACTCGCCGTCTACAATTCGTGAGGGTCATGCCTCTCACCCTACGGATGAAACTGGCCACCCTTGAATTCATTTCAAGGCTCCGGACACGGCTGAAACGTGTCCTTGGATCCGCTGCCATTGCTTCATAGCAGGTTCTCTTCTCAACAATATGTGGTTGAGGAAGGTAGGGTGTTCCTGTTGGTATGCATACTGGTCTGTCTGATGGGCCGTTCCTCGGGGTCATATTCAGAGACTGGTGATAGATCTACCAGGTTTCAGTTCGTGGTACTGTCTGCCATAACCATACTCTGGCGTAAAGAAAAGGGCGGGGGTCGCCTTTCAATTGTTAGCTGTGGAGAGGCAGGGGTTCCCAAATCTTTATTATCTGCATTGTAATCAAGATGTTGTAGCTAAGTCAGCACAGTGACACGCCTGGGTTTGATTTCACAATGCTGGAAAACAGGAGAATATGTGCACCTTTGGGCACAACTTCCCCAGAACCCCTGATGGCACTATCACCACCATCTGGCTTTGCAACGCACACATGACGCGGGACCTCCTTATCCGTGGTCTGTATAGACGGGCCTTGCTGATCCAATTGATCCTGTGCCTCCACGATGAGGGTCGCTGTTTCTTTAGTCGACACATCACCATCTAGAAACTGAGCTTGTTGTGTGCTGGGCCCTGCTGCCCCTCGTGTTCTTGTGTCATCACGGCAGATGACTCCCTTTTGGTTCTCTGATCAATGGATGTCATTATAGAATTTTCCTCCTGGCTTCCCCCTGGAGATGTTGGACAGTCATCTAAATTCATGGGCGAAATCTTGTTGGGTAGATAAGTGAGGTGAAAGACGAATGTCATCCTCCATCACTGTAAACGACACTGAGGAAATAATTTTTTTATTTCTTTCTGTTCAACGAATGAATTTTAATATAAAATCGTCATTATAATCAAATGGGTCGCTGTTATCAAACGAAAGAAATCGTTTCTTAACGAAAGTAATTGTTATCAAAATAAAGTCAATTTAACCAAAGTGAATCAAGTCGTGTATCTGCATCTTAATTATAATCCAGCTTTCTTAAGTTTACAGAGGGTGTGTATTCTGTACTTAACCATTAGCCACCAGTCTTCTGTAGCTGGTCATGGTTATTCATCGACCCCACCACTGAAGATACTGTTGAATACGGAAGAGTATTAGGGCCAGGTATTTTTTTTTTTTTTTTTTTTTTAATTTTGAAATTTCGACTTAGTAACTCGAAATTTCGACTTAGTAACTGGAAATTGCGACTAAGTAACTCGACATTTCGACTTAGTAACTCGAAATTTCGACTTACCATCTCGAAATTTCGACTAAGTAACCCGCAATTTCGACTAAGTAACCCGCAATTTCGACTGAGTAACTCGAAATTTCGAGATAGTAAGTCGAAACTTCGACATATTAACTAGAAATTTCGACATATTAACACGAAATTTCGAGATAGTAAGTCGAAATTTCGACTTAGTAATTCGAAATTTCGACTTACTATCTCGAAATTTCGACTTCGATACTTGAAATGATTGTCATAAAATTACGTAACTTCTCCGCTGACATTTTATTCATGATGTCTTGGGATAGAAAGTCTTCTATCTTTATCCACGTGTTGTGTCTTCGTGAAGAAAACAAAAAGGGAGAAAAGGCGCTTAAAGTCAAAATTTCGACTTCGATACTTGAAATGATTGTCATAAAATTACGTAACTTCTCCGCTGACATTTTATTCATGATGTCTTGGGATAGAAAGTCTTCTATCTTTATCCACGTGTTGTGTCTTCTTGAAGAAAAACAAACGGAGAAAAAGCGCATAAAGTCAAAATTTCGAGATAATAAGTCGAAATTTCGAGATAGTAAGTCGAAATTTCGAAATAGTAAGTCGAAATTTCGAGTAACTAAATCGAAATTTTGAGTTTATAAGTCGAAATTTCGAGTTATTAAGTCGAAATTTCGAGACACTTAGTTCTTTCTTTTACCCAGGGCTTGTAATCTGTCCTTCACAAACTCGTCCCCATGGGATAGATCCTTGCTACATGTGACTCCAGCATGACCCTTTGAATCCTCAGTTCAGGCATCTGCTGATTAAGTTCCAGCGAAGGAACTCGCATTTAGCCCACATGACGCCAGTTTCAAATAAAAGTCCATTGCGGACATATTCCTTGATTGAGAAACATGTGACCATCGCTATGTCACTAATTGCCTCTGAAACGAGCTCATCCCTGATTTTCCTTCATCAGCGCTGTCATAACTGGTGCCGATTGTCACCTTCATGGTCTTTGATTTCCCCACTGAAGTTCGATCCTCAGCAATCAACCTCTTGTGTCGGTCTGTGTAGATTTACCTATGTACCATCCGACGGACGGGCCTAGTCATACACTGTCCTCGGATTTAATGGGTTTGGCACAATTCTGCAGTCCTATGATGGATGGTGTGTGACAACCTATGATGGATGGTGTGTAACAACTTTCCGTTTAAACCGGCACTGGCTGCAAAAGTGTTCCCTAATGACGTCCATACTACTTTCATGAATACAATCAAGTTTTTTCTTCTCAGCATTATGTGCAAACCAGAATCTAGAAACTATCTCCAACTTCAATTAAACAAAACAAATTTACATGTTTTTAAAAACACATATACTTTGAAAAAGAATACAGTCACGTTTTTACCTTGAATTCTTATCAACTTCTTCGTTTTGATTAAAAACCACATATACTAAGGTAAAACATCCAAAGTATGTTAAAACAATACTGAAAACAGCTTCATTGATTGTTAATTAAGTTAAGTTTTTTTTCCACCTCGGTTTTTAGAGTGAGAATCTCTGATTGCGCTTTTTCCTGACCGTTGCCTGCTTGTACCTATAATTTATATGATAAAAAAGAAACTTAACCCAATCAATGGTTGATAACTATGCTGCCTTCTTTAAATGCACGCCGGTGGGTCGGGCGTCAGACTCTATGATAGCCCCGACTTAAGCTATTCATTTTAGTTGGTTGCGGCCGGAGCTTCTTGTCTGTTGCTTTGCCTACCGAGGTCCAACTGGTGTTTTTCTTTTGCTCAGGAGTTAGTAGGTTATTCGGCGCCCAGGGATCTCCATCGTCGGGCAGCTTACTCAATTTGTGAGTCCATGTTTTTGATTCATCAGGATGTTCATCATGATTTATTTGTTTGTTCTTGATGATTCAGTGACTAGTTACAGATTAACCACGACGACCGAAGAACTAACTAAATGTTATGAACCACTGCAGAAGCTGAGGGTGAGGTTAGGGTAAAACCGGTTTAAGCCCGCCAGTAACTTTGTGTTACTGATCGTCCCAAGGCAATACTTCTGTGGTGTACTACATGCTACATGCAAATTGCTGTATTTACTGAAATACTAAATTATTTATTACTACTGAAATGTACTGAATAGTTTTGTTTAATGTCCACCTGATAGACTTTGAAAGAAAATGATCAGCTTAAGGTGATATTATTCACGTCAAATGACCAATATACAAGAATCCAAAAGGCGGTGCTGGCTCGGGCGATGTCTACCAAAGTCAATGACAATATTTCAAACTTCTTGGCGGTTTTCTACGAACAGTGGTGATTCCAAGATAGTATCAAATCGGGTACGTAGATCAAATACATGCATGTAATAAGTAGACGTTTAAATAGCCAAGACATCCGTCTGGTGGTGTTACAATATTCACACAATTCATCTCGTATTTCTCTTGCTTTCATAATTGTTCGGTTTCCGCCTTGTTTGGACAGTCCTGTCATGGCACTTGTTATTTGTCCCCAGTTAGCATCTGATATGATTCCTGTGTCCATGCTTTCTTGGTCAAAAGATTTGGGTGGTGCATAGATGTTTCCGGACGAAAACTTGTTTTGTAAAACAAATGTAAAGGGCACATGCGCTGTGCACACTCCACTTTGGCTTTTTCTTATGCAAGTAGTTTCTGAAGAACCCAAAATCTACTACTAAGAATACCAAAAACATGTTCAAGAATTCTACGCCTTGTGAGGTCAAGATTGCTATTTGGATAGGGTTTCGTCAAGTATGATTTCAATAGAAACGCACCTTCACCAACGATCAAATGTGGTATAACCTTGGCTGTGTCTTGTAATGGTTTACCCTCTGGTATTCCAAGCTGTCAAGAACGCCTTCCTTAAAATATTGCCAGATTACTGCTCTACAACAACTGAATTTAGCAGTCTGCTCGATTTATCACTGACATAGTTTTTCACAGATTTCTTGATTTCAATTTATCAAAACTGACAGTTTGAATACGCATGTTTTATTTATTTATTTATTTTATTTATTTATTTATTTTTTATTTTTTTTTTTTTTTTTTTCAGAAATTAAATTTATATTAAATTTCTTTCTGTCCAATGGCAATGACTGAAATTACTAAACCAAAGTTAAACCTATGTATATCTAATATTTCAAAACACATTTGAAACTTAATTAGAAATGATTCATTTTACATTTTCAAAATAGAATACAAATCAGCATGTGCATTTATAACATTGCTTTCTGCTATTATTTTTCAATTATATGATATGGTGGTCGGTGGGAATATTGGTCCCCGCCCCTTGTGGCCATGGAGAAATAGATGGGCTGCTTGTGCCTACAGGCAAAGCTTCTTATTTACTGACTGGCCACCTGACGCTCATGTCTGAGCCTGTCAAAGAAAAGTGGTTAAGTCATGATACCATTCATACATACAAGCTTTATTGGCCGGTTATATGTGACGTTCTCTGAGATTTTCGGTCTTGTGGAGGTACGACGCTGACGTCACAAAACGTGAACTAAAGTTGACGTCACAAAACTGCATGCGACGTTAATTGGACTTTTGCGCACTCAGTCATTGTTTTCAAAACGCCGCCTAATTAGATAGGTTGGATATTTCTAGCAAGACCTTCATAATTTCCGATTCTATAATATTTAGACAGCATTCACTGTGGAGGACAACAGGACAGGATACTATAACTCTGTGTTACAAACGATTTTTAGGGCCAATTAATTTCTTTACCAATTAAGAACCCTAAGATGCAAACTGGGGTCGGTGCGTGTTTGCGCTATTTTTCTTATTAATCGTTAGCGCTATTTATGAAAGCTTTTGGATATGGATTTTTAACATAATACAAATAAGAAAAATGTTAAAAACTAAATTTCCGACTTTGACTCCACAAGACCCAAAATGTCAGATACTGTCACATATTTATGAAGCACATTTTGAGTGTCTTGAGATCCTAATGTTGGGTTAAAGTCCCATAAAATGGAGACAACGTCCCAACATGACCATTGCTGTTGACTGGGACGTAAAGCATAAATTCAAACTAGCAAACAGTTCATATATATGTTAATATATGGTATTCTCTTTTAGTTATTGCCTTTACTTCACTGAAAATATCAGCTGTGCTTACTGCTATTGCTTATTCTTGATTTGATCCCAAACTTAACTCCTGGCCTTTGTTGGAAGTCATTGACATCAAACTGCATTCACTGCAATCTAACGAATGAATTTTAATATAAAGCAGATGAAAGTTGTTATCAAACGAAAGAAATCGTGTCCTAACGAAAGTCATTGTAATCAAAATAAAGTCGATTTAACCATTACCCGCTTTCTGAAGTTTAAAGACAGTGTGCATTCTGCTCTTAACCCCAAGCCTCCAATCTTCTGTAGCTGGCCATAGTGATTTATCGACCCCTCCGGTGCCGTTGGTCACCTTCATGGTCTATGCTTTCCCTACTGAACTCCGATCCTCAGAAATCAACCTCTTGAATAAGCATCTTAAAAGCAGGCCTGTGCAGATTTACCTATGTACCATCCGACGAGGGGCCTAGCAAAACACAGTCCTTCTCGAATTTATGAGTTTGGCCCAATTCTGCAGCCTTTTGATTGATGATGTGTCATTGTCTGCAACCATTACAAAGCCGATCTCCCTGGTCCCGAGGTTATAAAACCTTTTTCTTGCTCAGCTCAGCTGAAACTAAAATTTATCCTGCTCATAAATGTTAAAATGCCAACAAATTTGTTGGCATTTTAACATTTATGAGCAGGATAAATTACAGGCTTTGGCATTCTTAACCTGAAATTTCAATTTATTTGGGTTATTTCAGTACTTATGGGCACTTTAAATTTCATGCTTAGCTGAGTTGAGCATGGAAGAAGTTTTATAGCCTCGGGACCTGGTCTTAAAATTTGAGATTGGATCACTAGTCTATTGATATGTTTCTGGATTACACTGAGCGGGAAAATCGGACCCGGTAGCCGCGCTACACATCTTGTAACCCTTTCTCTGAAGGTTTTCATCTTCTTCACAGCAACATTTATTTTTGGCCTCGAAATCATTACGAAAACACGCCCATGCAATATACAGAAATTTTTAAAGACGTAACATTAAAAAAGAACATACCAAGACTTTATCCGCCCATGTTTTTTATTTCTAATTTTGTCCTAGTCGCTTACGACGCTTAAAAAGTATTATGATGCATGCCTATTAATTGAATTGCACTACATTTTCAGTGAGAATTTTCCCAGTCACTTTATAAAATCGATTTTTTTCATAAATCTGAGACGTAACATACTGGACAACAAAATATACCCAACGGTTGAGATCGATTGTTTTGTTTTTATTCAATGTTGTAAGCATACCGATTTGCCACTGGCGTGTTTCGTAATTAACAGTTAATCTCCTTATTGGAAAAGACTGTATACTTTATGTTCTCAGCACAATTGGGTTTTGATACACAAAACCAAGATGTAACTTCTTGGACACCAAAAGTTACATCACCAATTTATATTTTGAAATTGATTTTATTTCTAATGTTATTATCTAATGGATAAATTTTAAGTTTCAGTTTGCAAGAGTGAGCATTTGAAAAAGCACTAAACATGTATTGAATTTCCTAAGGCTTAATATTCAGTTTGTACCAGCATAAATTTCATCTCTCCTACTTGAGTGGTCCACTAAAATGTCCAAAAATCACCACTTTTATGCCCCTTTTCCCTGCTTAATGCATGGACTCAACACAAGTTTTTCAGTTTTATGATTATAAAAGGTATTATTCTGTTTATTCCAATTATGTTTTGTTTTGTATTACACGCTACAGGAAAGTTATTTTTGCATTTGTAGAAGTATTGGTGATGTAACCAAAAAGGGCTGGACAAAAAAAATGTGTCCATATATGGGCATGGCGGCCATCTTGGTCATGTGACCTGGATTATTTATATACACATTGGTTCCCCCTTCCCGTAGATGCTTCATGCAAAATTTGGCTTTGATTGGCCAAGCGGTTTCAGAGGAGAAGAATTTTGAAAATGGTGGACGACGACGGACGGACGACGGACGGACGACGGAGCATGGGTATACTATAAGCTCACCTATGAGCCTTCGGCTCAGGTGAGCTAAAAATGGTCAGATTCTGTCAATTCGTTCTCAAGATATTCAGCGGAAACGAAATTCTGACGTCAATCAAGGGCAGTAACTCTGGCAAAATTTTGCAAAAAATGACAGGCAACAATCCCAAGCTAGGTCTTGTCAATGTTGATGTGCATACAAAATTTGGTCAGATTCTGTCAACTGGTTCTCAAGATATTGAGCAGAAACCAAATGTTCACGGAATCACTAAAAGACGGAATGACAGGGTGAATCCATTATAGTCCCACTTTTCCAAAGCGGGGCTATAACAATTACTGTCGATTATAACAATTAGGAAGTTAACAGGTCAACTGACAAACTTTTCAGCCAATTTGGAAATATCTGGTACTGGAAATTTGACACAGTTTTAAAATAGTAAAAGTGATGTAAGCTGTAAATCTCCTAGGGGTCCATCGCTTCACCCCTATCCTAGCTATCAACGGAGATATGGGTTGGCCAATCTCTCTACACAGGAGGTGGCTAAATATGCTTAGACTGTGGAACCGTTTAGTAAGCATGGACGATGATAGACTTACTAAAAGGATCTTTCTGAATGACTTTAATCGGAATAAGAATAATTCCTGGTGTTCAGAAATAAAATCTATATTTAATAAATTAGCATTACTGGAAAACTTTCAAAATAAAGAACTTTTTTATATAGTTCATTGTGAAAAACAATTATTTCAAAATCATAGCACAGATTGGTCAAATAAAACTAAAGATGTATCAGTACTCAGGACATATATTTCGTTTAAAGCACAATACAAAACAGAAGACTATGTGAAAGCATATTTACCGAAACAAGAACGTTCGTTTTTAGCACAGTTGCGATGCGGGGTTCTACCACTCAGGATAGAAACCGGACGTTTCAGCGGACTTAAGCCTGAAGAAAGAGTCTGTCAGCTCTGTGACAGTGGTGGCATTGAGGATGAGAAACATTTCATCCAAAGTTGTGATGCATATACAAATCAAAGACAAATCCTTTTTAGACATTTAGGCCAACAATTCCACTTACTGGACTCAAATGAGAAATTTAAATCTCTTATTACACAGGAATATAGACACGTTGCAAAGTTTATATCCCAATCCTTTATAGCAAGACGTAATTCTCTATATAATTGAATTTCATGAAAATATGTATGTAATTTCCTAAATGTTGAAGTTAACGCATGCATGTCTCTACAGATAATGCTCTTGTGAGTATTATATGATAAAGTATCACACAATTACTTTCTTAGTTGAATTAAATGTTTAAAGTGACTTATAGGCCCATGTGGCCGGGTGCACTATTTACATGTTTATTTATTCAAATGTTTGTATTACTTGTTACACAAGTCATTATAATAAAAGATTACTTACTTACTTACTTACTCTTTCCTTTTTTGTCCCTTGCGGCAGAACCTGGAAGATACCACTATTTTTTAGGAAGCGGAGGTTGTCAGCACGGTTCTTGGCTACCATGTCAGGCAGGGCCTATGGTGAAACAAATATTTTAAGTCATTCTAGTAACTCATTGAGCAATGATGAGTTTTGATTACTCACCTGAGTCTCTATCAAGTACATGTACATAAGCTAGCAAGGTTTAAACCAGAGGACCAAATGGTCCTGTGAATGTTCACATGTGATTTGGTATATTATAATTTATATTAACTATTATTATGCACTCAAACATATCCTTGTGTACAGCGCTTTCAGCCCTGGGACAAGGCCATACAAAATAAACATGAATCTTATGTACATTTGCCTATTTCATACATGTTTTTCCCATTTAAGATATTTTACCAATTTTCCCCAAATTCATTGGTGACTCAAGTTGACATCCCAGGGATGGTCTACTAGTACATGTACAATGGGTTAAGTGAAAATTGCAAAATATTCGGAGTTTAGCTTTATGTGCCCCAACTTTCCAAACTCGATATATTTAATACCAGAGGACCAATGGTCCTGTATACGCTCACCTGAGGTCTGCTGTATATAAATACCAATAAACATGTTTGAATATTATGGAAAAAAGCCCCAGTAAAGGGGGCAGCGAATTAAGCCATGAGGCCATTTTTTCAGAGTAATCAATATTGACCTATGTTGACCTTGCTTAAAAATAGGTCATGGTCACCGTGCCACCACAGGGTCATGATTTATATGCACACTGTAGTACTTGAATCAATGATTCTTCATGTCAAGTTTCATTGAAATCGGTCAACCAGTTCTAGAGAAGATTTTTGAAGGGTTTTTAACATATATGGGCATGGCGGCCATCTTGGTCATGTGACCTAGATTATTT
This sequence comes from Rugalucina vietnamica, assembly GCA_964017185.1. Lineage (NCBI taxonomy): Eukaryota > Metazoa > Mollusca > Bivalvia > Lucinida > Lucinidae > Rugalucina > Rugalucina vietnamica. Next base: position 20,610,200 of record OZ024879.1, read on the forward strand.
ATATACACATTGATCCCCCCTTCCTACAAATGTTTCATATAAAATTTGGCTTTGATTGGCCGAGCGGTTTCAGAGAAGAAGATCTTTGAAATTGTGGACAACGGACAGACGGACGACGCCGGATCATAGACATCCTATTAACTCACCTTGTGAGCCTAACGGCTCAGGTGAGCTAATAATTAGTTTGTATCCCAGTGATCGAAATTATCACTAGCCCGATAGCCCGACACTAGCCAAGGGTTTGTCGGGCTACTAGTTTTTTTCAGTTCAGCCCAATACCTGTATATGTCGGGCTAGTGGAAAATTTTGACAAATGATTAAGGATATAAGGGTCCGGGCTAGTGAAGAAAAAATCCTAATTTCGACCACTGGTATCCCTTACCATAAATGTAGATCTATGTGTGTAGTTTTGATTTAGTGAAACAAAGAAGATAGAATAGCTGGAATAATTACGTGAGGGGCATCATCACTAAGATCATCATCCTCACTGTCATTATTCTTGTCACGATCTACATCCTCACTGTCATTATTCTTGTCTCGATCTACATCCTCACTGTCATTATTCTTGTCTGGATCTACGTCCTCACTGTCATTATTCTTGTCTCGATCTACGTCCTCACTGTCATTATTCTTGTCACGATCTACGTCCTCACTGTCATTATTCTTGTCACGATCTACATCCTCACTGTCATTATTCTTGTCACGATCTACATCCTCACTGTCATTATTCTTGTCTCGATCTACATCCTCACTGTCATTATTCTTGTCTCGATCTACATCCTCACGGTCATTATTCTTGTCTGGATCTACGTCCTCACTGTCATTATTTTTGTCTGTATCTAACGATGGACTCTGACTGACATCACGATCAGCTATAAAACCCTTTAAAAAGAAAACACAAGTTTGATTTATTATCACTTTAAACCATTCAGGGGTCACTAGTCACTGGTCAGTTGCTCAAAATTAACAACTCTATTATTTAACATGTCTCATACCTTTACATTACAAATATGCTGTTATTTTTTGTTAGAAAAATCTAAAGAATCTTTTGCATTGCAAGTTGCAACAGAAGATTCTTGCAATTTTACAATAAATAAGAGGACCAATGAAAAAATGAAAAACCCATGAAAACGTACATAAGTTTCAAACAGCACCAACATTCGACTCAAATAAAAAAAAGAAATAGAACCATACGAGAAGTATCGCCTTGGAACGATCAGTAATATAAAATTATTAAGGGGTTTAAATCGGTTTTACAGGGACCTACCCTCACCCCATCTTCCACAGTGGTAAATAACATTTAGTTATTTGTTCGGTCATCGTGGTGAATCTCTAACTAGTAAATGAATCAACATGGACGAACAAATAAATCATGATAACCACCATGATGAATCAAAAACGAGGATCCACTGACTCATTAAGCTGCCCGACGATGGAGCTCCCTGGGCGTCGAATAACTTGCTGAAATCCGGAGCAAAAGAAAAACACCTGTTGAACCCCGATGGGCCAAGCAACAGAAAAGAAGCTCCGGCCCCTACCAACTAAAATGAAAAGCTTTATGTTTGGGCCATCATAGAGTCTGACGCCCGACCCACCGGCGTGCAATTAAAGAAGGCAATGTAGTAATCAACCATGATTGGGTAAAAAACTAAGCAAGCAGATTATATTGTAAGCTTGCCCAGGAAAAATGGTTTAGTCCAACCATACATACATAAAGGCCTTATAGACTTAGTGGGGTGGTTATATTTATGAAGCACATTTTGAGTGTCATGACATCTTAATGTTGTGCTAAAGTCCCATAAAATGGAGGCAACGTCTCGACTTGTCATTATGTAAAGCATGAAAACATACAAAACGTTTAAAATCTATACTTTTTTGCGCATTCAGTATCTCTGATGATTATACAAGATTTTGTCCTGGATGTCAACCCTAATTCAACGTTTGCACGCTTTAATGATCATACATACGTTCAAAGAAGACTTTCGGCACCTGCTTTGGCTTTTAAGTTGGCAGACCGTGAGTTTTCTTATGATTGTTGACAATAACTTCGGTCGATTCAAGTGTCCACACTCTTTCGAGCTTATTCAACACAATTATTTCTGAATTTACAAGTGTTAGTTTTGCAGTCACACAATCTTGAAAATCATCCAACACTTCCTTGCTGTATTTCACACTTTTAAACAGACACGATAACTGCTTTGAAACTACTGAATTTAGCAGTATGTTCGACTTATCACTGACATTGTTTCTCACAGATTTCTTGATTTTCATAAAGGAAATAATTATCATAGTTTACAGATTGAATAAGCACAGAATTTTTGTTTTGTGTGTGTGTTTTTCTTTCTTTTTCAGAAATTAAATTTATATTTTTAGTTCTGTCCAATTGCAGTCACGCAACTGACTAAACCCATGTTTAACCAGTGTATGAAACTTTGAAAGATATTTGAAACTTAATTAGAAAATGATTCATTTTACATTTTCATAATAGGATACAAATCAGCATGAACATTTATTACATTGCTGTATGCCGTTATTTTTCAATTATATGTTAATACAATGTAAAATAGTGGATTTTATCTTTCTAGTATGTCACTTTTCTAACTCCTCTTTCATATCAGAAATAAAAAGTAATCATTGTTTTGTTAACATTTATTGAATGTCTAAATCGTTTGTATTTACATATGAATGATATGCCAACATGTCATTGCCTTTATTATTCTATTTTGTAATTGAATTGATGTTGCTGGAATTCACATATTGGGCAAGCATGTTATTTACTTTTGAATGTCAACAATTAGGTATTTGTTAAATGCCCAAATGACACTAATTGCGTCATTACCTATATTAACATTTAAATATCAAGTCACGAATTGTCATGTAATGATACTTAATCATACCATAGGTATATTAAATAACCTGTTAGAGATTCTGACATTCCAACCATTTCTAATAGTCATGAGCTTATGAATCATCTTAGGATTCTCTGAATGGTTTGTTGATATGTCATTCAAACTATAAGGGTTGTTCTTTTAAATGTTTTACATATTTGATTGGTTTTAAGTCATGTGAAAGTGTTTTTTTTCTTAACTGCAGTCATGTGATTTTCAGTATGACAAGAAAAGCTATAACATGTAGCCACATGTAATAATTGGGCGGTGTGATAAAAGTGGTAGTATACTAAAAAGAAATATGGCTTGATTTGCTAAGGTTTTATTACGGACACGACTCCGTGTTAAAATTCTTTCATTCACCAGACTGCTTTCCACTGATTCGGGCGTTTCGGTCAATTACCAAATAGATACAGACATTAATGATCTGGTTCCGACTATGACTACAAACTTAGTTTATGCAAATAAAATGTATAATCGGTATACTAACTCGAGCGATGTAGTCACATAAAAAGAAATTTAAAAAATTCAAAAGAGCAGTCATCCTTTAATGTAACAGTTAATGCAGTATTTCTGAACAAGATCATGACTGAAGAATAAGACTGAATGCAAAACTTAAGAATGGTTAAGAAATATGTGAGGGTCGGGTGATGAACCCCTCCCCTCTTGATTTCTTTTGTGGTGAGCAAAAAGGAGTTAAGAACCTACGAAATTGAATATTATAGTCATATACATGTATATAGCCCCGATGCAGGGGCAGACAACCCCCTGGGGCCAAAATGTTTTTGTAAACATAAATATTCCATCCATTTGCCCATGCCCTGCAAGTTTTGCCCTTCAAATCACATTTTAACAATTTTCCCCATTCAAATGCATGGGCGACCTATGCTGACCTTGCAGTTTATTATGTCAAGGTCATCAGAGGGTCATGGATTGATTTATACAAACTGTAGAGCTCCATTGCCTGTTACTTCATGCCAAGTCTCAAAATCATAGGCCTTCTGGTTCTTGAAAAGTAGATTTTTAAAGGTTTTGCTATTTATAGCCATGGCGGCAATAACTTTTGTTCCCCCTTCCTGAGGATGCTCCATATAAAGTTTGGCTTTGATTGGCCCAGCGGTTTTAGAGGAGAAGATGCTTCACGGAACATTGTGGACAACAATGACTACAACGACGACGGTCGATGGAGCATGGGTATACTATAAGCTCACCTTGTGAAAATAACGGCTCAGGTGAGCTAAAAATGGGACCTGGCGCGTATACTAGTATACAAATATGCATTCAAAGGAGCATGTTGGCCTGATGGCTAGTGCATCAGACACTGGTTAGGGAGGTTGGGAGTCGATCCCCACTGGTGGCTGGCTTATATCACTGCACGATGAGCAAGGCACATTGACTCTGGAAAGTACTGGTTAATACACACAATGGAGTGTCCCAAGCTGGGGACATGACAGCATTGTTGACTGGGACGTTACATCCATACCTAAATCAAACCAAAGGGTTGCACAGTCCAAATGTGGGTTGTACATTTTGTAAAGTGTTGTTTCTTAGTCTTTCTTAAAAATCTGACAGCTGCTGACTACGCCATTTTAGCTGTAAAAATTCTGGTGTTCGATTTAAGGTCTAACGTTCCTTCTTGGTCATCAATATTTCAGTTATGTCCGGATGGTGCGACGGTTTTCTGGGTATCAACCAGGGTGAAAATCATGAGAGCCATGGACTAATTTCCCTCCTGGCGCCCCCCCCCCCCCCCCCGGTGAAGTATTGCCAATTTGGCGTGTCACCAGTAAACCTTTCAGATTCAGATATGTCTTACTCAAGGACTCAACCAGGTCCCATTGGGGTTTGAACCCAAAACTTTGTGATTCAACACTACGCCACTGCCCTCACTAAGTACATGACTGTAATGTGCTAAACCTTGGCTGCAGCAATCATGCCTGTATACACTGCATGAAAACCTCGATTTACGCGAATTTACAAACATATGCAAATATTTGGTAAATTTATGGACTTACATGCGCTAATCATTTACAATGGTTTCTTCATAGAAGTAAATGTATCAAACATTTACTGGTGCTTGCATATTAATAAAATACTTGGCAAATGTTGAGTCGAAATTTGCTGGGAATTTACATGACATGTAAATGTTGCGATGAATTTGACTTTTATTTTCTTGCGTTGTTTTGCATGTGTAAATATTGACATTTGCAATTATTTTACATATCCTATGTGTGCCTTTAGCTTGCCGCATTTACCAAGGCATGCATATCATTGAAATGTCAATATTTGATATCTGATTTACGTATCTTCCGTAAATGCGAATGTTTGTCTCTTTTGATAACGTTGTTAACATGTCCAAAGACTGGCATTAGCAATCATTTTGCATACCCTATGTGTGCCTTTAGCTTGCCGCATTTACAATAATATTGGCTATGCCTAATTTTGATAGCTGATTTACGTATCTTCTGTAAACGTAAATATTTGTTTCGTTTGGTTGCGTTTTTGTACATGTTCAAAGACTGGCATTTGCAATCATTTTGCATACCCTATGTGTGCCTTTAGCTTGCCGCATTTACAATAGCATGTATAATATTGGCTATGCCAATATTTGATAACTTATTTACGTATCTTCCGTAAACATTAATCTTTGTTGCTTTTGATTGCGTTGTTGTATATGTTCAAAGACTGGCATTAGCAATCATTCTGCATACCCTATGTGTGCCTTTAGATTGCCGCATTTGCAATGATATGTATACTATTGGCTATGCCTAAATTTGATAGCTGATTTACGTATCGTCTGTAAACGTAAATATCTGTTTCGTTTGGTTGCGTTTTTGTACATGTTCAAAGACTGGCATTTGCAATCATTTGCATACCTTATGTGTGCCTTTAGCTTGCCGCATTTACAATGGTATGTATAATATTGGCTATGCCAATATTTGATTACTTATTTGCGTATCTTCCGTAAACATTAATCTTTGTTGCTTTTGATTGCGTTGTTGTCCCTGTTAAAAGACTGACATTTCCAATCATTTTGCATACCTTATGCATGCCTTTAGCTTGCCGCATTTAAAATGGTATGTATACACCTAGCTATGTCAATATTTGATGGCTGATTTACGTATCTTCCGCAAACATTAATGTTTGTCTCGCTTGGTTGCGCTGTTGTACATGTTCAAAAACTGACATTAGCAATCTTTTGCATACCTTATGTATGCCTTTAGTTTGCAGCATTTACAATGGTATGTATAATACTGGCTATGGCAATATTTGATAGCTGATTTACGTATCTTCCGTAAACGTTAATGTTTGTTTTGTTGGTTGTTTTGGTTTACATGTTCAAAGTCTGGCATTAGCATTCGTTTTGCATACTTTGTGTATGCCTTTTGCTTACCGCATTTACAATGATATGTGTATTACTGAGTAAGCCAATATTTACTGATTCACGTATCTTCTGTAAACGTGAATGTTTGTTTCGTTTGGTTGCGTTGTTGTACATGTTCAAAGACTGGCATTTGCAATCTTTTTGCACCCCTTACGTATACATGTATACTGATGCATTTACAATGGTACATGTATAATGTTTGATAACTAGTAATCGCACTATACCACAGATTGATTTAAAACATGTACAGAAATGATATTTTGAAAATAACAATACACCGGTTACGCCTTGATCACATTGTGAAGATATATCTTCAACATACAGCGTTTTACAGAATCAAATCTATGCCACTGACTGTTAACTTTGCGATATCGTTCGAGAAACATTTTTATCGATTCGTATATACGTATTTTTCTTGCTATTGTTGTCACATATACAGTGTCAGTTGTGCTTTTGTTTAGCATGTATTAGTAATGCAGTGGCTTTTAAATGTACAAAACCAAAAATCGTGTATACATATAGCTGATATAATTACTTCATTTTCATTTAGGTGGCGTTCGGTTCGGATAATGTGTCCGTGCAATGAATACCCAATTAAACCCCACTTTTATACAGTAAAACTGAGGTATGCAGGGGTGGTGGACGGAAAAAAAGTCACAGGAAAAAAGTCACGGAAATAAAGTCACGGAAAAAAAGTCACAGGAAAAAAAGTCACAAAAATAAAGGACTAAATGAAATGCATATAATCTGTACATAAATGAAGTAGGATATACATTTCATGTTTAAAGTAAGAAATGATGAGGAACTGTCATAATCAAAACTCAATGCCTGCTCTAAAAATTGAAAATAACTGAAACAAAAAATGATGGGAACCAACCGAGTATATGGGGCATGGTGGTGCGATGGTAGACCATGAAGCCAGAGGAAAGGGATGGAAAACTAATGCTGCAATGTATGCATGTTGTGTACTTGAACAAGCCTCTAATAAGCTCCCAGAGAACTGGTTTGGTACTCAGAAAACATTAGCTCCATCCCGTCATAGCTGAAATTTGATAATCAGGACGTAAAACATGAACCCAAACAAAAATATTATATATATAATATATACATATTTTTTCTTATCTTTGGTCCAAAACATAGATTGTGGAGCCGCCTAGGCGAGGCGGTTTTAAAGTGTACCCATGATCTATGATTTGAGCAATAATATTAATAATATAAGTTTTTCTGATGCTTTTTCAATTTTTACAGCTGAAAAAAAAATCTGTATATTGCATGGACACGTTTTCGTATTGCTACAAACACCTAACACAAATATTAATTTCCAGTTATACACAACTAAAATGTACTGAAATACAATATTGGTCGCTGAAATATTGTACAATTGGCCATTGATCCTTTAAAGCTGACAAACTAAGCTGTATATGTAAAAGCCGACTGGCTTACTGTGGGGAACTGGACGCTCGGTCGGCAACCATGCTGTGAAACCAGCTTAAGGTGCAATATTACAGTTCCTGTGTTAACCGTGAGAACACTCGGACTCCGATTCAAGAGGTCCTGGGTTCGATTCCCACCGTGGCGGCACCCTGTTGACTCCCACAGCACTGGTTTATACCCAAGAAGCGGTGACTCCGTCCCGAAATGACTGAAAATTGTTGACTGGGACATTAAACCTCAGTACCAACAAAACCATTTGTTTTTACATAACGATAACAAGTGTAACAGAAATGCATTTTCTATCGTGTTTGGAATAAAACACTGACTTTTCCAGTAAAAAAGCCAAATGTCTTATAGTGGGAATACCAGTTCAGAGACCATCCCGTGAAACCAGCTTAAGGTGCAATATAACAGATTTTTCGAATTATTTGATGAATATTCATTTTTTGGCATCGCCCGTGGTATTTAAATTCAGGTTTCATGTTCGGTGTTGGCATTGGACGGTGATAGAGTTATATATGTAATGATAGTCTAATCATAATTATTAGTTTCGTGATTAGACCATATTTAATCATATGATATTCTGTTCGACAAATTATTATACACTTTCGAGTCTGTTGTGTGACCAGAACCGATGACAGTTTTTCTCATGATAAGGATCAAAACGAAACATTCGTTTTCCCTCCACGTTTAATTAAACAGATTTGCAGACAACATATGGGGTTCGGTCAGATAATTAATCAAAGGTGCAGGGGAATGATAAGCTACATGTATGACGTCTCAGTCATAATTTATTGATATACAAGCAAACACAATTTACATAAATCAACTTTTTGGCAACACGAATAAATACAGTTTCAGAGAGTCCTGTCAACCAAATACCTAACATGCATTTTGCTTACAAATGTCTTCATTGTAGCAAAGATTACACTTTATACAGTCTTCGTGAGCTACTTGGTAACTTGATTGCGTAAAAATTTCGAAAACAAAACAATGTTACAATGTTGCATTTTATAGTTTTTATTTTCGCCAAAGAAACATCCAAAATGATATAGTTAGAACAGATTGTTTTCAAATTAAATATAACTGCATCTTATTAAATCTACCTATAACAATCCTAAATACTAAACAACGGCAACAACAAATTCTAAAACGAAACTTTACAGTTATTATACTCAAACGTTATAAGCACGCCCCTATTTTTCATTGAATATTGCTAACCGAATATTTTTCGACTATGCCTGAACTTTTTTGCAGAAAGTACATTTCCAAGAGTTCCTTAGTTTAAAGTGAACGAATCACGGAATATATCTGTGTGCAGCGGATCTTGGTCAAATGTGCTGTGCTGTCTTGCATAAATTACGGTACATTGTTTACGGCATTGAATATCGAAAAATTCTGAATGCATTTTATTTGGCTTTAATTAACACAAAAGACTCATTTTCTTTTCTAAAGTACCGGTCCCACTGAATCGTAAGCAATCGTACGATTGTCTAATCATAAGATTATTGATAAGACTGCGAATGCATTTGTAAAAGCCCCAGTCCCACTGCCCTTACGATCGCTTAAGATCGCCTTACGACCAGTTTAAGATAACATTTTTGCGATAATCACAGGTAGACTTGTAAGATCGCAAGACCGATCTTAAGTGATTTTGGGCGGATCTCTGAAATAATCAGTTCTAACGATCGTTTGAATGACCCATAGCCATTCCAAAATGTCTAATGCAGTAATTTGAGAAGTACCGATGTTGCTGAAATACTTTTGATGCGAAAATGATGCTTAAAAGTATAATCTTGAAAAAGATAATCTTAAGTATCTATGATCATCCTACGATTGATCTTAACGTTTTTGAGCAATCGTAGGATTAAAATCCGTCGCAAGCGGTTTTTGAACATGTTCAAAATTCTGGTGCAAAGATTCGAGATCACAGGTGAAGCGTACACAATTACAGATAACTTTACTTTATTTTTGCAACTTTCAACAGGAGAGTCGAGACAAAGACTAGTATTATCCAAACAGGTCAAATATATAAAACGTTGGATTGAAAATGAATCTAAACCGATAATGTATTTCTGATTTCTCGGAATACCCTCGCTGATCTCAAGGGACCAAAAGGAAAATATAAACTGCACTATGGATGATATAGGGGAGATTTTTAGGGCCGCCACACTGCACAAGACCAGCTGCAGTAAGGTACTTAAGCCTCTAAACATTGGGGCGCTAAAATTGTTTTCAAATACAAAGACGAAAAGAAGCAATTTAAAAACATACTTTTTAGAAAATCTACAGAAGTTTATTTGCATTTTTAACAAATTTTGTTTTGAAATTTTCACATCTCCCGTTGAATCCGTCTAAACAAAGATTTTAAAACGAACCCCCAATTTTAGTCGTAACTCTCACAACTTAACTTAACACAATATGTGTGTCTGTGGCTCCTTCAATAGTAATTTGAATGTTGAGGCGTTCTGTTGTCAGATTCCGTCAAACGTCAGTGACAATTCCTTGTCTCTCAACCATGTTTATTTCATCTCTTCATGCGATTTCTATATAGCGTGATGCTACATTTTGCAACTCCTTCCCTGAACCTATTATGGATAGTGCAGCGCAACGATATTCATTTTCTAGATTAAAAAAATTAAGCTTCATTTTGATATGTTGGTAAAAATAGCAGCAAATAATCATGACTGAACTATATGTTAGCTTCATGATATGACATCGAGCCAAAATCTTTCTACGTACTACGTAAACTTGCGTTAGATTGCCCAAAATAGTTTGTTCGTTTAAGAATATATTTTTTGTCTTTTCTACACACTGTTCCTGATCTTCCCTGATCTTTTCCTGTTTCTGATTTTCCTGATCTTTGCCTACTTGTACCTTATTTTTCATTATTCATTGTATTGGTGATTTATACAGCACTTGCATAACCCACAGGCATTGATTGAAACGACTTCTGATGCTGCTGCTGAGGTCCGTTTAGCTTCTTTCAGCGGCGATGTTTGTTTGATGCAGAAAATAAAAATTGAAGTCCGAAGCTGGCAATCGACCTTGACTAACCATAGAGGCCAGAAGATACAAAGCCTGTCCTTCGGATGTTTGCCCAATGTTTGACCGGAAGCCGCGTTCCTTGCCATAAAACATAACTAGATACTTAAAGTCACAATGAAGCTGTCTTTGAAACCACGCCCCGGAGGGGGGGGATGGAAATGAGCGGGGCTTTGACCAAAGTGTTGCCACAGCAGTGCGGGTGAAATGCCCGGGGTTTGCTTTATATACGCAAAAAGATCGTGAAATGAAAAGTTAGCAGGCTGCGGGGGGGAAAACAGCAGTGGTTTTACCTATCAGCAGTCCCCGCAGGGTGGGGCTTTTAGCAGAGATTTGTTGGACCAAAAGGCAAAGTCCCCGCTATCCCCCGGGGTTTGGGGAAGCGCGTGGTAACAAATGAATGATGCATAAGCCGTAGGCAATACGCGAGTAGAATCGTTTAAATGCAATCGCTGACTTGCCTGCATAGTAGCAAGTATTTTATGTTTGATTTACATTTGTATTTGCATGACACAGGTTCTCGTACAGCACGAGCTACGTATTAGCTAGTGCATGAGAACGTGTATACTTTTCAATTAAAAAAGTACTTGCCAGCTTCACAAGAGCATTATATTATTTAGTATTTCCTTGTACTGGACGAGATGTACATTTAAACCCTCAATTATTATCTGAATTACTGCGCTGTTCTATAATAACTTGCTGATTGACGAAATGTACCATGACACATAAACCGTCTAACGGACTTAGTAATATTGCACGTGACTTTTTTTTTTTATTCACGGACTTACTAGCGCGAGTGATTTTCAATCGCAGGTATGCAAATTATCAGAAAGGAAAATCGTGGAAGACCAAAAGATTATCTTAAAATTGCAATCTTATAATGAATCGTATGATTTCCAAATCGTACGATTCAATGGGACTGGGGTTTAAAATGTTTTCCATCGTGTTGCGATCGTAAGCGCAGTGGGACTGGAACTTAAAGTACGGGTCCCACGGAATCGTAAGCAATCGTACGATTGTTAAATAATAATAATAATAATAATAATAATATGTCTTTATTTTACGAGGATTACATATTAAGCATCAGCTTATCTTACATCTCACCAGTTTTGTGGTAAGACTGCGCATGCAAATTATGTAGAATGTTTTCCAACGTGTTTATGCTTTCTTCATCTGCACATCGGGTCCAAAGAAATGACCTCGACAATCATAAAGCGATCTTAAGCTATCTTAAACCCCAAAGAACGCAATTTTGGTGTTAATGATAACAAATAGATGCTAATTAATACTGTTGACTGTTAGGAATAAGTTCCCTTCTTTTGCGTGGACCACATGTGGCCAAAAAATTCAGAAGCTGTTTCTTGGAGCTTGCATTAATTATGATTCATTATAGACTGGAGAAAGTAGAAATATAAGTAATGGCAGATAAGAAGTTCCAGATATAATACTAGGAATGGGACAGACGATACACAAACCAAAATCTAATGAATATTATGACCAGTTTGTGTATCTACACATTCTGATCAGCGAAAGATCTAATTTGTAGATTGGGGGGTTATGTCAACCGAACCAGTCCAAACTAAACCGTACAGGCTTGGAATAGCAGGTTATCTATGTGCCTTCAACATGATTTTACTCATGTTGAGGCTGGTAAATTTTATGTTAAATTGTCAAAATCATCAAACTTGTATAGAGAAGGCAAGCATCCGGATGTTTTTTTTTTTTGTCATTGTTTCTAATTGGCACACAGGACACCGAAAGTTGGTCACTGGAACTGGGTAGTGCTACATCTGGTTAGTATGACTGAAAAACTATTTATGAGATACACTAAATCACAAAATAATGAAAGGTAGGTCATTGAATGAAAAGGATTTACCAACACATTTAGCGTTTGCAACAAATTTATATGACATCATGAAAACATGCCCATGAACTATACAGAGATTTTTTCCAGCATTTACAATTGAAAATTCCATTCTAAAATTTTTGATTGTTTTAATGTTTGCTCTAAACATTGATTGTGGGTACACGTTAGAACCGCCTCGCCCACAAGCTATGTTTTGGATCAAAAATAAGAAAAAATGGGTACAGTATACCCCTGTAAACCCCAGTTTTACTATATAAAAGTGGGGTATTAGGGGTACACAGTTCACTTGCATGTTTTCCTGATGAATAGCTGGCTGTCATCATTTCCATTTTCAATTCTTTGAACACCAGTCTACCAGTCTGTCAAGAATCACTGTAGCTTCATGTTCACACGCAGGATTACTATATGTTGAATTTTGCGCGATAAAACAACGTAAAACTAAGTGCAAAAACGAAAGTGCTGAATGTACGTCAAATACCTTTATTTCATGCATGGGAAATTTGTTTGTTTGTCTGAATTGATGCTTTACGCTCCAGTCAACTACAATGTCCATGTCGGGATGTATACATTTCGTGGAACTTGTATCCAAAATTTCAAGATACCATGACACTCAAAAGTTGCGTGAAAATATAACCACGCAAGAAAACAACGAAAGCTTGTACATGTATGTATGGATGGTTTGGCTTGACTGGGCAGGTTATTGTCTTTCTGATTATACTGCACTTGCTTTGCTTTATTATTTTGTCGAATGATTTTGACCACTAAGTAGATTTTATCCCACTCAACACATGAGGTCATATGGAAACAGGACATCGCTTTTCAGTCATATCCGTCAGGGTTGAACCCACAATCACTGGTTTAAAAAGGTGAGTTGCTAATCCACTATGCCACACAGGCCTCTGAAGATTAATAGGTAAAGCCTAGGTTACATTTGCCCCGATCATCGTACGATTTTTCGGTCTGCGATTTTCTCTACGATTTTTAGACATCGTAGGAGATCGTGGGCTACGACGTATGTGTGTTAACAATTCATACGGGCATCGTGCCGTAGAATCGTAGGGGCATCGTAGGGTCACCCTGCGGAGACCGCACGAAAATGCAAAAAATGACATCGTACGATCATCGCAAGTTAATCGTAGGGCAAATGTAACCTAGGCTTAATGCACCAGTCATTTGTATCCACGCCTTCCCCTGGGGCCAGGGGTGGGGGGAATAGTGGGGCGTTTAACTTTTCGGTTTTTAAAGCCCGCTAAAAGCCCGGCACTGTGGGGTCAGATTTGTGGTAAAGTCCCTGCTAAAAGTCCCGGCACCCCGGAGACGATTGACAACAATGTGGAACAACAGCTGAGAGTTGTTCGAATGAAAAACAAATATGAGAGAGCCTGAGGGGCTTAATTTTCTATATGTAAATACACAGATACATTTGCAAATTAAATAAGGACCATAAAGGTAACTAAATGTTAAAAATAAAACTAGTATCTATTTTGAATTAATGTGACCGAGTATTTCGGCGGGAAATTAAAAGCCCGGCACATCCCCGACACTCATCGGATGTTAAATGCCGGTACATTAGTCCCGCTGTGTCTACATCTCCGGCCCTAGGGGGGCCGGGAATACAAATGGCTGGTGCATATTTTACTCTCTCCCACCACAAATAATAATGATAATAATAAAATAAAATAAAAATAATAAAAAAAATAAATAAATGATTGAAAACAGAAAGAAAAACAAAACAAACAAACAACAAAATATACAAAAAAATCTGCAGCTACGTGTCTCGTATGTATCCTGTATTTTAGTTGTATTTACAATTTTGAAATTCCATGCCAAAAAAGTGCCTGTGAATGGTCCATGCCTACACTGCAAATTATTATCAGCATAGTCTGTTGGTTCATATCTATGCAATATATCCAGGTATGCCTGCAACAGTAGGTAATTATTCCACCACATTTGGCTAAGAACCATGCTAAGAATGAGATAATGTATATCATCATTGTCTGATATGTGCTAAAAAGTTTTACGCTAAACTAAGGTATTAATATTTGTTCTTAGGGCTTTAAGCGCAGTGGGGCAGGCACTTGAGCAAATTATGACCTAGAAAATTCAGGTTTTTGTTTAGGAATTTTGTTTTAAAGGCCGTTTGTCGCTACAATGTAAATTATTGGTACAGAATTCGCACAGCCCATGAAGAATTCAATGCGTCACATACAGACGTCGCGTCGGATGTTCAGGCACAACTTGCGATTTTTCACGGCTCTTGGTGCTACATGTAAAATGCTGCCATTTCATTTTTTTTTTTTTTTTTTTTTTTTTTTTTTTTGAAGTAGCGGTATGCAAAATATATCAAAATAAAGGCCTTGAAACCAGCTTTTAGACCATGAGCAGGTTTGATGTGTCATGTCTTTATGACCTATTAATGAATACCAGTTCTTCACAGATGAATAAGTGCCAATTGTTCACGTGAAATTTGCGATTTGTGATTATTGCAGGTTTTCGGCAATAATAATAATAATAATAATAATAATAATAACATATTTAGCAAAATGCTTCTCTCACATATTGTCCTCTATGTAGTAAGGTTGCCTGTAAACATGCATACATGCATATAAACATACATATAAACATAACATGTATACATATTTTCAATAAAGTGTATACTTAATACTTCAAAAAACGAAAATACCTGAGAGAGAGAGAGAGAGAGAGAGAGAGAGAGAGAAAAAAAAAATATTATCAATAATCTTACGAAAATTAGTTTTTTGCACCAAGGGCATTTTTAGTCTTTCTTAACAGGTGAAAGGGGTCGGTAACTGTATTCCACTTCTATTTTTACATGAAACCGGCATTTTTAAAGTCACTGACCATCCACAGCAATGGAAAGCCACCCTACATGTTTTGCCATGTGGCGTCTAGTTGAATTAATGAAGAAAACTATTTTACCATTTCGCACGAAGCTTGTAGTTATTCATACATGTATATAAAAACAGTTTAGTTTTAGTTTTGTCTCATTTTTGACCATTCTACGGGTCTTTGAAAATGAATTATCCGGCACAATTGGATTTTTAAAAACATGCAAGTGACGTATATGTGACGTCACGTGACTTCAAATTTGCCATTTTTTAACTATACGGCACTGCTGCAGTCTCTCCCATGCTATGTTGACACCCGGCGGTCTGATAAACCAAACTTTGCACGCCTTTGCGTTAATGTCTCTACAGATTCGACGTAAATACGCTATATTAGGTCGATTGCGTCGACCATGACCATTCAGACAGCTAGCATCATTGCCAGACAATCAGTGCAACTGGAAAAACTTATGTTTTGAATGAGATAGCAATGTTTTTTGTGCATGGCAAGGGGCAAATTGTTGTCGTGCTCGATATTATTTGCAGTTTTGGATTTTAGTGGAATTGCTATATCTAGGACTGTTAAGTCACATTACAAATTATTTTGATAACGAAATTCACAACATAGTTTGCAAACAATCGAATGCTTATATTGTATCAAAATTTATTAAATCGAATTTTTATAAATATGAAAAACATTTGAATTACAACTTTTGCGTTTTCAAAGGTCTTCGGTGTAGTTATGTCAGTCTGCTCGTGACTGTTTAGCATTTAATGTTTGTTTGTTTGAATTGATGCAAGACATCCCAGTCAACAGCTATGATCATGTAGGGACGTGGTCTTCATTTTATGGGACTCCTATCCACGAAATTAGAATGTACAAAACGTGCTTCAATCACCCACAGAAAAAGGTACAAGTAGGCAACGATCAGGAAAAGGCGCAAGGTTCCCACTCCAAAAACCGAGGTGGGGGAAAAAACTAAATTAACAAGTCAGTAAGACATATATGTATGGATTTACTTGAACAAGCTCCGCCTGAGCAGTTAACCAGTAATCCGATGGTCGGTCAGTAGCGTACATGTATATGCTTTCACTGAAGACACAAACAGCCCATCTATTTCTTTAGGCCTCAAAGGGCGGCGGCCATATTCCCACCATATATTGTGCCGGACGCGGCTTTCACTCTACCAGTAAATGTGACGGATATGCGGGGTAACAGCTAAGACAGTTTCGTTTAACTCCCTACAGTACTGGTAAATACCTAGGGAGAAATGGCTCCGTCCCGACATGACTGAAAAAAATGTTGACTGGGACGTTAAACCTCAATACAAACAAACAATTAAACCGGGATGAACCAGGCAGTTAAACCGGGGCAGTGATAACAAAGCTCCATGTACATCATGTTTCATGAAATGCTTTTGTTGGACCTGGACGGAAGATCAGATATATGTTTTCAGTAGGATGGCTTGAGTCTGTGCAGAATTATATAGAACGTTCCCGCATCTTAATGTACACGACCTGTACATGTGTACATGATGTGTGCTCGCGCGCGGGTGCGAGTATTACAGATTCGACTTAATCGTCGTGGCCTGACCCTGATGGTACCTGATCGTAAAAGGATACTAAATATTAGGTTTTTGATGCTATCTGAAAGAGAATATAAACATTAGCATCTAATTAAACAAAATTTAAGGCGTATCAGGATGTGGGTATTCAATCCGATAATGTTTTTTCTGATAAATATATAAATTTATTTAAGAGGATTGTCTTAAAAGACCGTCTTTTAAGATAAAATACATTCCAGTTTTGATTGATGTAGGCGCTAATTAACCAATTAGCTATGCAATAACCTATGCGTCTGGAATCATTCTTTTGATGTGCGCGGAACACATGTGCGTAAACACGTCCGCCTCTTATCTTATCGTATGCTTTTCATAAAACGATTTGAGTAGCTTCAGAGAGGACTGACAACATTTCTTGGAAATCATTTATAACAAACTGCAAGTTTTCGGGAAATATTCGTTATTCGTAGCGTTGAAGCATCATCCGCGTGTGTCTTAAAAAAAAAAAATAAATAAATAAATAAAAAAAAATGTAACATCGGTGCTAAATTCGTTGTGGAGCATTTATTCATTATTATGTAAATCTGCATCTCGGGGTAATGACATTGACAATAGTGAACAAAATTTAACCACCGTTTCAAACTGTCGAGCATCTTTTAAATGTAACACGTTTTCGTTTTCATAGTGTTGTCTGTATAACGATCAGTTAGCTGGGATATGAAACAAAAGCGTTATTCAATATTTAACATTGTCTAGCAAAATTTTTCGTCGACAGGATAATTATTGACATTATATATGTACGATTCTTCAATGATTTTTGTTACGTTTTATTTTCCACAAAACTCGCAATTTTCTAAAATTGATATCCAACATGCTATCGAAATACAATTTAGTTTAATTGCAAGTACGTGTAATATTTCAAGTTAATATGTGGGCAATTGCGCTCCAATAGGCTCCTGTTTTATTAAAAATAATAATAATTTCATAACTATAAGTCAGTTACATATGAAAATCGAGAGCTGTAAGTTCAAATATTTCAACAAAATAAAGCGCACAGGAACGAGTTTCTTTAATAAACCGAAATGCATGTCCTAAATAAATACCATTTCTAATTTATGGATTGAAGAGGCTACATATTGTTTTGCTAACTCAATGATTCACATATTATATCATGTGCATATTTAGTTAACTGTACACCAAAAGGATATTAACTAGTCCAAGACTTTGGTGGCGACAATGTGTTCTGCGGTTTGAAGCACTGGATCGACAATCATGACACTTAATGGATCTAAGGAGAGAAAAGATGTAATTTGACCAAAATCCGTCGGATGGGACTATAAACCGAAGTCCCGTCTCCATATGACCTTAGCTGTTGGTGGGACGTTAAACCCCAATCAAACAACCAAACCTACCAGAAAGCATACCCCACTACCAGATCAAAACACAATAACCCCAATATGCCAACCTATGCAAATATATTGCAAATATTACCCTATCATACAACAGCAAATATACTACGTAAATATATTTGTATGCAGTCTGCACATACGTTAGCAAACATGAATATTATATTTATATTTGACACCTGCAAACGTGGTCTCATTTTGTATTTGCCACATGTTTGCATATGTGTTTGAAAGATAAAAATATCTAATTTATGCAGCCTTTACATAGATATGCAAATCTAATTCAAGAATAATATGCGCGCATGTTTACATGATTCTGAATTGAGATTGGCATACTTATATTTTTCTTATATTTGCTGCATGTACCATTCATGTTGAAAAATAGATATTTGAAATCAATTTACTGTACAATTTGAATTACATTAAACAAGTCATTTAAAAGGATTGCATTTGCATGGCAAATTTTTAATTTGATTTACATTTGCATAGCGTATTCAAAATGACTGCTCACGTTTTTATTTGCATAAGTCGGTAAAATGTTACATGCAGATTAATATTCACATACGTAGTACAGGTTAACATGAACGGGAAATAGCATGCTATGCAAATATTTGGTAAAACGTTTAAAGTAAACAATAAAATTTGACAAAATATTTACGTACTGCACGATAAGGGTTTGAATCTTATAATGCATTTAACATATGCACAGGTCGCTCACAATTACGTAAATGCGGCAAGCTAAATGTGCGCCACCATCCGTATACTTGTGTAAACACAGACATTTTCCATAGGCAAATGTAATGCGCATGAACTTCAAATGAAGTCAAATATGAAGCAAGCCTTAGTAAATTCTGGCATTTCAGTATGTTTGCAACACTTTTACTATGGTGCCTAAATCGACTTTTTCATGCAGTGATAGCTCAATTTCAGGAACATAATCTGAATCCCTGGCAACAGGTTTTCTTGCACCCCGACTCACCTACTGATCTCGAAGTCATAAATTTTAAAACCAACAAATATGTCGTGAAATTTCATGTATTTATTTCTGTTTGATAAATGCACTATTTACACATATAATACATGTACATGTTTTTTTTTTTCGAATTTAAGCATGAAAACTCCATGTGACCTGCATTGTCCTGTTTGTCCATTAAAGAAGGATCATGAAAGAAAGTCAACCTTGATAAACAATCCATATTGCAAGTATTTTAATCTATATCACACTGGTTATTCAGAGAGAATTGTGAATGAAAACAAACAATGCCGATGCCATGATAAATACCTGTGTGGAGACAACTTTCCACAGATCACAATTTTTTTTTGTAAAGTTGTCTAAGGCAGGCAATTGCATACTACAGTCTTAGAGTCTTTTACTGATTTTATCCGCATTGGCTATTCTCAGTTCTGGATAATCGGTTTGGTATTCTTACTATATATCACTGAAACATGTTTCGTGCACATGCACATCTTTGTTAACAGCTTCTCACCATGGTCTAATGTCACAGACAGCAAGATCCTTCATGCAGCAGAAACATATATACACATATAAGTATTTAACAACAATTATATACTGGCTCCTTTGTTTCGAGCAGGTCTCTAACAAACATATACACCTACTCAACAAAGGACGTTTTGGCGGGAGGTGTATAAGTTTCCCGCCGTTTATTATACACCGGTGTATAATATCCGGCGGGAAACTTATCAACCGGTCTCTAATATAAGGCGGGAATCTTATCAAACCTCCTGTGACTTTTATATTAGACTCAACTAAAGGGAATTTCGTGTTGGGTCAGATGCACCACAAAAATAATGTTTTCGCTGTGTTCAAAGTCATTAAATGCTGTCCAGAGTGATTGGAAGCTTTTCCAGCAAATCGTAGTTTAGATTCTTTCTAACGTTTAATACAATTCTTTCTTACAGAGTGTTTGATTTCCTTTTAGGTGTAAGAAAAAACAAACAAACAAATAAAAACAAACAAACAAAAAAAACGGTTTCATTATTTCACAATTCCCCAAAACGTTATATCAAAGCGAATCGTCGCATAAATCTGTGTGAAAATGGCTCTTACTCCCTGGTTTCAATGTTAGTAGAAGGTTAGGGTTAGTGTGAGTTGAATGAGAAACCTGGCAGTAGGAACGATATTCACAGTTATTTTTGACCAGCTGTTTCCCCCAAAAACAGCCGTGCATAATAATGGTCCTCTGTCATTAAAGCAAGGAGATTAGCCCATAACAGATCCAGTACACTATCTCATCAATTTACGTAAATTATGAAGTTGTGCAAAATCATACTTAAATGGTACTGAATTATTTGCGTTAATCATAAACATGCGTTTTACGGACGTTTAAAAGGGAAATTACTGTGAAGGTTCTATTTGTACATGAATGAAAGAGGAAATGTAAATATCGTTCACCGTTAACGGTCCGTGGGATAGTTTAGCCACCATGCCATGTCACGAGAAAAGAAACTTAAGCGGACTAAATGTGCTGCGCAGGAATAGGCTAACCGGCGGCTAACCGGCTTGATGTCTAAATATTAACAGCAATTATTATAACAAAACAAAGGAGCCGGTATATAAGTCAGTTATAGAATGTCGGTATCGGTCAATACGAAAATTATAGGCCTGGCACGTGAACTTAAAGCCTCCCTCGCTGCGCTCGATCGGCTTTAAGTTCACGTGCCGGGTCTATAATTTTCGTATTGACCTCTCCTCCATTCTATAACTATTACTTGTCAGAGAATCAGACTAAATCCTCGCTTCAATAAAACACCTATGGGAAAGGACACAGGTTGCTAAAAATGATGCACAGTTCAAACCCCAGAATAGATCTTGTCAATGGCACTGTCACACCCATGTAATTTATTCTCATGATATTGTAAGTGTGCCAGAGCAGAAATCTAAGGAATAAAAAATCAGGGAATTACTAACCATGGGATGACAGGTTGAATCCAGTATAGCCAAGCCTTTTTAGAGCAGGGCTTAAAAACTAGACTTTAATGATTTTTGCTTTGTAATATCAACTATATCTTGATTTCTTCACAGTATTACTATAACTCATGTCCACTTTAAAAACACAGATTGTATTAAAGTCCATTATTTATCATTTATGTTAGGGTGAACAGTTTATTGTACATGCAGTCATCCACTCTAATTGACTTAAAATATAAGTTTTCTGTTGTGGTTCACTACCTGCTCAATTTGCTGTTGATGATATAAGCTCTCTCCCCTCTGAAAATAAATGAATACACGCATCAGTAATATTATGTTCACTAGAAACACAAAATATAAACAAAACAATGACATTTTCACATATCAAAATTGGACATACATGCAGTCACTTTCTGAGTACTACTAAAGGGCTCATAAAAACAGTTCCTCCTTGTGACGTTTCCTCCAGAACTATTTGCGCAAAAAATCGAATGGGGCTGTTTGCTAAAAAGGTGAGACGATGGGTAGGTTCACCAATTATAGTTTTAGAAGTCCTTAAGCGACTTGTTTATCCTATTTGGATGTCTTAAATTGTTCATTGAAATGACATTAAAAACAATAAATAATTTCAATGAAAAAATCATTAAAATCAATCTTTTAAAACATGTGGCACAATTACTATTCAGGAGTAAATGTCCCGTTCGAGTTCGAAAAATATTTTTTTAAGCAAACAGTCCCGGGAGGAACTGGTTTGTGCGTGAAACATCCTGTAACCCCATGAAAGCCATGTGTACTATGTAATGTTTTTTGTATTGAGGCTTTACATCTCAGTCAACAATTTTTTAGTCTTATCAGGATGGGTTTATTCAGTACTGTATTGTCTTGCTCAAGGACACAACACGGTGAAGCCTGTGGGGATCGAACCCAGGACCTCTTTATTAAGAGTACAACACTCTACCATTACGCCACCGCGCTCTCTATGTAATGTGATGACTAATATCACTAATGATGATCTTACCAAAAACTGTATCGTTGAAATAAAACTGAAACATCTTTCCGCTGCTTGAATCATTTGACATCCAACATACATCATTGTCAGTGTGTCGATCTTTCAACCAAAACAATAATCTGAAACAGACAAATATCATTTGAACTCTTTCATCATTTTCATGTCTGTTAGTTTAGTATTTTATCCAAGTTTGAAGTAGTACTGTCAATGTACATGTATCTATCCTGCCATACCACCCTATATACCCGAATATTATGCACATAAATGTATCAAAAAATGTATAAATAAACATTTTGAAAGACACCATTTTATGAAAGTCTGTGAGAAGATACAGTTTAAAAAGGACTGCAGCCAGGTGGACTTGCAGGAGATGGAGGAACACCAGTAGCGTTGGTGATATGCTAGACAAACTTGAGTGGCCATTATCTGGAGTCCCGCAGGGAGCGGTCCTCCTAAGACACACTCTGGTACAGTGTATCTTGATAAAACAAATACCTGATCCCAGCACCCAACCTTAAAGAAATACACAAGACAATTTACCTATAGTCAGGTCTGGTAGATGTCAGGATTGAGGTCTGGGATTTTTTTATTGTGTCTCAGGGGCCGAAATAAGGCCTCATTCCCATTGCAAATTACTATTAGGTGTCTTTTTCCCCAATCTGGAGAAAAAATTCCCAATTACAGCTGAAAATAATTTTCAACAGTTCCATACATTGTGAAATTCAAACTTTGCTGTTAGAAATGTAATTAAACTTTTGACACTTTTGATTATGAATTATTATATAATTATTCTAAATGAAATCCCTTATTAAGCTATGTCACTTTGGAAAATATCAATTTTGAATGTCTAGAACTTGAAATTTCTCAATTCCGAATTTACTTCGCTAATTGTCCCAATTAGAAAGGCCCTAGGGCCCCTTCCCAAAATTGTCAAAAAAAATCTCTGGAGGTAGGGTTTTTAACCTCATTGAGGTTTGAAAATGTCCATGAAATTACTATATTGAGAAAAACAAATACATGTAGCTATGCAAAAATTGCAACATCATTCCGGGCCCGGCAAAATGTGTAGCTTTCAAATGAAACATTTTTCAGCAAAATCTGTTTTGAGAATTCTTTGCAAATTCCTCCAATTTCATAAGTGGAAGGGGTAATTTTTGAGATTTAAAACAATAGCCTTCAATGTATGGCATGTATTTGAATAGTGTATCAGTATTTCTGCTGCTTTCTGTATATTTTATACTTTTTTTCTAAGAATATCATCATTTGATGTTTAACATTGCTGAAATACTATTAAAAAAAAAATGAAAACAAGTATAAACTTTTAAAAAAGGATCACCACTTACACCTGATGTCAGTGGCAGAAACCAGGTTTGTGTCAATCAGAAAGACATCAATGCCAGACAGTAGAAGTAAGCAGAAATCAATGGTAACATTAGGTAAAAACATGTTTTGTAAAAAAAATATTCTCAGATTAATTTTCAAAACAGTTGTATCAAAAATAAGTAAACGACCAAGGTTAACAGATTTATCAAAGCAGAATTTTGCAATTTTCAACGTAAGGCATAAAATAAAAATAGCCTTGTTTCCGCTAACATGCCGAAAAAAGGGTAGAGTCTGTAGGTCGAAAATCTTTTTATTTTTTGTGTATTTTTTTTTTTTTTTTTTTTTTTTTTTTTTTTTTTTTTCTTCTTGAAAATGGGTAAAAAGGTAGAAACGTGCTAAAATTAATCATAAGTACTCGAAACAAACATGCGATGAAGTTTAAAACCAGTAGGAAGCTGTTATTTTTATTGGCAATAAAAACTGCAGGGTCGGCGCAAAAACTCAAAGAGTCGGTCGGGTTAGCGGAAACACAGCTATTTTTTGTTTACGCCTAATGCTTCATTTTTCGAAATTTTGCACATGTCTATGCATATTTCAAAACTCAATGGAGGTTACAAACCTCAATCAAGGTATAGTACCTCAATCCTGACTTGCATCAGACCTGATACTGTGATGCCCTGAAAAATTCATTTTTCCCCAGACCTATTCAGGTTTGGAATAGTATCCCTTCTCGAGTGGTCTTATCCAAGACCATTTCAGGAATTTAAGGTTTCTATTTAAAACATAGGCCCATATCGAGGCAGTCGTTTTAGTGTAAATAGTTTTAATGGTCCACCCCAAAACTATTTTCCCCTTGACCAAATTCTAAATTTAGCCAACCACCCCACACCTGAGGTGATGGTCAGAAATTTTGTTTTTTGTATTTAGGCTTAACGTCCCAGTCAACAATTTTTCAGTCAAGTCGGGACGGAGCCAACTATTCCTGGGTTTAACCAGTACTGTAGTGAGTTAATGTGTCTTGCTCAAGGACACAACACGGGGACGAATGTGGGGATCGAACTCAGGACCTCTCTATTCGGAGTCCGACACTCTACCACTACGCCACCGCACTCCCTAAAGATCAGAAATTGATCGACTCAGAAGATAGGTAGCTTCTTCACCTGCACCCACATTCTCTGGAAGTCACCAAGCCTGGTGCTGCCAACAAAACTGTGCCCAAGAGTGTGAAAGATGAAAAACAGACAGATTTTTTTATAAAAACAAATGGTTATGTAATACACAGTATGCGGGTCGATTATTTCCAATGGGGTCCTGTTGGTTAGAATCTCCAACACTACCAGACAGCAAGCAAACAGTACCAGACAGCAAGCGTCCAGACCCAGACGGCTAGATTTCTGGTCTGAAGGTCCGGGACTGGATGGCTAGACACTGCTTTTTTGAAAAGCTTATACTTGTATACTTCACAAGAAATTACATTTACAGTAACTTTTGGTAAATACTACCTACTGTAGTGACCAAAAATTCACGAAATGCCCCACAATTCTATTTCCAAGTATTCAGCAGTCTCTAGATTGACAATCAAATAGAAAGAGTGATACAAACCTTGAGTCATTTCTTTCTTCGTAAACATCCATCCCAATGGAGTTTGATACTCTACGGTACCAACTTCGATACCGGTATAGAATTTAGAAAGGTCTAAATATTAAATATAGCAAGATATTCAACATCTGGTAAACCATGCAAGTCCTATGCTATTCAAAACTGGACTTTACCAGTGGAATTTCCTTGGTCAAGTTATTCAACTGAAAGTAGGTCAGCATGTACAGTCACAGTCAATAGACACCTGTTGCAACATAAAAATCATTAATAACAACTATTGTTATAAAAATTAAGCAAATAAATCCTTCTCTACAACTTCTGATATGACAAAACTGATATCCACTAACTAATAAAACAAAAACAAAATATTTCCAATTGATTCAAGTAAGTAAAATTAATGGCCGACAGGTCCTTTAGCTGTGGAGGCAAATAGAGGCCCCATATAGGGAAAACAAATTGAATATGAAAACAGACAGAACAATGCAAAGCTGATAAAATCCAAATAAATAATCAAAACACTGATAAACATAACATAAGCGAGAAGAAGAAAAAGTCTCAAACACATACATGGAACCATCTGGCAAAACAACATGATAATAAAGCAAATTCCAGTGGCCGAGTGGTTAAGGTCGCTGACTTCAGTGCTCTTGATCATTCGATCATCTCACCGATGTGGGTTCGCGCCTCGCACGGGGCACGAATTCATATGTGAGACAAGCCATGTTCTGCTTGCGGGTGTGTCAGGTGGTTTTTCCCCGGGTACTCCGGTTTTCGCCCCACCTACCGATTGATTCGTCTCGATATGAGTGAAAAAGCTTGAAAGGGACGTAAAACTGAATCAAAAAAAAAAAAAAAAAAAAAAAAAAAAAAAACCCAATCTCCAGAGGAGCTAAATTTAAGCAATTTCATGAACCCCATATTGAGCCTTTTTTCCTAATCCAAATGGACTGTTTATTAATATCTTACCAAACATTGTTTATCAATTCACTGATATGACAATTTCTTATCAATTAATATTTTATGAATTATTCCGCCCAGAAAATATGCTGCACACTAGAGAGTTTAGCTTTTGGTTTTAGTTGTAGTTTTTGAAATGGGATACGAACCAGGTTTAAACTAATAAAAATGTTGAAACTCTAATATTTGTAAATTTATGACTTTTCCCATGTATATGTTACAATAAGTTATTCTGTAATCTGCCCTTCGAAAACTCGTCCCATTTCGGTAGATCCTTGCCCCATGTGAGTCCAGCACGACCATTTGAATCCTCAGTTGAGGCATCCGCTGACAAAGTTCCAGCAAAGGAACTCGCATTTAGCCCACATGACACCAGTTTCAAAATAAAAGTCCATTCCAGAAATCTTCCTTGATGGAGAAACATTGCCAGTAGGGCAAACCCTACCCCCCACGGGGAATTTTCTGCACCATGATTTTCTGAAAGTATATTGAAAAAGCTATCAAATCCTGTTTTCTGCCCTCAGGAAGTGGAAGCGTTTGCGTTTTATGCTATCTTTTATTAGCTCACCTGAGCCGTTAGGCTCACAAGGTGAGCTTATAGGATGGCCATGATCCGGCGTCCGTCCGTCCATCCGTCCGTCCACAATTTCAAAGATCTTCTTCTCTGAAACCGCTTGGCCAACCAAAGCCAAATTTTATATGAAGCATCTATAGGAAGGGGGGACCAATGTGTATATAAGAAATCCAGGTCACATGACCAAGATGGCCGCCATGCCCATATATGGTAAAAACCCTTCAAAAATCTTCTTCTCCAGAACCGGTGGATCGATTTCAAAGAAACTTGGCATGAAGCATCGATGGCTCAAGTACTACAATGTATATATAAATCATGACACTGTGATGACCTTGACCTTTTTTTACGGCAAGGTCAACATAGGTCGCCAATGCATTTGAATAGGGAAAACTTTTAAAATGTCATTTAAAGTGAAAGTCTTGCAGGAAATGGGCAGTAGGACTGAATATTAATGATTCTGAAAAAAAATGGACCCCAGGGATTCATCTGCCCCCACCCCATTTGAAGGGAACAACCAGCAAGAAATTGGCAAATGGACAGAATATTGATTATTCTAAAAAAAGAAAACGGCCCAAGTGCTTCATCTGCCCCTGCACTGGGGTTAAATACCATAATATTCAAACATGTTTATTGGTTTATGCAGCAGACTCAGGTGAGCGTTTACAGGACCATTGGTCCTCTGGTAATATGATCTGATGCCATCTTTTGTATAGAAATAATGGGGGTGGGCGTAGAAAATCGATCATACCTCTGCTGTTACTAATCCTAGACCATTGAACTTGGTCTTTTTCTAAAGCTTAGACGTAGTCCTTTGTCAATATTCGAACAATAAGAAAGTCTTATTATTCATTAATCATATTATATGATTATAAAACATTATCATAGCAATCATTTGATACCAATTTCAGCTCTCTAGAGCTTTTGGTTGCTGAGTTATTAACCTTTTCATTGGTATACCCCCTCCATTTTTCTGTGATTTTTCCCTTAAATTTAAAGTTTTATCAATATTCGAAAAACAAGAAAGTCAAAATGTTTGTATGTCTTACCACATGGTTACAGAACATAATCCTAGCAATGATTTGATACCAATTTCAGGTCTCTAGAGCTCTTGGTCACCAAGATATTAGCAATTTTACTGGTATACCTCCTTTCTTTGGCAGTGATTTTTCTGCTATAACTTATGTTTTCTTAAATATTTGAGCAACAAGAAAGTAAGCTTGTTTATATATTTTATTACATAATTGTAGAATATTGTCATAGCAATCATTTGATAACCATTTTTAGCTCTCTAGGACATTGGGTTGCCGAGATATAAACGTTTACATTGGTATACCCCCTCCGTTTTTCTTTGAGTTTTATCTAACATTAAAAGTTCTCATCAATATTTGAACAACAAAAAAATAGATTATTTATGTCTTATCACATGAATATAGAACATTATTAACCAATCATTTGATACCAATTCCAGCTCTCTAAAGCTATTGGTCACTGAGATTCTAGCAATTTTATTGGCATACCTCCTTCCTTTGGCAGTGATTTTTCTGCTATATCTTATGTTTTCTTAAATATTTGAACAACAAGAAAGTAAGCTTGTTTAATTATCTTATTACATGGTTATAGAATATTGTCAATGAAATCATTTGATACCCATTTCAGTACTCTAGGACATTTGGTTGCTGAGATATAAACGTTTATATTGGTATACCCCCTCCATTTTTTTAGCTCACCTGAGCCGTTAGGCTCACAAGGTGAGCTTATAGGATGGCCATGATCCGGCGTCCGTCCCTCCGTCGTCCGTCCACAATTTCAAAGATCTTCTTCTCTGAAACCGCTTGGCCAACCAAAGCCAAATTTTATATGAAGCATCTATAGGAAGGGGGAACCAATGTGTATATAAGAAATCCAGGTCACATGACCACGATGGCTGCCATGCCCATATATGGTAAAAACCCTTCAAAAATCTCCAGAACCGGTGGACTGATTTAAACGAAACTTGGCATGAAGCATCGATGGCTCAAGCACTACAATGTGTATATAAATCATGACCCAGTGATGACCTTGACCTATTTTACGGCAAGGTCAACATAGGTCGCCAATGCATTTGAATGGGAATAACTTTTAAAATGTCATTTAAAGTGAAAATCTTGCAGGAAATGGGCAGTAGGACTGAACATTAATGATTCTGAAAAAAAATGAACCCCAGGGGCTCATATGCCCCCATCCCGGGGCAATATACATGTATATTACCATAATATTCAAACATCATCTCCTCTGAAACCGCTTGGCCAATCAAAGCCAAATTTTATGTGAAACATCAATAGGAAGGGGTAATCAATGTATATATAAATAATCCAGGTCACATGACCAAGATGGCCGCAATGCCCATATATGGTAAAAACCCTTCAAAAATCTTCTTCTCCAGAATCGGTGGATCGATTTCAAAGAAACTTGGCATGAAGCATCGATGGCTCAAGTACTACAATGTATATTTAAATCATGACCCTGTAATGACCTTGACCTTTTTTAATGGCACGGTCAACATAGGTCGCCAATGCAATTGAATAGGGAAAACTTTTAAAATGTCATTTAAAGTGAAAGTCTTGCAGGAAATGGGCAGTAGGACTGAATATTAATGATTCTGAAAAAAAACTGGACTCCAGGGGCTCATCTGCCCCCACCCCGGGGCAATATACATGTATATTAGCATAATATTCAAACATCTTCTCCTCTAAAACCGCTTGGCGAATCAAAGCCAAATTTTATGTGAAGCATCTATGGAATGGGGGAATTAATGTATATATAAATTATCTAGTTCACATGACCAAGATGGCTGCCATGCCCATATATGGTAAAAACCCTTCAAAAATCTTCTTCTCCGAATCTGGTGGACCGATTTCAAAGAAACTTGGCATGAAGCACCAATGGCTGAAGTACTACAATGTATTTATAAATCTAGTGTTTCCCCTAGCCACTTTTACTATGGCGCCGCGCCATGCCCTTTTTTTCCAGCGCCATGCCCTTTTTCTGAATCTACATTCTGTGCCCTACATTTTGGTAAAAATTTTGTGAAAATCGGACAAAAAATAAGGAAGTTACAAGATTTTTTGCTTGAAGTCTGCAGAACCAAATTTGGCAAAATTTATGATCATGACTTCCACAGTTGTTGATTGCTTTAATCCCTTGTTTATTGTCACTTTATTGCAGTGGCAAATGTTGATAATAACTCAATGACAATTACCCAATTTGACACCAAATGAGCTGTTAATCAGAAAAGGTGTGAAAAATGAATGTCCTACCTGGTAATATAAGTGTGCCAGTTAATTAGTTTCAACTATCAATAGTTTACAAATCTTGAGTGAGGTTATCTCTTATTTTGACAAGCATTCAGTATTAAAGTAATGTGAGACAGAGGGAAAAGAAATTTTTTAAGTTGTCTAGATGGTAAAAGTGAATCCTGAAATTGAGGAAAGAACAATTTAAGATGAAAAGCAAATTTATTAAAACAGAGAAATTATATTAAGTGTTAAATTTAATGACCTGTGCTTAAATGTGCCCTCATGGCATGATATGGGCCACTTAAAAAAGTGCCCCTTTGCTTGTCGTCACACGCTAAAAGTGCCCTTTTGATACGTTGCCGCGCGTTAAAAAGTGCCCTTTTTTAGCAACCTTACCATGCCCTTTTTTGGGTCTGGGGGAAATACTAAAATCATGACCCTGTGGTGACCTTGACCTATTTTATGACAAGGTCAACATAGGTCGCCAATGCATTGGAATGGGGAAAACTTTTAAAAAGTGATTTGAGGTGAAAATCTTGCAGGAAATGGGTAGTAGGACTAAATATTAATGATTCTGAAAAAGAAAATGGACCTAAGGGCTCATATGCCCACACCCCGGGACAATAAACATGTATTTTACCATAATATTCAAACATCTTCTCCTCTGAAACCACTTGGCCAATTGAAGCCAAATTTTATGTGAAGTATCTATAGGATGGGGGAACCAATGTGTATATTAATAATCAAGGTCACATGACCAAGATGGCCGCCATACCCATATATGGTAAAAAAACCTTCAAATATCTTCTCTGAAACCAACAGATTGATTTCAATGAAACTTGGCGTGAAGCATCCATGGCTAAAGTATTACAATGTATATATAAATCATGACCCTGTGATGACCTTGATCAAGTTTATGGCAAGGTCAACATGGGTTGCCCATGCATTTGAATGGGAAAAACTGTTAAAATGTCATTTGAAGGGAAAAGCCAGCAAGAGCCAAGAAATTGGCAAATGGACAGAATATTGATTATTCTGAAAAAGAAAATGGCCCAAGGGCTTCATCTGCCCATGCACTGGGGTTAAATACCATAATATTCAAACATGTTTATTGGTATATGCAGCAGACTCAAGTGAGCGTTTACAGGGCCATTGGTCCTCTGGTCTTTGATTTTTATCTAATATTTAAAGTTCTCATCAATATTCGAATAACAAGAAAGTTAGATTATTTATATGTCTAATCACACAATTATAGAACATAATCATACCAATCATTTGATACCCATTTCAACTCTTTAGAGCAATTTGTCACTGAGATATTAGCAATTTCATTGGTATACCCCTTCTTTTGACAGTGATTTTTCTCTTATATTTTAAGTTTTCTTAAATATTTGAGCAACAAAAAAGTCAGTTTGTTAATATATTTTATTACAAGATTATAGAATATTGTCAACGCAATCATTTGACACCAATTTCTGCTCTCTATGGCTTTTGGTTGCTGAGATATAAACATTTCCATAGGTATACCCCCTCCAATTTCTGTGATTTTTCTACTATATCTATTGATTTCATCAATAGTCAAACAGCAGAAAAGTCTGATTGTAAATGTATCTTATTTCAGGGTTTTAGAATGTTATCATAGCAATCATTTGTTATAAGTTTCAGCTCTCTATGGCTTTTGGTTGCCGAGATATAAACATATCTGTAGGTATACCCCCTCCATTGTTCTGTGATGTTTCTCTTCTATTAAAAGTTCTTATCAATATTTGAACATCAAGAAAGTCAGATTCTTTCTGTATCTTATCACATGATTATAGAACATTATCAAAACAATCATTTGATACACATTTCAGCTTTCTTATATATCTTATTACATGATTATAAAACATTACCAAAGCAATCATTTGATAACTATTTCAGCTCTCTATGTCTATCAGTAGCCAAGATACATGTGGCGTACCACAATAATTCCTCTGCTTATTAGTGGTGGGGGTGATCACTCAAATGGACATTAAAGTGATCCTCTGACCAAATTGGCACCCATGAGCATTTGGTCTAAGGTTGCAAGGTACATCCTACAACCCACTCAAACCCTTAAATGGCAATAGAGTAAATTTTGATTTTCGTCATTTTCATTGATATTCATGAAAATGCAAATGAGAAAATTTTCATTAAGGTCCATGGCGTCAACAAATTTGTCAAAGAGTGTTATTGGTACAATAACAATGAGCCACAATGATAGTTTAGGCCTGAATTAGTTTTTATGGGGATAATTAATTTTGAAATGTTTCGTTTTTCATTTTAATGTTTTAATGAAAATTCATGAATAAGCAAATTAGATATTTTCCATTACTTATTATCGGATAAAAGGGCTATGTATAAGCATTAAAATGAGACCAAGTTCAATGGTCTAGGATAAAAAAACAATTGAGATATCTTCAGTTTTCTATGTGTACCCCCATTATTAAAATGCAAAAATTGAATATTTAGGGTAATATAATAAAACATAGCATGAAACGCAAACGCTTCCACTTCCAGATGGCAGAAAACAGGATTTGATAGCTTTTTTAATGTACTTTTAGAAAATCATAGTGTAGAAAATTCCCCCTGGGGGTATGGGTAGCTAGAAGACTACATATTATCATCGGTTTGTCACTATTTGACTCTGATTCCTAGAGTTCCATCATCATCGCTGGTACCGTTGGTCACCTTCATGGTCTATGCTTTCCCTACTGAACTTCGATCTTCAGAAATCAACCTCTTGAATAAGCATCATTAAAGCAGATCTGTGTAGATTTACCTATGTACCGTACGACGGAGGGGCCTAGCAATACACTGTCCTTCTCGAATTTATGAGTTTGGCCCAATTCTGCAGTCTTTTGATTGATGATGTGTAACAGCCTTCCGTTTAAAGTGTTCCCCAATCATTACGAAAACTTGCTCATGTAATATAGAGAGATTTTTTTCAGTTGTAAAAAAATGAAAATTTGATCAGAAAAAAAATGATATTTTTCTTATTTTTGCTCAAAACATAGATTGTGGGTACACGTTAGAACCGCCTCGCCGAGGCGGTTCTAACGAGTACCCACAATCTATGTTTTAGAGCAAAAATAAGAAAAATAGGTAAACTCCTGCATACCCCAGTTTTACTATATAAAAGTGGGGTTTATGGGGGTATACATTTCACGGACATGTTTTCCTGATGATAACGTCCTGACCTCTGTACTGACCTACAAAACGTAGTGTTAATCTGCAGACAAGCCTAGCGCTGTTCCCCAGATACTGGGCAAGTAAACTATCATTGTCTGCAACCATTACAAAGCCGGTCTCCCTGGTCCCGAGGTTATAAAACTTTTTTCTTGCTCAGCTCAGCTGAAACTAAAATTTATCCTGCTCATAAATGTTAAAATGCCAACAAATGTTGGCATTTTAACATTTATGAGCAGGATAAATTACAGGCTTTGGCATTCTTAACCTGAAATTTCAATTTATTTGGGTTATTTCAGTACTTATGGGCACTTTAAATTTCATGCTCAGCTGAGTTGAGCATGGAAAAAGTTTTATAGCCTCGGGACCTGGTCTTGATGATATTTTTCTTATTTTTGCTCCAAAACATAGATTGTGGGTACACGTTACGAGTACCCACAATCTATGTTGCGAGGCGATTCTAACGTGTACCCACAATCTATGTTTTGGAGCAAAAATACGAAAAATAGGTTTACCCCTGCATACCCCAGTTTTACTATTTAAAAGTGGGGTTTAAGGGGGTATACATCACACGGACATGTTTTCGTGATGTAGGAGAATGTAAAAAGACAATTTACTTTCTTTCAAAACAAGGAACATCATTATGGTTTTCCGGCGAATGAAAGGCGTATCATATTTAAAATAAATAAGCTGCAAGGAAATGCGGAATAATGTTACAGTGCATAATAACGACTAGAGGAAGGTTGCAAGCTTTTGTTTCGTGTACATGTTAATGTTATGCAAGTGAGTTATTTTTTTTTTTCAAGATTAACTGTGTGAATGTTGCCTTCTGTTGTGCTAAGACATTGTAGAGCAACTCGGCTTGCTTTAGTCTGGATGCTTCGGAAACTGCCCCCCCTGTCCTCATCACTGTTCCAAGATATTGACCTTCCTGTAGATTTGTATACGCTTCTAGCGAACTTTGACAATTGGTGTTTAAGTGGCTTGGTAGAATTCATACATTTAGTTTTGATTGTTGGACAGGGACTTTTTGGATTAAGCTTCTTTTTAAGGCGCTGGTTAGATTTTCAGCCTTCAACATTGTCCTATAATATTTTTCTCATCTTCTCGCTTCTTAACCTTTTTACATACTTTGATTTCTCCGATTACTTGTTAACCGTTCTGGTTTGAGCCTGCACTGGAAAAGTGGTTTTAGTCAAAATATTCATACAGATAAGCCTTTGTGGAAAGTTTGTGCCTTACAGCTCTGTCTCAAAGTTAACTTTTCCCTGCAATGTCGCAAAATGAATTGACCCCGTCACCTGAATTGCATCCATCATTCCTGAATGGCTATGAATCTGGCTTGAATGACACTTCTACATTCTGTGCATACATTCATGTGTGTTAAACTGATATCAAGGGTGAACGGTTGGGAATTAGCCACCGCCCATTGGGGCCTAAAGAAATACCAGAGGACCAATGGTCCTGTAAACGCTCACCTGAGATCTGAGATATATAACAATAAATTTGTTTGACTTTACTGTTCATATACATTTATATAACCCCAGGACATGGTCAGAATAAACACTGGGGACATTTTCTTTTTCAAAATCATAAATAGTTTGTCCTGTTTTTCCCTTCAATGACATTTCAACACCTTTCTGCAATATGACCCAAGCTGACCTTGCCTTAGAATTTGTCAAGGTCATCACAGGGTCATGATTTATAGAAACATTGTAGTTCTCTAGTCCCAAATGCTACATGTCTAGTTTCGTTGAAATCGGTTCACTGGTTCTGGAGAAGATTTTGAAGAGTTTTTACCTTGTATAGACAAGGCGGCCATCTTGGTCATGTGACCTGGGGGTGGTATAAGGTAAAAGTGGCTGGGATCTGATACCACAGTGAGGCGGCACTATAAAAGTGAGCATTGAGCTCCCTGTCACAACCAGACACCGTCTTGATATGACATATAATGTTGAAAGCCACGTTAAACCCGAACAAACAAACAAACAAACACATAAAAGTTGGCTTTGATTGGCCAAGTGGTTTCAGAGGAGAAGATTTTTGAATATTATGAAGATATACATGTATATTGCCCAGGGGTGGGGGTATATGAGCCCCTGGGGTCCATTTTTCAGAAAAATTAATATTCGGTCATACTGCCCATTTCCTGCAAGACTTTCACTTTAAGTGATATTTTAAAAGTTTTTCCCATTCAAGTGCATTGTCGACCTTGTCGTAAAATAGGTCAAGGTCATCCCGAGGTCATAATTTATATACATTGTGGATCTTGAGTCCCTTATGCTACATGCCAAGTTTCAAGATCCCAGGCCTTTGGGTTCCGGAGAAGAAGATTTTTAGTAACTTTTTACCATATATGGGCATGGCGGCCATCAAGGTCATGTGACCTGGATTTCTTATATACACATTGGTTCCCCCTTCCTATACACATTGGTTCCCCCTTCCTATAGATGCTTCATATTAAACTTGGCTTTGATTCTCCAAGCGGTTTTAGAGAAGAAGATCTTGGAAATGGTGGACGCCGACGACGACGGACGCCGGGCGACGACGGACGACGGACGCCGACGACGACGGACGCCGACGACGACGGACGCCGAGCGCCGAGCACTGTGACCACCTAATACCTTCAATAGCTGCTCACCCTGCTTTCCGTTATTTATGTTAAACGTTGGTATCTATGTTTAGTATTTTCTTAATATGATTTTTCTTATTTCTTGTACTGAACCACTGCAGAAGCTGAGGGTGAGGTTATGGCCATGTAAAATCGGTTTAAGCCCGCCAGTAACTTTGTGTTACTGATCGTTCCAAGTCGATACTTCTGTGGTGGTTCTTTTTGTTTTATGTCTTGGTGTATAAATTTTTTGTGCTGTTGGCGCCTTATGTATGTTTTCATATTTTTAGTTAAGTTAAAGTAACTGAGTGGCCACCTATTGGGAAAATAGCTGCTCATTCGGCTTACGGTGTGTTTCATAGTATGGGTACCTGATTGTTAGTTTGGTTTTTTCCCACCTCGGTTTTTGGAGTGGGAATCTTTTTCTGATTGCGCCTTTTCCTGATCTTTGCCTACTTGTGCCTTTTTCTATCCTTTAAGCTCACCTGTGAGCCTTCGGCTCAGGTGAGCTAAAAATGATGGTCGACGACGAAGGACGGACGCCGGATCATGGCCATCCTATAAGCTCACCTTGTGAGCCTTACGGCTCAGGCGTTCTTCATAATTACATATAAATGTTTTGTTTGTCTGAGGAAATTTATGTCGCAAGCATGGGACAGCTTGCTGAGAGAAGAGCCAACCATCTTAAAATCCCTACCCTTGGCACTCGTCCATCCCCCTCCAAGGTGTCTCAGTCCTGCCCCTCATGAAAGTTCCCGGAGATTCGAAAATATTCCTCATCTTCCACTGGCTCCATCCAGGAGGGTCGGGCCACAGACTGGAGGCTCCGGTACCCCCAGGAGTCAATGGGAGACCCACTGTGTGGGGGGGCTGTGTCCTGCATGGCATCATCCTACGAAATATGTTTTGAATGATATGACATGTAACATTCCATTTAACAGTTTCATTACAGAGTCAATGCTAAAAGGTCCCGCGGTTATACAGTCAGTGGACATAATTATTCGCCACCTTTGGAAAATTCCATAGACTTACATGTATTTTCATGTTTGCAAGAAAAAATATTCTGCTTCTCCTGGTCAACATATTTTTATGTTTTTGGTATCATTTGAAAGGTAAATGAATAAAGCAATAAACAAGATATTTTCCATTTAATTCCATGTCTGCGTTTTAAAGCTACAATTTTTTAAAAACTTGCGATTTTTTTTTACACTTTTTGGGCAACGTCACCATTGACGTCAATGGGAAAGTGGCTTTTTCAAAATTTCCCAAAATTTTAAACTGCTGTAGATACAAAATGCAATGTTGAAACTTCACCAACTAACCTTTGTTTATTGCCCTAATCATTTAATTTTCAAATGACACCAAAAACGTGAATATATGTTGACCAGAAGAGGCAGAATATTTTTTCTTGCAAACATGAAAATACATATAAGTCTATGGAGTTTTCCAAAGGTGGCGAATAATTATGTCCACTGACTGTAGAACTTTTTTTTTCACGCTCAGCAGAACTGAGCATAATATTTAAACTGCTCATATTTACTGGCCAATTATTCTTAATTAAGGCATATTTCCTCGCTTACAATGCAATTTTACTCGCTAGCAGTTTAAAATAATAACTTCGTAACTGGGTACAAAAATAAATCGACCACTCATTGACTAGGACAGTAGTTTCTATCACTGAAATGCGAACGTACAGTCCTTTATGGTTAGAAATTTCGAAATCGACGAATCGGATAAGCATGCGCTTTCTTAAATTGAAGTATTTCTCTCTTCTGCGCGTTTTTATTTTCTCAAAAATGTTGGATTTCCGTATGCTCTCACGAACACCTTTAGCGGTTTGTTGACCATAAGATGACACCAAAACATGTACCAAATTGATCATTTGAAAACTATGGCACAGAAACAAAACTGACAACACGAAAAAATGCAAAATACTTAGACGTTACGCACAATAAAGGTGACCCCTTATGTTACAATTGTTACGTTACGGCTGTAGATCTAGATTTTAACAAATGGAATTATGCTTTTGTCATCATTTCTACGACGAACATGCCAAACGTAACATGAACAGTACATTTATTTCATGAATTTTGTTTCACTAAAGACTTAATATTAAATTCATTAATATTTTCTCGGGTTATACAGAATTTTCTATATAGGAATTAGGAATTTGCACCTTTGATAATTCGGTTAAGATACGATGCCCAGTGCTAAACTGTCACAGTGGCAAATACTTGCGGAGTTATACATGCTATGCTAACAAATAATACATAAAACATTCTGTTTTTGTACCACTTATAATGCCGGAATAGTTGAAATTTAAATCATTGCAGGCATCCTGGCGAATTTAAAGCGATTTCATTACAAGTGTAGTATATGATGCTAGCGAATGATAATGTCTGCAAATACGTTGTCGTCGATAAGAACGGTCAACAACTTTAACAAATAAATAAATAAATAAATAAATAAATAAATAAATAAATAAATAAATAAATAAATAAAAAATAAAATAAAACAAAAATAATAATAGAAAAGAAAGATGGTAGCATGGTCCTCATTTGCGTAACTACCACAAAATCATCGGACGCGAATATCGTCCTATACTTGCGAACATTAACGAATGTCAAGCGAACAACCGTTGAAGCAATTATTTCGAATTTGCTACGAATCGCATTCGCATTCGGAAGCTCATTCTCGGTTTACATGAAAGCATGGTAAGCACGGCTAAGAATCCCTTTTAAAATCAATCATTTCGCCCCGACATAAGATTTATGACATGACGTCATAATCTGGAAAAAATCGCGAGTGGGACATTTTGGGAGACATTTGCATTTTCAAAAATAAAGAAAACGGCACGGCCTACTGTAACAAAACATACATCACCGTAATCAGTAAAGAAAACGTATTTTCATATATCTTTATTATTTTGATTTGATTGATATAACATGTTTAAAAATGTCTCCAAAATTACATTTTGTTATAAAACAACGTCAATTTTAGGCTTTGGGACATTTTGGGAGACAATTGCTTTTTCACTTCGCTTTTTAACACGACATCAAATCCAAAAAATAATTGCATCTATCGAATCTATGCAAAAAACGTATTTTTCAGCAGGAAAATTATTTCGATGACTTGACTAGGAAATATGCTGCTTTTACAATAAATCGTTTCTACTTGTTTTGTCGCTGAGATGGGACATAGCTTTTGTCTTTAGTACCACGCCCGGTATTTCTGAAGTTTTTCTACTTCATTGGAATAAATGCACCAGCAAAAAAGAAATTGATGTCGCTTTCATATTACGAAACCGTTTCACGACTTATACCGCCAATTAAATCTTACCGGCGTTGCAACTACTGCGGCATGCAGTTAAATGTAACGCGGGACACGCCGTCTTTTCATTGCTTTCGACAATTATGAATAAAACACTCTTAAATTGATAAGAATTATTAAGTTTATTTCTCAACCATCGTTTAGATTTTTATTTGCTGAAAATTTTAGTGTAAAAAATTTTAATCTACGCCCACAAATAAGCATTTTATCGGTTTTACAAGCATGCATAGCAAGCATTTTCACAAAGTGTCACCAGTATCTTGCGTAACGTCTTACCACCAAATGTGTTCAAAAACTGATGCAGTCTTTCACTGATTCTACGATGTACAGTGAATTTGTGGAGTGCTACTAAACCAGTCTGCTTTATAAGTGGTTTACGTATATCCATCCATACATATAAGCCGTGGCGTAGTTGGGTGGTTATATTTGAAGTTCGGTTTTCTCATGACGCGGCTCATATCGGTTACGGCTTGTTACAATTTTAAGGCAGCTTGATCAGGACATTGAAATGCATCAGGAAAACATGTCCGTGTACTATATATCCCCTTATACCCCACTTTTATATAGCAAAACTGGGGTTTGCAGGGGTATAACTATATTTCTTATTTTTGCTTCAAAACATAGATTGTGGGTACTCGTTAGAACCGCCTCGGCGAGGCGGTTCTTACGTGTACCCACAATCTATGTTTTGAGCAAAAATAAGAAAAATATCATTTTTTCTGATGAAATTTTCAATTTTTTCATCTTAAAAAATCTCTGTATATTGCATGGGCAAGTTTTCGTAATGAATGTATCAGTTTGCTTCTCCGATAGCTGGCGTACATGTCATCGTGACAAGCGT
The DNA here is from genome assembly GCA_964017185.1 of Rugalucina vietnamica. Lineage (NCBI taxonomy): Eukaryota > Metazoa > Mollusca > Bivalvia > Lucinida > Lucinidae > Rugalucina > Rugalucina vietnamica. The sequence continues at coordinate 20,650,288 of OZ024879.1, forward strand.
CCCAGTGAAAGAAAATATTTACGAATTCCAAACGTTTCTAACCTATGTTCTTAAATACAGACGAGTGGCTTCAAGGGTGGTTGGTGGCAATATGGGCCCCCACCAATTGTGGCCTAAAGCTTGTGCCTTCAGGCAAAGCTTCTTCGCTATTGACAGACCTGCTGATTACTGGTTAACCGCTCAGGTATGAGCTTGCCCAGGAAAAGTGGTTCATGTCAAACTATCCATACATATAAGCCTTGTTGGTTTAGTTGGGTGGTTGTATTTGAAGCACATTTTGGATGTCATGACGTCCTATTTTTGGGTAAAAATCCGATAAAATGGAGGCAGCCGTTGACTGGGACGTTAAGCATCAATTCAAACAAACCAACAAATAGTTTTGGTTTATGGATCATTTCTGATTTTCTCATCTTTGCTTTAGGTATACCCCTGCATACCCCAGTTTTGCTATCTAAAAGTGGGGTTCAAGGGGGTATACATGTCACGGACATGTTTTCGTGATGTAAACTGTTCATCACTAGAATCACTAGAACTATTCTACTAACGTCCCGACATGACCATAGCTGTTGACTGGTTGGTTAAACCACATTTCAAACAAACGAACAATTATTATGGTTGGTTCTCAGCTCGTTATTTTTTTCATGCTCAATCCCCAGTAGATATTCCACACACTTAAGGTATTCCATATAATGCATTACGGATTATAGATGACAGAAGATCATTTTTATGTCATCTAAAGTATTAAATTAAATGTGCACTATCTTGATCAATTATTGACCGATTTTTTTTCTCTCAAAATTTGTATAGAAGTTCAATAACAGGAATGAGTTGTTTTGGATTGAAAATGGGCAAATTTCGTCAAATAAGTACATTTCTTGAGCATTTATTAACAGATTTTCTTCAAACTTTTTATAGGAGTTCATATCAGGAAGGAGTGGGTATGGATTTGATATGGGTAAAAATTCGTGAATTAAGTACAGAGTTATGGCACTTGATTTCCGTTAAAATTTCGTTTCCGGGCTCTATCTTGAGCATCTATTGACAAATTTTCTTCAAACTTTGTATAAATGAAGAGTGGAGTTTTTTTTTTTTTTTTTTTTTTTTTTTTTTTTTTTTTTTTTCAAAGTGGCAAAATGTATCATCGGTGTTAATTATACGTCGACCGTCTTCCCTATAAGCCTTTATTTGTCGTAGAAACTTCATTCGATGAGCAACAACGTCCATTAGAACTTTCATATACTGTGTGCATCTTCTATATGTGAATCTCAGGCTCTTATGAAATTTTCTGAATGTTGAAAGACAGCCGAAATATTCAATTTTGCTGATTTATAATTTCGTTATGTTAGACAATGTTGGCAGAACTGTTAACTCTTCATACATTGTCAGTATAGTCCTTCTCATTACACACAAGTCGAAGTCATCAAAGATACTCTGATTTCTTAGTAGCTGCTTCACCAGTGTTTCAAGTTCCTCAGTGTGAGTCTGGAACCGCTATCAAAACTTTTTGGATCATTCGTCTATCACCCCTGTCTTAAGCTCAATTCGCACTTTCCACTTCAGTGATATTAAAAGCATTCTCTTTTTTCTTTTCGGCAAAACATTCTTAACAATTTCCTTGTTGCGTTTGTTCAAAAGATTATACGACTTTCGAGTATATGGCTCCATTTCGCAGAATGAAAGGGAATGACCTTGGATAAATCATTTGGAAAGCATGTGCCATACTTTTACTGTGTTCAGTATTACTAATTTTTATACACTGTATGTTACCTAGTACATGTAAAACCTGCATGTACTAGGCCTACATGTGTCATGTACACATATATATACATCCACCATCCGTATTATTACATGCAACTTGTATACTGCAGATTTTGTAATTGGATTACGCGTAACATACGTACGTAATACTCGCGTAATACGCTTATTGTCGTCGATGGACCCTAAGCGTCGATGTTGTTGATATGGTCAGCAGTGCCAACGCTTATTGTTCACGGAGAAAAAAAATAAACCAGAACAACAGTGGTAATGATATTGATAAATGAATTAATATCTTAACAAATATACATGTATATGAATAATATGCATGGTTACCTTATGACTACTAAAAAACCAATCAATGACAATGTAACTTATGGGAAGTTATTTTCCATACTGTTTGCCACGTGCGATGTCAGGGCAGTTACTCAGGTGATGAACGTTTTTTCACACCTGTCTGGGGGTAAGGAAAGTCAGGTGGTGAAAGTGACTTTCCGGACCTCTAGACAGGTAGTGAAAGCTCTCTGCACATCAACTTCTAAGTAAATATGCCTCTTCAACGCGATAATTTATATTAATGCCACAGTCTATGAACAGTTTCAATAAAAGATAAATTTGTCTTATTTCTGATTACAAAATTTAAAAGCGAAATGCTAAAAACTACATAAAAATATGCTTCAAAATGTTTTAAATGCACAGGGAAATCTATTTTGACAATAGCGAAGCGGTTGACGAGCTTCCGTGTTTTGCACGTGCAGTGTTCGGCCAATAATTATATCGCGAGAAAAGTCACATTACCGGTGTTGATTATCGTTTTGTAGGTATTACAAACTATTTCACTCAGTGTGGTGTCATAAAGTACGCAAATTACCCGCTTCGCGACAGGTGGGCATGATATTTTTCAGACCTGTCCCGCCAAAAACATGCACATCTAGCCCTTCGGGCACGCCACGTAGACGTAATAAACGTTGGCCAAGGCATTAAATTATCATATTTGCGTTTGTTTTCATTTTTGCTCTTGAAAACTAACATTGATTTGAAACTTCATTTTTGCTTTAAATGAGGACATTCTACCTCTGTGATTTTTGAAAAATGGGATACCGTAAGTTTTGACGTTTGCTAGGCAACCAAATGCCGCAGCGTTCTGATTTTCATGTTGTATGCAAGGCAAAGAACTGGGCTTGTGAATCATGTTATGAAATTAGGTTACAAAGACCTATGAATACTTTAGGGTCAAAGGTCTTGCCACACGCAAACATATCGTGAAAGAAGCATGTTCACATACCATTTGAGTGCCAAGATATAAGGCAAAATCACTGAACCGTGAAATTAGGTCACAACGACCTAGGACTGCTTTAAGGTCAAATGTCTTGTTATACACAAACATTCTGTGAAAGAAATACGTTCATATACCAATTGAGTGCAGAGATATAAGGCAAATTCATTGAACCGTAAAATAAGGACTACCTAGGTTCAAAGGTCTTGTCATACAAAAACACGGTATGAAAGAAGCCTGTTCATAAACCAATTAAGGCAAAATCACTGAACCGCGAAATTAGGTCACAGTGACCTATAAGTATATTTGGGTCAAAGGTCTGGTAATACTCACTCATAATCCGAAAGAAGTACGAAAAATATACCAATTGAGTGTCAAGACATAAGGCAAAATCACTGAACCTTGAAATAATGTCACAGTGACCTTTAAGTATATTAGAGTCAAAGGTCTGGTCATACTCACTCATAATCTGAAAGAAGTCTGTTCATAAACCAACTGAGTGTCAATATATAAGACAAAACCACTCAACCGTGAAATTAGGTCACAATGGCCTATAAGTATATTGGTGTCAAAGGTCTGGCCATACTCACTCATAATCTGAAAGAAGTATGAAAATATATTAATTGAGTGTCAAGATATAGGGCAAAATCACTGGACCATAGAACGTAGGTCAAACCAATATTACCGCCATGACACACAAGTCAGTGTCACAAAGTTGAAAGATAGATGACCAACCATCTTCCTGAGTTGTTTGTATTTAACAATAAAAAAAAAGAAAAAAATATTTCAGCGAGTTCTAGACTTTGACCTCTAGCCCCACTTTCCTGACTCCGACCCAGAGATCCGATGTCATGGAAGCTTAAGTGTAATAAGTGCGAATGCTTTATGATAAGTTGTTGTCAAGATATGGACCCTCTGTAAAGTAACACAGCATTACATCATTTTACAGTGTTCTAGTTTTTTAACCTCTATCCCCACAACCCAGGCATGGACCCAGGGATCCGATGCCATGAAATGAAACTTAACCCTACAGGGTACCAATGGTCCTAGTATGAAAGCCCTCTGATAAAAGGTTTTCAAGATAATACTTCTAGAATACAAGATCACAGGAAAGCCATTGTTAATGGTGTTCTAGATTTTAAACTCTAGCCCCACCCCCTGGTATGAATCAGGGATCCGATGCCATAGAATGAAAGCCAACCCTACAGGGTATCAATGGCTCAAGTAACAATGTCTGTCTGTGTACATATATGTATGTCGACAGACAGTAAGCGTCGATGTTCCTTTTTAATATCGACATGATAAACGCTTATTGTCCATGCAGTTTGGTCGACAAAAAGCGTTGCAGTCACTACGCTTTAAATTGTCGTCGATGGACAATAAGCGTCGATGGACAATAAGCTGTAGCTTACATATAAATGAGCCGCCACGTGGGAAAACCAACAATGTGATTTCCGAACAGATTCGACACAAACCGGGCTGTACAAGCAAAGAAAAGAGCTAGAAGCTTGAAATTTTGGATTTAAGTAGAAGAGGAATTGTACTATCCGAGTAGCGAAAACAAAGGCGCTGATCAGCTTCGTGGTTACCGCGAAGTTGATCTGCGTCTTTGTTTTCGCCTATGCAAATTGTTGGTTTTCTCACGAGGCGGCTCAAATATATTTGAGACTAGGCTTGGTTACTGTATCGGAAAACACGTCACCCTAATGTTGGATAGTAGGCCCATAAATTGGACGCGTAGCCACAACTCAAATAAACGAAGCGATTTGATTCCTTCGTTGTCAACCAATCGGTTCTTGAAAAGTAGTATATCTGCATTTGGAACACAAGAACGAATACGCGCACTCATTGATACTATGGTGCATTGCAGGCCTGCAACATTGGAGACCACTGGTTTCATCAAATCTTAAGAAACTGTCATCTTACCATATACATCATGCATATAGCTGTTGGTGGGACGTTAAACCACAACCAACCAACCAACCATCCACTTCAATAAAAATAGTCATTGATCACGTTTTATTACTTTTTCGATGAGGCGTTTCTTTTTTAACTACGTATATACATGAAGACCGACAGTTGTAAACAGGGTTTGCTCAAGCGTGAATCCCGTGCACGTGGCCTATCGCCGTATTATCACACATATATATCTGAAGAAAGTCAGGTAAAGTCTTTAGAATTCTTTTGCCTATGGAATATATGAAGATTTTTTTCAGTCGTACAAATTGAAAATATCTTTGAAATATTTGATATATTTAATAGTTTTGCTAAAACATTGATTGTGGTTACACGTTAAAACCGCCTCGGCGAGGCGGTTCTAACGCGTACCCACAGTCTATGTTTTGGAACAAAACAGGTATACCCAAGCATACCCCAGTTTTACTATATAAAAGTGAGTTAAGGGGGTAAACATTTGACTCTAAGCTGTAGCTGTTTTTGTTTGTTTATACATATATGTATTGAGGTTTAACGTTCCAGTCAGCAATATGTCAGTCATGTCGGGACGGATGTTGTGATTTGGGATAAATTTTTAGTTTAATACGGTGAGCTGAATAGGCATGTGACTTGACAGGCCTTCGTAGGTTACTACCTCCCTTTGAACATTTTAATGCTTCCAAAGGATCAAACTTTTATATTTTTTGATACCTAGACCCGATATATGAGCCGCGTCATGAGAAAAAAAAACAATGTGGTTTCTGAGCTGGTCCGACACATACTGGCCTTTGTAGCTATAAAAATTTAGGAAGAAGAGAGATTGTACTGTCCGTGTAGCGGAAACAAAGGCGCTGCTCATCTGTGCGGTATATAATACTGCACAGCTGATCTGCGCCTTTGTTTTTCATAATTATGCAGATTGTTTGTTTTCTTGTGCAGTGCCGTAATTCATTCTGATCCGGAGCGAGAGATCGGGGGTTTCGAACCTCAGTGGCACCAGGTTGTGTCATTGACAGCAACCATCATTAACTCTCCAGAGTACTGGTAAATACTTGGGAAGCGGTTGCTTCCTCTCGACATTACTAAAATTGCTGACTGGAGTTAGACAACAAAACAAATTAAATTGAGCTGTATGTCAGGTACTGGTCACATGATGAGCGCTGGTTGTCACATGATGAGCACTGGCTGTCACATGATGAGCGCTGGCTATCAAACCTGTCCAAAGAGACTTTATATGGAGGTCCCATCTCCAAAATGAACTTGCATGTAGCTGTTGCTGGGACGACTGAAACCCCAAATCGTTCAAACGAATATTGTCTTATAGCAGGGTGCGATATAGGAGTCCAAATTTCCGTCCGTCCGTTCGTTCCTCCGTCCGTCAACATTTACGTCGAAGTTTAGTTTTCTCTATATAAGTGATAGCTAGGATTGTGAAACCTTGCATAGTAATTGTCCTTGACATACCCTTCAAGCACGCACCATGACCCGCTGCCCTTGACCTATATTTCACGGTCCATTGACTTTGTTAATTTTTACGTCGAAGTTCCGTTTTCTCTGTATCAGTGATAGCTGTGAGTGTGAAACCTTGCATAGTAATTGTCCTTGACATACCCTTAAAGCACGCTCATTGACCTGCTGACCTTGACCTATATTTCACGGTCCATTGACTTTGTTAATTTTTACGTCGAAGTTTGGTTTTCTCTGCATCAGTGATAGCTAGGTTTCTGAAACCTTGCATAGTAATTGTCCTTGACATACCCTTCAAGCACACACCTTGACCCGGTGCCTTTGACCTATATTTCACGGTCCATTGACTTTGTTAATTTTTACGTCGAAGTTCCATTTTCTCTGTATCAGTGATAGCTGTGAGTGTGAAACCTTGTATAGTAATTGTCCTTGACATACCCTTCAAGCACGCACCTTGACTCGCTCACCTTGACCTATATTTCATGGTCCATTGACTTTGTTAATTTTTACGTCGAAGTTTTGTTTTATCTGCACCAGTGATAGCTGCGAGTGTGAAACCTTGCATAGTAATTGTCCTTGACATACCCTTCCAACAGGCACCTTGACCCGCTCACCTTGACCTATATTTCATGATCCATTGACTTTGTTAATTCTTATGTCAAAGTTTTTTTTTCTGCATCAGTGATAGCTGCAAGTGTGAAACCTTGCATAGTAAATGTCCTTCACATACCCTTTCAGAACACACCTTAACCTGGTGCCCTTGACCTAAATTTCACGTTTTTAGTTATTTTGCCCGATGCAGGTGCGATATCGACCTCCGCGGAGTTCTTGTTCTTTATTAATATTCAAGCTGCGAACAATATTTCTTTAAAGCCATTGGCGTATATTTATCTCAAAACAATAGAAGCATGGAAATGTGGAGATTCGCTACAAAATTACTTGGCTATGCTTTGCTGACCATATCTATGATCTTGGCGTGTGACCTTGACCTGGATTTCACATGTACCGGCACGAATGGTCACTACGTCATTGTAAATCCAGACAACACAGTCTACATGGGTGTGGAGGCGTACCGGGCGACTGGGTTGGAGTGTGACGCTAGGGTCGAGGGCGTAGATTGCCAGACACTCGTGGTCTCAAACTGCGGAATGGTAAGATTAACCCATATTTGATGAATGGATTTGCCCTTAATTATCGTTTGGGTGAGTCCACTTTCATTTTAAGAGGCAACAGGTTGAATTTAATTTTTTATTCACTTTTTCGATGAAAATTCTCTAAGCAAACAGAATAGCCCCAGATGGGACGCCGCGTTCTGCGGCGTCACATCTGGGGCTGTTCTCTTTGCCTATGTCCCATAAAAGGGACGCCAGGCTTAAATGAGATAACTTATTATTACATACCCTTTAACAAAAATCATACTGGTTATCCAGGCCCAACCGACGGTTTCTGAGAATGATACACTCAGATAAAATTAAATTAAGGCTTTTGGATGCTTTTGGATGCAAATAACTTGCTACGGATAAAATACATTACGAAAACACGGTCATGCAATATACAAAACATTTTGGTTGTAAAATTAAAAATTGTCATTGGATATTTTTGGTAATATTTTTCTTATTCCCGTTCAAAACCCAGGTTGTGGGTACACGTTAGAACCGACTCGGCAAGCTGGTTCTAACGACTACTTACAATCTATGTTTTGGATCAAAAATAAGAAAAATAGATATACCCCTGCAAACACGGACATGTTTTTATGATGAGGCACATAGGTACGATTTTTTAAATCCCAACCCAGACATTAGTTGGGAAAAAAAATATGGCATCAATAAAATGATCACTTAATGTTTCAACTCGTATGTAGAGCGAATTGACTAGCTCTTTCCCAACAAGGTATCCATCCGGCTAGCCTCAACCAAATACAAAAGTAACGAGTACAACGAAAAGGTAGACAGACGGGTACAAATGAGCCACATCATGGAAAAACCAATTTGCATAGGCGTCAAGAAAGGCGCAGATCAGCTTCGCAGTTACTGCGAAGCTGATCAGCGCTTTTTTTTTTCGCTACACGGATAGTACGATTCCTCAGTCTACTTTCTAAATCCAAAGTTTCCAGCCCCTATCCATCTTCTAAGACTGTACAGCCCGGTTTGTTTCAGACCTGGTCGGAACCTAAATTGTTGCTTTTCTCACGCACAGGCTCAAATTACAGCAGAATCAGTAAAGAAATCACTTTCTTTTTTTTTTCTTGCAGAACAACGTGCAGGTTGTCTTGATAGGGAACAACGGAACTAATACTACCTGCACAATATCATGTGACAGTGGTACCAGAAGCGAACAAGGATACACTCTACCACTCAACGTTTTACTCGCATCGACGGATGGTGAGTATCGAAGTCACAGTATGAGCCGCATCAACGGAAACCCGTGTTTTTTACTAGGCGAAAACAAAGGCGCAGATCAGCGTCGCAGTTACTGCGAAGCTGATCAACGCCTTTGTTTTCGTTACACGGATAGTAAAATTGCTCTTCTTCTTAAATCCGTTATTTCAAGCGTCTAACCTGCTTCTATGACTACAGTCCGGTTTGTGTCAGACCTGGTCGGAAACCCCAAAGACCGGTTTTCTTGCGTCGCGGCTCATACGATACCTTATTATACAATAAGTCATACAAGATGCAATTTTAATATGTTTTATGTGCTCATCGGCTTTCGGGGTTTCCGACCAGGTGCGACATAAATCGGCCTGTACAGTCACATTAGCTAGGAGGCTAGAAGCTTGAAAGTTCGGATTTAGAAAGTAGATTAGAAAGTAGAGGAATAGTACTATCCGTGTAGCGAAAACAAAGCCGCTGATCAGCATCGCAGTTATTGCGAAGCCGATCTGCGCCTTTGTTTTCGCATAGGCGAAAATCCGGTTTTCTCGTGACGCGGCTCATATGTGAAGATGTAAAACAAATATGCATACAAGAAGTTGCAAGAAAAGCACTTCTATAGCAAGAAAACGGTTGGCGTCGGACTCAAGATGGACCACAGTTTGTTGAGCATACGAATGCTGGGATTCACGTTTCTTTTACGGTATGTCAACAAGAAAACATGCCCATGCAATGTTTACCCCCTTAATTCACAAATGTATACCTATTTTGCTTATTTTTGTTCCAAAACATAGATTGTGGGTACCCGCTAGAACAGCCTCGGCGAGGCGGTTACCCACAATCAATGTTTTGATTAAAATTACTAAAAATAGCAACGTTTTTTTTTTTTTTTTTTTTTTTTTTTTTTTTTTTTTTTTTTTTTTTTTTTCTTCACTTTTTACACCTGAAAAAAAATCTGTGTATATTGCATGGGCAAGTTTATCGTAACTGTTTATAATGTCTTTCAGTATTGCAACCCGGTTCTGCGCATTACTCCTGTCACGACTCCGGAGTGATTTTTATCCGGAATCCGAGGGAAGAAGTCTATTTGTACTCGAGCGCTTATTCTATGAACGCTGAAGAGCAGCTCAAATGCCACACCACACATACGGCTGACAACAAACTCATCGAAATTACTGGCTGTGATACGGTACGTAGGGCGGGGCGGGGTAACAGGAGCCGCATGATTCGGTATCATGACTGGCTGCGATACGGTACGTAGGGCGGGTTGGGGTAACAGATGATTCGGTATCATGCACACGCAAAGCATCATCCTGACGGTTTTTAAGCGCCGCTCACTGTACATAACCTTTATGTCTATATTATAGTACCAATATATTAATAGTGGGAGAAACTGTAAGCATAGCCGTTAGTATTATTGACTGGGCATTAAGCATTAACAACAAATATAAATGCGTAGGACATTCAGTAAGTCGCATTTTGCTTAATTTAGACGTCCTTCTATTTTTACGTAAATGACCTACAATTTTCAAATAGTCAGCAACTTTGAGATGAATAACTGCAGAATTTGCAGATTCGCACGTTTTGTCTAGTCTACTTTTCGCCATCACTAAAACAGCGCTCGATAACCACTTACATGTTATTATCATAAAAAAGTAAATATAGAGTGTAAGTTGTCAAGACAAGTAGCCCAGGGGCAACGATCGCTCACCTGAGAGTCAACAAGTACAGTCACTGGACAAAGTAATTTTGGTTTTTACCATATATGGGCATGGTGGCCATCTTGGTCATGTGACCTTGAAACCCTACTTACATAAGCAGAAGAGCTCTTGTCTGGATTGTATATCCTCTTTTCTGCCATTTTGGTTCACGTGAAAAAATCATCTAACAAGGTCAGGTTCCTATAATGACCCCCTGGGTGGGGCCATATTTGACCCCAGGGGCAAGATTTATGTAGAGCTCCACATGACAATGGTGTATATCAAATCTACAAGCTTTGTGTCATGCTGTTGCAGAGAAGATTTTTTCATATATTTCCATTATAAGTCTATGGTAGATAATGACATGCCTAGGGCTTGGCCTGTATGGACCCCAGGGGCACCGTTGGCAGCATTTATAAAGGAGAGGACTATACATGGTCCACACAACATATGAAAGCTCTGGACCATATGGTTTCGGAGAAGATTTTTTTTATGTTTTTCCCGTGACGCCCCCGGGGCGGGGCCCGTATGGACCCCAGGGGCACAGTAGGCAGGATTTATAAAGAGGACCGCTATATATTGCTAAATACAAAATATGAAAGCTTTGGGCCTTGTGGTTTCGGAGAAGAAGATTTTTTTTAAGTTTTTCCCATGACGCCCCCGGGGCGGGGCCCGTATGGACCCCAGGGGCACGGTTGGCAGGATTTATAAAGAGGAACACTATACATTGCTACAAACAAAATATGAAAGCAATGGGCCTTGTGGTTTCGGAGAAGAAATTTTTTTTATGTTTTTCCCATGACGCCCCAGGGGCGGGGCCCGTATGGACCCCAGGGGCACGGTTGGCTAGATTTATAAAGAGGACCACTATACATTGCTACTGACAAAATATGAAAGCTCTGGGCCTTGTGGTTTCAGAGAAGAAGATTTTTTATGTTTTTCCCATTGTAAGTCTATGGGAGCTAATGATCCCTGGGGCGGGGCCATTTTTGACCCCAGGGGCATGATTGGCAGGATTTATATGGCGGGCCACTACACATTGCTACATACAAAATATGAAAGCTTTGGGTCTTGTGGTTTTGGAGAAGAAGATTTTGTTATGTTTTTTCCTAATAACCCCCGGGGCGGGGCCCATATAGACCCCAGGGGCACAGTAGGCAGGATTTATAAAGAGGACCATTATACATTGCTACACACAAAATATGAAAGCTCTGGGCCTTGTGGTTTTGGAGAAGAAGATTTTTTAAAGTTTTTTCCATGACGCCCCCGGGGCGGGGCCCGTATGGACCTCAGGGGCACGTTTGGCAGGATTTATAATGAGGAACACTTTATATTGCTACAAACAGAATATGAAAGCTTTGGGCCTTGTGGTTTCGGAGAAGAAGTTTTTTTTATGTTTTACCCATGACCCCCCCCCCCCCCCCCAGGGCGGGGCCTGTATGAACCCCAGGGGCACGGTTGGCAGGATTTATAAAGAGGACCACTTTACATTGCTACTGACAAAATATGAAAGCTCTTGGCCTTGTGGTTTCGGAGAAGAAGATTTTTTATGTTTTTCCCATTGTAAGTCTATGGGAGCTAATGACCCCCGGGGCGGGGCCATTTTTGACCCCAGGGGCATGATTGGCAGGATTTATAAAGAAGAACACTTTATATTGCTACAAACAGAATATGAAAGCTTTGGGCCTTGTGGTTTCGGAGAAGAAGTTTTTTTATGTTTTACCCATGACCCCCACCCCCCAGGGCGGGGCCTGTATGAACCCCAGGGGCACGGTTGGCAGGATTTATAAAGAGGACCACTATACATTGCTACTGACAAAATATGAAAGCTCTTGGCCTTGTGGTTTCGGAGAAGAAGATTTTTTTATGTTTTTCCCATTGTAAGTCTATGGGAGCTAATGATCCCTGGGGCGGGGCCCGTATGGACCCCAGGGGCATGATTGGCAGGATTTATATGGCGGGCCACTACACATTGCTACATACAAAATATGAAAGCTTTTGGCCTTGTGGTTTTGGAGAAGAAGATTTTGTTATGTTTTTCCTAATAACCCCCGGGGCGGGGCCCATATGGACCCCAGGGGCACAGTAGGCAGGATTTATAAAGAGGACTATTATACATTGCTACACACAAAATATGAAAGCTCTGGGCCTTATGGTTTTGGAGAAGAAGATTTTTTAAAGTTTTTCCCATGACGCCCCCGGGGCGAGGCCCGTATGGACCTCAGGGGCACGTTTGCCAGGATTTATAAAGAGGAACACTTTATATTGCTACAAACAGAATATGAAAGCTTTGGGCCTTGTGGTTTCGGAGAAGAAGTTTTTTTTATGTTTTACCCATGACCCCCCCCCCCCCCCAGGGCGGGGCCTGTATGAACCCCAGGGGCACGGTTGGCAGGATTTATAAAGAGGACCACTATACATTGCTACTGACAAAATATGAAAGCTCTTGGCCTTGTGGTTTCGGAGAAGAAGATTTTTTATGTTTTCCCATTGTAAGTCTATGGGAGCTAATAACCCCCGGGGCGGGGCCATTTTTGACCCCAGGGGCATGATTGGCAGGATTTATAAAGAGGACCACTATACATTGCTACACACAAAATATGAAAGGTCTGGGACTTGTGGTTTCGGAGAAGATTTTTTTCCATTGTAAGTCTATGGGAGCTATCTGTTGCCATGGAAACCAGAGTTCCAATCCGGAGAAACCCATCACGCCCCCGGGGAGGAGCCTGTATGGACCCCAGGGGCACGGTTGGCAGTATTTATAAAGAGGACCACTATACATTGCTACACACAAAATATGAAAGGTCTGGGACGTGTGGTTTCGGAGAAGATTTTTTTTTTCCATTGTAAGTCTATGGGAGCTATCTGTTGCCATGGAAACCAGAGTTCCAATCCGACCTGGCCCAAAACCTAAAGCAACCTTTTCCCCCTCCTCAATGATGCATAAGATAAAATTTGACCACGATCGGCCTTGTTGTCTAAGAGATATTTTGAGTTTGAAAATGTGGACGCACGGACGGACTTCGGCTCGACTACTGTACTATAAGCTCACCTTGTGAGCCTTCGGCTCAGGTGAGCTAAAAAATGCGAAAAAGAAAGCAGGACTGAGGACAGTTGTTAGTTTATGACCACCCATTTAGGATAACAAATCCGTGCAATGTACACGTATGTAAACATACATACGCCTTTAGGCCGCACTTTTACATGGTATAACTCGAGTATGCAGGGGTATACATTTGTCCTTATGTCTTATCAAAAACATAGATTTTTTTAACCACTGAAACCATTCTCTATATTACGCATAGGCAAGTTTACGTAAAGGTTCTCCCTTTTTCAGTCGGAGGGCGTCCTGCTTAGGCTCAGAAAGTCTCCCACCGAGGATCTTGGCCGCATGGCCATCACTCACCAGTCAGATATACTTTTCTTGGACTGTGGGAACCGAAGTGCACCAGTTGCCGTCCAGAGTACGTATTTGTTTTGATGTTAAACGTCACAGTTTAGCTAATGGTTAATGACAAAGCACGGCATTGATATGATCGAACCATTGTTGTGCTAACATCTTTTCTAGAACCTTTGGGCGACAAGCCAATCATATACTAGCTTATGATGACCCTGACCTATTTAATGGCAGATTTAAGTTTGATTAGGCGTTTACATTGAAAGTAGTAAAACCAAGGTTCGGTTTTAAAAATTACATGTATAACTACATGCACATGTATAAGCCTGAGGCACGAAAGTTGGTAGATGCAGACAGCCAACAGTATTAAAGAAGGTTATATGATTGATTTCTTCACATTAGAATCGTCCAAACTTTAAAACAAATCTTTAATCTGACTGACCGATGAAAGCCAAATTTTATATGCATATATATAGCCCTGAGGCGGAGGCAAACAACTCCCTACGCACGGTCTTTTTGAAAACCATGTACTACTTGGTAAGTCTAGACGGGGGAGTGTGTTTGTTTGTATTGAGGCTTAACCTCCCAGTCAACAATTTTTCAGTCAAGTCGGGACGGAGCCAACGCTTCCTGGGTTTTCTCAGTACTGGAGGGAGTTAATGTGTCTTGCTCAAGGACACAACACGGTGACGCCTGTGGGGATCGAACCCAGGGCCTCTCGATTCAGAGTCCGATGCTCTACCACTACGCCACCGCACTCCCAACGGGGGAATTTACGTTTGCTCTCTTTCTACAGAATCCAACGGCGCATCCTACAAGTGTTACAAGGACGGTACGATAGTGTTTCACAACCCAAGATCTGAGTTGTACAAGTACAGCTGGGCGGTGCAGAATGGGCGAGAGTGTACTACACTTTATGTTGAAAGTGTTCATCAGGTTTTCGTCACAAGTTTCGATTATGTAAGTAGATGCATCTTGCCTCGGGAAAACAAGTCTGTGAAATAAGTACCCCCTTATATAGTAATATATGATATGATACCACTTTTATAAAGTACATGTAAACTTGGCCATTTGGTATGCAGGGTTATACATTTTTTTCTTATTTTTAATCCAAAACATAGATTGTGGTTACTCGTTAGAACCACCTCGCTTTCACCCCCCCCCCCGACAAACACACACACGCACACTAAATGAAAATCTTGTATCATTGATATTGTATTTGACACCTCATATGTTTTCACATTTCAGACAAAGCCCATTATCTTGGTCGTTAGCAAGACGCCAGTAACAGCTGCGCAAATTCTAAACAACGCTGACATTTTCTTGCTGGAGTGCCGCGTGTGAAGTGTAGCACACTGAGGAAAAGGCATAGCTTTATATGTAACTACCATGTGAAAGAACAATTTATACAATATGTGCCTACAGAGCCCCCTTCTACAGAGACAGCTGTACAAATCTAGAATGAGATCAGGAAAACATACCCGTGCATTGTATTTTCCACTTTTGTATAGTAAAACTGGGGTCCACAGGGGTATACCCATTTTTAGCTCACCTGAGCCGAAGGCTCACAGGTGAGCTTATAGGATAGGCAGGCATCCGTCGTCCGTCGTCGTCCGTCGTCCGTCGTCGTCCGTCCACAATTTCACAGAAGAATATTTCTGAAGCTAGAAGGCCGATCTTGATCAAATTTAATGTGAACCATAATTGGGTTGGGGGATTGATGGCATTAGGTTTTGGAGCAGATTGTATCAAAATTGTGGTTTCCATGGCAACAGATAGGTCCCATAGACTTACAATGGGAAAAACTAAAAAAATCTTCTTCTCTGAAACCACTAGGCCCACAGCTTTGATATTTGGTATGTAGCAATGGCTAATGGTCCTCTACATAAATTGTGCCATTCATGCCCCTGGGGTCAAATTTGGCCACGCCCCAGGGGTCGATAGTCTCCATAGACTTACTATGGGAAAAAAATTCAAAAATCTTCTTCTCTGAAACCACAGGGCCCACAGCTTTGATATTTTGTATGTGGCAATGGCTAATGGTCCTCTACATAAATTGTGCCAGCCATGCCCCTGGGGTCAAATTTAGCCAGGCCTCGGGGGTCGATAGTCTCCATAGACTTACAATTGGAAAAACTAAAAAAATCTTCTTCTCTGAAACCACTAGGCCCACAGCTTTGATATTTGGTATGTAGCAATGGCTAATGGTCCTCTACATAAATTGCGCCATTCATGCCCCTGGGGTCAAATTTGGCCACGCCGCGGGGGTTGATAGTCTCCATAGACGTACTATGGGAAAAAAATAAAAAATTTTCTTCTCTGAAACCACAGGGCCCACAGCTTTGATATTTTGTAGGTGGCAATGGCTAATGGTCCTCTACATAAATTGTGCCAATCATGCCCCTGGGGTCAAATTTGGCCACGCCCCGGGGGTCGATAGTCTCCATAGACCTACAATAGGAAAAAAACTAAAAAAATCTTCTTCTCTGAAACCACTAGGCCAACAGCTTTGATATTTGGTATGTAGCAATGGCTAATGGTCCTCTACATAAATTGTGCCATTCATGCCCCTGGGGTCAAATTTGGCCACGCCCCGGGGGTTGATAGTCTCCATAGACTTACTATGGGAAAAAAAATCTTCTTCTCTGAAACCACAGGGCCCACAGCTTTGATATTTTGTATGTGGCAATGGCTAATGGTCCTCTACATATTTGGCTACGCCCCGGGGGTCGATATTCTCCATGAACCTACAATAGGAAAAACTAAAAAAAATCTTCTTCTCTGAAACCACTAGGCCCACAGCTTTGATATTTGGTATGTAGCAATGGCTAATGGTCCTCTACATAAATTGTGCAATTCATGTCCCTGGGGTCAAATTTGGCCACGCCCCGGGGGTTGATAGTCTCCATAGACGTACTATGGGAAAAAAATAAAAAATTTTCTTCTCTGAAACCACAGGGCCCACAGCTTTGATATTTTGTAGGTGGCAATGGCTAATGGTCCTCTACATAAATTGTGCCAATCATGCCCCTGGGGTCAAATTTGGCCACGCCCCGGGGGTCGATAGTCTCCATAGACCTACAATAGGAAAAAAACTAAAAAAATCTTCTTCTCTGAAACCACTAGGCCCACAGCTTTGATATTTGGTATGTAGCAATGGCTAATAGTCCTCTACATAAATTGTGCCATTCATGCACTTGGGGTCAAATTTGGCCAGGTCCCGGAGGTTGAGAGTCTCAATAAACTTGCTATGGGAAAAAAAATCAAAAATCTTCTTCTCTGAAGTCATGCCCCTGGGTCAAATTTGGCCATGCCCCGGGGGTCAATAGTGTCCATGCATAGACTTTCATTGGTCGATTCTCAATTAATTTAAATCTCATGAGCTTACAATGTTATAATCTCTAAGGTGAGCTACAGGACCAATGGTCCTCTAGTTCTTATTTTTGATCCAAAACATACATTGTGGGTACTAGCCGAGGCGGTTCTAACGTGTACCCACAACGTATGTTTTAAGCATATGCAAGTATGTTTTTGCCATTGAAAATTTCAATTTTTACACCTCAATACATCTTTGTATATTTCATGGACAAGTTTTCGTATTGAGGATTTTGAAGCAAGTATGAGTTTGACCATCTTGATCATTTGCAATACGAATGTTATAGCAGTGCCTGTGATGTAAGCTTTAACATTAAAATTAGATTTCTTTAAATTTAGTTGGTTTTCTGTATTTACTACCAATGGCTTCAGGGCCGAGATATCACACTATATTAATCAAAGTTAAAGTCCTAAGTTGACATTGCCATAAAATAGGTCATGGTCATCACAGCAGGGTCATAAGTTATACACAGATTGGGGTACTTTAGCCATCGATCCTTCACTGATGCGAAGTTTCGTTGAAGTCTGTCCACCGGTACCAGAGAAGATTATTAAAGTGTTTTTTGCTGTTTGTTTTTTTTTTGTTTTTTTTTTTGTTTTTGTTTTTTTACCATAATATGGTCATGGCGGCCATCTTGGTCATGTGACCTGGACTTTTATGTACATGTACTTAAGAAATAAAGAAACGCAACAAATATTTTGAGTATTGTAGGTTGGCTTTGTAATGCAAGCATGTGGTGTATCCGATCTTATTACATAAAAGCAGACTCTAAACGTCAGTATACAGCAAGTAAAGCCACTATATATATGCCGGCTACGTATGCTTGATTGCGTGCGCATAATCTCACTAACCCACAGTGGCACACGCTAGAAACATGATCAATTTAAGTCAAATTTGAACCAAAAACATTTTATTGATCCCAAAATTGTTAAAAATTATTGCAGATGTATTCAATGACCTGCTGGTAGCATTATCACAGCTGATAAACACGTGGTATGGAATGGGTGGCGCACAATGCAATTCTGCCCGAAGTTGAGATGAAAAATTCGAGTTTTCTCCTATACCATTTACTAAGGCGCAGTCAATGCAGAAATTGAACATTTTTTGAATGAAAGTAACATAAGAAATCCAGGTTATTTCGTTTTTGCAAACACTTCCGCTTCATGAACATATAGTGCTTCCAACACAATAACATTGAAGTGTTTGCGAAAACGAAATAACCGGGATTTCTTGTGTTACTTTCCTTCAATAAATGTTCAATTTCTGCCTATTTTTCAGTAGAGTACAACTCGAATATCTAACCCCGACTTTCTGCAGTGTGTGTCATCGATCATTTATCGCTTTTGTATGTATACAATACCACGTGATTGTCAGGAGTGATTATTATGTTTTAGGACATTTAACGACACCCAACTCCAGTGCCGATTCGAACGCTACGTGTCCGATATGTACGGTACATGTGACGTCACTGTTGCTTGAATAGCATGGCGTGTCGTCTCTATGTTCTATAAACACCGTATAAGCCCAAAAAACCCATACTGAATAATCTAAATGACGTTAATAGTTCATTATTAATTATTGTTCACTTTTGCATTCCGTGTACCAGTTTTAAAGCAACGAGAGATGGCACCTAAGTAAGCAAATACGCCAACTTTTATAGCACTCCATACCACCACAAGTTCACCGACCTCAACTTTAAACCGCTGTCACACTATCGCGTATCGACTCACGTATCTACGGCGTATCAAGATACGAAAGGTACGTCACGCGTACGTCGTACATACGTGAGCATACGTAGCTCATACGCCTAGGTGCTACGTTTTTATGTGTGCACTTAAAAATTCTTAGCACGTACGTGGAAGGTCCGATACGCCGTACATACGTCACACATACGTGACATGTACGCCGTAGATACGTAGCTCAGTATGTACAGCGTACCTTTTGTATCTGCTACGTATGTGTGACGTATGTGTGGCGTATCCTCGACTCTTTTCGTATCTACGGCGTATCAGCGACGTACGTGTGGCGTATCTCGCGTATCAATGGTGTATGTGCTACGTTGTATGTGCTACATACGTTTCGCTGCTGTTGAGTATGTGTGACGTATAAGGAGTATTAGGAATATTTTGTGCAAGATAATCTTGTCGTCTTTCGACCAGGATGGGGAGCTTGTAGATGTTTCCCCAACACCACCACCACCACCTCGGTTTTTTCTTTGGTGTCAATCTGGATTATCTAGATTTCTCCGGTGGCATCTTCGACCTCTGATAATGATAAATATAATGTGCGATTTGCATGCGCATGAACAAAGTGAAAACAACGGTATTAAAAAACACTCGCTAGAGAACAGATACGCCGCAGATAAGAATTGAACGTAGTACATACGCCGTAGATACGTCACGCGTACACTTCATACGTCATACATACGTCACACGTACGTAGCACATACGCCTTGATACGCCGTACATACGAAAGCGAAATTCCATACGAATACAGATACGTCACGGACACGCCACGTGAACGTAGCAGGAACGTCACACGTACGTGGTACATACGTCGCTCGAGCAAAATACGGCTCAGACCTCGGCGTATCGACATTTTCATAGATACGCGAGCGATACGCCGCTGATACGTGAATGTGTGACAGAGCTTTTACTGTTTGATAGGGGGCAGACGCACGGGCGCACGCCGGCTGAGTTCCAACCTCGATAAGGGGAGCTGAAAGATCTCGAAGTCAGAAGCTTTTCTCTTTGGCTTCATTTTTCCAAATTTAAAGGGTCACTGAAGAGGCGTAACCGTGGTATGGCCCATCTCTTTTCTCATTACTTTGCTCGCTGCTCTTAAAGGATCTGTTGTTGTTGTTGTTGTTTTTTTTTTTTTTTTTTTTTTTTTTTTTTTTTTTTTTTTTTTTTTTATTTCCTGCTTTGTCTCTAACCATAACGTTCCTAGCAAGCAATGAAGAACAAATTAATCAATACCTTGAGTAGACGTCCCCCGTTGCCGAGTGGTTAAGAGTGCTGATTTTCATTGATTAACGCGCTCAACTATTTGATCATCTCACCGTTGTGTCTTGTGTGGGTTCGAGTCCCACACTGGGCATATGTGAGACAAGCCAAGTTCACTCGTGGTTTTACACGGTGTTTTCGTTTTCGCCCCACCTACTGATTAGCCCGTCTAAAATAAAAGCTCTGCAGGCATACACAATACCCAGTCATGAAAATTTAATTTAGAACGGTTGAACAGAATATATTGGGTGACTGTTTAAAATCTTGGCAAAACCATTACTCACTTATTTGACAAATTGTTACAAATTATCCACCTATAATAAAATATTGCTCCTTTAAAACATGATCTCGTGAAAATTGGTCAATGAATATTCGAGAAGAGCGGAAAAGAATTTTTAACAAACCACGGGCCATAACTGTACGTTTTTGACAAAATTTACTCATCTACAATCCCAAACAACTCATTCATATGAACTGCTATACAAAGTTTGAAGCAAATTGGTCAATAAATGCTCATGATAAAGCGGTAACGAAGTTTTCACTTTTCACAAAAATCAAGGGCCATAACTACTTATTTGACGAAATTTACCTTTCTTCCATCCCAAACCACTCCTTGATATGGACACCAATACAGTTTGAAAAAAAAAAAAAAAAAAAAAAACGTTCACCAAATGCTCAAGATAGCAGAAACGAAGACGGACATTCAAACGAAATTGTGACGCACGTTTTCAAGTGGCGAGGTAGAATAATCTTGAAAGGGCCGTACAACTTAATCAAAAATGAGCCTGTGCGTGACAAAACCAACAATTTGGGTTTCCGACCAGGTCCGACACAAACCGGCCTGTACTGTCACAGAAGCAGGCTAGAAACGGGAAATTTCGGATTTAAGAAGAAGAGGGATTGTACTATCCATGTAGCGAAAACAAAGGCGCTGATCAGCTTCGCGGTTACCGCGAAGCTGGTCTGCGCCTTTGTTTTCGCATATGCAAATTGTTGGTTTTCTCATGCACAGGCTCAAATACTTTGAACGCATGTTCTATCACAAAGTGACAAGTGTGCTTGATTCAATGGAAATGGAGAGTTTGTAAATTTAAACTCATGGCCCAATCTTAAAAATTGTTTGAATTGATGCTTTACGTCCAAGTCTACAGCAAAGGTCATGTCGGGACGTTGCCACCATTTTAAATATAGACATTCAAAAAGTGCTTTGAATACATGCATAAAAACCCAACTAAGCCAGTGTGGCTTTATATATGTATATATGGTTTGACTTGAACCACTTTTCCTGGTCATGCTCAGACATGCTACCGACTGAGCTACTTTGTATTGCAGATGTTTAAGTCCGTATATGACCATTATTAAAGCAGCTATGAAATATTTGACAATTTTAACAGCTATTGCAAATAATGCTATGCATAAGTGAGGGGATCAAATGAGCCGCATCATGAGAAAACAGGATTTTTGCATATGTGAAAACAAAGCCGCAGATCAGCTGTGCAGTATCAGTGTCTGTTTTCGCTACTCGCATCAGGAAAACATGTCCGTGCAAAGAATACCCCCTTAAACCCCACTTTTATATAGTAAAACTGGGGTTTGCAGGGGTATACCTAGTTTTCTTATTTTTGCTCCAAAACATACATTGCGGGTACTCGTTAGAACGGCCTCGGTGAGGCGGTTCTAACGTGTACCAACAATCTATGTTTTGAGCAAAAATAAGAAAATTATCAATTTTTTTCAGCTGAAAATTTTCAATTTTAAAGCTCAAAAACTCTCTGTTTATTGCATGGGCATGTTTTCGTAATGGATAGTACAATATCTCTTCTACTTATAGCCAAAATTTCAAGCCTCTAGCCTCTAGCCTGTGTCTGTGACTTTACAGGCCGGTTTGTGTCAGACCTGGTAGGAAACACCGAAGACTAGTTTTCTCCCGTCGCGGCTCAAATATAAGAAGAGGAAGAAATAGATGTAAAATTATATTTTGATAAACATAGAAATTTACAAACTACAAAATATAAAAAGATGAAATCTGAATAAAAATCTAAATATATTTGCGCGAACTAAAACAAGACGGGTTAAATGAGCTAAATAAGCAAAATATGCAATTACGAAATAAAACCTATGTTGAATAATTTAAGACATTATCGCCCAGGAATACCAGCACCACTGGGCATTCTCTAGATTAAAAACATAAAACACAGAAATATCATAAAAAGAAATGACACCTAAATTTCCGTGATTATACCTTTCAAATGATGTTAAAATTTGGCAATATTAGAAAAGTGCAAACGGTTAAACTCCAAAGTCGCTGGACTCTGACTTAAGAGTGAAGCCATTTGCACTGTCTCGCATTTAGAGGTTTTGTGACTGATGTTTCCATTATACAAGATATTTTTTTGTCTTTTCCACGTTAGTTGAATCCGTCGTCCAAGGCAAATGAAATGCTCCGCGTTCGTTAAATCCATCTGCTTGAGTTGTCCTCCTCGGCTGCTGACTCCTCAACCATCTTCACGGTTGCTGAATACCTTCTTGAAGATTGTTGAATCCGTCGTCCTCGGCAGAACCTCGCGTTTAGCTGTCTTCATCTCCCTTGGCGGCGTTCTGCCGTTTTGTACAACTCCGCCTGTGTAAGTGTTACTTAGACTGAGCACTTGAACATGAATACGTTAGCCGTACGCAGAATATACGGCGCCGTTTCCGCGGTGATGGGCTTCTTGTGGAGGGCCAGGATGATGTACTTCGTCTGAAAATCAAAATGGAATAAGCTGATCAAGAACAAAGGTTATCAGCCGTTTGAAACAAAGTATTTCAATTTATTTGGAATTTACAGTCTTACAAAGAGAGGAGGTTATATGGAGACAGGACCTCTGTTAAGTCTTATCGGACACGGCTACTGCTGTGGAGGTTTCCGTGTGCCTATTTGATCACAATCCTTTTCATAGAGAACCCCAGGTTTCTTCAATCTTTTGGGGTAAGAGATTAAAAATAGGTCCCGCTCTGTTCGTTAGACGTTTAAGCCCGACTCAAACAAGAGTAGTGTTCCTTAGACATGGGGTAATAAGTAACTGAAAGCATCATAAGTCATTCTTCGTGTCCACCTTAAAATTTACGCCCTTGTTCACATTTTACTTTATGGATTTGTTTAATTCGTTTTTGTTACGTCTCATCTAAAACTGGAGGTGCACGGGCTGGAGCCCAAGATACAATGTTTACAAGGCTAGAGGGCTCCTGATCTATGACCAGTCTTAAATCCAAAATAAACACGGTTTTCTCAGAGAAAGGTAACTTACATAGTCGCAATTCCAGATGATGACCTGGTGGAATTTCTTGACATATATAGTGGTACATTCGATACCGCCCTGTTCCGCCCAGCTATACTTGTACAGCTCTGACCTCGGATTGTCCACGACGATGGTTCCGTCGGCAAAACACTGGTAGTCAGCACGACTTGTCACTGAAAAAAGTGAAAACAGAATAAATATGCCGCTGTTACTTTATTTAGTGGTTTAACGTCACAGTCGCCATCTCCAAGTCATGTTGGGGCCATAGATAATGATTTCTATGTATCAACCGGTACTCTGGAATTGTATGCACAATACTTTAACAGAGAACACGACGTCGCAGGGGGCTTCGAACCTACCATTACGAAAACTTGCCCATGTAATGAACAGATATTTTTTAGCTTTAAAAATTGAAAATTTTCAACTGAGGCGGTTCTAACGAGTACCCACAATCTATGTTTTGGAGCAAAAATAAGAAAAATAGGTATACCCCTGCATACCCCAGTTTTTCTATATAAAAATGGGGTTCAAGGGGGGTATACATTACACGGACATGTTTTCCTGATGTAATTCTCGACCATTTTTCCACCGCACTCGGAAATAGTGATTTATTTTTTGTTACTGATCGCTCCAAGGCAATACTTCAGTTGTGGGTTTATTTGTTGCATGATTTGGTGTTGATTTTTTGTGGTGATTGCACCTTATGTGCGTTTTCATATTTTTGGTTAAGTGCGGGTAACTGAGCTGCCGCCTATAGGGAAATACCTGCTCACTCGGCTTTTTACCATATGTTCTCTTAGTATAAGTACCCGCCTGTCTATCGAGTCTTGTTTTTTTTTTCTCACCTCGGATTTTCGGAGTGGGATTTCTTTCTGACTGCACAATTTCCTTGTCATTGCTTACTTTTACCTTTTCATGGAAGACATATGCCGGACCTAGGGTAAAGGGGGTCGATCATAGAACTAATGAATCTAACATGGCTTCTGGCAGAGCTACCGCCCAAGATATTTGAGCCGCCGCATGGGAAAACCAACAATCTGCATAGGTGAAAACAAACGCGCAGATCAGCTGTGCAGTAACTGCATAGCTGATCACATGCGCAGATCCAGAAAATTTTCTCGGGGGGGGGGGGGGTCCAAATTCCCAGAAGGGGTCTGACGGAAAATTTCAACATGGCCAAAAATAATAATCTGGCAATTCCAGGGGGGGTCCGGACCCACTGTCCCCACCCCTTCCGGATATGCCCATGGATCAGCGCCTTTGTTTTCGCTACACGGATTGAACAATTCCTCCTCTACCTAATATCCAAAATTTCAAGATTCTAGCTCTTTTCTGAGACTGTATGATCTGGTTTGTGTCGGAAACAACGAAGACCGGTTTCTGGCGTCGAGGCCCATTTTATCCTTGTGTTATACTTACAATCGCCTGAGTCAACTGGAGGGGAGGGGAGACCACAGTCAAGGTAGAAGATATCGGACTGGCGACGGATCAGGAAACCAAGGTTAGAATTTTTCCTCAGACCCAGCAACACTCCTCCGGTCTGCAAACAAAATAAGTTGATTAATAATCCATGCAAATGCATTTGGGTAAAGTCCTTTAAAACGTCAACAATATCTCGTGTCAGCCTGTCGGAACAGTACAGTACTTTGTTTCTTTGAATTGATGCTTAACGTCCCAGTCAACAGCTATGGTCATGTCGGGACGTTGGCTCCATTTTATGAGACTTGTACCCAAAATTAGATCGAAAGTGCTTCAAATATAACCAGCCAACTGAACCAATATGGCTTGTATATATTGGTGGTGGTTTGCTTTGAACCACTTTTCCTAGGCAGGTTCAGACATGAACGATAGTAGTAAAATGTACACTGCTGAAGACTGACATAACCAAGCGAAACGTTTCGATTTCGGGACCCACTACATGTACAAATACGTCACGGCGTAGCTTTGGTATGCAAATACTGGCTACAAATAGACCAAACGTTTATCAATTAAGTAATTTTATACGTTAATACGTATGTGAATGTCAAAATGTTCAAGTCGTCTATCCAGGACGTGGTCCCAAGGTTATAAAACTTTTCATGCTCAACACAGCTGAGCTTGAAATTTAACTGCTCATAAATACTGAAATATCCCATATATATTGAATTTAAAGGCTCAGAACTCAAAATCCAGTAATTTATCCTGCTAACAGATGTTAAAATGCCAACAACTGTTAGCATTTTAACATTTATAAGCAGCATAAATTTTAGTCTCAGCTGATTTGAGCATGAAAAACGTTTTATAACCTCGGGCCCTGGTCACATACATCTGACTGATTCACATAACGTGATCGAAAATCGTACAATGTAGTAAATATTTCAAGCATACCGTGTCACATCCTGAAACTTCGATGATCGAGTTCTGGAGCGAGTGTGTGGTGTCACATGCCAACTGGTTCCCGGAGTAGGAATATGCCACAGAGTCATAGTAGACCTCCCGTCTTGGGTTCTTGATGAACACAACCTGGCTGTCGTGACAGTAGTAGTGCGCAGAACCAGAACGTAGAACTGAAACAAAATGTTAGGGTGTTATAAAATAATGGATGACGGGTTGCTCCATATCAGCAGTGGGCGGCTATGTCAATGGGGAACGTGGTTGCTTTGTGGTAGAGCGCCTTTCGCCGGATCCAGAGGTCTTGGTTCGACCTCTACTAGTTAATGCACAGGAAGCTATGGTTACGTCTCGACACGACTGAAAATTTAATGACTGGGGCGTTAAACCCCAATACAAACAATCTCCGATATCGCCAATGTAGCCATATTTTGCAGACTTGAATCTCGCTTTGAGTGCGCTTGTAACGACCCTGGTGCGCTAGCCATGATCTTATCGCAAAGATCTTGCGGTGCATGTAGAACCACGGCGTGTAAATAAACTTAAAGCCCTTTCTGTATTGACTACGACATTGGAACTTATTTGTTTTGTGTTAATGCTCAACGTCCCTGTCACCAGCTATGGGCATGTCGAAACCTTGCCTATATTTCATTTTCCATCCTGCATTAGCATTAGGAGGTCGTGGCATCAAAAAAGTGCTTGAAATATAACCATCAATTTATTTCTCTGGGTCCATTGGGGGTGGGGGGTGGGGGACCTTTTTTTCAGTTTTTTTTTTTTGTTTTAATTATTTTATATAGATCTATATGTTAAATTTTATTCAATGAAACTTACCCCCACTTGTTTGCAGGACAAACTGTAGTGGTAGAGTGTATCCCGCCTGACTTCGGGTACCATCCTCGCATGATATAGTACAGGTAGTGGTTCCGTCATCCGTTGACAAGACGATCTGCACATTGTTCTGGAAACAAAAACGGGTATTAAGTGTCAAATTGAACAAAGAATTTACAGTTTTTAAACAAAATGTACAACAAACAATGCCTGCGTGGGCCTTGGGACGAATCAGATACAAATAAAATGACAAGGCAATTCTATTTTAGCTAGTCGGAGAAGTAAATTAACACAAGTGTTCACCGTTAAAAGCATGTAAATTAACACAAGTGTTCACTAAAAGCATGTAAATTAACACAAGTGTTCACTAAAATTTCCTTTCACCCTACATGGTCATTTAATTTTTGAAAATGATAGAATTTTTTCAGGCTCAACTTTCCAGACGAATTATGCTAGACGTGGTCTATCGATATCGGAACTGCTTGGCAGAATATACTTATATATAAGGCCGAGTTGACCCGGCCGAGTTGACCCGACCGAGCTGACCCGGGCCGACTTGACCCGAGGCCGAGTTGACCCGGATTCCTCTTAACAAACCTAAACATACGCTCAGGAGGACGATATCGCTACCACTTACCGTGCCGTACCGCAGCTAGAGACAGTCAGCGTCTCTGTCAGTACCTTCTATTGACATCGCATTCATTCCCATTCTCGTGGCACTTCGTTCTCGTGGTATCATTATTGTGGCAATGCGCCAATTTCCATTCTCGTGACATTTCATTTTCGTGATATTTTACATACAAGTAACTTACCGTTCCGCAGCTAGAGACAGTCAGCGTGTCGCTCTCCGTTCCCTCGATCGTGGCATCACATTCGTCCCCATTCTCGTGGTATGCCTCGACGTCGATATAGGTGTCTGTGTCGGGATTTATAATGACGTAATGCCCATCAGTGCCGGTACAGCGGAAGTCGAGGTCAAGGTCACACGCAAAGGTCAATGATACGGTCAGCAGAGCAGCTATTGTCTTAGAAGCGAAGTTTTCCATCTTTAATCGTGTATGTTGATGTATTTAGCAGATGTATTAAGTGTTTCTTGTATTTTGCTTTCCGTTTCTTTGGGCTTTGACCTTGCGTGTGATGTACCTGCAAAGAAAGACAAACCACGCCCATGTATTATACAGATTTTTGGTTGTAATAATGAAAAAATTCATTGAAAAAAAAAAGGATCTTCCTAATATTGTTGCACAAAGTGCACCGTGGGTACTCTTTAGAGCCGCCTCGCCGTGACTAACAATCAGACAATAGCAAAGTACAGTAATTAAACAGTAAGTAAATTAGAATAGTGTAAGTTTCACTAACCTGAAACGCACAAACAAAATCTGCAATTTTATATTTATATTCCTTGATCCGCCACACTTACTGTTCTGCAAGTAAAATGTGACGATATCAGACCCAAACCTAGGATTTTATTTGGTTTGCGGATTTCAGGTGACAAATACTCGCCCGAGAGAAGCTCATGTCAAGCCACTGAGATACAAAATTCCTAACCCTTTGAGATCTTGATTGCCGGCTCACAAGGTGCCAAAAACAGATTGCGAAGTGATTGTCTCAAGCCGCGTTAATTGATATGTCAAAAATCTAATATTTGCTTGGCCTAACAGCGCATGTTGTTTTGGTTTAAACAATATTTATTTCAATGAAGTCATACATACAATCATATTATTATATGGTACAGGATTTGATAAAAAGCAAATGCTTATAAACATCATCTCCCGCATGCAATTGTGCCTGTGATGTATGCAGATGATAAGTGAAAAAAAAAGGTCTATTAGCAAAGAAATGTGAAATAAAAAGGATGAGGAATAATAATAATAATAATAATAATAATAATAATAATAATAATAATAATAATAAGAGGAAGTAGAAGAAGAAAAGGAAGAAGAAGAAAAAGAAGAAAAAAAAAGAAGAAAATGATGATGATGATGATGATGATGATGATGATGATGATGATGATGATACACGAAAAAGTGTGTGAAAAAAAACAAAAAAACATGAAAAGCCCATCACCGATCGACAATACCCAGTTAGAGAGGAGGTTAAATTATCCGCAGAGGAAACGTTTCGGTGCCAAACATGATATTGAATTAACATGAGATAGCGAGTTTCTGCAACTAGAGTGTAGTGACTCAGGCGAACCTTCCTGAATTCAGTATAAAGTCTTGAACTTTTGAAAAAAGGGTTTCATTTTCTGTTTCTGTTAAGTTTGATTTACCATGCAGTAAGTCGTTTGTATTAAGATCATTAAGGTTGTTCGGGAGGTATCGGTTCCTAATTTGTGAGTAGTTAGGACATTGAAAAAAGAAATGATATGTACTTTCGTAGCTACTAAATTTAACAAAGTCAGCTCTTTGATAGTTCCATATTTTACGTTTGTATGTTGTGGTTTTCGGTCGGATGAACTTTAAAAGAACAAATATTGGGCAGTGATATCTTTTAAGGTTTGGAAATATAGGATCTGCGACACCGCTTGCTAAGATATTGTTTCTGTTGCGAGCAATAATTAAGTCTATAAGCGAGATGGAAGGCTTTTCGGTGAAATGAGTCGGTTCTGCTATTAGCTGCGTCAGATTGAACTCTAAAAGGAGATCTTTCATTTTGTTGTTGCGGTCTAAAAGCATATCAAAGTTGAAATCACCTGTTATAATAATATCATGAATATTTGTGCTACATGCGCGATCTATACTTTCTAGAATTAGATTGAAGTAATCGGAGTTGCTCTCTGGGGGTCTGTAAATCCCTCCTATAATGATTTTCTTAGACTTTATTGTAACTTCCACCCGTTAATTTCGAAATCTTTGCGTTGCTTACACAGGAGCGTATCGCGCACGTATATCGCTACTCCACCACCAGGTCGGTCGCGCCTATCTGTTCGGAATGGTGGTAAAAAGTTTAGTAGAGCAATGTCGGCGTCGGTAGTATTCGGTTTGAGCCAAGTTTCACTAAAGACCGCTATATCGTATAGCTCGGATTCTGCTCTAATTATATCTATTTTTGGCAAAAGACTCTGCACATTTAAGTGAAAGATACTGAGGTGATTATTTAAAATATCTTCAGATATCTTCTACACTTGAGACACTGTTTCGAACGTCAGAGCTTACAGACTCGGGTCCAGGATTGGGATGAATGTCCCCATCAAGCATTATTAGACAAACGAACCATATGAGAAAACAAGCATTCCGCAAAATCCGGATACATGTTATGGTGAATTTTATATTATTATCCGGTGTATTGAAACGAACCATATGAGAAAACAAGCATTCCGCAAAATCCGGATACATGTTATGGTGAATTTTATATTATTATCCGGTGTATTGAAACGAACCATATGAGAAAACAAGCATTCCGCAAAATCCGGATACATGTTATGGTGAATTTTATATTATTATCCGGTGTATTGAAACGAACCATATGAGAAAACAAGCATTCCGCAAAATCCGGATACATGTTATGGTGAATTTTATATTATTATCCGGTGTATTGAATTTTCTGCGATGGTGTTGCATGAATTGAATATTTTTGTAAGCCTCATTACTCCGTTGCAATGAAAGGATTATACTTAAACATGAGTTACCATATGCAATGCAATCGTACGCTTGTGTTACCATTAGCAAGATCAGGATAAAGTGAAATCTTCTATGTAGCAATCGTTTCTTGGCACCAAGTTTCAGCGTCTGAGAAACACCATGGAAACCACCAAGACCATCTGACTGGATTCTGTTGCTTATACTGAAGCTACCTGTGGTTGCCTGGTAATTTTTAAAGAAGGTCTTGGTGGCCACCCTAGTGCTTCCAAACCGTGCACATGAGAATATAAAAGGAATCGTTACTCTCCATGGAAACCGGGATGTCGATCGGCGATAGACTAAAAGATGATGAAAATGATATGATATGAAAAAACAGAGCAACAAACACAATATTAACAAAACACATAAATACAATACTATTGAATACGAATCTGACATGAGCATATGGCAAACTAGTAGAAATTGTATATTCTTGTGTAACAAACTATCAAGACTTGCTTCATCTGGTATTAATTACATACATGTAAGACCATTTTGCCAAAAGCTTCATGATCTGTATCTGTATATTTAATACAAGGAAGTCAATTTGGAGAAATTATCGCAAAAAGCACGATAGTTATAAATAGAAATCAGTACAGTAATTGTGCTGTTTGTTAAATATGCGTATCATTTTGATCAACAAACATTTATATCACAACTGTTTTTGAAAAAAGCTTAACTTGTTTGCTTGACATGTGTGTTGTCATATGACTAAACCTGCTTGATCACTGTCAAAATCGGTAAACTAATGTACTCAATTTATTTACATTCATTATCAGTCTATAATGTCAGGTTATATCATAATAATACAGCTTTTTTAGTCAAATCGGGCTACCTGTGTGGTTCATTTATCAAGTAGATAATTCGACTATAACGCTCTATTTTCACCCATGCAAACTAATGGAGCATTTTGATTGGGTGGAAAATTAATCTCTAATGGCGGTGTGCTCGTTGAAAAGCTGGTAGAACCAAAATGAATACCTCGCTCAAAGTTCCATAATATCCATTATTTCACAGGAATACATTTACACAAGTTCCTCGATTTTATACATATGACACTGCTCACGCCAGATTCAAAGAAAAGTCAGAAATTTCACATATTTTACATAAAGTTCGCCAGCCAAAAATTCTCCACCCTATCATCCGCGTATGAATGTTGTTTTCGGATGTCTAAAAATATTGAACTTGCAATGTTTCGAAACATGGATCCAAATCAAAATTACAAAATTAATATTTATATATTCTTATTCTACGAGTCATTCCGATTATTTTGATATTAAATACATTGTAAGATTACTTTGCAAACTATAATATGCATTCTCAAACTTACACAAGTTTTTTCCAAAATTATTTTGCTCGACATTTCACATGTGACATTAACAAAAAACTTCAATTTTCACATATACATAAAGAATTAAAACACGCAACACATTAAATTTTAATTATTGTGTATGTATTTGACATTTTGATAAAACAATTTTTAGAAATGGCCTACTGACTGCTTTTTGCACGTGATGAAATGAGAAAACGTCATTTTTTTTTTTTTTTTACAAAATTAAAAACTAAACGTCTAAATCAATGAAAACGCAAATTTTGACGTAAATATTGAAGCGAAGGTGAAAGTGCCAAATCTTTTGCAGGGTGGGTTACACTCCCGCCCGCGTAATTGTACTCATTGAATGCGCGTAACATACGCGAGTAATACTCGCGTAATACGCGCCTATTTTATACGCGTATGTGTCAATAGCCAGTCAAAATTCAATTTTTCTTACGCGTATGATACGCGTAATGCGCATACATTACGCGTAATGACTTTAACCAATGAGCGGTCAATTAGTAAAGCAAGTCATTACGCGTATTTGAAGTATGTATACGTATTGTTCTAACCAATCGAGATTAAAACAGTCTTACGTAAAAAAAATACGCGTAATATACGCGTAATGAATGAGCCAACAATCTTGAAATTTTATGGTTAAACCAAAATTCCGGACTTTGCTTTAGACCAAAACAATATCTTATCTTGTTCAAACTAAGGCCTGCAGTATTAAGGGCTCGAACAGTTCATGAGTACGAAATAACATCCGTGAGAAATATTTTTAAAGCTTCATCCCCAGATCGGTAGCTGAACGAACACCAAGTTTCTGTTATATTTGCTTGTGGTTTTTATTTTGAAGAAGAAAACATTCGAGTTCTGTTAAATAATAATTGAATATCAATAAATAAGAAAGAGACGTGGTAGGAAAACAAGCGAAAATCTAACATGCCGTATACCGTACGGTGGTGCCTCTAAAAATGGAGGGGGAACTAAACGACAATGAAAAAAAAAATGAACAGAACTGAACATGGTTACCTACAGGTGAAAGTCACTTAGTCACGCATGAATTTTCACTCCAGTTGAAGGCTGAATGTTGACATGATGACAGTTATTGGGTAAGTTTTATGCTTCTTGAATCTGTAAACTTTAAACCCCATGTAAACATAAAACAATTTGACAATAACTAGAATAAAGTCACGCCATTTTCACGATTACGATACATCAATAAAATCCATAAAACTTGCACATTGTTTATTTTTGATTGAATAATAAAATCAACCGTTAGGTACTTTAGCTTTTATACTCCTTGTCGTTACGCGTATGATACGTGTAAATACGCGTAAACGTATTGCCAGTCTGATTGGGCGATACTTCATACGCGTAATGACTGAACCTTACGCGTATCGACGCATTTATCTCTGCTTATGAATATTAATGAGATATGTTACGCGTAAATATGCGCATGTTACGCGTAAATGCGCGTAATTTGCCTTACGCACGTAATACTCACGTAATACTCGCGTAATACGCGTAAATGGAGTACAAATACGCGGGCGGGAGTGTACCTGACGTCGACTCGACAAATTGCAATAAAGACCAGCAACATTGCATACTTAGGGACCGCCCCATGTTGCGTTAAAACTGGTTTACGGAATGAAGTTTACAATAAAGAACAAGCAATTAACGTCATTTAAATGATTCTATATCGGTTATTGGTGCTTAAACGGTGTATATCGAACCAAAATACGCAACAATCTGGCTTTTAATCAACAGTGACGCCATAGGTCACGTAGGAATGGTTCACCAGAGCGTTTGTTTTGACGTTCGCTAAACAGAATATGACGTTATGTAATGGATCAAAACGGGTAATCTGCGTTGAGTAAACACTATTTGCGCACTGTAATCTAAAGTTTGGCACTTTAAAAAAATGAAAAGTTAAAAGCCCCGCCATTCCCCGGCCCCGGGGGAGCCGGGGATACAAATGACAGGTGCATTATTAAGGACGTTTTATTGACATACGCAATTCAAAGGTAATAATTTTTACAGAAATAATCATTTTATTGAATAAAACGCAAGCCCAATAAATTTCACTGGCTTTTAACGCATTTCTTTTGTTTGACGTTGGTGACGTTTAACAGGTAGAGTTTTGCAACTCTTTCTCTTTATTGTGTAAAGTCATTAGTTAGTTTTTTGCATTGATTTCCCTATCTCTTACTATCATCTGTTATCCTTAAAACTAAGGATATACTTAGAAATAGGTATATACTTATTTTCACGTTTCAACTCTACCTGCTGACAGTGACAGAACCTGCAGTTTGCGATTTTTTTTTTTTTTTTTTTTTTTTTTTTTTTTTTTTTTTTTTTTGCAAAAAAACTAGTTGAAATTAGACATGCCGTTATCGCAGTCAATCGATAAATAGCGCCGGACGGTCGTTGTAATAAGATTATAAGTTACAAATGCAATTGTTCTAAAATCAATATATAAATCAACTGCATAGCATTGTTTTTAAAAATCAAAATTTCAAAGGCTTACCCGACTCCCTTTCTCCTCTGGGCGACAATGACACCGACACGTAGGCAAATAGCCTGTTTATAGCATGAATTCCACGTGCAGATCTTGACTGTGTCCGAATCTAACTTAAGGCACAAGCGAGTTGTGATTTGAAATATACTAGAACAAAAAAGAAACGCAACTTGTGATTGTAATCGTTAACCTTTAAATCGCAAAATAATGAACGTCAAATTATTATTATTATTATTATTTATTTTTTATTTATTTTTTTTTTTTTTTGCAAAAAAACTAGTTGAAATTAGACATGCCGTTTTCAGCAAAGCAAATTACGCCAGCCAGCGTCAGCCTCACAAACAAACATCACGAAAACATGTCCGTGTAATGTATAACCCTTGAACCCCATTTTTATATAGCAAAACTGGGGTATGCAGGGGTATAACTATTTTTCTTATTTTTGCTTCAAAACATAGATTGTGGATACACGTTAGAACCGCCTCACCACAATCTATGTTTTGAGCAAAAATAAGAAGCCTCCCGCTTCCGAAGCGAACGCTCTGACCATTACGCTATCGGGACCGGCCTCTATCTATTCTCTGTGCTTGTACAGCTTAGTTTGTGTCATAGACATAGACATAGACATAGAAACTTTATTTAACGTCGAATATGATTAACTACAACATAAGCCCAGTAGGGCTTTTATTTCGACAAACATATGTAAAATAATTAAAAGTAACAGAGTATATCACAGCATGCACATGTATATAAACACGATTATTTACAAGATGAATCACAGATAATAGAAAGTACTTTTATATCACGGCAAGCAAATTGTTGTAATTTTTTAAAATTAATATAATAATAACACATATAGTTATTTGAAATGTTTATAGAGACAAAGATGCCTGGATCCCAATGGTTACCTTTGCTCGAAAACGAAAACTTAAAATAGGTGCAAGTCAAAATAAAATTAAATTTGGGGTCAGCAAGGAGACCACAAAGGGTAGGCTCCCACAGTAGCTCCTTACAGACAAGGACCAAAAAGGGGAGGAGGGAGAAATCTAAAAAAAAAATTTAATCAAAGGAAACTGTGGGACAAAGCATCCCAGGTCTCAGCAACCTGTAAAATAAGAAAATGATACATAAAAATTTAGGGTTTTGACATAACTGAATGAAAATGGAAAGAACATAACACATGTAAAAAATGAACAAAGAATAAAATAAAACTGAACAAAGAATTTTCAAAACAAGAAATCAGGCAGAACAAGAAGGACACTTACAGTTGAGTCCGTCCAAGGCCCGGAGCAGCCTCCGGAACTGAGGATAAGATTCTGCCAATCTCAACTCATTTGGGAGGCTGTTCCAGATCCGGGCCGCCTCATACCGGAAGCTCCTTAAGCCGTACCTGGTACTGTTTACACGAGGGATCTGTGCCTGCTTCTCAGATCTGAAATCATAGGGAGAGGACTTAAGACTTATCAAGTCATGCAAATAGGATGGAGCTATGTTGTTAACAATTTTAAAAACTTCCCCAGCCATAAGTTTCATTCTGCTGATATGCAGAGGTAGTACTCCATTTTGTTGTAGAAGATCCGGCAGAGGAGACTCAAAGTCATCACATATGAATCTGAGGGCCCTCTCCTGGATCTTCTCCATCTTATTTGCACTTGACTGATTGCAAAAATGCCATACTATTGGACAATGATTAAAATTTGACATTATAAAAGATTTATAAATCATTAATTTGCCTTGTTTAGTTAAAAACTTTCCTATGCGCTTAAGAACAGCTAGCTGCTGAGATGCTTTAGTACAAATTTGAGATATATGGTCCTTAAAATTCAATTGAACATCTAAAGTAACACCTAGCAGAGAAACCTTGTCCTCACATGTAATCTTAGTGTTACCCAGTTGAAATGATGTAATAGCATCAAAAGTTCTTTTACCAACACAAATAGCCTGAAACTTATCAGGATTTGCTTTCATGAGATTATTTTCAAACCACTGAATCAATGAAAGACTTTCCTTGACTAACACTTGATGCAGAATTTCTATTTTTTTGTGAATATAAGCAAGGGTGTTATCATCTGCATAATTATATAGTGAACATTTTTCAACAATATAAAATATGTCGTTGATGAATACATTAAAAAGTAAGGGGCCTAATATACAACCCTGAGGGACCCCCTTAGTGAGGTTTTCCCAATCACTAGTGTTAGATCCCATTCTAATCTGCTGACTCCTGTCACTTAAATAACTTTCAATAAGTTTCACTGCATCTTGAGACACTCCATATGCTTGAAGTTTTGCCAACAGTAAGTTATGAGGAAGACAGTCAAATGCCTTGGACAAATCCATGAGTATTGCAGCAACATACTCATGTTTGTCCAAGGCACTCCGCCAGTCTTCAAGTAGGCGTAGCAGGGTAGTTTGGCATCCATAGCCTTTTCTAAAGGCTGCTAAAAAAGGATTGAACATATCATCTAGATACTCAGATAACTGCTCATGTATGACTCTTTCAAAGATTTATGAAGTAGTGGGCAGTATGCTAACAGGTCTATAATTTTCTTTGTTTAAAGAATCTTTCTTTTTATACAAAGGTATAACTTGTGCATTTTTGAGCCTACTGGGAAAAATACCCTTAGCAAATGACAAATTTATAAGACTGGACACAGCATGGCTGAGACTTGGAGCACATGCCTTTAAAAGTTTTGCTGAAATATTGTCTACACCAGTGGACTTTTTGACATTTAACTTTGAGAAAATCTTTCTAGTTTCATTTTCAGAAATGGGCCGAAATGAGAATTTTTTATCACTAAAATGACCATTTTTAAAAATATTTTGAATGCTGGGATGTGTGGAGAAGTCTCTGTCATACTGAGTACAGTCCTTACCTATGTCCTTTGCCACATTAACAAAATATGAATTGAAAACATTACACACCTCCTTCTGATCTGAGATAATTTTATCATTTTCTGAAAGAATGATTTCTGATCCACCACCAGACCCCTTCTTAGATAGAAAAGGTTTGATAGTGGGCCAGAAATCTTTAGATTTAGGTCGGACCTGTTCAGAAACAACGTTGTTTGTTTTCTCATGACGCGGCTCAAAATTAAGGCAACTGACAGATGTCCACAAAAGATTTTCGTAAAAACTAGTAAACTCGTGAACGCTTTGTCAACTTTTCAAGTCTTTGTTCTGTTTATCAACTGTTGCTTGTGAAAGACAACTCTGTGCTGGAGTGAAGTCTGGTTGTATGGTTAACGCCCTTGTCATGTCATCAATGGCCTTGTCGAATCGCCCTGAAACAAATGATTGTCAGAATAAATGAGTAACTGCACAGGTGATCAGTGCCTTTGTTTTCGCTACACGAATAGTACAATTCGCTACACGGACAGTACACGTCCTTCTCTTTCTAAATCCAAACTTCCCAGCCTCTGGCCATCTTCTGTGTCGGACTGTATAGCTCGGTTTGAGTCAGACTCAGACCTAGTCGAAAACCCAGTAGACCGGTCTCCTCGCGCCTCGATTATAGTTCCACAAGATCACATGACATAACACAGTTCACTTACCGAGTCTATAGTGTATAAGTCCCCTGTTGTAGTAAGACATGTAAAGACGGTTGTTGAGCTTGAGTGCCTCTGTATAATCTTCTACAGCTTCGTCAAATTCTACTCTGTTGTAGCGAATGAAGCCCCGATTGTTGTAAGCTAAACTTAATTTCTCTACCCTGAAATAATTTTAACAACTGAGAGACTTTAATTTGCCCATTACAATAAAAAAAAATCTTGGTACGCATCGTCTAGAAACTGGTACGCACGTGGTTTTAAAGACGAGTTGGGTAGTAAAAATAATAGTTCTCATTCACGTTAATATTGTCTTTTATTTTTAAATGGAACACATTTCAACCTATCATCTTTTATCCCCTGCACTATTTGCTTTTATCCTTTTCTTTTCAGCTAACCAGCTCGACAGCGCACACCTGCCAAAAATGTCCGCGAGGGCGTATGGCAGTATATAGAGATAGATTTAGAAATAACTTAAAGGCGTTAGAAGAAGAAACATTAAACAATTTTAAATGTTTTAATAATTTGTCAGATTCAGTTATTTCTTTTCTTTTTTTTTTTTTTTAGGTTACGCCCTTGACTGGTATTAAAGCATTTTTTAGGTTATGCCCCTGACTGGTAAAGCAGACTCAATTTTAGAGCATTTTCTGCTTGTCTGACTATTGTCGAAACCAGATTACACTCGAAGCTACAATTTTTCAAATGTAAACAAAGAAATCAACAACTCACAATTTTGTTTTCTGTCCATCATCCGTTGTTTCAGGAATACATTTCAGACTTCTATCAATAAACTGCGAGTACAAACTGTAAGCTTCACCATCAGATCCCAATTCTGCAAGATTTTCAGCCTGAGAGAACGTTGACAACAGTTTCTCACAGTTACACATCTTGACCTTAGAAGAGACACAACTCGTACTTAAAGCTAGTGAATAAAATCCGGTATCCTAAAACACGTAAAATAACATGGAGTGTTTGTTTTAGTTAACAAGTTTTGGTCATGTCGGGACAGAGCCGCCGCTTTCCGTGTATTAACCAGTGGTTGGTCTTGCGAGGACACAACACAACTCTATGCAGCGATGGTGGAACTCAGAACCTCCCGCTTCGGAGTCCGTCGCTCTACCGGACACCGTAGGCCAGTCTAGCCTCTGATTTACGATCATCATGTTCCAAAACCGATCGAAAAAATCATTTCATAACATGTACCCACACGACCGGGCTTGGTAGCTCGGTCTGAAGCATGTCCTATTCGTGGTGAAGTGGACCTGAGACGGATACCAACGTCCGCTCAAGATTTGAGCCGCCGCATGGGAAAACCATCAACGGATCTGCATAGGCGAAAACAAAGACGCAGATCAGCTTCGCGGTAACCGCGAAGCTGATCAGCGCCTTTGTTTTCGCTTCACGGATAGTTCCTCTTCATCTTAAATCCGAAATTTCAAGGCTGATTTGTTTTGGACCTGTTCGGAAACCACATTGTTGGTTTTCCCACGAGGTGGCTTACTTGTTTTCTTGTTTTATTTATCTATTTATTTATTTATTTATTTATTTTTATTCATTTATTTTTTTATTTTATTTTATTTTATAAACGAGTGGATTTCCCCATCATTATCAATTGGGGGAGTCCCTTTCATTTTTAGGAGTGTTAGGAGTGATTTTTAATTTTTATCTCATTTTTCAATGAAATTACTCCAAGCAAACAGAATAGCCCCAGATGGGATGCCGCGTTCTGCGGCGTCACATCTGGGGCTATGCTGTTTGCCTATGTCCCATAAAAGGGGCGCCAGGCTTAAATGAGTTAAAATGTCTGCCCCAGTGGTCGAGATTTCACCAGTCATTATTGCATTTTTATGAGGAAATTATGATCATTTATAGGATTATTGGTATTCAAATTATGATTTGAGCCTCGACGCGAGAAAACCGGTCTTCGGGGTTTCCGACCAGGTCCGAAACAAACCGGCCTGTATAGTCACAGAAGCAGGCTAGAGGCTTGAAATTTTGGCTATAAGTAGTAGAGGAATTGTACTATCCGAGTAGCGAAAACAAAGGCGCTGATCAGCTTCGCAGTTACTGCGAAGCTGATCTGCGCCTTTGTTTTCGCCTAGGCAAAAGTCCGGTTTTCTCACGACGCAGCTCATTTATAATTGGATGGCAATTAAGACGTTGGTTGAAGAAAACATGATTTGTACATGCATTTGTATAACATACATGTATAAGTGCACAAAGTAAGCACAACTCATCTGGGATGCGAACTGATTTAAAGCTTTAACACCAATGTTTTAGTCTCAAAATGTATTTTCCTCCTTGATATTGTTTTGTCTTTTTGAAACTTCAATTTTTAATATTGAAACCCCGAAAGCAGTGTTTCTCGTGACAAGACTTTAGAGGTATTGATCAAACTGATCAATACATTATACATTACCTGCTGGTTACCTGTCATATAGCTATTATAAGCGAAGCAAAGAAACGGTAACCAGCTCAGGTATTTACATTGGGAACAAGCCAGATTTGAAAGGAAGAAAAAAGAAGAAAAATCCAGGACATTTTTGTGACAGAAAGAAAAAATACAAAACAACAAGGGACAGCGTCTGTGGAATTATCACACATAAGAATGGTATGGCTTTGATTTCTGTTTCCTTTAATATTCAATCAATATTATATAAACACGGTTGACATAGAATTACATTTTCCAAAGCGATATCTTAAAATTCCATTGTTCTACATTATAATTGCAGAATGGTTAAAGATCAAAAGCGATATTATGGTATTGATTTCGCAACAATTTACAAGTTTATTGATCGAAATCCGTTTATGTATGCACACGATTTGTTAGAATATAAATAATTTAAATGTTAAGACAATGTAACATTGCAAATATCGAAAATACAAGTCGAAACTTGATATAAATGAGCGTTATAGATTTGATCGATACATTTTTTTCTCTTTAAATTTAAACATATGACAAAGCAGAACAACCAAAGTCTCAAAAAGGCCTTCTTATAATATTCAACGGTCATCGTTTTTCTATGGCTGTTACTAGTATCGTACGGAAGACCCGGACGGCACGCGATTTGCTAAATGCTTACTGTCTTTTGCTTTTTATAGCTATGCACATCTCTTTGTATAGAATGGCACTTGAAGTCAACAAACTTTCGTTTTAATATATGTGGTTTGTAGAACGACAAAACCGAAATCCTCTGTAGTTAACAAGTAGACTAGATAATTTGTAAATTGGACGAAAAGAAAATTGAACAGAATTTTGGTTAATGTCCAAAACTGATTTATGAACTTCAATCAAAACCCAATATCTAAATATTGACATTAATGATAAAGTTATTCATTTGGGACCTTGACATTGATTTTTTTTTAAATAAAATATTCAGTGCGACTTTTTCGGAAACGTTGATGTTTTATCTTCATTTATATAAACGATACGTAAAGATCTACATGCTTAAACAGTTTGAGCAGATGTCCATATTTCAAAATTAAAACGGTTGTCTTTATTTCTTTTCCATGTGATAGGAGTACTCGTGTTCCTGCAATCTATGTTTAGACACGAAATAGAAAAGTATATTAAATGAGCCTGTGCGTGAGAAAACCATCAATTTGGGTTTCCGACCAGGTCCGACACAAACCAAGCTGTACAGTTACAGAATAAAGCTAGAAGCTTGAAACTATGGATATATAGGTAGAAGAGGAATTGTACTATCCGTGTAGCGAAAACAAAGGCGCTGATCAGCTGTGCATTTACTGCACACAGCTGATCTGCGTCTTTGTTTTCGCATATGCAAATTGTTTGACATTTGCTCAAATGTCTTCGTCCTCGATCTATTTATACGCATCTCAGACATTACAATGTACCAAAGACAAGATTCGTAGACCAGGCCCCAAGGTTATAAAACTTTTGTTCATGCCTAGCTCGGCTGAGACTAACATTTATCCTGCTGATAAAATAATAATGAATAAATAAGTATTGGTGACTTAAGCCCAAAATTGCAAGTTTTTAGAGCCACATGTATTTCAATATTTATGCAAAATTCAAATTTCAGTCTCAGGAGTGTTGAGCATGAAAACAGTGAGAAGAATGGTTTAAGCCTTACTCAAAGGTGCATGCCGAACGTAAGATGAAAAGCGTACCTTGTTTATTCCTATTATATGTACAAAATCAAGAAGCTAATGATGAGCTCTTGACAAAATACAATAGCCTAGGAATAGTTTTTCTGGGGAGAACCGGTCATCCGTGTTGATGATAATGCCCCATCTTACAATGTTGACGGCATTTTGAGTGTCATGACATCCCAATGTTGGGTAGAAGTCCCATGAAATGGAGGCAACGCCCTAAAATGACCTTAGCACGTAAAGCACCAATTCAGAGAAAACAATTTTGGCTATCCAGTGTTGTAATTTGTTTTTGTTTGTTTTTCTTCCAGT
Organism: Rugalucina vietnamica; assembly: GCA_964017185.1. NCBI lineage: Eukaryota > Metazoa > Mollusca > Bivalvia > Lucinida > Lucinidae > Rugalucina > Rugalucina vietnamica. Next base: position 20,692,485 of record OZ024879.1, read on the forward strand.
CTAAGGGAACGGGCCTGAAGAAATCAGAGGAGGAAGAAAGTAAGTTGAAAATGTAGCCAAAAGATTTAAACATTTATACGATAAGATGCGTATGCAATGCACATTTGAATAAAAGCTTTAAATAATTTCTGTGTTGCCCATGCTTTATTCTGACTTTCATCAGGATAACATGTCCGAGTAATGTATACCCCCTTAAGCCCCACTTTTATATAGCAAAACTGGGGTATGCGGGGGTACACCTATTTTTCTTATTTTTGCTCCAAAATATAGATTGTGGGTACTCGTTAGAACCGCCTCGCTGAGGCGGTTCTAACGTGTACCCACAATCTATGTTTTGAGCAAAAATAAGAAAAATATCAAATTCTTTCCAGTGAAAATTTTCAGTTTTACAACCCAAAAGTTTCTGTATATTGCATGGGTAAGTTTTCGTAATGATGTTGTAAAAGCAGTATACTGTCATAACATAAGTAAAAATCCCGACATGACCATTGTGGGGCGTAAAGCAATAAATAAAGCAAAAAAGAACTCATTTTTGCAATTAAACGCAAGTCTACGTCAGATTTTCGCTTATGTGTGACGAGTCCTTAAACACGAAATCAGAGAACTAGGGCATAAAATTAAGATCCGCGTTTACCTAGTGGTAGGCATAGAACATCGGAAACCCGCTCAAAGCTCAAAATGTCGGGAAAGGGAGCCAATCGAGTATGTCAGTGAGCAAGACTCATTATCCCCCTTTTATTGTTAATACCCGGTACGTATTGACTATATGTCCAGACATGACTAAACCAATGTTGACATTGACATTAAGCCATAAAAACACGTTTTCTTTTGTCATCACTGGCATGGTCATAATTATTTCAGTTCTTGAGGAGGCGTTTAACATATGTGACAAAGACAAAAATGGAACTATTTGCTCATCCGAGGTCGGACTCGTGCTTCGGGCTCTTGGGTTTAACCCGACAGAACGAGAGGTTAAGGAAATGGTAGCCGAGATTGACAAAAATAGTAAGTTCTGTTCTCTTTTAAATGTTCTCTTTGTTTTTGGCCATTACAAGCAAAATGTTATTGGAATTGCATGGGATTCAACACTTTTGATTTTGGAAGGGACGTAACCAACATGGAACAGCACTTGCAAAATTTCTTTTCTCATCGGGGTTGTATCCCTTTTCCCTGTTAAATGAATTTGAAAGTTTGATACCATAAAATTTCTTACTGGAGTTTTATTTGTTGAGGATCTCTGACGATATTACCACATAACTATTTTACGGGTCTGTCTTTACGTAGAGGCAACGAGTTTTCCTTATAGTAAACAGAATAGTGTGATTGTAGTTCATCCACCAAGCTTATACGCTGTTTGGCGGACCATCTGATTACTGGGTAACCGCTGAGGTCTGAGCCTGCCCAAGAAAAGTGGTTCAAGTCAAACCATCCATACAGTTAAGTTATATACAGGCTTTCTTTGGTGGTTATTGTCGAAGTACTTTTTGAATGTCATGACATCCTGATTTTGCGTAAAAGTCAATAAAATAAACGCATTGTCCCGCCATGACCATAGCTGTTGACTGAGACGTTTAAGCACCAGTCAATGAAACAAACAAACAAACAAACAAATCAAAAATATGTTTACTCTAACTGCGTTTCCGACTAAGAAAAAGAACGCCTTCGATTGCCAACAGTGTTTTTTCACTCGTGCGCGTTCGATTTGTATTCGATCAGATCGTCGTTCATGCAAATGAGAACGGCAGTTGTATATTAAATGTTTCGTTCGCGATTGCCGCCTTTTTGAGTGTATACATGTTTAATGGTGTTTGTTTGTTTTTCCAGAATCTGGGCGGATCGAGTTCAACGAATTCAGAGACTATTATTTGAAATACAAAAACAAAAACAAAAACAAGAACTCCAAAGAAGAGATCATGTGTGCGTTTAAATTTTTTGACAAAAACGATAATGGCTATATTGAAGAGAAGGAAATTAAGGAAATTTTACGGAAACTCGGTGATAATACAACAGATGAACAGATCAGACAGATGATTGAATGTGCAGATGTGGACAAAGATGGCCAGATAAATTATGCAGGTAAGGATTTAGTCATACACCCGTTGTATGGCAGTCATAAACGTTTTTAAACAAAATTGCACAGAAAGTAACGAATCATACATGTGATATCTCCCTATTTTGGAGTGATCTCCCTATCTTGAGCAAATTTCCTTTGTGGAATTTCAGAATTTCCTTATATATCTTATACATCTCCCTGTTTGGAATTTCAGATCTCCCTATTTGAAACCAAGCTTTTTCTTCTTTGTTTAATCATTCTCTCTATTTAGTAGAGTATCTAGTATTCGATGTTCAGTTGCATTCTGTTCCAACCTCAACGCTTTTCATCAGGAAAGCATGTCCGTTCTAGCGAGTACCCACAATCTATGTTTTGGAGCAAAAATAAGAAAAATAGATTTACCCCTGCAAACCCCAGTTTTGCTATATAAAAATGGGGGTTTCCTGATGCTAAGCAGTTAAACACAAACTACACTCCTTGAAACCTACTTCATATTTTCTGTTTCAGAGTTTGCTGAATTTATGTGCAAGCCAGTGAAGTAGCAAGCCAGTGTTGCAAAAGAAAAACATTGAGAACAGTGAATCGTTTCACAAACATTGACTCAAGTGGAATGGTTTCCAGCATAGTGAATGTGTAGCCATAGTTCGGGAAATCGCCACATGTCCATATACAAATTTGTGCCAGGACGAAGCATCCAATCATTTTGTATTCTTTTCTTTTTTTTTTATCCGTAACAATATAAATAAACAAGGCCCTGAGGTGGTTTTAAAACGTTTTTCATGCTCAGCTTAGCTAAGACTAAAATTTGTCCTGCTCATAAACATTTCTTAGCGAGGTAAATTACAGTCTTTGGTGACCAAAGCTTGAAGTTTCAATTTATTTGGGCTATTTCAGAATTTATAAGTAGTTTTGATTTCATGTCCAGCTGAGTTGAGCGTTAAAAATATTTTATAACCTGGAGAACAGAATGAAGTAAAATAATGAAGCAGATTTTTTAATTGTTCTTTTAAAAGCTTTAATAATAGCATGGACAAGTAATTTCATCGCCACGTTCAGCATGTCTTAAGCTAATCGATGTCGGATGCCTGCGCCCGTACACGTTTTCGGCTTGAGTATTTTATGCCGCAGGAAAACATGTTGGTGCAATGAAATCCCATGGTCCCATGGTTATTTAAGAAATGAATTTCATTTTTCTGGTGTTCATGGAGCTATGAACCGCAGTGGGTCGCGTACAAAGTGAATGAACCCCGAAGGGGTTCATGTAAGCTTTGCTAGCGACCCACTGCGGTTCATAGCTCTATGAAAAACAGAAAAATTAAACTCATTGCTTATATTTACATTCATTTCTCTCTATCGCTTGTTGAAAAATCACCAAGGCGGTCACATTTACCAGCAAAACAGATAATGTACACACAGTGTATGTTCAAACTGCGGAACGGCGTCGACGTTTACAACGTCCAATCAGATTGGCGAGATTCATGTTTTTTGACGTCAAATTTGGATTACGTCACGTCGCGTGGCACAATGGTGTTCATGGAAGTATGAACACAGATGAAAATCTAATGGTTCATCGAAGGAGGTTTTAGAAAAATGTAAATATATAGAAAATAAAAGCTGGAGTTTGCAGGGGTCTACCTAATTTTCTTATTTTTGTTCCAAAACATGCATTGTGGGTACTCGTTGAAGGCGATGCGGTTCTAACGTGTACCCACAATGTATGTTTTGAGCGAAAATATGGGAAAAGAAACAACAGCATTTGTTTCCAATGAAATTTTCATTTTTGGCTTCTTGAGAAAATCTTTGTATATTGCATTGGCAAGTTTTCGTAATGACTAGTCATCAGAATAGACATGTCCGTGCATTGATTACCCACATACACCCCACTTATATATAGTAAAAGTGGGGTATGCAGGGGTATACCTATTTTTCCTCCAAAACATCAGTGGATTATGGGTACTCGTTAGAACCGCCCCACAATCAATGTTTTGAGCAAATATATTAAAAATATCGATTTTTTTTTGCAACGAGATATTTTCAAAAAATTCTCTGTATTTGGCATTATGAAAACTTGCCCATTTTTGAGCTTTAAAAAATGAACAATTTTCAGCTGAAAAGTTTTGATATTTTTCTTATTTTTGCTCAAAACATAGATCGTGGGCACATGTTAGAACCGCCTCGCACCGCCTCGGCGAGGCGGTTATAACGAGGTCCCACAATCAATGATCTGGAGCAAAAATAAGAAAAATAGGTATACCCCTGCATACACCAGTTTTACTATATAAAAGTGGGGTATAACGGGGTATATATTACATGGATATGTTTTCCTGATGGTATGGGCAAGTTTTAGTAATGTTTGTAAATGTTGTCAAATGGCTCAAGACTTTTATATTCATTATTCATCTTCGTTATTTCACATTTAAATATTCAGTGTTAAAATTAGGATGAAATAAAAGCGTCTTAAATTATATGATCTTTATAATGACCTTTCCAGTTTCGTGACTGAAAAACATGTCAATGATATTGAATCAAAGGAAGAGAGACACGGTACTGTGAATCTGATACAGGTGAAAGCAACAGACCCTATAGTGTAAGCACCAAAGTGAAAGGACGCCGCCCATCTGGGTCGTCAGAAATAGCTGGGCTGCTTGTTTTGTTTGAATTCACGCTTCACGACACAGTCAACAGCGAAGGTCATGTCTGGTCGTGGCCTCCATTTTATGGGACTTTTACCCAAAATTAGCATGGCATGGCATTCAAAAAGTGCTTTTGATAAATCACCCAACTAAGCCAATATGGCTTATATGTACGAATGGTTTGACTTGAACCACTTTTCCCCCGCAGGCTCAGACTTGAGCGGTTGACCAGAAATCAGATGTTCAGTTAGTATCGACTAAGCTTTGCCTGGAGGCACAAGCAGCCCATCTATTCCTCTAGGCCCCAATGGGCAGGGGCCCATATTCCCACCCGACCACCCTGTGTTTCAAAACAAAGCTTAAAACTAACTTATCCACCATTTAAACAGCAGTCACACATTAGCGTATAAGTGAAACGCGCGCCGGGCGTGTTGAAAAGTTGCCAAATTCCACATATATGCCAGACGCACGACGGAGACACGATCAAAGCGCGTTACGAGTACGTTGGCTACGCTTGATGTACGTCCGATGCGCGTCGCTGTACGTCGCTAAAAATCGGTGCGCGTTTCGTGCGCGTTTGGGATCAAACATTTTTTTAAACATGCTTAAATTTTTTCTAGAAGTTCGGCGTGTCCGGGCGTGTAACCAATACGTTTCGAGTAAGTTCGACGCGCGTTACAGGCACGTTGAATACGTTTCGAACGCGTTTGGTGCACTTTTAGGCACGCCAGTGTTCGTTACATACGCGTTCCGATTTTATGAGATATTGCTTCAGTAGCGTGCTCCAAGCGTGTGTGAGACGCGCGTTGAACGTTTGCTGCGCGCCTATAGCGCGTGCTTAGCGTGTCTGGGACGTAACACAAACGTACTCTAAAACTTTTTTTATACATCCGGCACACGACTCAGTCACGCGCTAATGGGTGACTACTAGGTATACGTCCAAAATCTTTATTGCGTTGAGATATTTCATTCGCCCCGTGCGCGTTTGGGTTATACGCTAATGTGTGATTGCTGTTTTTCTTACTGGCTAGCCGCTAAAACGGCCTGGTCGCATATTTCGCATGTCATGACATGTTGGGTAGAAGTCCAATGCTGTCGACTGGGACCTAACGCACCAAATAATACAAATCAACAAACAAAAGTGACAAACTTTACATTCAGCAAAATCGGACATAGACGTGAAAGTGTGATCATGTAAAATAAGAAAGCGGATGGAATAGGAATCTGAAACAGCAGTCAAACTTTAGCGTATAACCCAAACGCGCGCCAGGCGTATGAAAAATCTCAACACGCTGAAGATTTTGGACGTATAGAAGTTGATTTGTTCCTTTCACTCGCTTTACCAGTCACACAGTAGCACGCGACTGAGGCCTGTGCCGGACATATAAAAAGAGTCTATTGACAGACGTCTGTCAATAGCACATTTTCGGTAAATGTGCTATTACCAGACGTCTGTCAATAGCAAATTTTCGGTAAATGTGCTATTACCAGACGGCTGTCAATAGCAAATTTTCGGTGTATCTGCTATTACCAGACGCCTGGCAAAAGTTAATTTGGCGACTTATTACCTTTGGCTGATTGCTTAAATAGTTTTATAGTTGTATAAATCAGCTGGTCAAGAATAATGCTTGAATCAATCGGAAATTTAATGCAAGAGACTGCCAACGACTTGAGTGTGTACTCAGTATATGTTGATAATACGGACTAAAATAGCAGTCACGTATTAGTGTATAAGCCAAACGCACACCGGGCGTGTTGACAAGATTGTAAAATCCAGCGTACGTCAGGAGCACGTCAGAGACACGTTAGAAATGCGATACATACGCGTTTTGTACGCTTGGTGTACGTTGATATATGTCGCTGTAGGTCGGTGCGTGTTCCACAAAAGATTTTAAGCATGTTTAAATTTTCTCGAAGCTCGAAGTGTCGCGGGCGTGTGTCTCAGTATACGTTTTGAATAAGGTCCATGCGCGCCGTTACATGCACGTGGAAGACGCTTTGAACGCGTTTGGCACACGTTTTAGGAACGCCAGTGTACGCTACATGCGCGTTCCAATTTTACGAGAGATTGCTTCAGTAACGTGCCCCAAGCGTGTATGGGGCGCGCGTTGAACGTTTGCTGCGCGCATATAGAGCGTGCGTAGCGTATCTGCGACGAAACACAAATGTACTCCAAATTTTTCAGCGTTTTGATACTTTTATAATACATGTACGTCCGGCACATCTCTGACATGTGTGACTGCTAGAACGGTTTTTTTTATACGTCATTATTTACTTTCATTGTACCTTGTTGTTTTCGAAGGAGACACCATCGTTCCTGATTGTAGCAGTTCTTAATTATTGCTTCGGCTGCTCCGTTGCTCGGGTTAATATCAAGGAAGGGATAGCTCCTTTCTAATATGACTGCAAATTTGTTGACTAATCAAAACATACAAAAATGTAACACTCCCGATTTTTAGATAAAAATCCGTACGTCTTTTGTTCCGAATCATAATTTTCATGTCAGAATACATTTTTTAGGTTTTGGTTTGCATGACGTTTAAGTTCATAAACCAATCTTTCATGTGATATTTATAAAATGATTCTGCGTTCACTATCAACAAAACTGTGTTGAGTTTCCGTGATCTTAAAAAATGTAACAAATTGACGTTACGTTACGTGGTGTTCAAAGGACCAGACTGTCTATTTGAACAAGGCGTTCAGCGAGGTGTTTACTCACAGTCTGGTATAAACATACGTGACTGGTTTTACTATATTGACGAGTTCCTAAATGCTCGTAGCTGTCGCTGCAAATTGCAATTAAAGCGCATGTTTAAACTGGCACGCATTGAGCCACGCTTTTCCAGCGATGCTATGATGCCGGCTTCATTTGTTTCTTGTAACGTTATTGTGCACGAACATCTGTCGCGGCACACCTTTCATCAGAATAACATGTCCGTGAATCTCACTGATATCTAGTAATATAGTTATTTTTGATCCAAAGCATAGGCGAGGCGAGGCGGTTCTAACGTGTACCCACAATCTATGTATTGGGCAAAAGTAAGAAAAATATATATAAAAAATTCAGATGAAAATTTAAATGGCTGACTTCATAAGTTGTCTGCATCTGCCAAGTTTCATGTCTCAGGCTGCAATAGTTAAAAAAAAAAAAAAAAAAAAAAAAAAAAAAAAAAAAAAAAAAAAAAAAAAAAATCCAGTGTTTTCACTCTTATCCATGTGAAAGCCAGTTTTCAAAATTGACCTTGCCATAAAATTTGTCAACATTTGAATAAAATATGATGGGCTTAGGTACCTGATGCTACATGTCAAGTTTCAGGAATATCAGCACACAGGCTCAAAAGAAGAATATCGGCACACCCGTTCTGGAGAAGTTTTTTTTTTTTTTTTTTTTTTTTTTTTTTTTTTTTTTTTTTTTATCATTGTGAGCATGGCAGCCATATTGAGCATGCAACCCCAAGTTTGCCATGTGCACTATATAAACATTTTAGGGATATTCTAGTTTTTATGACACCTGAGCCGGGCCACGAAAAAGACAACACACATTTAAACTGTTTTAAACTGTATAAACGAAAACAAATGTGTGGTTTCTACGCAACTTATAGACAACAATTGCATTGTTAATCCGGGTTCTCAACTTCTTTTTTTTTTCAATTTGGTCACACATGCACGCATGCGCACACGCACGCATTTTCATATACTTCGATATTGTCACACACATAAAATAATTTGCATTTAGTTTCAACGTGAGCAGTATTTTGGTAGGCATTTCTATAAACTTGGATTAATTGACTATGTTCGTCGTAATTTGCAAATTATGACAATGCATTGCCTCAAGGCGTGTGCCACGCGTACTGTAAAAGCATGTTAGGGGTATTCTAGTTTTTATGACACCTGAGCCGGGCCCAAAGAAAACAAAGGTGTGGTTTCTACGCAGCTTATAGCCGACACCCCTGATCTCACTAATAGTAAGCATTATTGCATTGTTAATCTGGGTTCTCAACTTCCATTAAATGTGTCTGTCAGTTTCGATTTCGAATCGACCATAATGCCGTCTAGGTATTTTTTTTTAGTTTGGACACATATGCACGCACGCGCACCAGCACACATTTCCAAATACTTAGATTTGGTCATATTTTATGTTCGCGCTTGATGAACAATGATTTGTTAAGATTTGCCGAGTGAAAATAACTTCTTTCGACTTATACATTTGAATTTAACTATACCGACAAAATAAGAAACGCAATGGTTCCAAGGTGCACGGAAACATATTCTACCCATCTTTTATCCTCATTGTTGTTCAAACATGGGCTCTAATGGATTGACAGCTCTTCTTGCCATTAACCGCATTTTGAATAAAAACATGCATGTGGTCGGATGGGAATATGGGCCCCCGCCTACTGGGGCCTTGGAGAAATTGATGGGCTGCTTGTGCCTCCAGGCAAAGCTTCTAATTTACTGACCGACCATCTGATTAGTGGTTAACCGCTATGATGTTCGGTAAAAGTCATATTAAATGGAGGCAACGTCCCGACATGACCATTGCTGTTAACTGGGACGTAAAGCATCAACTCAAACAAAAAAAAAAAAAAAAAAAAACAAAAAAAAAACGCATACTGGAGATAAAGTTTATAAACCATGAAAAGCTTTAAGCATAACATGAACTGTAACGATCAAGGTCGATCAAATTAGAGATTTTATAGACTAAAAACATTATCAATTACTTTTGAATCATCGGCATTGTTCATGTAAATGGGATATGACGTGTCTGTCAGCAGCAAAAAGTCGGTAAATTTGCCATTACCCTGGGCGTCTGTCAATAGCAAATTTACGGAATTTTTGCTGCTGACAGACGTCTGGTAATAGCACATTTACCGAATATTTGCTATTGACAGACGTCTGGTAATAGCACATTTACCGAGTATTTGCTATTGACAGACGTCTGGTAATAGCACATTTACCGAATATTTGCTATTGACAGACGTCTGTCAATAGACACTCCGTTTTTTGATAAAAAAATCTGAATTTGTGTTACGTCCCAAACACGCTATGCACGCGCTACAGGCGCGCGGCAAACGTTCAACGCGCGTCTCGCACACGCTTGGGGCACGCTACTGAAGCAATATCTCATAATATCGGAACACACTGGTGTGCCTAAAACGTGCGCCAAACGCGTTCGAAGCGCATGCAACGCGCCTGTAGAGCGCTTGGAACTTATTCGAAACGTATAAGACACGCCCGGGACACGCCGAGCTTCTAGAAAAATTTTAAGTATGTTTAAAAAAAATGAGCCCAAACGCGTTTGGAGCGCGCAGCGACTTACAGCGACGTATATTAACGTGCACCAAGCGTACACCAAGCGTACAAAACGCGCGTGTAACGAACTTCTAACGTGTATGTGTCGTGCTCCTGGCGTATGTTGAATTAAACATTTTTGTCAACACGCCCGGCGCGCGTTTGGCGTATACGCTAATGTACTGTGTGACTGCTGTTTAAATCTTTACATAGACACAAGGCGGGGAAAGAAACATTTAGCACAAAACATCACCAATATATTTACAACAACACGCATGATGAGCAAGATGGCTAGCTCTATCATATGTCATAATCCTGTTTGTTTTGAATTGACTGCAGACTTTGAATCAAACATGTGTGCAAATGCACGAAAAGGCATGTGCGATCCACATAATCGTCTACAGCAGAGCATCTCGATGCCAACACAACAACCATACTTTGAAATTATTCGCAAATTCATTCGATCCGTTTTATGGATCAAATGTGAGTCTACATGTAAATGGCGTCACGTTTCTACGTCGTTAAGTGACGTCATAACGTCAAAATTACGTCATTTCTTATCAAAATGGCGGACATTGGTAAGCACGGACTATGGAGCAGTATGATACTTGGTAAACTAAATTAAGTTTAATGCCACACCAAAAGTGCATGTAAAAGTTTATATGCACGATTGAATCAGAGTCAAAATTATGGAGTGAAACGCAAAACTATCAAAGGACAGGGCACTGGGCTTGACAGACAGGAGGGGATGTCTAAATCTGTCACTCGTGTCATTATATTGCTTCACCTGATAGTTATGTCAAACAGTGATCTTTCTGACAGGAGTTTTGTATAACATTTGACTAGGTGATAGCACGATACCGTTTCGTTCAGGTATGTAGTTTTGTCCATCTAGATCCGCCTCTTAATTATAATTTAGACATTGATATGGCGGGATCATGACACTTTAAAGTCGTTTTTGCGGCTCATTTTCGTCAAAGAGTAAGTATTTGAAAATTATTTTTTTACTTTCACTCTTTTTCTTGTTATCTTTACGTTTTATCTTTTTCTTGATATCCGGTGTGGCTGAATCCCGGGCCGGGGGTAGAAGCGGCCGACCATGCAGCGAATTCTGATCTATCATCTCGGTTTGCCAAGATTTTCGTAAATTAAGTAATTCTATGCGTTTGTGTTCTGTTCTGCACAGGATGTGCATTGAAATGTGCTAAACTTCAACAGTTTCTTGAAAATATGCGCTGTTATTTTCATCCTTCACATATTTGTTTATATTCGTACACCTGCTGTGACGTAACCAGGTATAAATTGAATTGAATGGCAAATACCTGTATCACACTGGTCAACCTTTACGCTGATTTGGTGGGTTTTACGCAGGTTTGACGGTGCTTAAAACTTGGAAGTGGTTCTATTTCGTCCATAATTGCACATATACTCTATGGCAAAGCAAGCCATATGCTAAAGGGAGTGTAGAAATATGTATACTTTGAGAATATGCCCTGCAGCGGTCGATTTATGTATGCATCGAGGAATATATTCAAGTACCGATCAAGGAGATAGATGATTAAAACAAAACGACTTACCATTTGGGTCGGTGCTCGAAATCATCCCTAAATACTTGCATCAATCACCAGGTGCATGTCGTATTCTTAAAACTAACATAAATATATAGTCCCTTTGACATGTTGTATGCTTTTCTATACAGCAGCAACATGGCTAAAAATGAAAAATCCAAAATTTATTTACTGGTCGCCGCCATTTTTGTCTCCAGTAAATCAGCGTAAATACCCGCAAATCGTCGTAAACACCGCAAATCGGCGTATAGGTTGACCAGTGTGTGTATAGAAATCCAATAGTCATTCATCAACATGGCGGATAATAAGTTTCCGATTTGGGCAAAACTATTGCTAATTGACCTGCAGGGATGTTTACTAAAACGTATTGCGTTCTTTAGAAAATCCATTGAGATCGTGTAGACCTACTAAACTATCATCTATAGTCTATATTTAGAAGAATAATTGCTCCTTTTCATGTATAAAAATGTTTGTTTAGTATAAATTTACACAGTGTGAATTTTAAGTTACGAAAAACAAATATATCAGATTTTCTATAGTGCATGAGCTATCTCATTACGAAAACACGCCCATGCAATACAGAGATTTTTTTCAGCTGTAAAAATTGAAAATTTCACTAGATAATTTTTGATATTTTCTTATTTTTTGCTGAAAACATAGATCGTGCGCCGAGGCGGTTCTAACGAGTACCCACAATCTATGTTTTAGAGCAAAATAAGAAAAATATGTATACCCCTGTATACCCCAGTTTTTCTATATAAAAGTGGGGTTCAAGGGGTATACATTTCACAGATATGTTTTCCTGATGCTCAGTTCACTTTCAATTGGGTATTTTTGAATGACGCCTCAAAAGTCCTGCACCATCCGTGTTTAAAAAAACATGGCCGGAAGATCCGGCTAATTTCTAAATACAAAATTTCCAGCCTGACGTACTGCTCGGTTTGTGTCGGACCTATTTTGTTGGCTCATGATGCGGCTCATATTTTCTATTCTCAATTACTTTTACGATATGCAATATTTCATATGAAAATAAACTAAGTGTAGACATCCGTGAATACAAACTTTTAAGTTATTATTAGATCAAAATGTGTATTTTATGTAATTGGACCATAAAAGTATGTAAATTACTATAAAACCAAATGACTTAAATAAGAATATGAGCTAAATAGACTATTAGTGAGTGAAACTTGTTTATATCTTAAATGACATCTATATTAACTTTCTCATTTTTCTATAAAGAGAGGTTTGAATCTGTTGGTCATAACAACTGACGTACATGCCTTTTTACCTTAACTTATGTATGCCTGGCATTCTATTCGTACGGGGAGACAGGCAAACAGAATAGCCCCAAGCTAAGATGCTGTGCCGAAGAATAATATTCTGTTTGCTTGAAAACACCATGCTTAATACTACGGATCACTACGAGAGCAGTGTCTAACTAAAACTTTACTGAAACAATTACCATTGTTCGTTTCAGAATAGGAAAAAAGATGTAATAACACAGTCACCATGACAACGAATGGAGTGGTAGCGTCACAGCCAGCACCGACAGAGTTTGATAACCAGTCGGAACCGGCGGGAGTGGAAGGAATCGTTCTTTCAAATTTCGACCATCAAATTGAAGAAGACCGGAAACGGAACCAACAAAACAATCGAAGTAATACTCAAACTGTCGTGGTTGGTCCACCAGTTAGTGTCAATAGCAGTGTACCTTCGGTAACGTCAAAAGTTACGCATAAACAACGTCGGAAACGCCGTGGAGATGACTACTACACAGATACTGATGACGTAGAAGCAATGACGTGTGCGGGATTGTGTTGCGCGTGCTGCACGTGCTGTAGTGATGATTCCGAGGGAGGAGGAGGGAACAGCGACGATTGTTGCGACTGTGGAGATTGCGACTGTGGGAGTTGTGATTGCGACTGTAACGACTGCAACTGTACTATTATTTGAGTCAGTCGATATTCTTGCAAAAGGTTGGCACTAATATTTGGTATGACCGACGTATGGCACACTTTCGCGCATGTAACGTATTCTCAGATGAAAATGATGTGGTGTTCATGAAGATATCTAAATCTTGCGCAAAGCATATCTGTTTGAATCAGAATGTAATACATTTATATGGTCGTTCAACGTCTGAGGCAACAATTTTAGTAATGTCAGGGTGAAGCCAAATCTCCTGGATATTTATCGGTAAATCCTATTGTGGGGAGGTTAAGTGGTTTGTACAAGGGTCCTACCGGTATGTTTCTTACTACACAATCCGTCATTCTAAGGCCACCGCACTTATGTTCGACCAGGACTTATGGAGACAGTGTGCTCTTCAGAACTGTCTGCACGAGTCTACTCAAAACGGAAATCCATAATGATAATAATTATGATATAATTGGTATAATGCCATTTCGTAAACATGTCGTAGCAAGGGTCATTTTGGTTCCGTGTTCCGTTAACCAAACAGTTAAAACAGGACACAGTTGGTAACGGGGAAGTGACAATAAACAATGCAGCCACTGTAGAGAAGAGAAAGACACATACATTTTACTTTCTGAGAGAACAAATGAGCCGCGTCATGAAAAAACAAATGATTGAATATGGTTTCCGAACAAGGCCGACACAAACCGAGGTGTACAAACACAGAAGATGGCAGATTGGATTTAGAAAGTAAAGTAATACTATCCGTTTAGCGAACACAAAGGCTCTGATCAGTTTCGCAGTTACTGCGAAGTGGGACACAACCAAACCGGCAACAAAGCTAATTGTATGCTGACGTTCATAGATATAGATCTCCGTAATATGAAATAAGGCACTACCTTTGTCGCGACGCTCCACTCCCATTACGCAGATAATTTTAAAATAAGCTACATATATGACAGCTTCCTCACCCTGGTGACCATACTCGTAGCCGACCATCACCATTGTGGAAAGTTAGTTTATCAGTCAGTACAATGCAGCGCGTGTTGAAACGTGACGGCGACGTAAAACTATATGGAAAGTTAACTGATCAATTAGTATAATGCAGCAGCGCGTGGTGCAACGTCACGATGACCTCAAAAATAACAATTCCGGTTCCGGTTGACGAAATATTTTTTTCTATCAATGTACAGAAAAGCAGAGTAGAACAGAACATTTTTAGCACGTTGTACCATAAGAGCGACGCAGGAGCGTCGCTATTACATTGCTTAGCAAAATGTTATATAACTGCTATGCTCATCTATTTTTAATTCAGTTTTACGTCCCTTTCAAGATTATTTCAGCTCATATGAGACGGGCTAATCAGTAGGTGGGCGAGAACGGTAGGACTCCGAGAAAAACAACTGGCATACCCGCAAGCAGAACTTGTCTCCAGAGCGGAGCACGAACCCAAACCAGACACAGCGATGAGATGACAGAATGATTAAGAGACAGCGCTCTTATTAACCGCTCGGCCACGGGGGCCTCACTGCTCATCTATTGCTCATTTAAAGACCATTTTGGGAAACATATCATATTCCACCATACAGCTGTAAATAATTCATAATTTTTAATTCTTGTTAATATGCAAGTACATGTGTAGATCTTTGTCAGTAGTACACTTATTTAGAGTACTAGGCATGGTTTGCAAACAGCCTTCATACTCAGCGTCCGTCAACGAGAATATGATAAATTCATTGTTTTTTTTTAATTACTCACATTAATTACTAGTTTCTGAAGAGTGTGTCCTATGTCATTTGTAGGTTTGGGAATGGAGTATACAGGGGTTTATTGCATGGACATCAGTGTTATCCTTTTGATCCTTTGGTGTATCTACATTATTATGACTTTTTTTTATATGTCTGTGGGTTTGAATAATATATGACTGATATAACTTTTTGACGTAGTAAAAATAGACAAACGTATCAAGTCTATGCAATGCTCTAAGCTAAGTTTTGACGTAGTAACAATAGACAGGCGTAACAAATATTTGACTTATACACTATGCAATACTCTAATCTGGTTAAGGTTATGCCATTTGGAATTGAGCAAAATGGCAATATCTCAGGGGCCCTCTGCATGATATACGTATACGATTCATCTAGTGTATTTGAAGAAACGAAAAATGTGATACGTTTTCTTTTTTCTGTTATAAGTTCACATCCCATGAACTTAAATGTAAAGATTTAAAGCAATAAACTACATGTGTGACATCATGAAAACATGTCCATGCAACGAATATCCCCTTATAGACTACTTTTATAAAGTAAAAAATGGGATTTACAAGGGTATATCTATTATTAATTATAGATTGTGGGTACTCGTTAGAACCGCATCTGCGAGGCGAGGAGGCGGTTCTAAGGTGTACCCAAAATCAATGTTTTGAGTTTAAATATTTGAAATATCAAAATTTTCCCAATGAAATATTCATTTTTTACTAATGAAAAAAAATCTCTATTATTATATGTATATTACATTAGCAAGTTTTCAGATTACAAGCTTACAAGATTGTGTACATGTTTTGCTGTCCATGTTCTGTCTGTTTTGTATCATATTGTTTCTGTATAGTATGCTCACACTGTACATGCCCAAAAAACAGTTTTATGTTCTGGAAAGCAATGTGTTGATTTGTTCCAGCAAACGTTTGAACCCGTCTCCCTCTAGTTTGCTACCATCGCTTATGTCATGTACCAGATTGGCACCAACTATAAAGCCAAGCCACCCGTCCGGCTTGTATCCGTTCTCCACTTTAACTGGTATTATGGCCTTTCTTCGCGTAAAGGCATATTCCGCCTCTGAAAGAATATAATAATGTCCTTGTCATTTTTTTATTCATTTCCAGTACCACGGCTAACAAACCTTTAAATGCGTAACCGCGGTTAAGAAAAGAAATCCGATTCACGTCCTTCCGGTTTCGCATCAGATGACCAACAAAAGGTAAACAAACTTTTGCAGCTCGTGTTTCCGAGTAAAACATTTTGATTCGAAGACAGGTATTATGATTCTCTCAATGCTATTTTATCAGTTAGATATTGCTATATTTGGATCCCAAAGGATTTCCTGAAACTTTTCTTCATAATCGTGATTTTTATTCCCTTCTCCAAAATACATGTTGGGATTGCATTGTACACAAAGAAAATGTGGGTCAGTCGCAGGGATATTTTTAGATATCCGCCAATTGCGTCCATATTTAACGGTAAGCAATACAGCGTGTAGATGATTTTAACATCGTGTGAGGTCTGTTGACAGTTTTGTTGCCTCTGGCCACTGCATTCTATGCATATGTGGTTAAAAGTTGTGTCAACAGTTTGGTTACGAATTTAATCATTAGAATGATAGCAATATAATCAACATAAAACACATGCATTAAAGTTTTTGTTTTTGTTAATAGTTTAACGCTGAAGTTTTAATTGTCACATTCTCTCGTCCTCTCTGAAAGGGTTCTAACTCAAATTGGTGTGTTTGTGATATTTGTAGTGAAAATGTTTTATATAAAATAATGCAAACAGTCTATACAATACATGAAATACAATAACTGACAAGCATGGTATTCCATGACGATGATTTTACAGCATTCTGTATACTTTAATTTGCTTTTTTTTTCCTGGTTTTATGTCATTCAAAACGCTTTGCAGAGACAATTAAATACCATAGCTTGAACCGGTAGAGGTTTTCATACATATCTTGAAATATATCCTTCATACTTTAATGATTAAATGCGTAACCATCTTTTGCTTCCCATCAAATCGGTAATACCGGGCACAAACACAACAAAATACTGGCACAGACATCAGTTGCAATTTAGTTAACATATATCTGTAAATTTTTCGAAGAACAATCACTAGAATTTCATATTTACCAGCACATTGTCCAATTTTTAGTTGTATTTCGTCGATTTTGGCCGTGCTGTAACACCTGGTTCGAAGGAGGGAATAAATAACTCTAAGACAATCAAATAATTATGCGAGCTACTTTAGTGCTGACTAACAATAGTAAATAAGTAACAAAATAGCATTCATAGATAATCGATATATTTCTGTACTAAAATATAATCATCAATCGATCATAGTAGTGTATGTTTTGTTTACCTTTTCTTGGTCCTCATATGCGGAACCGGAAGGGCGTGAATCGGATTTTCTTTCTTGACCGACGGTTACGCATTTAAAGGTTTGTTAGCCGTGAGTACCATGGAAGGGTAAACACGACCAGGCCGAACACGTATAAATTGAGCCGCGACGCGAGAAAACCGGTCTTCGGGGTTTCCGACCAGGTCCGACACAAACCGGCCTGTACAGTCTCAGAAAAGAACTAGAAGCTTGAAATTTCGGATTTAAGTAGAAGAGGAAATATACTATCCGTGTAGCGAAAACAAAGGCGCTGATCAGCTTCGCGGTTACCGCGAAGCTGATCTGCGCCTTTGTTTTCGCATAGGCAAAAATCCGGTTTTCTCACGATGCGGCTCAATTACGTTCGTCATTACAAATGCGGTTTCCGGCCAGGGTCTGACAAGTACTTGGTTCGTGTTATGTTCTTACTTTTTCCAAAGCTCAGTGGTTATTTGCGATCAGTCAGTCGCATTTACCTATCTCTAACTCGTATGTACGTGTTCATGTATTGAGTCAAGGCCGGGTAACTGAGTGGCCACCTATTGGGGAAATAACTACTTACTTGACTTACAATATGTTCTCTGTGTATTTGTACTTTATTCTTAATTGACTCGGTTTTTGGAAAGGGGCTTTCGTTCTGATAGCGCCATTTCCTGATCATTGCTTACTTTGACCTTTAGACAACCGAAAAGATGGATAGAGTTACATGAACAAGCCATGTATCCCAATTTTATATTAGTGAAAATGGGGTTAAAAGGGGTTAACGTATTTTTCTTATTGTCGATCCATAGCATACATTGTGGATACTCGCTAGAACCGCCTCGGCAAGGCAGTTCTAACGTGTATCAACAATGCATGTTTTAGCGAAACTATTAAAAAAGAGTTGTTTTTTTTTTTTTCTCATGAAATTTTCCATATTAACAACAGAAAAAAATCTCTTTATATTACATGGGCTCGTACTGGTGGCCGTATGGCACACAAGACTGTAGCGCCGTGTATTAGTGTTGATCTAAACACTTTAGGCTGCCCTAGTACTGCATGACATCAAGAAGCAATGCACCCCACCTCCCGACGTGACTGGGACTTTAATACACAACAAAACCGGTGATACGACATATCCAGTGCTTGCTTGGTAACTCAAAGCCATCAACTTACGACCACTCAAGTATCTCTTAGGGATTATGGTGAATAACTGAGTTACTAACCCGAGGTCCTGAAATTATCAGCTGAGATAAGTTACCGCCCTTTGCGATTTTGACATTCAATTTGTTAATAAGTAAGGTATGACAATAACAACATAAAAATAATAGTTATCATTTACGATAATAAAGTAAGGTTTCCGTGAAGGATCTACGTACCCATTCGATTGTTGGGGCTAGTTTTGTATTTCTGAGAGTAACACATCAGGAAAATGGCTGCCGTGTCCGTTGCTGTGACGATGGCCTCAAACAGGCTTCCTGAAAGTTGCTGCTCTACATCTATCCAGACCTGCAAGTGAACATTGGAGTGAGAATTGTGCCGAGAAAAATATTTAAAATCCATCCATCCATCCATCCATCCATCCATCCATCCATCCATCCATCTGCATAAAATGCCTACGATTAATCAACTACAAAGACGAGCCACAGTAGCTGTTGGAATCGACCCCCAGAGGGGGGGGGGGTCTTTGCTCTCTGCTCCCTGAAAGAAAAATGGCCTTTCTCCCCACCTCCCTAAAATGTTTTTCCTCGGCCCCCTGCTCCCTGCTCCCTAACACCCAAATTAGTTATGCTTTCTCCCCAAATCCCTGAAAATAAATGACCCTTCTCCCAAAATCCCTGAAAATAAATAGCCCTTCTCCCCGAACCCCCAAAATCCCTGGAAGGGCCTCACCTAGTTGTGCGACTCGACCCTTAAGAGTCATACTGAGTGCTATAGTGTTCTATCTCCATTTTTTCAAAATTTCGAGAAAATTTGGTTCAAAGGTTTGAGACCCTCAAATAATGTCAAAATGTTCATATTTAGAGAGAACATGCATAATGAACATGTCTTTCTGTCCAAATGTGCTTAATTAAAACCAGAGTTCTGATCCGACCTGGCTCAAAACCTAATGCAACCTTTCGCCCTTCTCAATGATGTTTCAGATAAAATTTGATTGCGATTGGACTTGTTGTCTCAGAGATATTCAAGATTTAAATTGTGAACGAACGGACGCACGGACGGACGGACGCACAGACGCCGGCTCGACTACTATACTATAAGCCCACCTTGTGAGCCTTCGGCTCAGGTGAGCTAAAAATAGCGGTGCAAATTAAGTATTTTTGGAAAAAAATAGGAATTTTGTGTTTGGACATAGAACATTTTGCATAAAAAATGCCCTTATATTTTCATAACCCGGAGATAGAACATTTTGGTGACCCAGATTCCATTGCAAGCAATGCAGCATTTTCTCTTGTTTATAAGTGCAATAAAAATGTATAATGATCATCTAAAGGCTGAATACTAATTATAAATCTATTTATCTCAACATAACCTTAACTGTCTTCATTGTATGTATCCTAGATATCGTATAATACGTACAATACCGAATGGAACCAAAGGTATAGTAGCATTTGACCATGTGACCCAAAATGTCATGTGACCGAATTACTCCAAATGCAGACATCACATGGGTCGAAATGGAGATAGAACAGTATAGCATTACAATTTTGGGCCATTTTGGAAATAGAACATAAAAGAACTGTTAATAACACAAAATCTAGGCTGAAATATCAACATTTGACTACACTAGGAGATAGAACTTTTGATTCCGATTCCGACGGTATATCACACTTAATATGACCCAGAGATATGGAGATAGAACAGTATAGCACTCAGCCGACGACTAATTATTGTTCAACTGCAATTAATGTATGATGCTCTAAAGTGACGTCCATGTTATGTATATCCCCCTTATACCCCACTTTCATATAGTAAAACTGGGATGTATTGGGGAATACCTATTTTTCTTATTTTTGCTCCAAAACATAGATTCTGGGTACTCAGTCGTTAGAACCGCCTCGCCACCGCCTCGGCGAGGCGGTTCTAACGTGTACACACAATCAATATTTTGAGCAAAATAGTTTAAAACATCAAACTTTTACGACTGAAAAGTTTCAATTAAAACGGCTTCAGAAAATGCATTGTCATTCAATGGGTATGTTTTCATACTTGTACATGTATAATGTGAAAAAACTTACGTTTATTCCATGTCTGACAAGTTCGTTCTTAAGAGCCATAACGAGTTCCTTCTCTCCCCAGTTGTAGCTGATCATAACGAACTTCTTGTCCGCCTTCGCTTTTTCTTCAATTATAGCTGGTTCCACTGAAATAATGCAATCATCTTCTTACGAAAACATGCCCATGCAGTATACAGAGATTTTAAGAGTTGTAAAAATGAAAATTTTCATCAGAAAAATTTTGATCTTTTTCTTATTTTTGCTCAAAACATAGATTGTGGGTACACGTTAGAACCGCCTCGCCGAGGCGGTTCTAACGAGTACCCACAATCTATGTTTTGGAGCAAAAATAAGAAAAATAGGTATACCCCTGCATACCCCAGTTTTGCTATATAAAAGTGGGATTTAAGGGGGTATTCATTGCACGGACATGTTTTCCTGATGTAATGCAATCATTTTTATCAAAAACAGGTTTGCATTACATTATGGGAACGCATACTTTGTTAGTTTTGAAGTTTTATGTCCCAGTCAACAATTTTTCTGTCATGTCGGGACGGAGTCCCCACTTCCTGTGTTTTAAACAAAACTCTGGAGAGTATACATGTACTCGTGTTTGGCCCTTTTAGCTGAGGTCAGTTAGTCTTCGGTTATGTATGTACATCTCATACCAGTCGTACATCTCATACCAGTCATGCAAAGCAAGGAAAGACACTGTGGCATGTAAATCTCCGCTTATGAATAAACTAGCAACTACGCTCCAACATGACTGAAAAACTGTTGACTGGGACGTTAATCCTTATCCCCGAATAGTACTATTCCTCTACTTTCTAAATCCAAAATTTCCCGTCTCTAGCCTGCTTCTTTGACTGCACAGGTCCGTTTGTGTCGGACCAGGTCGGAAACTGTATTTTTTTGGTTTTCTCATATGTTTCTCATATGCGGCTCATATGTTTATTGATACAATGTACCTTGCTCCAGTGTTTCGATTCGCGACTCCTCTCTTAGATTCCACAGTGTACCGTTTACAGCTTCTTTCAACTTTTCACTAGGACTATCCTTGAAGGTTCGCATTAAGTCAACAAGCTCAGAACGTTCGGTTTCGTTTAACGTCTTAACGGCTTCTTCGTCAAACGACAAAACCCATATCGCATTTACAGCTTCTGAAAGTATATATTTTGATTCGAATAAAATGAAAATATTTGATTTGATTAAGAATGATGGATTTTTTTCCTTTTTTTTTTCAGCTTGCATGGGCCAGTTTTCGTAATGTGATGAGAAGATTGAAAATTGACCAGATCTTATTTTCTACGAAAACCCTTTATTGTAGATATTGTACCTATCTGTTCTACAGTGGTTCCTTTAGCGAGCTCTATTAGTAACTGTAAGGCACCGAGTTCAACTAAAATCTTCTTGTTCGCATCATTTCTTGCCAATCTCTTTATAGCTGGAAAGAAATTAAAAAAAAAAAAAGTGTTATGGATAGATCGTTGTCGGATCCATTCACAAAATCAATGAACAGCATTGGAACAATAGGAGCACCCTGGCACATGCCCAGCGCTGGTATTAAAGTTTGATATCCTGCTTCTATATATTAACTGCTAAACACCATGTTCTTGATTAATCAAGATATTTCATGCTGCATCGAACGAAGGATTAATTTTAGCAGGAAAAAAGCATAATTGAAGAGTATAAAGAAAACATTCAAATGCCATTATAAAGCGTGTTGTAAATAAAACCGCATAGTTGCGAATGACGTAAATTGTATCTGTAAATATTACTACATTTGAGCCGCCACATGGGACTGCGAAGCTGATCAGCGCCTTTATTTTCGCTCTCGGATAGTACAATTCCTCTTCTACTTAAATCCGAAATTTCAAGCTTCTAGCCTGCTTCTGTGCTTGTACAAGTCGGTTTGTGTCGGACCTGTTCGGAAACCACACTGTTGGTTTTCCCACGAGGTGGCTCAATTTTATCTACTTCACTTACTAACTGCACATTCTGTACAGTTCCAAGAATCATATTCCCCGTGGTACCGTCTCTCCTCTGTCTGAAGACCTTTCCTTAAAACCTTCATCAGATGTTTAACAACTTTCTTGTTGGAAGCAATTATTTCGCTCTCCTCTTCGTTCACTATTCCAGCAAGACTTGACAAAGCCGCAAGGTGTCCTGATTTGTTTGAAGAAGCGAGATGCGGTTGGAGGGCTTCGATGAACTGCTTCTCTCTCAGAATTCGGATGTTGGAGTCTATCATGGAGATGTTATGAGTGATCTCTAGAGCGGCGAGTAGGACCCATTGCTGCTCTTCTGTGAACTGTTCACAAAGTATACATGTAACACAAAACGCTTTGGTCTATTTTTGTGGCATTGGCTTCAAAAAGTACATGCAAAGAACTCTCAAGACCTTCGCAATCAAAACTGTCGTGAAGTGTTAGTGTTACATGTACCTGATAATCTTAAAATTTTCTATTCACTGCAAAACGTATATGTGAATGACAAAAGTTCCATTTCACAGATTGTCATTAAGTCATTAACCGGTAGAGTTTATGTTTTGTGAAACTTCAACATTGCCTTAACGACGAAATACTAAGTAAGAACAGAAGTCCTTGAAGGAAATAATCATTTTTAAAACCCAACAAAGGATTTACAACAGGCTGGAAAATATTAAAAATGAGCAAACTACATATATATGCCAAAACAAAGACGCAGATCGGCTGTGCAGTAACTACAAAGCTGATAGCATCTTGGATTTCACTGCTCGGATAGTACGATTCCTCTTCTACTTAACTTCAGCATTTTAAGCCTCTTGCCTGCTTCCGTGACAGTACAGGCGGATTTGTATCAGACCTGGTCGGAAACCCAGATTGTTGGTTTTCTCATGCGAAGACTCAGTTATACTTACTGCTGATAAAGTAGTTCCTATACGTAGATCAAATAGAACTTTATGGACGATTTCTAGAAAATCGGGAGACTTTGCCACTCTGACGGCCCACTCTTCAGAAACATCAGTGTAATTCCAAAGAATCCCTAGCCCGTACCTCAGTGGCTTCCATAGATACGGCGATGTCCAATACTTGATTATCCTTCTTTGGTAGATATCTATTACCAGTTCACAAATTGTTTCTATAATGTTTGTATCTTCTGCCAGTTTAGCAAGAGAACCTAGTGTTTTTACAAAGTCGTCAAGGTTGGCATTTACCGCGTCAAGAATTTCATGTGCATCATGGAAGACAGAGAGAAAATGTCGGGCCCGTTTGCTATACTGGCCGGTTCTAGTTATCCATTCACCGGCTTTCATTTCATCTACCAATCGTTTCATTCTTGCTACTACAAGTTTACTAACCATTTGATTTTCATTGTCGGTAAGATTATCCGCCGTCTGGCCTGTATATTTGATCATTTTTGTTTCTTTACTGGCTGCTTTAGCAAGAAATGTTTTGATTAATCTGCCTAGTTCTTCTTCATTACAACGGTCAATATCAATAACACCTGGATCACTTGTATCATCACGTTCGTTGGCACTACTCTGCTTTACGATTTTATTCGTTTCCAATTTACCGTTGTCCATTTGATTGTTTTCCCCGTCGATGTCTGAACTATATGCATTTTCATCTCTCATTACAGTTGCATTTGATATATCTTTACCAGGTTTATTTGAAATGTCTGTATTGTTATCTACATCTTTGGTGGAGTTCTTCTTTCTCGCACTATTTTCGTTATCTCGATCAGTCATTGATACTGCTATGTGGTCATTTTTATTTTGGTCTCCACTTTTATAACCTGTAAGTTTGTCATTGTTGGTTCGAGCAACGTCCGTGCGTTTATTAGGTCTTGACACTGAAGATGATCCGCCCATTGTTTAATGGCTTCTGAAACAATTGAAATCAAATTGACACATTCTCTGCCGCCGACGACTGAAGTAGGTTCACGGGTATACCGGTATGTCCCGGGTTATAGATGAAAGTTTTACAGGGAGGTAAATGTAAATTGTATATCGGATTTTTTAGCGTAAAAAAACCTTTTCAGTGATATATATGATATGCGCATATATCTAAAAATATAATAATAAATCAATTAATTAATAAATAAATAAAAATAATGAAATAAATATATGCTTGGCAGTGAGATATTGATTTTTTTTAGAGGCGTGGCAGTAAAAGCGTTAATTAATGGAAATAAACCCTTCATGTATATAGTATTCACCATTTTTGCATTATCGGCTGGTAACCAGCATACAAAAAATCAATAATGGAAATACAGGTTACCAAAACCCCCTGACCTTGAGGTCAGGGTGGTAAATGGTTACCTGTATTTCCAATATTGATTATTTCCAAGCCGGAAACCAGCCGACAATGCAAAATTGGTGAATGATAGTATGGCGAATGGACAATGAAGAAAAGGAAGAAGAAGAAGAAGAAGAAGAAGATGATGATGATGATGATGATGAAGATGATGCACAAAAAAGAAACAGAAAAGGAAGAAGAAGAAGAAGAAGAAGAAGAAGAAGCCATCGACTATAGTGTCGCGTATGATGATGATGATGATGATGATGATGAAGATGATGCACAAAAAGAAGCAAAAAAGGAAGAAGAAGAAGAAGAAGAAGAAGAAGAAGAAGACGCCATCGACTACGTAAGAAGATACAATACAGAAGAAAATTTCAAACTGAGCATAATATGGGTTAATTATAACATACAAACTTTATACCGTCAGGCACAGTTTTTGAATAATAATTGTAAGTAATAATTATAGTTATGAACGTGATTCAAAAGATCATAAATCAGCAATACGCTACATGTAAATGTACCTGATTGAATAAAAAAAAAAGATATGAAATGCTAAATTCCAATCAGAAATCCATTATGTTAAACTCATTTTAATACATTTCATTCCATATTGGATAAAATTTTCTCGAGTACACAAAATTTAATATAGTATAATTATTGACATGAATACTTTCAATAATTCTACAATATCACACCGTACATACGGCTCGTCAAATTCCAACTGGTACGTCAAATTCCAGATGTTTATGTCGGCGCGTGCGTTTTGGCGGGTAAGTTATTTTGCTGTATTTTACAAAGAATACCTAAACTTTTCATGGTATAATCTTATTGAGGCTTATATTTTTTCAGTCTCCATCTGAAGGATCATTGATAATCAACTTTTACAGTGTATTTATCGTTTTATTCTGTCGCTAGGCGACAAAAACAATACGCCAAAGTACAGACGGGCGAATGCCATATGATAAGTGAAATTACAGACGGCCGATACGGAATGTTCCAGACGGTTTATGATACGGGTCTACTAAAACACTTCTTTGTCAGGCAATAGTCAGTATATGGTTTAATTTGCATCGCTACTAACCATAAAACATTACTTGGAAAGGAAATAAAGTGAAACGACTGTCTTTAAACGATTTTATATGCCGCTTTTTTACTCAAGATGGCCAGGCTGATTGGACTTTTGACTATATAGAAATTTGGGGAAAAAAATGAAAGCAGATAGTGTGAACATTTGATAATATTCCACATAACTTAACTGATACATGTATGGCTACTGCAAAGCAATTGTAAATATTCAAATAGAACACTACGCGACTCAGTACACGTACATGTATAAGCGCCATGAGACGGGGAATTATTTACGAATAGCGCATTGTTTCTAGCTTTAATTATATGCATACCCCTAATTTTGATTATAAATTCTGTATGGCATGGGCCGGAACTGAACTGTGCAGTCTGTGCCTGGGCATACCAGGGTTCAATCTGATTGTTGGTTTCCTTATGCGCCAATGTCCAGGGGCGTTGTTAGGCATCAGGTGTCTTCACGCATTCGCTCGGTTGAGTCTTCGCCCTAGAAACACCATGGCATAACCTGTGTTTTATTTGTTTGCCAATGTGCTTCTTTGATGGAATTTAATTTTTATACCAAACGGAACAAAAACATGTGTTTTTGATTGTTTGAATTGACGCTTTACGTCCCAGTCAACAGATAAGGTCATGTCGGGGACGTTACCTCTATGGAACTTTTACGCAAAATGAGGATGTCATGACATCCTACAAGTGCTTGAAATATAACCATCCAACTAAGCCAAAAATGCTTATACGTATGGATGGTATGACTTGAACCACGTTTTGGGCAAGCTCAGACCAGAGGTGTTCCCCAGTAATCAGATGGTCGGTTAGTAGTGTATAAGCTTTACCTGGATGTACAAGCAGCCCATCTATTTCTTTAGCCCCCAATAGGTGAGTGCCCATATCGCAACCCGACCACCTTCAAATACATATACTGATGTACATATTGTGCATCCTGCATACTGCCACAGAGTACGGGGGCTCAAAAGTCATCAACATGACACGCGTATGTGTCGGTCGGGGTTCGAGCCCACAACCTCTGGAGGATGATGGGAACTAACTACCCACTAGATCACACGACCGCACAACAGGCCTTGGTTAAGGTCGTTGACTATCAGCGCCTTTAAAATAAAATTAACCAAGGATCAAGAACTGAGACAATCAGGTGGGAATCTTTTCTGATTATGCCTTTTCCCGATCTTTGCCTGCTTGTACCTTTTCAAACCCCGACCACTATATCACTCTTAAAGTTATACTATGTTTGAGTGGAAACAAAACAGCAAACACACAAAGTTGAAACAATTTCGAACCAATGTTGATTCAATCAACTTTGAAACAATGTTGTAGAATCAATGTTGATTCAGTGAATCGAATTGATTCAACAATGTTTAAAGGTTGACCGAAACAACATTATTTTAACATTATTTCAACAATGTGTGTCTTAAAGTTGATTCTACGGTTTCAACATTTTGTGCAAATGTTGATATAGTGAATCAATGTCGTGTGTCTTTAAGGTGGCCATTTTCTCTTTACCCATCTATAACTGTATGACATCCATAACATTTCCAATTCAAGAAATACAATTTATTTTTTGAACGTATGCTTCCAAGTTGACCTCTTAAGAAGGCCAAACAATGTCAGGGTGCCATGGGTATTTGATATAATCGCACTCAACACGTCTGATGCGACACGTATCCAAAGTCGTGTCTACGTCTGTTATTTGACGTATCAAAAGCTATTGTCCGTCTGGTCTTTCAAGTATAAAGCGACTGTCGTGGTTCGTATCATGTAAAATCACACATGGTTCAAAAGAATGAGCTGCGCTTTCAATAGTAGTAATTAATTTGAATAAAAGCTTAAACCAGGCTTTTAAATAGATACTAAGATATATATATTCGAGCATGCGACTTTCAATTATTTCTAGTTATGGAGATATTTGGCAAAAAGTATGGATGTTTTCTGAAAACGTGCCATTTTAAGACTTTCGTGCAATGTTTTCGCCAATCCACGGATAAGCTGACCATGACACCTGTATGTACAGATGCGTGGAGGTCCACACAAGACTGCTGATTATTATTTTCTTTTGAAACCATTAGCTAAAGTATAATAAAACAAGAAAAAACAACAAAAATAATTTAGCCGCCAAAACGCACGCGCTGACATAAACATCTGGAATTTGACGTACCAGTTGGAATTTGACGAGCCGTATGTACGGTGTGAATATTGATCAACTAGAAGTATTGTACATAGTTACCACTCAAACACATCACAGACGTTTATATGTGGAATCACATGCTCGACATTCTACAAATTGCGCCCTAGAAATACCACCTCGACCTTGTCTTTAGTATCGCTCTTTCCCGAAAATGGAGTATAACTCGATTTTGACCTCAGGCGCCTCAAAACTCGGGCAATTCCATAATGACATGTACCTATGTAATAAACAGATTTTTCTTAAGTTGTAAAGTAGTAGATATCGAAATTTTCCGTAGCTTTTTTTTTTTTTTTTTTTTTTTTTTTTTTTTTTTACTCAAAACTTAAACAGCAGTCACACATTAGCGTATAAGTGAAACGCGCGCCGGGCGTGTTGAAAAAATACAAATTTCTACATACGCCAGACGCATGTCGGAGACACGTCCAAGGCGCGTTAAGCGCGCGCTGGGTACGCTTGGTGTACGTCCGGCGCGCGTCGCTAAAAGTCAGCGCGCGTTTCGTGCGCGTTTGGGCTAAATAAAATTTTAAACATGCTTAAAAATTTTCTAGAAGTTGGGCGTGTGTCGGGCGTGTGACTTACACGCTACAAGTACGTTCCACGCGCGTTACAGGTACGTTGAATACGTTTCGAACACGCCCAGCACACGCCGGGCACACGTTTCAAGCACGTCGTATACGCTACGTGCGCGTTTCGATTTTAACCGGATGCTGGTTTGGGCGAGTGTGGAACGTGCCTGTAACGTGTGCCAAGCGTGCTTGGAGCGCGCATGAAACGCATACAGCGCGTCAGTAGCGCGTGCCTAGCGTGTCTTGGACGTACGACAAACGTACTCCAAAACTTTGAGATTTTTTATACGTCCGGCACACGCCTCAGTCACGCGCTAATGTGTGACTGCAAAAGCGAGTTAAAGGAACAAATTAATTTTATACGTCCAAAATCTTCAGCGTGTTGAGATTTTTCATACGCCCGGCGCGCGTTTGGGTTATACGCTACTGTGTGACTGCTGTTTTAGATTGTGGGTAGACGCCTCGGCAATCTATGTTTTAGCAAAAAAACAAAATGTAAAACGTGCATACCCCAGTTTTACTAAAATATAAAAGTGGGGTATAAGGGGATATACTTTTCATGAACGTGTCCGTCACACCTACTCGGTTGCAAGAAGAAGAAGTCAAACTTATGATGAAAAATAAATTTTCAAGTGAAAGACGCTTGAGAGGTTGCTGATGTATTATTTGTCCACATTTAGCATTCTCTCATGCTCGAGTTACACCGTAGTAATCATATCATTATAGTGTTAAATGTATTCGCTAGATCCGGGCCACTTAACCTATTGTAAATAAAACCAACGCATGACCACGTGATCATATGATAAATCGTTATGAGCTTTATATAGCTCAATTCAGTCATTATTCAGGACGGGTTATAATGTAGGACTTTATACACAGGACAGGTAACTTATTTTCTTATAGTTTTTATATAATTACGTCAATGAAACCACGTCAGCCTACCATGCTGTAACAATAACAATATAGTGTATCATTTTTTAATGTGAATTTTGTAAGAAACCAAAATCACCAGGAAAACCAGTTTTTAATATAGAAGATACGGCAGATTAACTTGTTTGAAAGGAGGTCAAGATTAAAACTATGGTTTATACAAGGTGAGAGACTTTTATTATCTGATTACTGGTTTTTCATTGCTTTTGATTTTTTGGTTTGTCGAATGCGGTACCTATCGTCCGACCGTACGGATGCAGAGCTCGTACTGGGCCTTTAAATGACCATGTACATGTATGTTTTGTTGTTTGTCAACTTCAGTTACATATAGATCTATAGCCATATATTGTATGTGTACTTTGGGTGTACTAATATTGTATTAGTTTACCCATATACCATTTGAAGCAGAAACATTTTGTATCTCAAATTCTTTATTAAATGCACTAAAACGAGGTTTATTTAAACGTGCCTTCATCTAAAGCAAATGCGCATCTATACCTATCGTGGCCATAATCATCTCTTGGTAACAGGGTACTGTACGATAATTATTTTTATACGCTTTTACAGCTGGTTGGAGAAAATCTGCGCGATGACAGATACAGAAGCTACATGTATCATGGTTAACGACAAGGGGACGGACAAAACATTGGGCAGGTCATTAACAAGTGATGATAGCATGACTACCAACACAGATATGGAACATGGAACAAGACGCCCATCAGTTCAGCCGTTTGAAAAATCCTCACAGTACCCTCAGCGATGTCAAAACCCGAGTGATCACGTTAAATCCGTCGCCCTTGACGTAGGTGCTGGTGTTACGTCCCCGATGTCAATTAGAACAGACTTGAGTCTGGACACAGGGTCTGTGGACAGTCCATACATAGCAATACCTCTGAACTGTTCTGTTGAAGATTACAGTGAACCTAATATAAATAATCTAAATGATAACAACGCGATGCTCACGCCATGTCAAGACGCCACATCGCCTGACGTGACGTTTACGGAACTCACACCCGTAAAAGTAGCCAAACCCCAACAGACTTCCCCTCTGGATTATTCGGGCAAGAGACATATTAATTCAATGAGAAGAGAAAATAGCGTAAATATTCAAACTACTGGACCTGTTTCCATTACTGACATTGTGACGTCAGGTAACGTAATTTCCATAGCAACCGCGGAGCCTGTATCCATAACAGACGTCATTGCCACGGCGAACGGTATTTCAATTGCGACCGCCGAACCGATTTCCTACACACAGCTTGACAGCGTTTCAAGAAATAATTGTGGTTATTCCCAACAGCTCAATACCTGTGATATGAATGCAAATTTAATTTCAAAACGGCCGACGGGATCCACTTTCTCTGCGTCACGAATGATTGGGACAGATGACGTCAGGAATATTGTACGTGAGAAACAAAGTGACACAAATATCAGAAGAGAACCATTAGAAATTAGCAGAGAGACAGCTTATTATTCCACGGCAAAACGTCAGTTTGATCAAGACGTAACGTCCAAAACGGAAGAAAAGCCGGCAAAGAGAAAGAGAAACCGTAGGAAACCGGACCCGGATGAGCCACCGCTAGCACCGCCCGTTACCGTACTACCACCGTGTGCGGTTTGTGGCAGCAAGTCATCGGGGTTTCACTACGGGGCGAACACTTGTGAAGCTTGCAAGGTTTGTATAAATATGCGGTGCTTTGCATAGCCACAGTTTACATGTTTCCTTAAACATGTTAAAAGCTACAAGGAGACGAAGCTACTAGCAATAAACTTAACAGGTGTCTTTCAACATGTGGATTCATATGACATAGTGTATGCGTATGATTAAACGCGTAATATATGCGTATGATTATATTTATATCAGCATTAGCCAACTGTTAGCCAAACACATGGAGTCGAAGACGGTATTGCTTATTCTGTTTGTATCTACTCTCAGCTGAGAATCACGTGGTATTGTATACATACAGTTGACACACATTGCAATTGATGCCGAAGTTGCGGTTAGATTTTCGAGTTTTCTCCTCTAGCGTCAGTGCAAAAATTGAACATTTATTGACTGAACGTAATTCAGGTTATTTCGTTTTCGCAAACACTTCAGAAAAATAAACCTATAGTGACACTCATTTATTCCATCACAAAAACATTGAAGTGTTTGCGAAAACGCAATAACCGGGATTCCATTCGTTACTTTCATTCAATAAATGTGTTCTAGCAGTCAATAGAGTAAACGCTAAAGGAGAAAACTTGAAAATCTAACCTCAACTTCGGCCTCAATTGCAATGTGTGTCACCGATCATTTATCGGTTTGTAAAATACAATACCACGTGATTGTCAGCAGTGTTAGACATACATTGTACTTGAAGTCGAAGAAGGTATTGCTTATTATGTGCAAACATGTATCTACCGTAATGATAAATGTTTGATAATGAATGCCGAGAAAATAGATTATACTGACATATACAATTTTATTCAAGGGTTTCTTCCGACGGACGTTAAAGAAGAACGAAGTAAAATTCCAGTGTTGTTGTTCAGAGGAGGAAAAACAGGAACGTCGGCAAGATGGCGGTGTCGGCAAGAACACCTGTCCTGCGTGTCGGTACCAACAATGTCTTGCTGTTGGTATGTCAAGAAATGGTAAGTATGTCTCTAGCTGCGTCATGTTTTTTTTTTTTTTTTTTTTTTTTTTTTTTTTTTTTTTTTTTTTTCCAAGATTATTTCAGCGCTTATGAGATGGTTCAATCAGTAGGTGGGGTGAAAACGGGAGACCCCCACCCTCCCCAAAAAAAAAAAAAAAAAAAAAAAAAAAAAAAATGATCGCGTGATCAATATAAACAGCGCTCTTAACCGCTTGGCCACGGGGCCGCCGTCATATTTTCACTTGAAGAACAAAAATAATAACGCATCGCTTCAGCTGAATATTGTGGGAGTATCTGTATAGTTTGCTTCTTAAATTATGTTATGTCCCATCGCACCACTCATTCATTCGAGATAATCAATGATGCGTAGCTTCTATAAATAGCACAGCTATTCGATACAATAAGAGGATAAAACATTCTTTTCCGTGCATTAACGTTTGCCAAGCCCAAGGGCAATAATGTGTTGCAGCCCGAACCGCGAAGCGGTGAGGGCTGCAACACATTATTGCCCGCGGGCTTGGCAAACGTTAATGCACGGAAAAGAATGTTATATCGTCATTGTTATATACCTTTCCTTCAGCACACATACATTTATTTGTTATTTATTTATTTATTTATTTATTTATTTATTTATTTATTATAGCAAAAACAAAATTCAAATAAAAACATGGTTGATCAGACTCACCAGTAGAACTGACTATAAAAATAAAAAAAATGGTTTTCTCCGTAAAACAAGTCAGAAATCTTCCATAAAACTGAAGTGGTGATAGCTTTAAAACATTGGCGACATGAATAGGTAAAAACCAACCTTTGTTTTTCACAATTTCTTGACTTGGTTCAATTTCATCCATATGCTGATACAGTAGAGCAAGAATGATTTTTATTGATCAGAATTATATATCCTTTGTGAAAGAGAAGCAATTTTGACATACAATGTCTTGAAATCGCGCATAATGACAATCCCACAGCCATTGATTGCTCAGTGAGACACTTTAAATTTAGATGAAATATACATCTGCAATGTACACTCACCTGCCATGTTAAATTTAGATGAAATGAACACATGCCAGTGCCCATTACATGTAAACAGGTATCTTTCAAAGTCTCAGGGCAATAACACCATTATTGCCCTAGGGCAATAACACCGTTATTGCCCTGCTATGCTGTCATCCCAGGGCATTAACACCATTATTGCCCTGCTATGACGTCATCTCAGGGCATTAATGGTATTAATGCCCTAATGGTATTAATGCCCTACGACGCTCAAAACAGCAGAAAGCGTTGTCCGTTACAACACGACAAGTTTCTATTGTAGATAACAATGTATCATATAAGTACAATCTCTGACATACTGCGTCAGGGAGTCGACTCTTTGGCTCAGTGGTTAGAGCATTGGATTTCTACCCCGGCGGTCGGGGTTCGAATCCCATCTGGGACGTGGGATTTTTTTCAAACTATGCATCATTTCTTAATTACGAATTTTCATATTCGTAAGTTGGGGGCTCGTCGGAAATGGACCATTTGAGTCATTCAGTCATAAAAATGACATTATCGTAATCATAAATGATTACTTTCTCGAAATGGGGATGTGTTATGTCCCATCGCACCACTCATTCATTCGAGATAATCAATGATGCGTAGCTTCTATAAATAGCACAGCTATTCGATACAATGTATCATATAAGTACAATCTCTGACATACTGCGTCAGGGAGTCGACTCTTTGGCGGTCGGGGTTCGAATCCCATCTGGGACGTGGGATTTTTTTCAAACTATGCATCATTTCTTAATTACGAATTTTCATATTCGTAAGAATTAGCATGACTTTAAATTCCGAGTACATGCTATCACAAAGCTTTGAAAAGTCTTGAAAAACAAAGATTAATCATAATAACTGCAACATTAGTGCCAACCCCTTACCACCAATATGCCAACCGTACTTGAAATGTTTTACATGTAAGAAAATAATAAACTCCCTTTTGTTTTCAGCCATTAAGATAGGTCGCTATTCTTTACAAAGGAAAACCAACAACATATGCTACGTTAAAACTCTTGAAGGCAACGATGAAAGCAGAAACGGGGAACATTCTCCAGCTAGCTCTTTAAGTAGTCTGAATTCCCCGCCAACGAACGTTAAGTCACCTCATATCGACGTCAGTTCTCCGCCATGTAGCGGCACAGCAATCTTGAATCAAAACAGTCCAGGCACTTTTGAAACGGCGTCTCCGATTGGTTCGTCCAAATACGCACCTCCGGCTAAGAAACTAAAACTTGCAGGGGAAATAACTCTCACGGAAGTTGATACGTACGTGAAGACGTTGTACCATGCTTTTAAGTGTTTGCTGGAAGAGGCATCGGTTCTCCAACAAGACAAGCTTCGACGTGACCAACAGCAGTACCTGGTAAGAAAAAAAAAAAACAATTTATGTTTGTGTGGAGGCTTAACGTCGCATTCAACCATTTTTCAGTCATATCGGGACGGATATTTTCATTTAAGAGACGAATTCGGGTCTGGAAAACATGTATCTAGCGTCCATTCACCAAGTAAAGCCGCACCTTTAACACCGAGGTGAATCCAGCTGTCTGTTCTTACTGTCCCAGTCATAGCTGTTTTTTTTTTTATTCCTGTCAGGACAAACCCAACGCCTCCGAGCACTGTGGGTGTGAATGTGTCTTGCTGATTGACACACGACGTAGATACGTTTCGAACCCACAATCTATGTTTTGGATAAAAAATATGAAATATAGGCATACCTCTTTATGCCCAAATTTTGCTATATAGATGTGGGGTTTAAGGGGGGGTATTCATTGCATGGACATGTTTTCCTGATGGAATGTTTTTACGATTTTAGGAAGGCTATAGATTGAAACAGGAAATGTTTGGTATCAGCAAACCCATCACAAAAGAACAGTATTTCGAGCTCTATAACTCGACGGGGATCGAACTCGACAACCGCAAGGAACACGTGATGGAAGCTGTAAAATACTTTGAAGGGAAAATATCCAAGCTGGTCGAGTTTGCCAAGTGTATACCTGGCTTCAGGGATTTGACTCTCCAAGATCAAGCTAATCTGATCAAAGGTAATACAAGCTCATTTTTAGGCTTGCTCAGATTGAATATCTGGCCGCCTGGACATAGTTTGTGCATATGCACGTTACTATTTAAGCAAACACTGTTTCTTCTAGATACCTCCGTGTTGCAGTGGTTAAGGACTCGTCACACATTAGCGAAATCCCTCGACGCAGACTTGCGTAAAGGGTAAATTTGTCATCTTTTGTTATTTCTAGTCGAAAATGATTAAATATGATTTATAAAACTAATCTCTGGACATGCTGGAACGAACGGAACACGAAATATAACGATTTATCCAGAATTCGCATAACCATGTATGATGACAGATTAACATTTTACGCAAGTTTGCGTCGACGGACGTTCGCTAATATGTGACGAGACCCGAAAGTTGCTAGATTTGATGAATTCGCAGAAAGACGATCAATTGTCTTTATGTATTTGAAATGACTTTATTGTCGTCTGCTTTGCCAGAAACTACGGGTATGTAAAGCACAAAAAAAAAAGAAAATAAATCGACTTTCTTGACATCATTACAAAAACATGCCCATATGATATACAGTATTTTTTTTTTTTTTTTTTTTTTTTCAGGTCAAAAATCGATAATTTTCAGAGGAATTCTTTTGATATTTTTCTTATTTTTGCTCCAAAACATAGAATGTGGGTACACGTTAAGGGGGTATTCATTGCACGGTCATGTTTTCCTGACATTAATTTTATAGGGTATGAGTAAGCAATGATCAGAAACAGGTGCAACCAGAATGAAAGTCCCACGCCAAAATCCCTGGTGGGAAAAAACTGAATAGGCAGTCAAGAGGACATATCGTAAACCGATTGAGCATCTATTTCCCAATTTCACTTACATGTAGTTTCCCAGGCCTGGTGAACAGACTACTTATCGGCTTGTCATTGCTACGGTACATGTTCGAATTGAGTTGGCATGTGACAGATTACTTTGGTCTCCAACATAAGGCTTCTTTGATTTTCTCCACCACATGCGAAGGCCCATTCTGTCAAAACTTTAGGTTTGTTGTATATATTGAAATCGAAGTTTAACGTCCCAGTCGACAAAGTTTGTCTCATTTCGGGACAGAGCCATCATTCTGGGTACTAATAATTGCTGTGGGGAGATAATGCGTCTCGCTCCAGGACACAGCGCGGCGCCATTGGGAATCTTACCATCCTGAACTTGTCGATTCTGAGTCCGGTGCTGTCCCACCAGACCACTAAGAAAGTGTTGATATTTAGGATTTGAGCCGCCGCATCAGAAATTTAACAATTTGCATATGCGAAAACAAAGACACAGATCATCTGTGCAGTTACTAAGCGGCACAGCTGATCAGCGCCTTTGTTTTCAATACTTGGTTAGTACCATTCCTCTGCTACTTATATCCAAAGTTTCAAGCTTCTAGCGTTTATCTGTGACTGTACAGACCGGTCTGTGTCGGACCTGGTCGGAAACCGAAATTGTTGGTTTTCTCGTGCGAAGTCTCATTTATTATTTGAGCCGCCCCATGGGAAAACCAACAATCTGTCTAGGCGAAAACAAAGGCGCAGATCAGCTTCGCAGTAACTGCGAAGCTGATCGGCGCCTTTGTTTTCGCTACACGGATAGTACAGTTCCTTTTCTACTTAAATCCGAAATTTCAAGATTCTAGCTCTTTTCTGTAACTGTACAGGTCGGTTTGTATCGGAGCTGGTCGGAAACCACATTGTTGGTTTTTCCACGAGGCGGCTCATTTGAATATCTTTCAGCTGCAAGAATTGACTGCAATATTCTGTCAGCCCACAAAGAAATGTTCGGCCTCAACACAGAAGACCGGATAGCTACAACCCCGTGGGGCAAACATTTACATCTGGACGAAATAGAAAACGTGGTGAAGAAAGACTTCGTGCTGTACAAGCATAAGATAAAACAGATGGTTAATGCACTGGACTTAAGCGCTGAAGAGGAGGCGATACTAGCTGGGGTCATTCTAACATTTACAGGTATTAGTCTACTTCTCTGTGTAATTAATATAAGTCGAAAAAATTCTTGCTACCTAAAAATGTTACACCCTGTCGGCTATCCTTGGGTTAACTTATAAGTCAGGATGAATATTTGTCACCATATGACAGACATGACCAAGTGTTTGCCTTATGATGCTGAGCGCCAAAATAGGTAGCCACTGGTACCGTATTTTTAGGTCTTTGGTATGACGCAGCATGGGCCGCTCGAGCCCAAGACATCCCGCTCTCGAAGCGGACGTTCTGACCTTAACGCTAACGCGATCGGTTAGCGCGTTCATAGATTCAATTAAATCGGTTCATTCCTTTGTTTTAAATCTAGTTACTATTAAATATTTCGATCGTTTCATCGAATAGATCGAAATAATTGTCTATGCGACACGAGAGCGCGACTAATTCGCTGTAGTATACTTGAGGTTATGCACGGGCGATTCAGTGAGTAAGCGGTTTACTGTGATTTTGAAGTTCAGTTTCTAGGGCACTCTCTCGAAGTGAACAGCTTTGTACCGCGGCGAGATTTTTACATGTACACTGACGGTTTCGTTCGATGGACATATGGAGCTCGAGACATGACGAAGCTTGAATGGAGCGGCGGTGAGACAAATTTCACGGAGAAAAGATAAGTTTTTACCGGACGGTATTTTATTCTATTATTCAAATCTCTGTCGCTTCGTTTTTGTAAATGTATCAATTTAGAAGTGTTGTCTTGGAGTCAACTAAATAATTTACAAAGTGATAGCTTCTTGACATTAGTTTGTAAGGTGACACGTTAAATACACGTGGGTTTGTTAAATTCATGATGGCATAGGTTACCGCGCCATTTAATGACTTATTTGCAGTATTTGCTTAAATGTGTAGTTTTCAGGCAATCAACAAAAAAATTCAAGATCGGCTTTTTATTACTCACACACGCTTTACATGCAATACGAGGTAAGAAAGAACACAACGCTTTTATTCAGCATACGGCTATAGTAATTGTAGCAGCAGGTACATTATTTAAAAATGACATAAACGAAGAACAGCATTATATACTGACCTAAATATGTAACCGTTTAAAAAAGGAATTATAATTTACGACATATTATTGAACAGTTCGTATCATGTATATATACAATATAAACCGCATATACTGTTAACATTTTGTTTGCAGCGAAGATGCAACTGGGGAACATGAGAATGTCATACGCTTATGTTGGTAGCGACAATGTAAAGTCGTTTTGGGCAATGGGACGCTGGTAAAGGCACAACCATGTCAATTTCGGCAGTTATGATGAGACAGATTTCTTGTATAATAAGATGAGTATCTACATGTTGTTTTATTTATATTGCGCATATAAGCAACATTCTTATTAGAGTGTAATCCGTTAATTAGTTTGAAAGTTTAATGAGTATTGCTTTATAATGTTGACGAGCATAGATCATCATATTTGACACGTGAGGGACAAGAACTAACCATGGTGTGCTCAGGTCTTTTAAATTTGTACACATAGCTTCGATATACAGGTATGAATAACGAACTCACGAAAACTGACTACAGGATGTATTATTTTTTTGGTTGAACATATAAACATGTAAGTATACCTCAGTAGTTCACGAACACGAAACAGTTTTCTAGTAGTATGATATTTATTATTCGTATTTGGCATAGAAAACAGTAAAACGATATACGTTATGAAACATTACATGACTTGGCAGTTAGCATCAGAAACATAGTAACGTACATTTTTGTTTTACCATAAGCGTGTACGTCAATATAGTAACACGCAATAAAATCGCAGGAAAGTTTGGCGTGAAACGTTAGAAAATTTAGATTATTAATTGCGTTTATGTTTCAGCATGATGCAGTGTACTGTATGACTGGGGTTATGTTCTGAAAGCACAATGCTCAATGTTCCGGGGAGTGGTTCATGGTGATAACATGCTTACGTGGATATCAGCAAGATAAGTATTTTTAGGAGATTTTTCTTTTCAAAATGTTTATGGCGATGGTTATCACAAACACGTAATACAGTATCAAACACTGGATTGGCAAGTCAGAGAAAATACACATATTGTACATGCAAGTAGAATGTCATTAAGCGACGGTATGTGCATTCTACGTGTAAGTAGAATGTCAATTTAGATACGGTATGTACATTGTTTTACATTTTGTACATTTGTATGTCAATAGTACTGTAGCCTTAACCGTTATGCATAAAACACAACAGTTTTTGAAAAAGGTAATATTTACTGTAACAACTGCAACGATTTGTTTTACTGGAGGTAATCGTTAGACGTTAAGCTGAGATGCACGGAAAT
This sequence comes from Rugalucina vietnamica, assembly GCA_964017185.1. Taxonomy (NCBI): domain Eukaryota; kingdom Metazoa; phylum Mollusca; class Bivalvia; order Lucinida; family Lucinidae; genus Rugalucina; species Rugalucina vietnamica. The sequence continues at coordinate 20,732,359 of OZ024879.1, forward strand.
GGTCAAAAGTTTCAAACAGAATTAACTTCGTAAAAGGTAATTGAACAGACATGTGGCTTGAATCAACGCCAGTTTAAGCGGTTGTTATGCAGGTAAAGTCTCGAAACATAAGGAAATCAGTGTCAGTCTAGAGGTTCTGATTATACCGAAAAACAGGTTTGTAAAAGAAAGATTAATATATTTCGTAGATACAGTACATTCCAAAAAAAAAAAAAAAAAAAAAAGAAGCAATATCAAAGTTTCTAATTTGGCCAGAAACAATTATTGGTACAGCAATGAAACATTTTAAATCTAGTTGCAAAGGCGGTTGTTTAAAGGTCCGGATATTTTTGCAGATTGTCAGTGCAAACATGTAATAGTATCGTACCAAAGTTTATTAATGCAAAGAAACGGACAATCGAAAGTTGTCAATAAGATCTAAAGACGGAAATAGCATAGTGTATATAGTAAACTGACAAGGTACATGTACTTGTAAGACTACGAGAAATGAAATGAGTATGCTGTACGTACATGTTTAAATCATATATGCAGAAAACGGATAAACCAGTTATGTGTGCTTTATTTAAATATCAGCTCTGGAAGATACACGTTATTAAGACTGGTAAGTGATATAAGAGTATAATATGAGTCTTGTATGTGGTTAGTTTTTCCCTGATGAGACTGGGACTCTGCAGCATGAACGCAATTGGAATATGACATAAGGAATATGATACATATCCATAACAGAGCAATTGATGAATTTTGAAATTAGACATAAAAATTAAATATACAAGAACCTTCATAGGTATTCATCAATAGCATAATGTCCATTCCTTGTTAGGCAAGTAATTCACAGCCCCGAGTGACATGGGCATTATGTGCTTATTATCAGGTAAACGTAAGTACTGTTCGAGGATAGACATGTGAACTCCGTATGAGACTTAAAGCATGGCTGAAATGTGAGCATCGAGATCCATTGAAAATGTAAGCCACGGATGTGGCTGGAACCATCCTGGGAGAATTATTAGCACCGGATCAGGTTACTAAATCAGTGTAATGAGACTAGAGTATCATGCAGGTAAATACAAGTACCGATGGAAACTGGAAATATGAGACTCGTATGAGTATTAATTCAGTTTGAGCCCCGGCTGTGGGTAAAATTTGAACCCGGATGCGGATAACGGATCAGGTTAGAAAATCAGAGTAATAAATGAGACCGGAATATTATACAGGTAAAAATGAGTATTGACGGAAACTGGAAATATAAGCCTCATAGGAGTATTAAATTGTGAGTCATGGCTGTGGCCAAACTTTGAGCCCGCATATGGGCACTGGATCAGACTAGAAAAGCAGAGCAATACATGTACTGGAATATCATGCAGGTAAATATGAACACCGATGGAAACTGAAATTATGAATCTCGTATGAATATTAAAATGTAAGGCAGATATGTGGCTGAAATATGAGCCCCGGATGTGGCTGAAATGAGAGCCTCGGATATGGCTGAAAAGTAAAGCTTCATATGTGGCTGAAAATAAAAGCTCGGATGCGGTTAAATTGTGAGCCCCGGAAGTGGCTGAAACGTGAGCATAGAGAATGGCTGAAATGAGAGCCTCGGATGTGGTTGAAAAGTTAAGCTTTAGATGTGGCTGAAAATCAAAGCTTGGATGCAGCTAAATTGTGAGCCCCGGAAGTGGCTGAAACGTGAGCCCCGGAAGTGGCTGAAATGTAAATCTCGGATGTGGCTAAAATCAAAGCCCCTGATGTGGCAGAGCTTGAATATTTGGTGTGTCAGAAAGTAATGATCAGAGCCCGTAATACACACTGGAGGTATTTAAATAAAACAATTTTATGGACAGTTTCGGATAAGAGTGATGTTAAATTGTAGACAGTAAACTCAGAGTTAGTAAAGTCAGAAACGATGCAAATGGTTGCACAGTTGCAGCAGTATGAGCATCAAGATATGCGTTATTGATGATAATTTAGTAGAGTTAGAATGATAGATAGACGGAATTTAATCCAACTTGTGCTGCCATGGAATCAGCACATTAGAATTAAAACTATTGTTATGGCTACACCATTAATCGAAGGTAAGAAGTGAGTCAATGTAAATTTAAAATGAATCATACACTGCAAAATAGTTTAACATGAGGATAACAGATGGGGTAGGTTTGTTTTATACAAGTACGTTATGTAAGACACACTACACATAAAATGGCGAGGAATAAGATGAAAGAGAGAAAAGTCGTATTCGTTATAGCAATGGAAATGTAGAGGCTACGGAAACAAAAATATATGTGTAAAACAAAAGAGCATTATCTTGAATTATAACAGAATATTGTTTTGATAATTGGTGCAAATACTATTCAAAGGTAGCAGAAGTGTTGTCGTATCGCAGTAAGCACCAGGATGTTTCGAATTAAAAAAAAAAATGAATGTTGATATCGGATTTCATTGATCAGTCACATTCTTAGTAAACTATTTTAAACAGAAGCGTTTGAGTAACATATTGGTTATTCTCTTTGCGTAACACTATGCTTTTCATTATGTATGTTTTCAGAATGTTATTCGCAGAAATGGCGTAAGAGCGGAACGAGTGAAACTTGTTTTTCAAATGGACAGAATTCAGGAGCAACAGCGTTGATAGAACGATTGACAATTATACAGTGAAGTCGTGAGCTGTCGGTATGCTAAGGCAGCTCGTTGATGTGTTTAGGCTTTGTTAAGATTGGTTCTCTTAAACGAGCTAAATGTTTATAGTAAAATATTGATATTTGTTTCAAATTAATAGTTAGATTTTAAACTCAAAATTAAATTTTTCATGTAGGAAATGGTCTAAGCCAAAGTACGGAAAGATTCATATTGTATTTTTCTAAAACGCACCTTTTTTGCGCTAATCTAATTGCCGGAAAACATTGATACTCGTTTTGCAATGTCAAATACATGTAGTGGGATAATGCACAAGCTTGTGTTTGCAAACTATTTGCGTCTGAATTGCCTTGAAGTTTGTGGTTATGATGAGCAATGTTAATGGTTGGAGCTTAAAGCTGAAGAAAGTATGTTTGTAAGGTTTGAATCATTGACAAGTAGGCCAAACATGTATGCTTTTGTGGTTAGAAGATTGTATATAGAGTTTCGTTTCGTTCGAATCATATACTGTTAATTTAAAAATTGTTTTGAATCTATACAAATTTTGGTACTTTACACGCGACTATCCTTTGTATCATTCTAAAGTGCGCCACATTGCATCAAATGTGTTGTTTTGATTTGTTGCCGAAGTGAAGAATAGACTAAATATTTCGATCGTTTCATCGAATAGATCGAAATAATTGTCTATGCGACACGAGAGCGCGACTAATTCGCTGTAGTATACTTGAGGTTATGCACGGGCGATTCAGTGAGTAAGCGGTTTACTGTGATTTTGAAGTTCAGTTTCTAGGGCACTCTCTCGAAGTGAACAGCTTTGTACCAAAATTTGTATAGATATGATGATCTTAAGGTGTTAGATTGCCACCTTCCCTCTAGGAATATACTGCAAGGCACGTAATCTACAGCTTTTTTAACCGAAACGCTAGCAAAAAATAAGGGCTGGTTGAGGTATGTTTTTGCTGGGCGGCGGGTATTCTGTACGGGGTCGAGATCATCCACAGTAGACCTCTGAAAGTGACCCAGCGATTGTCCGATACTTAAGCTCGTCACACTTAATTTGGTTTTTCAAATTTATCCTTCAAGCGCATTAAACCGCATATTTATTTTACGTAACAAACAATCCGTCAGTGCTGTCACTTTCTCATGTTCACTGTTCACTTCACAATAAAGTGCGCCACATTGCATCAAATGTGTTGTTTTGATTTGTTGCCGAAGTGAAGAATAGACTATACTTTGTACATTTAAATCTTAATTGTATTGCGTACAGAGGAAACTTTTAGATTCACGCAAATTATCTTGTATTGAATACATGTACGCCCTTAAGCAAAAGCAACATACGAACGGATAACGCCAACGGACGCCGAACGGATAGAAATTTAGCAAAATATTTTTATCCGGTGGCGAAATTTGTGTATAGAGGTGAACGCATCTCATGAAAACATGTCCGTGCAATAAGTACCCCCTTAAATCCCACTTTTATATAGTAAAACTGGGGTACGCAGGAGTATACCTATTTTTCTTATTTTTGCTCCAAAACATAGATTGTGGGTACTCGTTAGAACCGCCTTGGCTAGACAATCTATGTTTTGAGCAAAAATAAGAACAATATCAAAAATTTTCAGCTGAAAATTTTCATTTTTTAAAGCTAAAAAATCTCTGTATATTGCATGGGCAAGTTTTCGTAATGGGACACCATCACCAAACGTCCGTTCCAAGTTTTGAGCATGTTCAAAATTTTTCACCGAATAACAACGGACAAAACGGACATAAACTGGCGAGGTACGCATTCACCGGACAAGGAACGAGCAAGAAACGGACGAGAAACGATTAACTGTCTGTAAATTAGGCGTCCGGTCGTGTTATACGTTGATGTGTGACTGGTGCTTAACCATCACGTTTATGAAGTAAAACGGGTGTGTTCAGGGGTACATTACGAAAATTTGCACATACAATATACAAAGATTCTTTTCAGAAGCAAACATTGAAAATTTCGTTGGAAAATTTGTGATCAGTTTTAATATTGTTTCTCAAAACATAGCCACGATTGTGGGTACACGTTAGAATCTCCTCGCTGAGGTGGTTCTACCGAGTACCCATAATCTATGTTTTTGATCAAAAATAAGAAAAATAGATACATGTATACCCCCGGAAACCCATTTTTTACCATATAAAATTGGGGTTTAAGGGGGTGTACATTTCATGGCCATGTTTTCCTGGCGACCAATGTTTTGAGCAAAAATATTAAAACTATAAATTTTTCCAATGCAATTGTCACTTTTATTATCGTGCTATTTCAGACCGATGTGAACTCAACGATCCAGACAAAGTGCAGACAATCCAGTACAAGTTATTAGCGTGTCTACAATATTTGATAGAGATTCGCCCAAACAGTCAACCCAACAAACTGGGGAGAATATTCAATTTTCTGATTGCTGTGCGAGATATATCTGAACGGGAGGCTGAAATTATAAAACAAGTTTCTTTAGATTTTCCTGGTGTTGTTAGCATAGAAAGAATGGAGTCAAGAGTTTTCTCGAACCTTGGAAGCAATAATTATCTAGAGGATAGCCAACAGTGACCTCCTATCGAAAAAAATAAACATTACCAAAACTTGCCCATGCAATATACAGAGTATTTCAAAACCCAAAATTGAAAATTTCATTGGAAAAAACAATCACATTTCAATTATTTTGCTCAAATCATTAATTGTGGGAACACTTAGAACCGCCCCGTCGAGGCGGTTCTAACGAGTACCCACATTCTATGTTTCGGATCAAATACATGTATAAGAAAAATGGGTATACCCCTGCATAACCCATTTTTTTCTTTATAAAAGTGTGGTTTAAGGGGGGTATACTTTTCACGGGCATGTTTTCCTGATGATATCGGTATTATCTCTCGTTGCTTTAGGGCTCGTCACACATATAAAGCGAAAATCTCTGTACGTAGACATGCGTTTAATTGCGAAAAAACGATTTTGTTTGATTTATTGCTTTACGTCCTAGTCAATAGCATGGTCATGTTTGGGATGTTTGCTGTTGAAAAATGGCGCAAAGTCATTAAATCAAACAAAAATGTCCTTTCGGCATTAAGAAGCAAGTCTACGTCGAGGGATTTTGGCTAATTTGTGACGAGGCCTGTATTAGAAGCAGGTTTTTCAACGTTTTGCTTCGTCTCGTTCAAGTGTTGCCTGCATGCTTGGTACAGAAGAGGTAACAATTACCATTACGAAAATACGCCCATGCATTATATATAGAAAAAAAAATTTGGCTGTAAAAATGAAAAATTTCACTGGAAAAAAAATGGAATTTTTCTTATTTTTGCTCAAAACATAGATTATGGGTACACGTTAGAACCGCCTCGCCAAGGCGGTTCTAACGAGTACCCACAGTCTATGTTTTTAGCAAAAATAAGAAAAATATGTATACTCCTGAATACCCAGTTTTTATGCCCCCAACTTTGAAAAAAGTTGGTAGGGCATATTGCTTTGGGCTTGTTCGTATGTCCGTGTGTCCGCACCACTTTTTTCTTAACTTTTAAACGGTGGATGCTAGTGTCTTGAAATTTCATATATGGATTCCTCATGAAAAAAAAAGATGACCCGTATTGTTTTTCTTTTCTGAGTTATGCCCCCTTTCTGAATTATCTCCCTTTGAAAAAAATCTTGAAAATCTTGTGTGCAAGATATCTTAAAAAGTGTTTGAGCAAGTGCTTTCATATTTGTTAAGCTGATTGAGGCCAAGGAGTAGATCACCTAATTAACTTTTGAGAACTTTTTGTCAAATTTTGACAAAATTACGGAATTTTGAAAATTTATCAATTTTACCACTTTCGGATGAAATTTGAAACTTTAAACAGTGGATGCTAGTGTCTTGAAATTTCATATATGGATTCCTCATGAAAAAAAAGATGACTCATATTTTTTCTTTTCTGAGTTATGCCCCCTTTCTGAATTATCTGCCTTTGAAAAAAAAAATCTTGAAAATCTTGTGTGCAAGATATCTCAAAAAGTATTTGAGCTAGTGCTTTCATATTTGGTATGCTGATTGGGGCCAAGGAGTAGATCACCTGATTAACTTTTTAGAACTCATCAGAAAAACATGTCCGTGCAATATATACCCCCTTAAACCCCACTTTTATTTTAAAAAACTGGGGTATGCAAGGGGTATACCTATTTTTCTTATTTTTGCTCCAAAACATAGATTGTGGGTACACGTTAGAACCGCCTTGCCGAGGCGGTTCAAACGTGTACCCACAATCTATGTTTTGAGCAAAAAAAAAAAAAAAAAAGAATAATATCAAAGCTGAAAATTTTCAATTTTTAAGCTCAAAAATCTCTGTTTATTGCATGGGAAAGTTTTCCTAATGTTTTGTCAAATTTTGACAAAATTACGGAATTTTGAAAATTTATCAATTTTACCACTTTCGGATTTAAGTGTGCATCTGTTATCAAGTCCTCAAGTTTGCTATTTGAACCCAGGTCAACTCTGTTTGCTTACATGATTTTCAAAAATAATGAAAAAACTGTGCCAGATTAGTGGCAAGTATACGGTTGGGGGCATAGTGTTTTACAAACACTTATTTCTAGTTCTGTATAAAAGTTGGCTTCAAGGGGTATACATTACACGGACATGTTTTCCTGATGTATTTTCCAGTGGTGTTTGAAATGTGCTGAGCAGTAGATCATCTGATTTACTTTAAAGAAGTTTGTCAAAAATTTCGCAGAATTTTGAAAAGTTGATAGATTTCGCCACCTTTAAATGAAATCGGCCGTGATAAACTGTAGGCCGGGTTACGGGCAACCATATAATTGGGGGCGTAATGTTTTTCAAACACACATTTCTAGTTTTGACTTTATTGTGTTGTCCCCACAAACGCCTGTTTGAAGCAATATTCTTTAAGTAAAGTAGATTTAATATAATATTGAGTGCTTGTTTTATCTAATAACTTTTTATGTTTAAATAATGAGAATATTTTGTATACATTTCTGGATAAAAAAAAATAATTCTGACATTCCAATTTAGAAATTATTGTCTGTTGATTTATAATAAAATGTTGTTTATTGTTATTGTTTTGGTGCTTTCCCATAGCCAGTGGTACATGTTATGTATTAGAAGCCTCTGGTATTATAGATTGAAGTTACTGGTCTTGTAAACCGGGGTCATACATGTATGTTCAGTGTTTGACCTCTAATCCACCCTGTATACCGTTGATGCAACTGAGTATGTTACGGCACAGATTGATGCAACATTTCACGAAGGTAGGGGGAAATGGAGAGCGATAAGTTGACGATCATGTCAGTTTTATAGGCATTAATGCGAGGATGTGTGGGTCATGACTTTGTGGGAAAACAAAGTAAGGATGCCTTCAGTTTTTGCCATAAGTAGTTTGTAACAAAAGCTTACATTGTGTCAGAAATTATCAATTTCATTGAAGGAATATCCCACCAGAAACACGAAAATTGATTACGTTTGCTAATTATTCGAATCCTTCATCATCGTTTGTAAATATCAAAGTTTCGTTATATACCGGAATCATTCCTTGTTTCATACCACCAAAAGACAATCCTGAACTCAAGCAAACTTTTGCACAATATGGTGTTAACACACCTAGGTTGGATCGTTTGGGAAGCAAGTTACGTCAGAGAGTTCATTGCCTTGATGCAACGTACGTCCAATGTGTTCTTTTTAAAAATGATGCTATCTACGGCGGATCTTTGGGCCAAAAATGATATTTCTTACCGCGGACACTTTTGCAAAATGAAAATCCTGTGACCGTTAAAGCTTGAGTGAGCGGGGCTAAGTGATTTTTGCATATTTTTTTTCTGGCAGTGTTTCTTGTATACATACGTCTTCCACTAGCTTCCAAAACTTTTTGTTTCTTTTTGCAATGACTTCAAACGTCCCAATTTAACATGTTTAGTCATGTCGGACAGCGCCAACGCTTCCTAGTTGTTTATCGGCACTGTGGGGACTTAAGTGTTTTTCTCAAGCAAACTACACGGTGTAGGTAGGTATCAAATCCAGAACCTCTCGTGGTGCCCTATACTACCATTACGCCATCGCGCTCCCCACTTCCCAAAAACGAACTTATAAGATTTTCCATCAAATGGTTGTCTGTTAGCCCTTATAAGTCTTATAATTCAGCATGACTGTTTTCATCAGAAATGTTGACATTATAAGCTTGAAACGGTTAACACACATACGCAGACACTCGACAAATGTGACGTATGTGTTGTGTGCAATGATACATGTGTGTCACTGTCGGCATCAGATGATCTGGACAACCGGGCGTTTAGTGTGTGTGTGTGTGTGTGTGTGTGTGTGTGTGTGTGTGTGTGTTCTCGCTTGTCAAACCTATCTGTTTCCATGCAATAGGGTTGTGTATCTTAGTGTTGTTTCGTGTTTAATTCTAATAGTAAGTTTAAGCAGCTAAATCTTGCTGAAAAGGCACGTTCTAAATTTCGTACCAGACCCTCTGGTGTAAGGAGAGGGAGTGTACGTGAGGGTCCCATGCACAGATCCAGAAATATATTTCACTCGGTACTCATTAAAATTTCTCGTTGCGCATTTTTTTCTTGATAGCACAGGCAATGTACGCCTGAAATAGGTTTATGTATTTTGTGCTTACTCGTAGTGAACTAGCGTAAAGTCTACAGCAGGTCCTTCCCTGCACCTGAAAGTAATGGGTTGACTCCCCCGGCCATTGCTTATCCCGTCTCCCTAAAAAGTATTTTGCACATGCTCAAAACTCCCCACCCCCACCTATAAAGTGCTTTCTCTGTAACTCCTCACAAATTATCACGAATGCACTATCTAGCTCATGAACTAGCCGTTATCTCCCCCCCCCCCTTTCCCCAAACGCCTGGTAGGGACTCAACTATGTTTGTTGCAAATCAAAAGCAAGGTGAAAAAACATTCACATTGTGCAATAAATCGCCCATATAAACAACGAGCAAGAATATCAGGAGCTATACTTGCTGCATTATGGAGAATATGTATAGGGTTATACACTTTTCACAATATAATTTGCATACACATGCAGATTAATTTAAAAAATCAAATATTTTTATCCAAATTGATACTAAAACTGTCAATTCAGAGCACAAAATGTTTAAAAAATTAAACATCAAAGTGTCCGCCGTAAGAAAAATCATTTTTGGCCTAAAGATCCGCCGTAGTTAGCATCATTTTCCAAAAAACACCTCTTGTACGTAGGTAGTATCCAGGCAATGAACTCATTGACGTTCGTTGCTTCCCAAACGATCCAACCGAGCTGTGTTAACACCATATTATGCAAAAGTCGGCTCGAATACATGATTGTTGTTTGGTGGTATAAAACAAGGAATGATTCCGGTTTATATTGAAACTTTGATAATGACAAACGGTGATGAAGGATTTGAGCAATTAGCAAACATAATCAATTTTCGTGTATCTGATGGCATATTTCTTCAATGGAATTTATAATTTCTGTCTCAATGTAAGGTTTTTTAACAAACTACTTATGGCAAAAACTGAAGGTATCCTTACTTTGTTTTCCCACAAAGGCACGGCCCAGACATCCTAACATTAATGCCTGTAAAATTGAATCTTACCGTTCTCAATTTCCCCCTACCTTCGTGAAATGTTGCATCAATCTGTGCCGTAACAAATTTGGTTGCATCAACGGTATACTAAGAGATTATCATATGGCAATTTTCATATCATACCCCGTATCAACCTGAGACTTCCGTATCAGCCCGAGACTCCCATATCAGCCTGAGGGCCGAAGGCCCGAGGGCTGTTATGGGAGTCGAGGGCTGATACGGAAGTCGAGGGTTGATACGGGGTATGATATGAAAATTGCCATATCATGATCTCTTTATCATATATTTTTATTGAAAAAAAAAGTGTTTGATACAGTTCAATGCACAAAATGTTTCCCAACATAATTTCAAGTGGAAAAAAGAAAGAATGAAAAAAAAAAAATTCTGGTCACAAATTTTATTCAATAACATTTAACCATTAATACAGAAAATTCAAATACAAAAATTTGATTTATAAATTGAGAACAATTTACAACGTACTATTGAATAGAACAGAGCGCTCCGAATGTGGAGGTCACGTGAGATGTGATATGAGGTTTGGGGTGTGATATGGGGGTGTGATATGAGTCCATATCTCCCTAGGGAGATATGGATTTTGACAAATTTTGAACTGATACAGCTTTCGAGATTTGGGGTGTGATATGGGGGTGTGATATGAGTCCATATCTACCTAGGGATTTTGACAAATTTTGAACTGATACAGCTTTCGAGATATGGTGTCCCGATACGTGCATAGGACTTGCGCCTGTATCGCATATGTAAAAAGAACGTATTTTACAGTAAATATATGATAAAGGGTGTAATCACGGGCCTTTGGATCAGCTTAGCTGTTCAGACATCACGAAAACATACCCATGCGATATACTGAGACATTTTTTGGTTGTAGAAATTAAAATTTTCACTGCAAAAATTTTGATATTTTTCTTATTTTTGCTCAAAACATACATTATGGGTACACTTTAGAACCGCCTCTGAAGCCGGTTCTCTAACGAGTACCCACAATCTATGTTTTAGAGCAAAAATAAGAAAATAAGGTATACCCCTTCAAACCCTAGTTTTTCTATTTAAAAATGGGATTCAAGGGGGTACACATTTCATGGGCACATTTCCCGGATGGGAACGCTATACAGTCACTGAAGATGGTTAAAGGCATGGAATTTTGGATTTAGAAAGTAGAGGAATTGTACTATCAGTGTAGTAAAAACAAAGGCGCTGATCAGCTTCGCAATTACAGCGAAGCTGATCTACGCCTTTGTTTTCGCCTATGCAGATTGTTGGTTTTCTCACGAGGCGCCTCATTTATTTTCAACTGTAAACATGGTAAACAACAGTTGTATTTTTTTGTCAGATTACATTCGGGATCTAGCAGGGCGGATATGTGAAATGATTGTGCACTTTTTGATAAAAGCATGAAACTTGGTACATGACTATATCTATAATTATAAGAATTTTTGAGGGTCAGTGCCACGTGAAATTCGCCCTGTGACGGCCGCCATCTTGAATTTCAAAATGGCGGCTTTTTTCCCATATACAGCCTTTACAATTAGTTATCAGTTTACAGTGTTGCTTTCTTTAAAAGTTTTAAAAACCCCAAATTCAATAAATGAAAATTTCAAGATATCAAATTATGAAAATAAAATCGTAATTTTCAAAGATGGCGGCTATTTTCAAAATGGCCGCCATTAAATTACCTGAAATTTAGTACACACAGTACTGAAAGTGTGATAAAACATACTGTTTTGATCAGAATGAAGGATTTGCATTGATGAAATGTTCTCAAGCACATAACACCACAAATGCAAGTTACATTTTAGTTTGTATTAGGCAAATTATCTTTTTACTGATTAATGATGGCATCCAAAATGGCTACCAAAGTAGGAAAGTATTAACATATTCTTTTTTTTCTTTCATTTTTACATGTTGGTTTTCAAAGTTCTTATGATTAAAATTATTTAACATGTATTTGTTTAGTGTATCTAAGTTTTAGTCAATCATCATCATCATCATCATGTCCATTTTTGTCGTCTTTTGTCCTCTACCGAGAATTGTACTTGTCTGACAAGTTATCTTCCTAGACGACTTCTACACTATGAATGATTCTGAGGATCAGCATTGCATGAAGAAAACATGGTCATGAAAAGTATACACCCTCATACCCCACTTTTATAATTAAAAGCAGAACTGTGGTTTACAGGGGTATACCTATTTTCTTTTCTTTTTTTTTTGTTCCAAAATAAAGATTGTGGGTACTCATTAGAACCACCTCGGCGAGGCGGTTTTAATGTGTACCCACAATAAATGTTTTGAGCAAACATTTTGAATTATCAGAACTCTTCCAATGATTTTTTAATATTTAATGCTGACAAAATTCTCTGTATATTGTATGGACAAGTTTTCGTAATGGCCCTTTCCAAGCTCCATTCTCATATCAAACAACATTTTAACCCATGGTTTCGTTACCAGTCTCTTTTGTGCAACTACGTTTAGCTTGTTTAGCAATCTGGCCATTGTTGTGCTCTACATGCTGCATTTAGCATTATACGGGTAATCAAATTCATTTTACCGTTTGTCAGAAGCAGCAGAAAATGTTGGTGAAGAGGGTAAGCAAATGGCGAAATTTGCCAAAAGCTTATTGTAACAGCCAGTAATGACAAATGGGTCGTATTCACAACAAGCAGAAAAGATGTCTACTAGATAACAGACTTTTGGAACTACTTCAATAATTTCATTATCAACTTCAAGCTTCTTCACCATTCGTCCATCAATAGGACGTTTCTTTCCTAGACATCAGGCCCCTAGATATAACCTCTAGCAAAATGATGCAGCGTGCTATTGGCAGAGCCCTTGTGAACATAGACTAAGACACCAAAGTCCTCAGTGTACATAATACCAACTCTAACCTTGCTTCTCACATCCCAATACATGTACATGGATTGGACAAGAGGCACTAGCCCCTCATCATTTCCTAGTTTTCACAGTGTCTACCAGATGAAATCCAATTTGACGCAATTAAATGTTTTCTGCAGGTCAAATGAGGCTATGTAGAGAAGAGTGATTCTCTATAAATAAAAAATGCATCTGTAGAGCCTCAACCTGACATCAAATCACAATGCATCTCATCAAGCTCAGATCTTTTCCCTTTATGCTCCAACACTTTCACCACTTGTTCAATCAGCATCAAGCCCTTGTTGCCCCTGTTCAGAATGTGCCCTTTTCCCTTAAACTGGTGGACAATGAAGCTCTAGTGCCAGTCACTTGGAATGCAACTGTCTGCGGTGATGTCAACAAGATCAGGCACTTTGGGTGTTCCAGTTTTCCCGAGTGACTTCAGAATTTTGGTGATGGTACCTGAAGGCCCGGCTGCTTTGTCAGATGCTATATTGCAGATGGCCTTTGTGTTCGACTCATTTCGGTTTTCGACATGGGTTTTCTCAGACTGGTCCTCCAGATTCCAAGGAAATTCAACAGGAGATTTTCATAATGCTCTTTTTTCTGCTTTCTGGTTTAGCAACAGTTGGTCTTCATTATTCCTGACAGGTTTATCTACCAAGATATCCCCACATCATATTTACTTGGTAAAACAAAGTACATTTTCTGAATAAGGATATAAAGTCCCCCCCATTCTATTCTACTGGATGAACTCTTACCAGTTGTATGCAGTTTGCCTGACACCTGCCTTTCACAGTTTGAAGGACCTGACCTCCTCCCTTACTGCTTCCTCTACCAGCGTGTTAAACTACCATTTCTGCTTTATCCATGGTTAATTTGCATACTTCTTTTGCAGCATGCAAACGGTTGTACTTAGAGAAGACATATGCTCATTTACTGTGCTTTTCTGTTGCAGCTCAATGTCTTATGACATAGGAAGTAAATTACTTCAGAAAGTGGAACTCTGCTTGTTTCTCTTTGATGTGTGGCACAAACTCGCACTTGAGCTAGTAGGGATAGAAATTTGAAGTCTCCAGCCATCACCCTATTCAATGGGAAGTCCTAACGTAGATGTCATTGATGCCAAAAACTCATTGAAAGGTTGCAATTAGTATGGCACTTGCCAGAAAGCAGGCATGAGATGACCTGTTACTCTAGTAATAAATGTAGGCGGATTCAGATATTGATTCGGATATGTAGCATCACTGACCTTTAGAGGAATATATATATTTTTGCTAAATTTGTTTCAATGATAGCTTGTTTGCTGGATGTATGCACATATCTTTACAGGATTTAGTAAAATCTTAAACGTGGAATAGTTTGCATCAAGGATTTGAATGTGCTGCAAAACTGGCAGTAATGTCTATTACAAAAATCACAACTGATGACCATATATGATTTAAACATCCATTTTGAATGTCAAATATAATGTCATTACTTCTATTCAAGGATATTTAACATCAACATACTAGAAAATCAATAAGATCTTCAGCAGTTCAAACTATTCAATCAACATTTCCCTAAAATATGATTTTTTTTCTTTTTGTCCTTTGGCAGCCATCTTGAATACCATTCTGATTTAAATATGAAACTGAAACAATACAGATAAGTAAGATTTTTGTGACAGTAGAATGTTTCTATTCATTAGAACAAATTAAGAGATTCCCATCCAAAATCATAATTTATAGTATCCATATGTAACATACCAATATACACTGTTCAAGAAGCTAAATATGGCAACCATCTTGAGAATTAGCATCATTCTTGATATTTCTAATCAGCAGTATGAGTTTAAGGTGTATGAGAATGTTTGTGACAGCAATTTATGTAACTTTATTCGAAGAAAGTATGATTTCGGCAATTATATATAAAATGTAATATTGATAAAGAAGCTGCAAATAGGTGGCCACTTTGCAAAAATAAATTTCGGCCATTACAGGACATTTGTGGCACTAAATCTATTTTTGTTTTGATATTATGTACTTGTAACTTGTATTTGTGGTGTGTAGTGTGCTTGAAACATTTTATAATGAATAATTCTTCTTTTTATTAACTGCGTCATATTTTCGTCTCGCTAACTTGATTTTTAGTAAATTAATGGCGACCATCTTTGAAAATAGTCGCCATCTTGAAAATTTTTAAGTTTAAAATGCATTAAAATATATCTTGAAATGGATAAGCATTAGAACTTTGGCTTTTGATACTTTTTACGAAAGCAGCAGTGGAAACTGATATCAATCTGTATAATGCTTTTAATGAAAATTTCAAAATGGCGGCCGTCACAGGCCAAATTTCACGTGGCACTGACCCTCAAAAATTCTTATAATTATAAGTCTACACCTGTGCCAAGTTTCATGCTTTTATCAAAAAGTGCACAATCCACCAAAAAATTGTTACATATCCGCCCTGCTAATCAAACGAAATTATCTTCAATTCTTTAGAAACCGGACTTTGTTCATACAAAAGAGTATTTACACGATGAGATAACAGAAGAAAAGTTTCTCAAAAGGTTTCATACGCCAACATATTCGCCAAAAAAGGAAAACGGAAGTGTATCTACGTGACTTGAATTATGGCGGACCCGGGTAAGATTTTACCGTTTTCAACAACGTATCCATATTTTAAAAATAGTAAAAGTCAGATGTTCGTAATTGACTTTTTGCAGGTGAGTGTATTTTGATGTCCTAAATACGAAAAATCGATATCGTCATTCGAAATTTAAGAGCGAAAATACATTGACGTCAACGTAAAATGCGATTTTAAGACCCCCTTTTTGTTAATTTTCTTGATATATTTAAAAAGAATCCACGGTGGGATTTAAAAAAAAACAAACTGATATGTATTAGAGATATTCCTGAGCTGCAAGTAGATAACGGGAAAGTCCTTAATTACCGGATTCGTTTTCCTGCTACATGTATAAGCACCCTGTATACCGTTGATGCAACCAAATTTGTTACGGCACAGATTGATGCAACATTTCACGAAGGTAGGGGAAAATTGAGAACGGTAAGATTCAATTTTACAGGCATTAATGTTACTGTAGGATGTCTGGGTCGTGCCTTTGTGGGAAAACAAAGTAAGGATACCTTCAGTTTTTGCCATAAGTAGTTTGTTAAAAAACCTTACCTTGAGACAGAAATTATAAATTCCATTGAAGAAATATGCCATCAGATACACGAAAATTGATTATGTTTGCTAATTGCTCAAATCCTTCATCACCGTTTGTCATTATCAAATTTTCAATATAAACCGGAATCATTCCTTGTTTTATACCACCAAACAACAATCATGTATTCGAGCCGACTTTTGCACAATATGGTGTTAACGCAGCTCGGTTGGATCGTTTGGGAAGCAACGAACGTCAATGAGTTCATTGCCTGGATACTACCTACGTACAAGAGGTGTTTTTGGAAAATGATGCTAACTACGGCGGATCTTTAGGCCAAAAATGATTTTTCTTACGGCGGACACTTTGATGTTTAATTTTTTAAACATTTTGTGCTCTGAATTGACAGCTTTAGTATCAATTTGGATAAAAATATTTGATTTTTTAAATTAATCTGCATGTGTATGCAAATTATATTGTGAAAAGTGTATAACCCTATACATATTCTCCATAATGCAGCAAGTATAGCTCCTGATATTCTTGCTCGTTGTTTATATGGGCGATTTATTGCACAATGTGAATGTTTTTTCACCTTGCTTTTGATTTGCAACAAACAAAGTTGAGTCCCTACCAGGCGTTTGGGGAAAGGGGGGAGGGGGAGATAACGGCTAGTTCATGAGCTAGATAGTGCATTCGTGATAATTTGTGAGGAGTTACAGAGCAAGCACTTTATAGGTGGGGTGGGGAGTTTTGAGCATGTGCAAAATACATTTTAGGGAAACGGGGTAAGCAATGGCCGGGGGAGTCAACCCATTACTTTCAGGTGCAGGGAAGGACCTTCTGTAGACTTTACGCTAGTTCACTACGAGTAAGCACAAAATACGTAAACCTATTTCAGGCGTACATTGCCTGTGCTATCAAGAAAAAAATGCGCAACGAGAAATTTTAATGAGTACCGAGTGAAATATATTTCTGGATCTGTGCATGGGACCCTCACGTACACTCCCTCTCCTTACACCTGAGGGTCTGGTATGAAATTTAGAACGTGCCTTTTCAGCAAGATTTAGCTGCGTAAACTTACTATTAGAATTAAACACGAAACAACACTAAGATACACAACCCTATTGCATGGAAACAGATAGGTTTGACAAGCGAGAACACACACACACACACACACACACACACACACACTAAACGCCCGGTTGTCCAGATCATCTGATGCCGACAGTGACACACATGTATTATTGCACACAACACATACGTCACATTTGTCGAGTGTCTGCGTATGTGTGTTAACCGTTTCAAGCTTATAATGTCAACATTTCTGATGAAAACAGTCATGCTGAATTATAAGGGATAACAGACAACCATTTGATGGAAAATCTTATAAGTTCGTTTTTGGGAAGTGGGGAGCGCGATGGCGTAATGGTAGTATAGGGCACCACGAGAGGTTCTGGATTTGATACCTACCTACACCGTGTAGTTTGCTTGAGAAAAACACTTAAGTCCCCACAGTGCCGATAAACAACTAGGAAGCGCTGGCGCTGTCCGACATGACTAAACATGTTAAATTGGGACGTTTGAAGTCATTGCAAAAAGAAACAAAAAGTTTTGGAAGCTAGTGGAAGACGTATGTATACAAGAAACACTGCCAGAAAAAAAAATATGCAAAAATCACTTAGCCCCGCTCACTCAAGCTTTAACGGTCACAGGATTTTCATTTTGCAAAAGTGTCCGCCGTAAGAAATATCATTTTTGGCCCAAAGATCCGCCGTAGATAGCATCATTTTTAAAAAGAACACATTGGACGTACGTTGCATCAAGGCAATGAACTCTCTGACGTAACTTGCTTCCCAAACGATCCAACCTAGGTGTGTTAACACCATATTGTGCAAAAGTTTGCTTGAGTTCAGGATTGTCTTTTGGTGGTATGAAACAAGGAATGATTCCGGTATATAACGAAACTTTGATATTTACAAACGATGATGAAGGAATCGAATAATTAGCAAACGTAATCAATTTTCGTGTTTTTGGTGGGATATTCCTTCAATGAAATTGATAATTTCTGACACAATGTAAGCTTTTGTTACAAACTACTTATGGCAAAAACTGAAGGCATCCTTACTTTGTTTTCCCACAAAGTCATGACCCACACATCCTCGCATTAATGCCTATAAAACTGACATGATCGTCAACTTATCGCTCTCCATTTCCCCCTACCTTCGTGAAATGTTGCATCAATCTGTGCCGTAACATATTCAGTTGCATCAACGGTATACAGGGTGGTATAAGCGTGCTAAGAGAGGTAGTCTTTGCTGAATTCGGTACGTTTTACGCGCGACGTTGATTTTGCGCCAAAATTTCCGACGCTATTTAGTATTCAATATTGCTAACTGTCGCGCAGATGTTTCCTCGGGATAAGATGTCCACAATCTATATTTTGAGCAAAAATAATAAATAATATTTCTTTTTTATTTTCTACATATCTGAAGTCCTCTGCATAATTGTATGGACATAGTTTCGTATTCCGAACGTAAACTGGCGCTAGAAATGACGTTTCGAGCAAAAACTGACGTTACGAATGCGGCGTAAAATGACGTTTCGACCCTTAGATACGCACGTTCCTTTGAGCAATAAGTAAATTAGTAAGTAAAAAAGTACTTTATTTAACGAGAGTAACTTGGTTGACTATGTAACTCAGTTGGCTATGCCAATCTTCCCCGAGGCCCTCTTTCTCGAGCGCCTTCAGTTACGTACATCTAGCTTTAAACGTGTATCTTAATCATCTCGAATGAGTTCCACGCGCGTTACAGGTGCGTCGAATACGCTTTGATTGCGTTTGGCCCACGTGTTAGGCACGCCAGTGTGCTCTACATGTGCGTTCCGATTTTACGAGATATGCAAGTTCATGAAGTCGCGAATGCGAACTCATGTAGTCTAAAAAAGCTAAATTAGCGAGAACTTCGAATTCGCAAGGTAACGAATTCGCTATATCAGCGAAAAATAAGTTCTCGCGAACATTATTTACTGAACCTCGTTATAACGCTATCTTTGGGATCCATAGAAACAGTGTTATAAGTGAACCATGTTATAATGAGGTTACCTTTTATAGACATATAGTAAAATAATCAATTTGGTAGCCATGACATGGCCGCGTTATATCGAGAAACGCTGTATAATGAGACTCGTTATGACCAGACCTGTGTTCGATTACTTTGAAATGTAATTCATTACATTACAATTATTTTCAAAATCATTGCATTACATTACAATTACTATTACAGCTGATTTGATAATGTAATGCATTACATTACAATTACATTGCAAAGTAATGCATTACATTACAATTACTTCAAACCATTTGAGATGTTGAGAAATTTATTCATATAAAATTAAAATTGTTTATAACATGCATACATTATTACATTAATACAATACATTTTTAAAATAGCAAATTGATAAAAATACTCCATTTTTAAACAATAGCTATGGCCCTTGGCTGACTGGCTTTACAGTTGGTGCCTGTCACTAGCTTCTCATTTGAAAACTTGAATTCAATTTTCAGTCTCACTGTTTCATTTCTTCATTATCAAAGTTCTTCAAACTTCCTTTGGAAGCAGTCAGGCTGATTCTTGATGCATGTACCATAACACATTCAAAAGATAGGACTGTATTGACAGAAGACTAATTGACTGGTAAAAATGTGTACAAGGACATTTTGACTCAACAAATGAGGCATTATTAATGCAAATAGAAGAGATGAACTCAGTATCACAAGAAAGATAGAAAGATGAAGTGACAAAACATTTTTATTTGTAGAAATGTATGCAGAAAAGTGACCATATGGAAATGTAATTCAAAAGTAATTGAAATGTAATTGCCATTACAGACCAATTTTGAGTTGTAATGCATTACATTACAATTATGTAATGAAAAAAACTGACCCATTACAAATTACTTTGCATTACTTTAAAAATGTAATTCATTACAATTACATTACAATTACAATTACAATTATCACAGGTCGGTTGAAGTGTACTAACTGACACATTGACTTCAATTTTGTCTTAGACATAAAGCCACAAACCTTAAAGGTCGCAACCCTACCAATTTCAGAAAGACACAATCTTGACATTCTATGTGTCATAGAGTCTGTGTGCGTGATGCCCTATTGTGGACAGACAATAGACAGTAGAAAGGTCCCTCAGGAGCTGTTCAAAAAGGGAATTCAGGTATGTTTTGATTTTTCTAGCTTTCATTTACTAGGGTGTAGCATTGCAGCAAATGTTGTTACTGTGAAATTCACACTTGCGTGTTAATGTTACGTTTTAGCTGATATTCCAAAAATAAAAAAAAAAAAAAAAAAAAATGCCAATTTTTGGAAAACACTCAGATTTGTCAAAAATTCTATACAGGTTTTGGCAGGGTGTTTTCTGCTTCAAATTTCTTACATTCATAACCTTCCAGGCAATATCAAAACTAATGCAAATGCAAAGGGGTATCTGCGTCCTTTGGGATTCCAATTTAATTTGAGCTGAACTTGGGGTACCTGAAACTACAAGATATGGGAAATAATACATTGGCCCTTAGAATTTTTTGAGGAGTATACATGGAACCGTTTTAATTTGTCCAAAGTTTGAAAGCATACAAAAAGATCAGCGCATTTGTTTTCGCTACACGGATAGTACAAATCCTCTACTTTCTAAACCTAATATTTCCAGCCTCTAGCCATCTTTTGTACTTGTGCAGCTTGGTTTGTGTTGGACCTGTTCGGAAACCACATCGTTGGTGACTCATGACGTGACTCAGTATTCAGTTTCTGCTTCAGCTGCCAGTGCCTCGATTTCGAACCCTGGTCGACACCTTTGTACAGGACCTGCGGTTTACCTGTCATAACGTCTACTCCCAACACTGCGGCTGGGCTATCTTCTGGGTCCTGTATTCTGCGCTTCTCTGGACGGGAGTAGTATTTATGGCTGAATCATACCGTTCCACGGAATTGGGTATCGGGATCATTATGCTTCTATGTTACTCAGTTCCGCTGTTCTGTCATTTGATTAGCTGTTTCGTCTGTCGGCTGTGGGTGAGTGTGATATCAATTGAGCCGCGTCACGGATTTCTGCCTATACGAAAACGGACGCATATCAGTTGTGCAGTACCTGCACAACTGATCAGCGCCTGATTTTGCTACACAGATAGTACAATTCCTCTTTTGTTCCCAAATCCGAAATTTCGAGCTTCTAGCCTGCTTCTGTGACTGCTCAGGTTGGTCTGTGCCAGACCTGATCCAAAAACCCAAATTGTTAGATTTCTAATGCAAAGGCTCATATCGTGAAAATCATTATCAATTATTGATAATGATAGTCACGGTATGGTGGCCCGCTACGATAGGCCAGGGTCAGAATTTCTGCATGCTTTGTTAGAAGTCCAGGGTTTGAGCCACGATCGGGCCATGTGCCGTAATCAATCCTGTTTGTGGTCACTCTTAATGACGTTTGACGGAAGGCTTTAGATAGCAAACCAACTGCTCAAACGTTTTCTTTTTTTTTTAAAATGAACCCTTGCACGATAAAATCAACAATTTATGGTTCTGACCAGGTCTGACACAAACCACGCTGTAGGGGCAGCTACAGAAAATAACTAAAAGCTTGAAATTTCAGAATAAGGAAAAAGAGCTATTGTACTATCTATCTGGTAAAATCAAAGGCGCTGATCAGTTGTGCAGTTACTTTACAGCTGAACTCTGCAGCTGTATTTTCGTATATGCTGATGAGTGTTTGCAGCGGCTCAAATGCAATCAACCTATGATGACAGTCATTATAGCAATATACAGGTATAGGTGGGACGCTGAGTAGGGAAATTTACAAATGTAATACCTTCATTTTCCGGAAGGGTAAATTTGGTATCAAATTAAAGGTTACTATATGTACTTTCTTAATCCGGGTGTTGTGTGGTTGTAAACCGGGGCCTTTCAGTCGAAAACAAGGGAAATAACTCGGTACCTATTAAAACAACTAAAACGCATTTTATAAAAACCAAACATGCTATTGTAATTAATTCGCGAAACTACTTGATAAGAAAAAGAAACACACATATAAAACTTATCATTTTCTTAAGGGGACTTCTTGGCGATGCTAAAATAATTCTTGTTTCAAAATAAAACACTTAAACTACACCAATTACTTCCCCTTGAAATGGTTACAGCTTTTTAAACTGTTTTAAGTAAGTTTCTTTGCGATCTCGTTAGAAAGAAGAAACCTTTTCATTCGGCTTTGCTCTGCAGAAGGGTAAAAATTACTTGGGACTAAATTAAATTATGTATACTGTTACAGTCCAGATATTTTTGGCCCAAAAATTCTGTATAATCGGTTAAAAGGGAGATAATTATGTACCCTTCTGTATATATACTAAGAGGAAAACGTTTAGTCAGTAACTTGTACAAATTCGATTACTATCATACCCTGCTGCTTGCCCTATATGTTCCCCATTATTAAATTTGCAAAGGCAGCTTCTGTCTTATTTTGATATGAAACTCCACCAGTTGTCCATTTCGACAGAGTTATTGACCTTTTTGTTATACATCAGTTTTGTAATTATCCAATGAATATTACCAAAGTCCCGAGGAATAGCATGTCAATTATTCGTTATTTTTAGATTACCTCCCTTTCAATTAAAATAAGAACAAAAATCGGTGTATGCACTCTGGCAAGACCACATGCGGTATTTCAATCGATTTTGTTGGAATTGTTAGGTTTTATTCACAGCTTTACGACTAGTAATTTCAATTCCAAACTGTACAGCGGCTTTGAATCTATAGCGATTTAAACAGTCCCAGCGGGGTTTCACATGTACTCTCACTGACAAAACGTTTGCTGGTGAGCATAATTGAAGAAGTGCATGAGCTTGAAATTAAAATATTGGTCAAAATCATGAAACATGAAAATAAAACCAAGATTAGTTTTTCCTTTAGATGGTTCATACATGTATTGGTATGTAAACCAGTAAATATGATGCGCTGTGTCGTTAAAATAGTTTACAAAGGGGCACAGATAAGGGAGAAAACTCAAATTTTAAAAAACAAAGCCTCAACACATCACGGCCTCTGTACTATTGGTCAAAAAGCTACGCTAAGACATTTGGTATCATTTGGTTAGCAGGTTTTGTCCTTTTAATTCACAAGTTTGATATCTATATATGATTCACTTCAATATGAGAGCAACCTCTGATCGTTAGCTTGAGGACTGAAAATCATCAGTATTCATGGTTACCTAGCACAGAAGTATTAGTGTTTGAAATCATAAATTTGCAAGAAGAAAACTCATTTTATTTTGCGTAATAGATAGTAAAATTGGTCTTGTATATAGTCAATTTATGACTTTACGTGACTGATATGAAGTTACAATCCAATAACCATATAAAACAATAAACAAGCTAATAAATGATGGAGTTACCCCACCCACCAAAAAATTGAACATTATACTAAAGTCATATTTGTGAATAACTATCATGTAAGTATATTAAATGCAATGTACATGTATCTCACCACTGAAGTATTATTTCAACACAATTTAGGACTGATGAATACTAATTTTGCATACCATTGAAGTATTAATGTAAACGGGAGAAATTTGGATACGAAAAAGTTGAAACAATGATAGGGATATACAGGGTGTCCCAAAAACGCAACCGCTACTAAATAGTGCATATTTTTTAATAATACATATACAAGTAAGATATTTAACACAGTAGTAGTTAAACTGTTCGTTACACAATTATATTTCCCAGTTGCCAAATATGGGGCCTGGAAATGTGTGCCGCATAAAAGGTCTTTATGGATTTCACTTCTTAATGATAGTTCGTCTCTCACTAATGAGAAAGACCATCATTATTTCTTGAATAGTGCTGATGTGTGTTGGTGAGTTCTTTGATGGCTGACTAGGCCAATTCTGGCTCTAAACTGTCGGTTGCAAGTAGAGCAAGTCAGTGTCATAGAGTCTGCTGGCGGCACATTTGTTTTGGCTTTGCGCTCTCTTCGCTTTCTTTCAGCTTCACAGATTCTCTTCTTTTCATAGAGAGCTGCTCCTTTGTTGATGAGACCTCGCCACTTTGATCGCTCCTGTGCAGTCTGTTCCCAGGACCCCATTGGTATTTCGAAATCCTTCAGAGAGGCTTTGAGGGTGTCTTTGTAGCGTTTCTTCTGGCCACCTTGAGAGCGCTTTCCCTCCTGTAGTTCTCCATAGAAAACTTTCTTTGGAAGTCGCGCATCAGGCATTCTTATAACATGGCCAGTCCATCTTAGCTGTGCTAGCTTTAAGACTGTATGCATGCTTTGCATCCCTGCTTTCCTCAGGACCTCTGTGTCTGGAATCTTGTCCTGCCACTTGATTTTTAACAACTTTCTCAAACAGCTTAAGTGGAAATGGTTAAGTCTCTTTGCATGGCGTTGGTATACTGTCCAGGTCTCACATGCATACAAGAGGGTTGGCAGTACCACAGCCTTGTAGACTTTCAGCTTGGTGTCAAGCTTGATTCCATTTCGCTCCCAGACATTTGCACGGAGTCTTCCGAATGCCACACTAGCTTTTGCAATTCTGGCAGTGATCTCATCATCAATATGCACTGCTCTGGAGAGAGTGCTTCCCAGGTAGGTGAACTTGTCAACAACTTTCAGTTTTTGCCCATTCACAGTGATGGTTGGTTCATTATATGGTTTTCCGGGGGCTGGTTGGTGTACAACCTCTGTCTTTTTTGTGCTGATTGTGAGATCATAGTTATCACATGACTGTGAGACTTGATCCATGGCTCTTTGCATTTTTGCCTCTGTGTTGGCATTCTTATCCATATCATCTGCATAGAGGAGCTCATCTAGCACATCAGTCTGGACCTTAGTTTTGGCTTGCAACCTTCTGAGGTTGAATATGTTGCCATCAAAACGGTACCTGATTGGAAAACCAGTGTCACTGTTCTGAAAAGCATCCATAAGCATGGCAGAAAACATCATGCTGAACAGTGTTGGTGCCAGAACACAGCCTTGTTTGACCCCATTTGTTACTTCAAATGGTTCAGAGAACTCTCCATCATTTTGCACACGTGCCTGCATGCCATCATGAAACTGCCGCACCATAGCTATGAATCTGGGTGGACAGCCAAACTTGGCCATGATTTTCCAGAGTCCATCACGACTAACAGTGTCAAAAGCTTTGGTGAGGTCAACAAACGTCATGTATAGATCTACATTCTGTTCTTGGCATTTCTCCTGAAGCTGTCTTGCTGTGAAGATCATGTCTATTGTCCCTCTGTCTTTTCTGAATCCACATTGACTTTCTGGGATAAGTCCCGTCTGATCAAGATGAGCATTCAGACGATTTAACAGAATTTTTGCAAGTATCTTCCCAGCAATTGATAGGAGGGAGATGCCTCTGTGATTGTCACAGACTTGAGGATTTCCTTTCCGCTTGTATAGGTGGATTATGGATGCATCCTTAAATTCTTGTGGGATAGCCTCCTTCCTCCACATACAGTGAAACAACTCTGTCAGTTTCTCTGCCATGGGTAGCCCCCCAGCCTTGTAAACTTCGGCAGGAATTGCATCTGCACCTGGGGCTTTGCCAGATGATAGTTGTTGAACTGCTTTTCTTGTTTCCGTAACGGTAGGAAATTCATCTAACAGAACATTGCACTCTATCTGTGGAAGTCTGTCGATTGCATCCTGATTGATGCTTGATGGTCGATTAAGCACACTATTGAAGTGTTCTGCCCACCTTTCCAAGATAGCTTCTTTATCTGTGAGAAGAGTGTTTCCATCTGCACTGAGCAATGTGGTGGCTCCAGAGCTCTTTGGACCATAAATGGTTTTCAGTGCATCATGAAATTTCTTCATGTCCTTTCTATCCGCAAAAGACTGAATTTCTTCTGTTTTCTTCCTCAGCCAGGAATCTTGCATGTCCCTAAGCTTGGTCTGGACTGTCTTACAAATGTTGCTGTAGGCTGCTTTCTTTGATACTGAGCTAGTATCATCTTGATGTGCCTTGAGCAAACGGTGCTTTTCTTCAAGAAGCCTCTGAATTTCATCATCATTCTCATCAAACCAGTCTTGATGTTTGCGAGATGGATGGCCTAAGGTGCTTGCAGCTGAAGAAAGAACTGTTTTATGGAAAACTGTCCAGTTTTCTTCGGGGTCCTCTGAACTGAGATTCATTGCATCCAGTTGGTTGCAAATGTCTGTTAAGAAATCTTGTCTCATGCTGTCTTTATTCAGCTTTGAGACATCCAGTCTCTTAGGAGCTTTCTTGCCTTGAGGTCGCCTCGCAGGCTGTATTCTTAGGTTGAGTTTGCTGACAACCAGTCTATGATCTGTCCAGCAGTCTGCACCACACATAGTCTTTGTCACTTTAACATCCTGCCTGTCTGTTCTCCGCACTATGACGTAGTCTATGAGATGCCAGTGTTTGGAACGGGGATGCATCCAGGATGTTTTGTTCCTATTAGGTAGACGGAAGACTGTGTTGGTGATTAGAAGATCATGTTCAGCACACTTCCTGAGAAGCAAGAGACCATTGCTGTTGCACTTTCCAACCCCTTCTGGACCTATAACTCCTTCCCAGGTCTGGTGGTCTGTACCCACTCTGGCATTAAAGTCGCCAAGAAGGATAAGCTTGTCTGTGCGGGGTGTAGCAGAAATAACATTGTCTAGGTCATCATAGAACTTGTCCTTGACCTCATCTGGATTGGTCATTGTGGGTGCATAAGCACTGACAATAGTTGCATGTTTATTGCCTGACAGAGGAAGTCTCAATGTCATTAGACGGTCATTAATGCCTTTTGGCAATCCTGACAGCTTACCAACAAGTTCTGTTTTGATGGCAAAGCCAACTCCTGCTTCACGCCTCTCTTCACTTTTGCGTCCACTCCAGAAGAAGGTGTATCCAGCACCAACTTCTTTGATCTCCCCAACATCTGCGAACCGAGTCTCACTCAATGCAGCTATCTGTATATCATACCTCCCAAGTTCTCTGCCCACAAGGGCCGTTCTACGCTGTGGTCTATCTGACCCAGCACTATCCATTAAAGTGCGCACATTCCATGCGCCAATCCGTAAGGGGATTACTCTAGCTTTTTTCTTTGTATTTCGACCGCTTAAGGGGATCCCCGCTGATCGCGGTTAACCAGCCAGGGGGTTTGAAGCAGGCAATTGTTTAGGGCACCTTTTCTAGCCCCTTCCCCATGCTACGGGGGTGAGCAGTGCGGTCCTAAATAGGTCTGCTCAGTCACTCAGCCGACTGCCGAATTCTGCTTACTGCTTCTCCTCACAGAAAGCGACCATTAGAACTGAGCCGCCTGTGTGCAGGTCTGCAACTACAGCTCCCAGTGTGTCCTACACCTGCTGCTTCGCCACTCGCCCATCGCCACAGGACTTTGTAGGTATGTGGGTGCAAGTGTGATGAAATTGTTGTGTATGCAAGTGCTTGTGTGTTGAGAAATAAGATGACATGCGCTATGAAATTGGATTATAGTGAGGAAGAGATGCGCAACGTCAACCTCACTCTCTAGTCCTCGCCCAGCTGCGCCCAGAGGCAAGACACAGGTCAAGACGTCTGGAGTTGGGTTTGGATGCAGTGGATGACCGTAACATCTTTAGTGCCTTGTCACGCTCTGCATGTTCCACAACATGTTGCTGTATCGCTTTCTGAACCGTTGAATCAGATGATTTCTTCCGCTCCATCTACCGAAACAGTCTTTGCATATCTGGACTAGGCATATCCAGACACACAGGTTTGATTTTGGAGTTTCCTTCTCCTAGATGAATTGCTGGCCACAGCTGAAGAGCTCCATCTACCCTTTCTTAGGTTTTGTTTAGAGACCTGTAAACTCCTAGGAGGGCTGTCAACCAAGACTAATGAGTTCCCCCTGCCCAGCTAGATTTTTGTGTAGAGAACTAGCTTAACTCCTAGATGAGTTGCCTTCCAAGGCTAACGAGCCCCATCTGCACCGCATGACAACAGGTAGTACTGATTACATGTTACAGTAGCAGTTAAACTGACCTTTCAGATGAAGAATCCGAGTGATGCCACCTTGGCATCATTGAGCATTTTGAAATATTCAAAATGGCCGACAAATGGCGGAAAATATTGCAAAAATCAACATAATATGTACATGTAAAGGAAGCAAAAAACTCACTTCTCTTGTTCTCCTTACTGTCTTCTTCTGGTTTATCAGATCGTGCCAATTCAAAATCTGTTTCATGAATTGCTTGAAAAAATCAAACTTCAATATGGCGTCCAAGCTGGTTGATATAAACAAGAAAGCAACATCCCAGAGTTGCATATACACAATGTTTTGTGTTTAAAATGCTCATTGTATGTTCTTATTAATGTAAACACCATAATTTAGTTTTGTTTACGTTTTGACGCTCAAATCATAACAAAAAGGCAAGATGGTGACCAAGATGGCCGCCGAAATAATAATAAAGAGAACTTAATCTCTGATAAATACTACATTCAAGTGCTGCGTATAACTGTCTTGTTTTTACTTGGTCACTTTATTTTGTTAACAGTTCAAGTTAGAGTTTAGTTCTGACCCAGCATCACGACAATGATGCAAGATGGTGGTCAAAATTGCCACCTTAATCTTAATATAAGGGAAACTGTCCTCTGATTCAAAAAGCTCATCTAAATGTTTATTTGTTAAGTTTTAAGTAAGCAGAATAAACAGAGGGATGCTTATCAACATCATATAATGAAATATAGAATAGGCATTTTATTTTAAAACCGAGATTAGGTATTTTCATCTGTGTTATTACCATTGTAATAATTGGCATAGCCATCAGTTATCACTGCATGAAAAGGTAATT